>OY979632.1:4800000-6000000 GCA_963855885.1 Coenonympha glycerion
AATAACATTGGCATTTACGAAAATAACCGCCTAAGTAGGTACAGTAGGTAATTTTTCCTAAAATTTTATAGGCCTTGAAACTATCAAAATATTGCGCTCGGCTGGTTTGAATTCTATATATAATTTATTGTCTTAAATAAAACTTGTAATAATCAGTAGATATCGTATCATATTATACAAAAATGAAACAAAATTGTTTGATTTCAGTAAAAATAAAAAATTAAATACGATTACTTGTTTACTAGGGAGGAGGGAGGAGGCACTAATTTCAAACATTGATCGTTATTTGCATTCAAATTTAAAAAGCCAATTCTAAGTAGTTATTCCATCTTCAGTATCTTCAATGTGTCCAGAAAAATAGTAGGTATAAGTTAATTTTTAAATAAATAAGTAAGTAACTACATACCTACTTATTTTACATTTATTTCTTATCATTTAACAAAAATTGTACGTCTTTTGTCATATAAATATTAATAAATAATACGGTTTTTTGTATGAAAAGAGAATAATTATTATTATTAATGATAATTGTAATTTACCTATAGCACCTAGAGGTACCATTTTTATTTTTGACATTGGGTAATTCAAAGTAAATAAAGATACTGGCCAATGGCAATTTACACCTACGGGTATTTCTATGGGGTCGATACGATTTATTTTGAGGGTAGGCGGAAAGTCCAAGTTAGGAAGAATTTCATACGATCTCAGATGAGACCCCGATAGATATATCCCGATCTTTTTAATAGGTAGGTAGATAAGTATTAGCTGTATCAGATACGGTGTATCTCTATAAGGGATGATTCTTTTTCATCTATTCCCGATGTTTAAACAAAGCATGGGATAAGTCGCTTATTACAACAGCATAAACTATCTTAAAAAATTATAAACTTATCAAAGTCTTTTCTATAATTCTATTTCACTTTTTTACACACAAAGAGTATCCGTATACCTCTCTAATGACGAAAGCTCGCTCCAACATGTTTCTACACATTATAGATACATGAATAATTAGATTAAATGGCGTAAAATAATATCACGAAATATTCTAATGCTTGTAAAATTAAAGAGATCTTTAATAATTAACTTAATCTATTTCGTATGAATGTTGCGATCTAAAAATTATATTTCTAAGATTGAAACGAACGAGGAACGTTTGTCATTATTTTTTTATTTACTTTTAGACAAATAGTTTTGTGAAAAAATCTTAAAACAATGACAAAAAATCGTATGCGCTTCAACCCAATACACTTCTATTTTCAAAAAGCATGACAGAAGACAGCACAAAACAAGAGATACCCTGATCGTTCGAAATACAAAAGCAAATGAAAGAAACCGTTTATTCAAAATAACGACCGAGATTCTTTTGGTGTTTATCTAAACGTATTTACACGGGGTTCTAGTGCGAGCACGGAACTTGTGGTCACCTCAATCGCAGTTTATCAGCTGATTACTTGCACTCAATTGTGAAAATATTCAATAGGAATAGCGGTAGTGCGTAAATAATTTGTCATCAGTCATCATCTTTCGTCCTTCATGTTTTTTTTAACTTATTAGTAATATTGGCACAGCGCCATCTATTGACAATATGGTTTATCATTGGTGTCGATAGATGGCGCAGCTCTAATCCCGGTATTGTTCCTCGGGAGTTTCTGGCATAGAATTTCAACATTGATTTTAATCAAAAATCTTAGTACATTTTTCCGACTAGGTACTGATTGCTGTGTAGTTGTGAAATGCATAATTTCTACCGCATTCGGTTGCATAAGTCCGAACGCACGTGGCTGAAAATACGCTTGTCTATTTCATACACCCAACCTGATTCATTATCTCTCTGATTGGTTAATATCCACAAATTCAGCCAGTAACCGCAACGTGATCACAAGTCGCGCGCTAGACTCAAAAGTCACAGTTTACTTAGTTCGCATGTTCTCACTAGTATCGCTACGACGGGTCCGTTTCGTGCGGGTCGGGCGGCTGCTGCGGGATGTAGTTCCATCTCGCTCGAACCTCGGTGGTGGCGGATGGTGCGGGCGGTGCGGCGGGAGGGGTGGGGTTGACGGCGGCGGCGCGTCTCGCTCGCACGACCGCGAGATGGCGCTGTATGTAGTGCTCGTGCGGTGCGAGGCTGGCGGCGCGCGTGAGGCACTCTTCAGCCACGGCCAGCTTTCCGCGCTCCACGGCAACCACGCACAGGTTGTGCAAGGCTTGCACGTTGTCCGGCTCTAGCTCGAGGATCCGACGGTAGCACTGAAATGTTACATTAATTTATTGTAAAAAAAAGTTTTCTAAGGTGTTGTTAATTGAAAAAAATGTCATCTTTTTACATAATAATAAAATAGGACTGATGGATCAGGAGCCCAAGTCTCTGTAATGGCATTCACGCACTGTGAAAAGCGGTAGGTACCTACTGACTCCATTTTATGAGGCTTAAGTCCAACTGGACATCAGCCGGCTGAGGCTTGAAACGGTGAGATGGAGTCTAGTTAGATTTAAACCATCCATGATAATATTTCCTTTCGTTCAAAGAGTCTTCAATACTCCACTTGTCCACTTGTCGCTCTTATTTTAAATCGTCCAATTTGTTAAGAAGGTAGCAGCGTTTAAGCAGGGCGATCTAATTTTGTACTTAATTTTCTTTTTTATAAACCAAAGATTTTACTTACACTTTCAGCTGCATCCAAGTCTTTAACCGAGTTGATGTAGATGTCTCCCAAAAGCACCAATGCCTTCACATGGTCAGGATGGTGTCGCACCAGCTGCTTCAAGAAGGGGGCAGCCTCTAAGGGTCTACGCCTGTCAGCCAGCAGTAGCGCCAGGTTGAAGAGTGCTGATCGGAAGTCGGGTTTGAGGTGGACGGCCGCTCGGAACCATCGCTCGGCGCACTCCGCGTCACCTTCGTCCATGCAGACCATGCCTAGGTTGAAGTGGACCCGTTCGTTGGTTGCTGGAATATAATGAAATAAAGATGAACTTTCGAGGAATCAATACGTTGTTAGGTACTTGGAGGTAAAGGATTTTCACGTTATACCGTGCCGAGTTCTAACCATGCCAAGAACGGGTTAAAGGGCACGGCCTAAAAATTAACAATCCTAGGTTATGGGCCTAGCTCGGCGGATCGGTAGACCCAAGGTGCTAGAATGACCGCTAGTCACCGGGCCGCAATTTTCGCGGGGAAGCCATGGCTTCTTGCGGCACGAAATAGTGGTTTCTGTGTCCAATTAGAAACCACTATTTTGTGTCCCATCTAAACTGTGTCCAATTGGGGTAAGACAGATAACGAAGTAACAATGTCATAGTTAATACTTAGTACTCACCATCTTTATCCAACAACTTCAAGAGCCTCTGCCTCGCCAGGTGTCGCAGGTCTGCAGCGCCCAGCTCTTGCAGCAGGATGGCGGAGTTCAGCAGCGCCTGCTCGTGTTCTGGCTCTAACTCTAGCGCTTTGTCCAGGTATGCAAGAGCTTGGGACGCTTTACCTTGTTCTAGTAGCACCACTCCTAACTGAAATGTAAAAAACCAACATAAGAACTGGAACCTAATCTCAGATGGAGTTAACGTCACGTTTAGTTAGTTTCACCCATAGAAAAGATTTTAAACCGTATCCTTACATTATATCATTATATGGCACTGTTAACTTACGTATAAATGTGGATAAAAATACTGGACGCGACAGTGTGACAGTGTATACTCACAAGATAGATCAAAAGACATAGAACCAAACTGTGTTCTCAAACTTAATTAGGTGCCCGAGCCAAAGTTAACATCAACTTCAGCGCCAAAACGTATTTGAGCGCCAAAACTTAAGTTAAGTTGTATAATTACTTACATTATAGTAAATGTCCGGATTCCCGCTATCATACAACAAAGCTCGCTCGTACACCTCCTGCGCTTCCTTCGTCCTGTTCAACTTAATCAAAATATCCCCTCTGTTAATGTACGCTTGTGTGTAATCGGCGCGCATGCTGATCGCTTGTCTGTAAAGCATGTCCGCTTCTTCCAAACGCGTCGCATTCTTGGATATCAAGTTCGCTAGGTTGAGGAACACGTTTAAATGGTTCGGGGCTATTCTCGCTTGGTAGGATTCTCCTGGTTTTGCTTTCGGCAGGAGGGATTTCGCTTTAACATAGGCATCCTCTGCTTCTTGGTAGAGTCCGAGGTGGTTGAATGTCCTGCCAACGTTGATGTGAGCGCCGACGTCATCAGGTTGGACACTCACGGCTGTTTTAAAGAATTCCAACGCCTCCGCATACTTTCCTTCTGCTTCCAGTGCATGGCCGACGTTGTTGTAAAGTTTGGCGTTGTTTTTGTTCACCTAAAAATATTTAGATTTGAAATTAACAACATGGGAATAACATCTTCCGATTCTCTAAACGGATTTGTAGGTAGGGAATTTGATGATATCTAGTCCAGGGGGAAGCTTTTGTCGCAGATGGTTAGACGATAGAAGACGATAAGCGATTTAGCGATACGGGAGGCGCGAACAGACAGGAGACCGACGGGAAGGACAGGAGGAGGAAGTCAGATGCACTCAGCTATAAAATGAGATTGTAGCCAAAGCACTTTGGTTTTGAAGAGTTACAGTAATGTTAAAACTGTAGTAGCCGATAAATTACTGGGTATGATGAGACTTAAGTCGTTTAACCGATGATTTATGCAGCGCGTCGTATAGCATTGCAAATTGCAATGCAAAGTCACCAACGTATCTGACATAATTTTCAGTGGAGTTTAGTTACCTTAAGTCCCGATGCAAAAATGGAGTATTCAGTCTTCCAATCCCAGTTCCTCACATACGTTTTGGCGCTGAACGCCAGCAGGAGGAATATCAGTGCCGCGGCGGCGAGCTTGGCGCGCTTCTTGGCAACCAGCCTCCAGCCGTGCGCGACCAGCAGGCACCAGCCCATCGACGGCATGTACAGAACCCTCTCCGCGACCACGAAACCCACGGGGAAGAACAGGTTAGACGCGGGTAGAAACGGGAGCACTAGGAGAGCCAAACCCTGAAAAAAGATATGAAGACTTGAAGTAAATAGATAAAGTTCTCGTTGAAAATCAGTGATACAGTAATTGTTGGCTCATTTATCGTTTGTTCAATGTGGACTAGAGGTTTTATATCCCTAATTTTTAAACGGGGATATAGTTTTTAGTGTCCATATAATATCACAACCCAACACCTTTAGACGGGGCACAAATCTCCCTTAAGACTGACCAGGTTTTGGTCACAGGACTCTTTATCTGCCAATGGTCGACTATGCAAATAGGCTTCAAACACTTTTGGAAAGACTGCGAACTAAGCTTTCGGCACTTGTCCGCTTGGGGGGGCTGCTGTTGCTTACCATTGACAGAGCTGAGGAGCGCGTCCTCAGCGCGTGCACGGCGGCTGCTATCAGCGTGGTGGCCAGCGCGACGGTGGCAAGGTTGCGCGGGTCTCGCCACGAGCGCACCAGCGCCACCGTGCCCATGGTCCAGTCGCAGCACAGCGCCTCCGGCAGCGCGAGCAACCACGCGTTCAGCGCGGGCAGGTACGCGAACGTTAAGTGCCTGAAGATTTAATGGAAGACGATTTTTTATTACTCTGAAGAACATGTGCAAAAAAGATGACAAATAAGATGTTAAGGATGCATGTTTTACTAGACGGTCGGAAGATGGTATTGAACATGTTGATAGAATTAAAGATGGTATTGATTAATGAAACACACATACATTTGGGGTATTATATCGAACTTGAAATTGAGTGGCAAGCAAAAGCAAAGCCAAAACAACCAACAACCAGCGAGCACATTCAAGGCGAGAAATTTTCAGGTTGGCTTTGTCTGCAGAAAAGAAATACAGAATACTTAATTTATTTTGCAACTTGCTTGTCAACGCTACATAATATTTTTGCCAGATTGAATTTTTTATAAAAAACAGGTATGTCGGGCCCGACTAGTTTCGGTTTATAACCTTGTGACTAACAGAGGCCACGCAACTCCGCTGTGTTCACGATGTATCCTTTTCGCCATTCCTTTTTTTCCCTCAGACTACACTGACCATTGGCCATAGACAACTCTTGTTCTTTTGTTTCATTTTCCTTTTCTCTCTTGTCTAGGTTCCTAGTGAATAGAAATACTTAACACGGCCATTCTGTTACATCCAACGTCCTCTTAGCACTTGTCTTTTGAAGAACTCCACAATAATGTACAAACAAACAAAAGTGTAAGACTACCTGGCGGGAGGAGGCGCGGCTCCGGCGGGGTTGTCGAACCGCGTGAAAACAGGCAGCTGCGCACCCATGACATGCAGCCTGGCGGCTAGCAACGCGAGCGTGGCGCAGCACACGGTGGCCACGCGACGCGCTGCCTCGCCGCACGCGCAGCCCCAGCTGCCTTTGCCCCAGTACTCAAACCAGGACCTGCCGATGTTACTGCTCTTGCGCTGGTGAATCCAAATATTATAAAGCATTAATTCCAATGGTATTAATATAAGGATTAGCAATTTATAAAAGCAGTTTAGACCATGATCCGTATCATTTTAATTGTAATAAAAATTCGAACCGAGTTAACAGAAAATCCGGATAATCCGGTATGAAGAAAATCATGATCAATGATGATCAAATCTCTATAATTAACAAAGGGCCGGATAATCGTGTTTCTTCTGTATACAAACGATTGATGGCGCAGCAGAAATAAGACTATCAAAAATAAGAAAGGAAAAAAACTTTCAGAAAAGATTCCCATCCTGCCCGGCAAACGATTGCACGGGGCGCAACGGGCAGGATGGGAATTTTTTGTGCCATCCTGCCCGGTACCGGGCAGACGCACCGGGCGAAATGGGAGCAACCCAGGAGGATTTATTTTAACATTAATGGTACTAGCTAAAATTGCTAAGTCCTGGTGTTGGTAGGTACTACACACCGTAGGAGAAAGATCCTATAGGAAAGTACTTATAACATGAAAAAGAATAATTTCAATAGTTAATATGTAGGTACGTGTACTTCACATGAAAACATAACTTCTCTCCCAGCAACACAATATTTACAAAGCAGGACTTTCCATCTAAACTGGAAAAATGCAAACTACTTTCAATAAAGACCTAGATACATGTTAGATCTCGACTTCTGTAGACTCCCAGCAGGAAACAATATACCAGCGGTCCGGCTTGTGTCGCCGGCCGCCGCCTCCAAACTTTAGTTGGAAACTTCTATCCGTTTTAGAACAAATATCTCAAATCAAAGACGTACGTATCTATACTCTATACTTCAGATAGCTCCTCCTCTACCCTCCGATTCAATGCCAATGATAAGGATTTGCTGCCTAATTTATTGCTAGAACTTTTGTAATTAAGCCTCATTTACACGTAGCCTGTTTGTTAGTCCTTAGCTTTGTTATTGAGTATTCTCGTTAAATTACCGTCAAACTGTGCAATTGAAGTGTTACACTAATAGAACCTATATTTTGAATGTGAGTTTGTTGGTTTGTTTGTTTGCCCTTCAATCACGCTAAGAAAAGTACAAGAAAAGCACAATGGAGCCACAGATCAACATGGTTTTTTGTACAACATAGTTGAGTCAAAAGCTACTTTTTATCCTGGAAAATTATTAAAATCGCGTGGTAATGGATTCGTAAAAATCGGATTTCAGCCGCGGCCAACAAAGAGTTTTTAGTGAAATATTATAAGGTTTGTTTTATTTAAATAAATTATTCCTTTTTTGTTTTCAGAAATACGAGTTTACAGCATATACATATTATAGACATAGAGATACGTACATTATGTACATTATGTATGTATCTCAGTATTTAGGTATCCGCGGTGCCCATTTTTTAGGCTTATTATTTTTATATCTGTGGTATAAAATAAATAAATAAAATAAAGTAAAAAAGCCATTTATTTCTATTACGTTACAAATAGATACATATAAGTAAAATTCCATACCTACATTTAAAGAAGATTCAAATATTTTAAAGTCATCATAATATTTGATCATCTGTGGTACGCTACAATTTTTTTTAAAGAAAACTTTATGCTCAAAAGGCTTTTTCAGATTGCGTTGTTTATGCTGCGGATTATATCCCAATAGAGAGGTTGAGTTAAAAGCGAAGTTTATACCTAACATTGAAAGCCCAGCGAGTTTAACGAAAGGGTTAAGCTGCACCAACAAAGTTTAGCTTTGTAGCCTAGCAAAGTATTTTCGATTAATTTACGCCTATAGACGAATTTCGGGAACGAACGTTATGTGAAAACTCAATCCCACCAAAAACATTCTGTAAAAAACTAGCCAAAGTCAAAATGGAGCTGCTTGTTTATCTCTAAAAAGTACTGAAATCTAGACAAAGTCGTGCCAAGTCTAAGGTTCCTTACTGCGATTACTTTATTATTATAGTTAATGTTGCGTGACTTGGCCGTTGAAGGGTACACAAGGGTTCAAACCAGGTGCTCCATGACACCATTGCACCAATCTGTCGCCAGAATTCATCGTCAATGAGTAGCGGTTCTTGGTCTTCAACGGCCAAGTCACACAACATTAACTATAATAATAAAGAAATCGCAGTAAGGAACCTTAGACTTGGCACGACTTTGTCTAGATTTCAGTACTTTTTAGAGATAAACAAGCAGCTCCATTTTGACTTTGGCTAGTTTTTTACAGAATGTTTTTGGTGGGATTTCACTTCTTTTTGTAGAAACTTCAAAATATTACAAAATATTTCTGGCCGCTTTTCTAGATACATTAACTGCATAAATAACTTTGTAATCTCATATAATTTATATGGAATTACAAAGTTATTAATGCAGTGATCACCAGGTACTCCAGATCTTCGATTATCCTAGTTTTTATAGTTTTCCCTTTATGTGGCCATTAAACCCTAACTCTGTACCAAATTTCAGCTCTCTGAGTTTATGGGAAGTACTAGTTCTATTTTGATGATCATGAGTCAGTCAGTCAGTCAGTGTCGAAAATGCGAAACTTTGCTTTCGCATAACTTCGGAACTATATGACCTACAGACTTGAAATTTTGGGTTTTAAGTATGTGATTATAGCTTACTGGATAGCGAAAATTTCAGCGTTCTGGTCTTATCTAGAGGTTCTCAAATAGGAGCCCGAAAATGCGGCGAAATGGTTCCTGTAAAGATGGTACGGCAGTTTTGCTTCGCGCTTTGACTTTGTATAAATTAATTCCATTTTTTTCTACGAAAGCTTTTAAAGGATTTTAATATTTTATATGGGAGAGACAGGTACCTGGCTGCCTCTTCAAGGTAGATAAGTACCTAAATAAATTAACGTTTAACATTTTTGGAATTGGTACCTAAATGAAACAATACGAAAACACATAAGTATGTGTGTAAGTTTGTTTGTTACTCCTCTACGCCGCAACTACAAGGGCTACGCTGACTACTGTTTTTAAATTTTGAATGAAGATAGGTTATTATTTATACCATTCAAGCCCACGGATTTTTCGTTACATACACTGTTCTTTCAGTTCTTTTTAAAGCTCACTAGTACTTATTAGTTACTAGCTGACCTGGCAAACGTTGTTTTGCCCTTAAGGATATAAAAAAATAGATAAATTGAGATTTAAGCTATCCTATCTTTTAAGTTAGAGCAAACTGCACCCTGTGTGCGAATTTTATTAAAATCGGTTAAGTGGTTTAGGAGTCCATTGAGGACAAACATTGTGACACGAGATTTATCTTAATATATATAAATCTCGTGTCACAATGTTTGTCCGCGATGGACTCCTAAACTACTGAACCGATTTAGTTCAAACTTCGTGAATATCTGTCATTTGGTCCAACTTAAAAGATAGAATAGTTTTTATCTCACGTGGACGAAGTCGCGGGCATCAGCTAGTATATATTAAGATTATCCAAATTCCTCCCATTCTAACAGGCATTATAACAGACCTGCACTCTGTTAAACGCACTTTTCATCAGCATCAGTATTGCCAGTACCTAGAGTAGACAAGAATGTTTGGTCTGCGGGTGATGACGTTGGGAGCTCTCCGTAGTGACCAGGCTGCTACTGAGGTGGCTGATGAAGACATAGCGGGAGCGCGGTGAATACGGCAGTGAATCCCGTATTCCCGCCAGCAGCCCCAACGTGGAAATAGACAGTTTTTAATGGGCAAGCCCCACATAACCCACTCCCCTAACAGAACATTCCCCCTAACGGAAGGGTAAACGTTAGGCATTTTCTAAAGACGTGAATGTGACTTACCTTCTGCGCAACAACGGAAGGGTAAACGTTAGGCATTTTCTAAAGACGTGAATGTGACTTACCTTCTGCGCAACAACGGAAGGGTAAACGTTAGGCATTTTCTAAAGACGTGAATGTGACTTACCTTCTGCGCAACGGAAGGGTAAACGTTAGGCATTTTCTAAAGACGTGAATGTGACTTACCTTCTGCGCAACGGAAGGGTAAACGTTAGGCATTTTCTAAAGACGTGAATGTTACTTACTTTCTGCGCAACAACGGAAGGGTAAACGTTAGGCATTTTCTAAAGACGTGAATGTTACTTACCTTCTGCGCAACGAAGAGCTCGTACACGACGCACACGGCGGTGACGGTGATGCCCTGCTCCTTGCACAGCATCGCGACGCCCACGCACGCCGTGCACGCCACCACGTAGCGCCAGTCTACCAACACATAGAGCCCATGTTACTACATGTGACTCCTCTCTACTCATAACTAAAAAATCAAAACATTTTATTGTTAAGAGAACTCCCCTTTATAAACCTGCTATTGCGATTTCTCTTGAATCGAACACAAATTTCGTTTAACAAAAGTATTTCGGAACCAGATATGGCCAGGAGCATAGATTATTACTATATGAACCCGAATAACACCACAACATGATTGAAATTTAAAAAAGTAGATTGTTGTTATTTCGCGCATCCCCGTCGCACCCACACAACGTAGGTGTGAGGAGAGCAAATGCTGTGGTCAATATACCTACACCCTTATCCTAGCTCTACACGTTGGCTGAGGCCAGGCGAGTGGCTGCGAGTGCGAGTGGGCGATTAGTACTAACCTCTTACTCCCACTCGCAGTCACTCGCCTCGCCTCGGCCAACGTGTAGAGCTAGCATTAAAGTGAAAATTATACAAGAGAAACTAATTGGGCACATTCAGTCTTTGAGGATATTAAGATTTAGCTCAGTAATATAAATCTCATAATACGGGTAAAAGTATCCTGGAGGGTCTTAACTCTAACATCTGTGTAGTTACATCTTACACCCTTAATTCTTAGTACCTACCTAAGATTATTTTCACACAGAGTATATACCTACATATAATACTCATAGTGTGTCGGAAAATTGATTATCTCTGTGGCACTGGTAGTTTTCCAATAATTTCCAAGTTGGCTTACGATGGAATATGGATATTTATATTTTCAAAGACATAGTTATTTAATCTCAGTTAGACGCCGTAGATTATGTAAAGATTCCGCAAGTAACATTTCGAAAACATGCGTTTCATCGGGAACCAGTTATCAAATTGAGTTTTATTGAAACATACTAGTTACTTCTACGTATTTTCTATTATTATTCAGGAAAATTTTCCTACAGTACATGTTTCGAATTTGACATAGAAATAAAATGCAAGTATCTCAAGACATTCTTGTCGGAGGTTGGATTTAGTGCCTTTATTTTCTACGACTGCCTCGGGCTATACAGTTCAAACTTCTGTGAAACAGAGCTTATCGTCCCCTTCACGTACTTGCAAGGATATAAGGCTGTGACGTCAATTCAACGACACAATATGAACTTTGAGGGCTGCTTATTCAAACCCAAGAGAGATTAATGTGAGAGCTTACGTCACTACTTTGGTGACTTCTGATAACTGATATAAATGCTACGAAAATACTGTGTGAGTATACCAACATTCAAAACTAGTAAATAATTTAAAAAATAAAAAACACGACTGCCTTGTTGTAAAACGATTTTTTTCCAAAAAATATAGACTCTGAATGATGAACGAATTATAACGATACCCCATATGTCCAAATCTATTAATCCGTTCAGAAGTTATTGTGGAATAAAGAAACTAACATACATACATACACGAACCCTAACCCTCTTTTTTTTGGGCAGTCGGGTAAAAATTATAATTTAAAAATGCTTATTTTATACACATTCGCCTAACCGATACACCTAAGATTTTAAATTCAAATACAGAGATGAGAAACGCACTTTGAATTTTTTATCAAGTATAGCTGACCCAGCAAGCGTTGTTTTGCCATTTCTAATTCGGGGTATGAAAAATTGCTTACGATCTATCTCTCAGAAATATGTACCAAATGCCTACCGAATGTTAACAAAAAATTTCATAAAAATGGGCCAAGTCGTTTAGGAGAAGTTTGTTACAAACACTGTGACACGAGAATCTTATATACTAGAGAAGATTAAAGAAAGAAAGCTTTATTTATATCTTTTATTGACACTTACTACCAACTTACTACTATTTGTCTATAGGTCTAGGTACTCGTACTATCATTTGATACCAATATTGTGCCAATATTGTTTCACATG
Organism: Coenonympha glycerion; assembly: GCA_963855885.1. Classification (NCBI taxonomy): domain Eukaryota; kingdom Metazoa; phylum Arthropoda; class Insecta; order Lepidoptera; family Nymphalidae; genus Coenonympha; species Coenonympha glycerion. The sequence goes on from OY979632.1 coordinate 4,812,505, forward strand.
TTCGAATGCGGTTCAAAAAACTGCTGCTTCTTCTTTTGGACCTTTTCTGCACTTGGAGTTGTCTTCCGTTGTGCGTGGGAAAAAAACTGCTGCTAACTAGCAATTCTATTTTTCGAAAAAAAACAGCAAGATTCAGAATAGACTTACGTATGTCTCCGAGCATAATAAAATTGTAGCCAACCTCGGACTCAGCCACAATTTTTAACCTCATAAAGCAGGTCGCTCCAAAACGGGAATCAACGTGGAGTGAGATCCCGAACATTCGTCCGTACAAGCTTAACGATATTAACATTCCCCTAACACAGGTAGCGTCCTTTGGCGGTTGGATTTAGGAAAGTTCTGCGTACGATGTACGTGCATACTTGTACTTTATATTTCGTCCCTAAATGAAATTAGGTACAACATGGTTCGGATACGAGTACAACTTCCCAGAAAGTAGCGTTTACAATATTCAAATTACGGGTCGGCATGTCGAGCAATGCATATTTGAGGGAGTTTGGGCGGCTAACATTTTTGGAAAATTCCGCATAATTTATTAGGTTATTTTGAAATGTGTGAGAAATCTTTTTCTGATCAATTACATGAGCATCCTGAGAGCTAGTATCAGTAGAAGAGTTTCGCGGCTACTTACTATTCTTGCAGCAAAGACGTGTAAGTGCCAAGCCAATCGAATAGCGTGCAATTTTTTTTTACATTTTAAAGGTCCAAGTCAAAACTACCCCAGCTTCAATCATATAGTTTTACCACCAGGTTTGATTCGAGTAACTAAAATCCTTTCTCCTGACTCTATTGATCGTGAAGCTAACAAAAATATTTGACGATAGAGTCGATTCTACTAAGCGTCAAAATAACGATAGTTGGCCATTGATTAAACATATTAAAGGATCAGCACTTATACTGACGTCACGCATACAATTTTAGGCTCCGCCCAGAAGCAGATTTTTTATTTGTCATAACTGTAAAATAGCGCTAATGTATGCGACCGACAGCGGTATGTGCTGTCAGCGGTACCGAAATGTACGACGCGCGACGCCTATTTGAGAAATTTTTGGCTTCAACATACGTCACATCTATCCCGACCTCTTCGCGTAGCGTATTTCGTTATTGTAGTTTGCATAATTTATTTGGTTCCAATTCTGTACGTCATATCATAATTCGTAACTCTATCTGTTCCTTGACACTATCTTGACTCAGGCAATTATTTAACATTAGTAAGCATAACAAACCTGTGTTTCGACGGCGACTGGCCGCGCGCGCGTAGCACAGCAGCGCGCCGAGGAAAAACACCGAAGACAGCATTTCAGCGCGACCCACCACACCCGTCACCTGCACAAAGGGACATTTATCAGCTTGGAAACAAAAGCCCTCATACTCCGTTCAGGATACAGCTTCAAATATTAGTAAATTTTAATACAGTCAAACTTCGAAAAAAATTGGTTTAACTGAAAACCGAATAAATAGTTAGTTGTTTTACACACAACCTTCCAAAACAAGTAAGTAATTAAAAACACGATTGCTCTGTGGTAAAACTACTTTTTATAAAAAAAAATATAGCATATGTTATTTGCAATGATGTAAGGATTCCCGATACGATACCACACATATCCAAATCTATTCTGCCGTTCTGAAGTTATAGTGGAATAAAGAAACTCACATACTACATACCATGAGCCCTAAAAAACTTTTTCGGCAATCTTGTAAAAAGGACATGAATTGTTATACCGCTAAGGTGCTCAAAATGTGCTCAAAGCGAAGGGAGGGAGGATTTGTAACATTATATCAACTTTTCTTCATCTTGGATTTCCACAAAAAGTCGAATCCTAGGATATACGAATAGTTTGAAATGCGAAGAGTCCGGGACTAAATTTCTCATTACAGGTAGGCATTTGACCTGCGATCCATTTTCTTTTGTCCAATCAAAAGATTTCTTTGTACAAAGCAGTATACATTTACAAGGCACCTGTACCTTTCGAGTATTGTTTCACTTTTAATTATTGTCAAGGAGGCATTTTACGCAATGCGTCTCGGGTTTCCTTTGAGAAGTTAAATGAAACGCCGACGAAAGCTTTACAAATCTGAACCTCTTAAGAAATCCGGCTCAATTGGGCTTCGTGTTACTTTTGTAATGTTTCCCAGTAACAACAACGCGGGAAGGAAAGTGGAAAATTTGGAAGGGACGTTGGGAAAAAATAAAAGCCTGAAATAATGAAAATGGAGTTCGAAGGGTCGGTAATGACTGACGAAATAGGCGTGTTTGTCGCCGTGGGGATCGAAAATGATGGTGACAAGTTTTAAAGAATAAACATAAAATAACTTGGAATTAAATATGCTTTCTTCGGACGTGATTCAAATAGGATAATAATAGTTAATCGAACGACGCAATTATTAATAATGCAAAGCTAAAGCTGAAACTCTGAGGTAGGTTTATAGAAGCTTCTACAATTGAATGAACTCTGAATTTGAAGAAGGTTTCATCTTATCTTATTACATCGTATGTCTGAGGGTGCTTTTCCACCAAAGATTTGCTACGTCGCTATGCTGTTTTTGTATGTGAAACGCACCAATAGAATCGCGTGATCGCAAAAGCAATGAACATGAAGTTAAATGTAGTTATCAAGCGATTTCTATAGACGCCGTTTGAAACAATATAATGCATAGCAACGTAGGACATCTCCGGTGAACAAACACCCTTAGCAAGTTATGAATTTATTTGTAGGAGTTAAAATCTGTGTTAGGAGTGTACTGCTTTAATAAAATCGAAAATTACTTTCAGGGTGTCTTATAACAACTTCTAATATATTTTTATTTGATTTCCAAGTACTTAATTAAAAGACAGAAAAAGTTAGTCTTGAGGTATTGTTAACAGTCTAACATGAAAAATGGACAGTATGAAGTAACAGTACTATAATAGGAATTAAGGTTACATTTTATCTCCACTGGAACATGGAATTCCATTGAATTCTATTGTAGAGTGCGATCTATTGAGAACGTTTGAATATCCATTTCAAAGAGAGCTTTTATAATAAGAGGTTTTCCTAGGATTATTCAGATATTCTTAGTATTTCACTTCATATAAATTATTATTTTATTACTTTGTACTTTACAGTTTAGTTCGAAGAAGGAAATGAATCTGTACCTACTATTTTCTTTTTTTCCTACAAATCTAGACGCTAGAAGAAAAGACAGTACCTACGCATATTTTTATCACTGCAAGCCCTGCATATTATGTCCTATACCTTTGAAACGTTTCGTCCATAACCATTTCTCCGAATTTTCGCTATAACGACTAACTATATCATTTTTTTTTTGTTTTAATGTCAAACTAAAATTTCGTAAGAAAATGGTCTCAAGATACCTAATATTGACATACTCATACATACTTCAGACGAGATAGAACATATTTAGATACCTACTAAAGCTAAGACCAAATATAGACTTAACCTGGTTCTAAAGAGCAGGCGAGCTAATAAAACAGTTAACATAGTTAGAGAGAAGGAGCAGACTGAGATGGACGCCTCAGCCATCCTTTCACGGCTTCATTAGGGACAATTTTGCTCGTAAGATAAACAAGTGGCAGGAATTAAGCCCGTAGTCTCACCGGCAGAGCGAGTGAAGTTAACAACATGCACTTGAAGAGAGTTTATATGCACTTTAAAGTAGGTATATGAGAGCTGATGAGACAAACCCATCCAGGTATAATGGTGAAGCAAGCGAGCTAATAAAACTTTTATTACTCATAGCGACTGTGTAGATAACGGAGGTCTTAGCAAATTATGATTTCAAGACTTCATTACGGACAATTCTGCTCTCAAGTCTCAATACCACTGGAAGACGAGTTAATTCCTGTTTGCATTTCAAGTGAAGTCATATTTGAAAATGATTTTTAATGTACCCATAAGTACAAAGACAGAACACACACCCAGGTTAAAGGCTGGGTTATTAGAAGCAAAGTAACACGACGTCACACAACACGACACGATACAACATACTCAACACGACACAACACAAAAGGTCGTAACACTGTCACCACAGTACGGCCAAGCAAAACGACCCGAAACAGACGATGTTCAAAAAAGAAAAATACTATTTAAAGCAAGGGCTGGGCCCATAACCTACAAATAAAAATGACTACGAAACATTAGACAAATTTTTAACCGAACAATGGCTACGAAAAATGTTATTTGACATATTTAAAATTTATTTTGATCTATTGCGCAACTCAGCGAAAAACAATGCAACATCAATTTTAACATCGGTTTTTAACATTAGTTTAAAATCTACATATAATTAAGACTAAAGTGAAGTTGGACAGCTAGAACTCAATGAAAAGGCATCCCAAGGGGGATCCAACCAAATGTCTAATCCTAGAGCTGTACTAAACAAGAAGGTCAAACATACGAGGAGGTAATTAATCAGGAATGAGAGTACCGGATTGCCTCAAAGACTGAGAACAACATATTGTAGACATTAGTCTATACGTTCTAATCCAATAGTCCGAATTACGTCATTACGAAAATTGGAATTCTATCTACAAGACAAAAGTCTATAAATTAGACCGACAGATTGCTTTAATTAAGTAAGGTTTGTAATCCAATGTCCTTATATTATTATCTTTGGTGATTGATTGATCCATGTCATCCATGACTCTAATGTAGTATCATAATTCACGGATTTTCAAAACTCATCCACTAAGGGGTCGTAATGGGGGCTAAAGAACCGAAATTAGGTATGGAGTTAGATTATATCCTGGATTAATACAAAGCTTACTTTTTTACCGGATAAATCCATGATTCCGGCATTTGTCAAAAACCAACAGCAAACAACAAAATAGGTATACAAGCGCGGTGTAGCATAGTATTATATTAATCTGTTAGTTGTCAATTATTTTCGAATTTTGGCACCACTTCAGATAAAAAAACTGAATTCGCAAAAAAAAACGCTAAGTTCGTTAAAAAAACAATAGGATTTGCGTTCACATTCATTATATTACAGACGAATAAAAGAATAGCGTGAATTGCATAATTTTTCAACGTCCATTCAATATTTATGCAGCGTCAATTATTCTTGCATCAAATTTACATGCATCAACATGCATGAGCAATAACATCGATGCTAAAGCCTTTAAAAAGCTTTAAAAACCGATGACTGTCGATTCGTCAAATGGAAATGTCAGAGCAAAATGGAAAATGGGTCGTGGTTGTAGCCCATATAAAATTCCCACGGGAGCGACGCCGACGCGACGTCCGATTTCACGCGTTTAATTTAGTTCATCAGTTTAAAAGGAATTTCCTAGCGTTCGAATCGTGGACGCCATTAAAAACTAGAATAAAATTTATGATCCACTTAAAAAATCCACTAAATTCTGCGTATAAATAAATTAAAATAAAAAGCCATTTATTTCTATTGCGTTACAAATACATATTAGTAAAATTCCATATATTTCAAAAAGATTCAAATATTTTAAAGTCATCATAATATTTTAAAGTATGTCAATCAAAGATGTCAATGACGAAATACGATGCAATTAATATTAAAAATGATAGTATAAAAGTCAAAATTAATGTCACTTTGAATTATTGTTCACGTAAAAGTCGCCTCAACGGCGTAGGCCTCCCCAAAATTACACCAGAGCTTTCTGTCACGAGCTTTTGTCATCCAGTACGGGCCGCATCTCTGAGAGAATATATCTCTCATTCTGCGTATTAGCTTTTTGTGATTTAAACACGATTTTTCGTGACGTAGGTACCTAAGTATTTAGTTTTTATTTTATTCGAAAGAATGAAGTGACCGAGCTAGATGTTCCACCTGATAAATCATAAATCATTTCGATGAACCTGATGTTAAGGAACATGCCTGCCATTATCAGGTCCAATGCTGTCCGAGACTTTGCATAGAAGTATACGACGCACTACTACTGATACATCAGTTTGAAATAATTTTATTTGAAATTAAATAACTTAATAACACGACTGCAAAAATTGCATACGATGCACTGAAAATATTATGGGAAACAAGATGAGTAATAGAAAACAAACTTTTAATTAACAAAAAACAAAATAAACTCTACTTCGGTTCATCAGGATATATTATGAGGTAGCAGTTAATGGAAGTTTGGTAGAAGAGATAAGTAGAAGTGGTAGAGGTAGAAGTTTAGGTATCAAGAAGGAGCTAAATAAATATAAGTGATTTTTATATGTATAAATGTTTAATGTAAAATGTTTAAGGTAATAATTACAAAATGATTGAGCACTCACCGCCTCGCTGTGTATCGGGTGGACGGCGAACAAGATGGCGGCCACGAAACTCGCGAACTCCGGCAGGAACATCGCGCACACTCTGCAACAGAGCAAGCGGTCACCACACGTCCGCAACATTTACACTGCTAAACATGGCGCGGCGCTGAAACGGACGTGGAAAGAGGCGGACGTAAGCTCGCTAAATAAGCGCTCAATCTTAGCCCCTTCGCATTGACAATTACGCTTCCTACGATTTGCTGCAACACCGCTTCGTCTACGGATATGTTTGAAAATGTTCGTGCTCATACTGCTCTCATCGTACGCGAGGATTACGCTACGCTTACGCTTACGATCCGTGTACGTAGGGCCTTAATTATTAAAAGGAGAAACTGACTGACAATATTCAAGGCTCAAACTGTTGGGTCTAGAGACTCCATTTATGTTCATTATGAGCACTAGGTATCCTTATGAGCACTGAAAGGATTTTTCAAAAATATTTTTAAAAATCCCTATAAAGGATGAAACGGGTCTTCGCGAGATTTGCGAAAACTTAAAATAAACGCGTGCAAAAGCTAGTAAATCTTATAAATAAACAGAAAAGTCCTGGCTCCTTCATTCATTCACTCCTTTGATTAGGTATATAGTAGTATACCTAATCGAAGATTCACTCATTGACTCGACATCGCTAACACTGTGGCCGATTCTGTTGTGCAAAATCTCTAAACTAAACTAATTTAAAATAGTGCTATCCTTTTCAAACTGCTCGCGATGGAAAAGGATAGCACTATTTTAAATTAGTTTAGAGATTTCGCACAACAGAATCGACCACAATGACTCAATATCGCTAAACTAATAAAATTTTACAAGGGAGAGAAGGATATGTTTTGAAATGATCGCGGAACCACCAAGCGCATGTGTGAAGGCAAGTCAACCAGTGATTAGTAATTCGCGGCTTGCATCTCTTACAAGCGGAAACGCAAACATTTATAAAATTAAAGGCATGCGAAAACAATAAATTTTTGACCGCAATAATACAACAATATTAATAACTATCCCCAAAGTGAATTTGGAGCGAAAATTACTTTTATATACAGGTGTAAGCGATTATCAATTTATACCCTAATTATTATAAAAGACAAGAATCACTTGTATTCGCAACTATAATAAATCAATTAAGTAAGTATTTAAACAACACACAACAGTTTTACATTTCAAAGCGAGATTATGTCCGACATTTTTTACACGTCTACATAAGTGCGAGTGAACTTAAACTGGCAATTTATTTTCTAATCGCAGTGGACGTCTTTTGGGGGCGGCAGTTGTTATTCTACCAAGTTAGAGCAAACTACGAAACGGTTAAGTGTGGGACATAGCGCTTTTATTACTTCTTAGACATGGAAAAGGCTATTTTCCCCGGATATTCGACACAGTACCTAATTCAATTCTTATAATTGTTTCATTCATCTGCAAGGATTTTAAAAATCTAGATCTAGAACGTATACATTTAAATTTCTTCGCTAAGTTGCAAGTTTGGTTGGTTTAGTAACTACTCGTACAAAAGTGATCCTGTCGATAAAAACTGAACTATGAACTTTTTTAGTTGTCCTGATTTTATAAATTTGATAATAATGAATATTGCAAAATCCTTTCTTATTCCTTCGCTCTTAGCGATATTACCTATGTCATTATAGAAACCTGTCGCAGGATTTTTGTCTCTATAAAAAGAGAACCTTTCTTTATAAAAGGTTCCAACATTTAGTCCGCTTGTTCGCTATTGATTTATTGATTGTTTACATTTTTTCCAGCAATTTGTTTACATTTACGATGACGATTTTCTTACACTATCACCTAGCAGAAGTAGTTAATCATTAATCGCACTGAGCCCTTACCCAGCTTGTATATACGAGTATAAACACAGTCTCAACTATTTTAAATTACCCCATCGGTACGTTATGTACCCGGGTAGACACATTAAACCGAGAGCCAGTGGTCGTTCGAGCGTAGTCGTTAGATCGGTAGCCTGCGGTTTGCTCGGGCCGATTCTCTGCATCGCTACTCCACTCGGGTACAATGCGAGGGCGTATCCACTATCCACTGCCGACATTACAGTGCAACAAGGCTATCTTGGCGCGTGGTCAAAATCGGAACTTCAGACCCTACAGACCCTTTCATTAATTAGCATTTAATATACTTAAATACTTAATATAATATAGTGGACAACATCACATACATTGCTCCGATCCCTTTGTAAGTAGCTTATGCACTTGTGTTAAGGAAATCAGAAACAACGAGGTACCACAACACCCAGACCCGAGACAATGTAGAAAACTTATTTTTCAAAATTGCCCCGACCGGGGATCGAACCTCGAAACCTCAGAGATGGCGGCGGCTTGAAAACCGGCACGCTAACCACTCAACCACGGAGGTCGTCAACTGGCGCCGCTATCTTGTGATACTGTTTGATAGTTCGCTCTGTCGGTGTATCGTGCTATTAAAAAGAAACTTATTACATCGTCTCAAATTTTTTCGTCTGTGTGTTGCATGCCGCGTGACGGTCGGCCGCGGAGTAGGGATAAAGTGAAAGGCAAGTGAAAGGCGCTCGTCAGAGCAGCCAAGGCAACAAAAGTTTCACTTTTACTGTGGTTTCATAAAATCATACAATCCTTGTTCTTTTTGTATGTTCTTAAATTGAAGTAAAATTGAGGAAATTTTATTTTCTGCCTGCCTTTTTTCTATAACAACGCCCTCCTGACAATGTCATTCAAGTGCCAAGAGAGCCTTGTCGGACTGTATGTATCGGTACAGATAGCTCGGAGCTACGTAATTGTTACGACCGAGCAAATCGTAGCAGTTTACTTAACGCCGACACTTGAGTGCGGAGTTTCAATGTGGTTTATCTATATGGAAATAGTTGGTAAGTCATCGTGATGTAAGCAGTATAGAATAGTTACAGGATGTTGTATCATGTATAGACTCGCCCCCAATCGCGTTGAAAATGTATCAATCATTAAAGAACTGAATCAATGTTCACACAGACCAAGCAATAAATTTGTATTGACTAATGTTCAAACATGGTTTTCGTTGGTTTTGAGATTGATACAGTTCTTTAGTGATAGATAGAGTAATACGCAAATTTCTGCATTTACGCTTCAAAATCTTTGGTAGATTCGATAATGACACTGCCTGTACAAAGTTAATACTTCTGTAATCAGAATGTCTCGATGTATATGGTATGATTTTTTTTTATTATTTTTTTTTATTATTATTTATGCACCAACATACATAGGAAAATAGACTAAATTAAAATTAACGCATAGGATAGCTTATCTCTGAAGAGATTTCTTCCAGCTACCCTAAGTGTATTTACCTATAGAACAGTTATGAAAATAGTGATATCCTCTGCCCTTTGGGTACAAATTCCGTGTTTTAGAGGTTACGTGCGTTTTAAAACCAAAATAACACTCCCTTACCGGTGAAAGAAGACATCGTGATTAAACCTGCTTGTCTGTGAGTTCACCGCAATGCTCTAAAATGTGTGTGAAATCCGCCAACCCACACGTGGTCAGCGTGGTGGGTTACTCTAAAAGAAGACTCGTACCCTGGAGAAAGATATTAAAAAAAAACAACAAAAAGAATAGTATGTTTCATTACAAGTGCGGAAAGGCTGTTATTGCAAAGAGTTCCGACAAATGTCTACCCGAGCCGAGGTGCAGCCGAAAGCGAGGGTTGACAGTCGGAACAAGTTGCAATGACGGTTCCGCACGTGTACTGAACGATTATTTTTAATACAGTTGCGAAAAAATGAAGCAATTTAATAAAATAATAAAAACACAATAAACTCAACTAACTTAACATTTTCTGAAAAACTATATATTTGCTTTTATTTCTCTCTTCTCTCCACGCAATAAATTCGTCGTATGTAGATATGTAGCGACTTTTTGACTTCTCCGGTAAAATGTTCTCCGAAGCATTTTGTGCAACAAACAACTAAACTCGCAAAGAAAATTTCTGAAAAATGGCGCCAACCGTAGAATATAAGCAGTTTTTTTACTTCACCCATTCTGGTGATTTAAAAAAAAAAAAAATTTGGTCATAGACCAAATAATATTCTGGTACGCAAAGGGAACTATGCCCATACAGCTAAGTCTTCAGTAGAATTTTTTTTATTGATATGATATGAAAATGAAATTTAATGAGATGAAATGAAACCTAACCAAACTCATTCAATCAAATCTGATATTGAAACAAATTTTTACAAATATACGTATTTGCATGAATCATAAAAACTTCTATGAATTTTTTTAGTAAAAACTTCATGGTTGGTTTTTCTTTTTAATAGACATTATTTTGACAGTTGGGAAAGATAACGCACGAGTTCGGGAAAGGTAAAAAAAAAGCACGAGTATGTAATAGCCCACATCCCGAACGCTATACGTCCCTGCAATACGCCACTTTTTGAGCAACTGTATTAAAAAGTCATTTTTAAGTATAGTTTTACATACATGGAGAAATTCGATTCGTTTGTGCGATACGAGTCGACTCGAAATTCGTACAAAAACCTGTACTAACCCCACAGCTAGTAATTAAAAAGCGTTATTTTACTCGTTATACGTGCGCGAGTACGCGTTTGTAATTTCAGCTGCGTTTAACCCATTTTTCGTTGCAACATTCGGTCCAGCTATTAAGATGTTATGCATGTGCACTTAGAAAGTCTCGTTTAGCACAGCGTCCCGGGGGAAGTATCCCACTTTAGTTTGGCGTCTTAAAAGAAAATTCAGCGAGCGACGTGCCGAGCGCAAACCGGGAATACCGTCCTGAAATGTTTTTCTCAGAAACATGAAGACTCGAAGCGAACTTTCATAAAATAGTGTGTTCCTAGTATGATTTATGAAATTTCAATTTGGGAGTGCACGTTGCTGCAGACGCTTTTACGAGTTTTATGGTTTGTTTATTATTTGGCCCGGGTTTTATTTAACGTTTATGTAACGTCGTCAAAGTTAGTAGTATGACGGAAGACGTATTTTTTAGAGGAATACGAGAAATTGTATCAAGACAGCTCCAAGTTCTCAGAGGCGAGCAAATTAACTTAAACCACTATTGCATAACAAACTTATAAAGTTTGATTTTATCATAGAGATTTTCTAAACGCGTTTCAGTGTTCAGCGTTAAAAAAATACGTTTATTGTATAGAAGCCCCTCTTATTTTACTCTATTTTTAAGTATTTGTAAAAGCGGCAACAGAAATACTTAATCTCTGAAAATTTCAGCTGTCTATCACAGTTCATGAGATACAGCCTGGTTACTGACGAAGGACGGAAGGCGAAGTCTTAGTAATAAGGTCCCGTTTTTACCCTTTGGGTACTGAACCCTAAAAAGTACGCGCCTCGAACCCCGAACGTCTGAATACCAGACCACTTACTCCAATAAACACGATTAAAACCAAGGAGAAATTTTCGGGAGTTCACAGTTTTCCGTTTCGCAATACGCAAACTTGTTATAAACAGGGCTGTTCGGAAATTTCGCGGTTGCTGTAGGACTTCCCACCGCCAGAGGCTTCCTGTCTGTGTTCAAATGTACGTACTAGTTGTTCCTACTTTGCCTTTTGATTGTGTTTACCTTATGTAGTTTCCTACTTGAATACGATGTGTTATTTCGCAGTTTTGCAGTACTTGATTGGTCTACCTATACCTACCTTTCGTGTAGTTTTTTCGTAAATATTTCTTTTTCTGTTTATACTCTCATTGCAGTATAGTGAACAGTCTAGCAGAGTGAACCTCAAAGTAGAAAGATCTATTTTTGAAGTAGTGCATCCTGCAGAAGCATATTTGATTGTAGCACATTCCATAGTGTGCAAAACCTTACTTTTTACCCCTTAGGTACTTGGTACCTTTCTACTTTTGAACCAAATCTATACTTATAATAAAACTGTAAAGGGTCGAATTCTGTACATTGAAGATATTTTGAAAATTTTTGTTAGAGGACACTATTTAGTCGATACTGAAGCCAAAACTGTAATTTTTTTAATTTTTGTCTGTCTGTCTGTCTGTCTGTCTGTCTGTCTGTCTGTCTGTCTGTTTCACGACCGCGCATCACGGCTAATCCGCTGGATGGATTTAAATGAAACTTGACATGATTATAGGTTATACCCCGAGGTAGGACATAGGATACTTTTTGTCCCGAAATTCATCATGGTTTCCCTGGAAGACGGCATCAAAGTCAAAATGTGTATTTAGTTATAATTCAGTAACGCGTTGTCCGATTTCATTCATTCTTTTTTTGTTAAAAAGGAGGTTCTTTAAAGATTATTCCATACAAATTTTATCATCATCACTTTTGTAGTTCAGAAATTACAGGCATCAGAACCTTTAGCGATAAGTTCAAGTAGGTGACTAAGACGTAGAGCTAAAGTTTGACTGGACTACCCTTACAGCCGTAAATAAATAGGCTTAGCAGAAGATTTTGTATGGTTTAAGATTTTTCACTTTTAGGGTGAACAAAAATCACGAAACTCGCTACGTTATACCGTATAGCGCCATCTCTACAATTTATGTGGAACTTGAATGTAAAACTCTGAGATAGGTACTACCGAATTTTTTTATAATAATTAACTGTCATGTTATTTACTGTTTCCTGACTTTATATTAAGATGGCACTGTTAAGACGAACAGATTAAAGTTTTCACTTCTGTCGACATTCCCGGAGTGCCGCGTCTTTTTTTATCATCCGCAATATGGAAAGGGTAAAATAATGGTTCACAAATCCTAACTGACTGAATGTCATAGGTCTTTTTATACGTAAACAAATATATAGCCATTGCCCATTCGGATATTTTGGATTGTATTGAGATGAAGCAAAGATTTTTAAATGACTCTTATGTTGGGCCGGGGAATATTGTTAGTAGAGTATTTTATCCCAGTGGTACATACCCGGCCGAACCCTGAAAGAAGAGCTCTACCACCAGTACAAATTTTCACATGATTTAATGATTTTTGACATATTTCGTGGTTTCAGAATAAAAATCACATTGAAAAGGACGATTTTAACTGTCGATATTTCGATACATTGGTACAAGTCGTGGTCACGTAGTGACCACGACCTGTGCCACTGGGTCGAAATATCGACAGTTAAAATCGTCCTCTTGATCTTTCAACTACGTATCAATGAAACCTTATATTATGATTAAGAAAAAGGAGTTTTCAAAATCACCACAAGATAACCCGTGCGAAGTAAGAACAGGTTTCTGTTTAACATCACATCAGAATCCCGCGAAAAATCAAGGAATTCCACGGTATATGTAAAAAAATTGTAATTCACGCGGGCGGAGCCGCGGGCAACAGCTAGTATAATATAAAATTAAAAAAAATATACTAACAATAAATACATAAACAATGAGGAAAAATCAAGGATTTAATTAGATTTCCTATAAAATTAATAAAATTAAATAGGAGTTATTTTTTTATTGATAATTATCTAAGAAAAAGTAAAAATAAAAAACAACTAATGTACCAATACAAACTCTAAGGTCGAACTTCGTTATGACCGTATGTGTTATTAAAAAAAATCAGCTTTGACCTTATACGTAATACGAGATTACATCATGTTTGACTTTGCAAATGAAAAAATCCATTTTCATACTACTTTCTCTCCCAAGGGAGAAATGAAGTTGCTTTTGCGGCCTAGGGAATAAAATAGCATTTCCCGTCCGCACTTTTGGCATTAAAGATCGCTTTTCCGAGCGGGTGAGTTGAAAATGTCATTGCTAATGTAGAGCCACTGTTATTTCCCCTAAGTTCACCGTACGTTAACCGTATCAGCACAGCTTAGTGCAAGCATTATGAAATTACTTAGTTTAAAGTTTATTATGTTACTACATATAATTTCCCACAACTTGGTCCTAACGGGCAAGCCGGCAACCCGAGGTCGACGAAAAGCATTTTGCGGTTCTAATATTGTCACATACTACGGCTTAAACTGTTTCGTTACAAAAAAAATAGTTATGGATGTTACAATTGGATTTTTGTGCTTTAGTTGAATAGTTAGGTTGTAGGTTTGAAAGCAAATTTTCTTAATACTTATCATTAATCTATAATCTATAATTATAAAATATTTTTAGGGTCTCGTACCCAAAAGGGTAAAAAAAAACAAGAGCCTATTACTGAGACTTCGCCATGCGTCCGTCCGGTCTGTTACCAGGCTGTATCTCTTGATAGAGCAAATCCAACTCCCTCTTGGCCAATTATTTATTTACTAATTCTGTTAATATAGTATATGTATAGTACTAATTCTGTTAATATGGTAGGTAGGTACCTTTAAATTATATAAAATTACTTATGCGAATAGTAAAAATAGTTAGTGAACCTTTGATATTAAATACGAAACATAATTGAATTAGTAGGTACAGAAGATATATTAAACCATTTTTCATTTTTATCGTGCCACATTAACAATTTCCGGCTCAAATTTTGGATTCTTGTAATGTCTAAGAAATGGATACAAATGGCACGTAATGTTAAAGAACGTGTGAAACCGAGCGCGCCGCGAGAGGGAACATTAAGCCCTTAAATGTTGGCTTTGTGGGAACGGCGCGGTTTTAATGTTTAATCTGGCATTAAGAATGTCATAATGATCGATAAATTGTGTCATGTAAAAATAATGTACTCGGAACTACGAGTTTGGTTTTAACGAATGATGAACGTCTTTCCAGCCACTATAGATTCTAATCCAAATCCTGCCCGCTGAGTGGTTGGTTCCCTATTTTACGGCATATATCTATTTTTATATCTTCAATCTGGGGGCAGAATTTGCTAAAGATTAAGATAACGATGAATTCGTTGTTCTTACGCAATCACACCCCAGATTCTATTTCTTGCAGACAATAAAAAAAACCACAGCCCCTTGATTCTGCAAAAACACTTATAGCAGCGACGAGGTTTTTTTTAAAACTATACAGTATACAAGTTAGTATACTTAACTGCGATCTCACCTGATGGTAAGTGATTTGCATCCTAAGATGTTATGGCAGGAGTAAGTA
This sequence comes from Coenonympha glycerion, assembly GCA_963855885.1. Taxonomy (NCBI): domain Eukaryota; kingdom Metazoa; phylum Arthropoda; class Insecta; order Lepidoptera; family Nymphalidae; genus Coenonympha; species Coenonympha glycerion. The sequence goes on from OY979632.1 coordinate 4,827,772, forward strand.
AACTCACCCCAACGGTTTCTACACAGCATTGCACTGAAAAGCTTAATCGCTTGGCGGTGCGTCTTTGCTGGTAACTAGCCATTTATGCGCAGCTGCTTGTATCTATTATGCAGGCAAGGCGTCAATTGGCTGGTGATAGCTGCGTCGCTTTGGTTACCGGCGATGGTTGGGCGGATGTACAATTTTATATTTTCGAGGTTCACACCCCAGATCAGTGTTCATGAGTTTTGTATTAGAAAACTGCCGATTACGAAGTCGGTGGATTCTGAAAGATTGGTGTTGTTACAACTATACCTAGCATTAACCTAAATCCAAAATTTCATTCTACCATTCGATAGGTAAACGATCAAAGTGTCCACGCCACAACGCATAGAGGTTGTTTCAGTGTATATTCTTATCAAATACTCATCTTATAGAAAATATTTATCAATTTCGTGAGTAGGTATTATTCTGGATTCAGTTAAGTTATACTTCCCATTTTTTTTAAGTAGCACCTAAACCACAAGTTCCTGTAAGTTATTCTGTGCTTGTGTTTATAAGGAATACCAAGCATTGGTATCTTCTAATTTTAAAGTATTGAGTCAAAAAGAATTTACAAAGAAATAGCGATTCAGGGAACACTGCACGCTTTATAACTTTAGTCAACAAAAAAAAATGTAAAACTCCACAGAGCATTTCCAGGGACGTGTACAACAAATTTTATTGAAACTTTTACTGGCTTTTTCAATTTGCAAGGATGAATTTCTTACAAGACTTCAACGGGAAAAGTTTTCAGTGGGCCGGCTTAGCGCGATTTAAGTTTTTTTGTAATGCTTTTTGTAATGGCTTCCGAGAACAATATGAATTTAGTGGGACAATACGTGACAATTCGAACGTGACTTTAATGCTTTAACTTGCCGTCCCGTCGCGTCACTTTTAAAGGATAAATTCAGATATGGCGTTCTTTATATTACAGTATGGCTGGTAGGTTATGAAGCAGTGTGCGAATAACTTAATGTTGCTCTGTTCGTTCTGGTCTGGTTCTCTATACTATTATATATTCGTTGTCTATACTAAGTAAGTATAGATTATACAATTACGTAGATATACAATAAAATAAGAACACGTGTTTTCCGGAAAATTGTTAAGCACAAAGTTTCGAACTATTTTTATCTCTGTTCAACTTCATTTCATATTGAGAAAAAAATCACCTCACGAAAGAAATTAGAACTTTGAAAAATAATATTCTCTTATCGGTAACAAATAAACGTGGAATAGTGGTGGATTATTATTTATACTCTGTTTTGTCCTCCTCTATCATCAGCTATTTAATATTCGATGGAAAAAGAGAGAAGAGTGTATCTTTATTCCACGTTTATTTGGAAGGGAGTTAATGAAGAAATGAACGTTCTTAAGTTATCTGCGAATAAGTTTTCTACTCCCTTTGTCTTTTTGGTGTGGAGCACTAAAAGTTTAGAGTATTCAGAGATACTTACCTAGTAATTGGTCAAGTTTGTCGCTTGACACAAGACGCAAGAAAACTTTGTAGCAGTTGTTTAGGGCTCGGACAAATGAATCAAATGGAACTCTTGTGATTGCGATCCTATCTTCTACCCGAAAGTTTTTACTCGGTGAGTATAAAACTGCATACAAGAGGATTGTCTAGCTGTAAGCTTTCATACAAAAAGCGATAACGTTTTTCTACCCGTAAATGTAGTCCGGTTTTCTTTAATTTTTAGAAATGTTGCAGATACAATGAAAAGCTATGCTCGTAGGTACGTTTTACTTTCTAAGAAATGTTGCTTATATTAAAGTAATTGGCGTCTAAATATCCATATCTTTTAACTAAAACATTCATCAAGTATTTTAATTCTTTTTAATTTGAATAGACTACAAAAAACGTACGAGCCTAGATGAAGGTGTACTGAATCTAATGAGACAAAATTATCCAATTTGTTAAACGTTTGTGGGGGGTAAAAACGTTATCACCTGAAGCTCTATTTCAAGAACAAAATAGCTAGCTAGCCTAGCTGTGGACTTGCAACTCTTTATATACGGGCATTGATATCATTTTTGAAAACACCTATTCGCGTGGCGCTCAGTTACTTGACTATCCTCTTAAACGTTACTTGAGATTTTGTGCACACACTTGCACAAAATGTCAAGTAATTGTTAGGTTATTAGGTGTTTCCTGCGTGGTCCTCGAATGATGCTGGCCAGAATGTAATTTCCTAGGTGCAGTAAAGCAGTTTATTCAACAGGAAGATTTGAATGTACTGCTTTGGACTTCCATCTAAAACTGGGCTCTTTAGAACATCCGTCAGTTAAAACTGAAGAGGCTTTACAAAATATTCCAACATTCTACTTCTATGAACAAGTAGGAACTTTGCGAAACTCGAATATTTATGAAAAGATAACACTCTAACCGAGAACCTCTTTATGTTACGCTGACGTAAAGCGAACTCCCGCCAAGATATACAGTTATGACGTTTTTTTTTTTTTTTTTTTTTTTTATTCAATATAGGCTTACGCTTGACCACAATCTCACCTGATGGAAAGTGACGATGTGGTCGAAGATGGAGCGCGTTTACCTAGAAGATGCCTATTCACTCTTTTCTTAAAGGTACCCGGGTTGTAAGATACCGGAAACACAGATTTCGGGAGACCATTCCAAACCCTCGCCATGCGAATGAGAAAGGACGAAGCAAACCGCTTTGTACGCACTGGTGGTATATCGACGACATAGGGATGAAAGCCCACCCGGTGTCTTGCGGTGCGGTGGTAAAATGGAGAGGGAAGAACCAGATCGAACAGCTCTTGTGCACACTCTCCGAAATATATCCTATAAAATACCGACAGGCTTGCCACCTTGCGACGATGCTCAAGACTATGAAGCTTCGCTACAAACGGCGAACACAAACTACAAACAAACACAACAAACTAGACAACAAACTAGATGAACACAAACTTAGAAGTATGATATACTTAGTTACATATTCCTACAAAAGGAAAAAGGCATCTTTCATCATAATTTAATGACACGGATATCTTATATCTTATCGGAAATTTATATTAACTTTACATTAACAGATGTTTGATACAAAGCGGACATGATATAGTTTCGTAAACTATTTGACATCGCGACAATAACGCTTAAAACTATAACAAACATTAATTAATTATTATTAATGTTTCTTATAGTCAGTCTTTGACATAATGTTTAGGATATTATAGTTGTTAAATGAGTACAAATATGTAAACTGATCTCACAATTTTTTAAATAAAAGCATTCCTAGGTGCAACTGATTACTGAATATTTCTTAGTTTAGTTTAGTTTGCTTGTTTAATGATATCTTTAAGATTAGTTTTTCACAGTACTCATTTGAGAGTGGTGTCATCTAAAGTTTCCACCAACATTGTTATCGAAACTTTGGAAACATGGCACGCTATCATAAGTTTCAGACGCGAAAATAAAACAAAACTTTGGAAAGATTTCAAGCGACGTATAGAACAACTTCTCTTGCAGCTCTTACTAGCTTTTTCAATTTGCAAGGATGAATTTCTTACAAGATTTCAACGGGGAAAGTTTTCACTGGACCGGCTAAGCGGATTGAAGTTTTTTGTAACGCTTTCGAGGGGCAGCTTTGGTATTGTATTTTAAGGTGCGATGAACTAATAAAAGTTTGGTTCTTGGAGAAACTAATTTGTCCATCCGTTTTTCGTCGCAAAAAGTCAGTAGATCCCAAGTATAGGAACCTACCCGTAACTGCAATATTGACTGACGAGATATTTATGGTAAAAACGTTTTTCTTCCACGTTTCTGGTACGACCGCCAAGGTTAGTGTAGTAAGGTGTGGTGTACCTTCCAGCTTCTTTGTTCCCAGCCAAGTATAATCAGGGTGCCTTCAAAAGAAGAGTGAACAAGCATTTTCTATTAGGCAAGCATGCTCCATCCTAGACCTCATAATTTCTGTCCATCAGACATAATTGTATTCAAGTGCAGCCCATCAATAATAATAATAAATAATAACCCAAAATCAAACTCCTCTTAGCCAAAACCACACTATAGCGTATTCATTACAACCAGAAAAACTGATATCGTAATCGACAAAATTCTGTAACCTGATTGGCTGAATTCGATGTCTAAGGAAAACGTATTCATCGTTATTGTAATCGTTTATTAATTCTGCCTGCTTATTGGGTTCCTGATTTCCGTCAGCCAATCGCGAGGCAGAATTCACTAACGATTACGATAACGATGAATACGTTTTTCTTACACAATCAGCCTCCTGATCGATTTTAACTTTAATTTTTTTATTTTGATTTAACTTCGTATTTTAACATCTGTGTTAATTGTGTAAAAGCTATTGATTCCTATAGACGTGAACTAAAGTAATATAGGTATTAAGTTTTCTGATCAGTAAATTGCATACATTACATGCTACCCTAAGTTGTTAAGATGAGTATGACGAAAGATGATGGTGATGATGTGACGATAAATTAGAGCATTACCTACGTCACGGCGTGACGAGTCGTCAAAGCGCCAACAGATGTTGGTCAGCAAAAACATTTAAAAACGAATAAAAGGATTTCCAGCAAGATCCAAACGCAGCCAGAGACGGACATTTTTGAATAAAACGGAATGGAATTAACGAGATATCATGCACTCGACTTTCATTGTCCATTAATCAGGAGACAATGGTAGATACGTCGCCGTCGTTTCAGTTCTTGGACGGAGAGCCGAGAGCGGAGAGGAGAGCGGAGAGCCATCTCGGAGAGTTATCTCTCAAGGCTGCTCAAAGGAAAACTTTCACGGCGCTAAACACGGAAGGGTGCTCGAAACAATTTACGGCAAATACTCGTAGATGTTGAAATTTTTGTTACCGATGATGACAGCTATGTTTTAGCACATCGCGCAAGTGTTATAACTTATGACATTGTAAAGGCGAAAGTTTGTGAGTGTGTGTATGTTTGTTTCACGTTTACGCCGCAACTACAGAACCGATTTGGATGAAATTTGAAATGGAGATAGATTATAAACTTATGAAAATGTCTTAAATAAATGTTATGTACATGAGGATTCTTTAAAACATTATATTATTTTATTAAAAACTTGGGAAGTATATCTTTAAAGAAATAACTTTGCTTGTGAGCTTTCAAGAAAATGTAAGGTATAAATTATTTATTATTTATTATGAACGTAATATTAAAAGAAAAACACTGAATAAATAGTACCGAATAAGGTAGCTTCCGCAATTGGCAAAATATCGAAGTAAACCTACGCCTACGAAAGCTACGTCATGCCTAACTGGATCTCTTAGCTGCCCACACACGAACACACACAAAATTCAAAAATAGAATGTTATTGTCGCATGAAAATTACCGTATAGAGTTATTCAATACACTGTACTAAAAAGGTAGCCTCCGCTCTCGGCAAAAGATCAAAGTAATGGTCTACGAGGGCTACGAGATGCCTACGGGGCCCTCGTAGCTGCCCACACAAGAACACACACACACACAAACACAATTTGAAAAAAGAATTTTATTGTGGTATGAAAATTACCGAATAGACGTCATCAAACATTTAAAGATCATTATTATAGGCGTCTAAAAATCTTTAGGCACATTGGGCTTTTTTAAGATGGGGAAAAACTATTGAAATCGCGACTCTTTTACCGTTACCAACACCTCTGTATATAAGTATCTTTGAAACTTTAAACATAATATAGGTAGTTCAATCCACAAAGACACAAAAATTATAATTTCACCTATTTGTAGAATCAATCAATCTTATCATCCGAATCAAGCGTCGAATATCGGTAAACGACCTTTCATGTCCGAGCGGAAGCGTTTCTCTGTGAGCAGTTTTCACGGCAGATGGCTCGCAAATTAAGAGGACGTTGCCATGGCATTGCCTACGAGCTACCGGATTAGCCCGCCCCTTTACTGTTGAGCTTTTGACATTGTACTTTCCGACCCATTTCATACTCCGGTGAATTTATCAGAGCGGTTAGTACAGATTTTTATATGAATTTCGAGTCGACACGCATCGCACAAACGAATCGATTGCCTCCATACATTTGCAGCCAGCGCAATCTTATGACAGCCGCATCAGTGACTGTCCATAGATGGCGTTGGCTGTAAATGTATGGATGAATTCGATTCGTTTGCGCGATGCGAGTCGACTCGCATTTCGTACAAAAACCTTTACTAACCCCACAGTTTACAAGAAGGGTTTTCAGATGTGCTCGATATGAATTCCTCAGAAAATGCAGACTGTGATATTATAAGATAATTCTGTGTAATAAAAATATTAGATATTTCTGTCGAATGTACACGAGACAAAGTCTACTAACTATAATGAAAATTGTTCAGGCGAATTTAATCGCTTGACTAAGTTTACTAAGGTTCCTAATAATAAGTTTTTTTAGGCAAACTTCATAAAAATATTCAACCGCTGCATTTATGCTAGATATTTTATTATTATTTGAAAGGACATAATATTATGATAGAATTATTAGATGTACATTGTCTATTAAAGAATGCTTTGCGTCTCTTAGATCAAAAATATATCACAGACACAAATAATTCTTCAATCCTTGCGTATCTGCAATGGAAAACAAACCATTCAACATTAGGCTCAGAAAAGTGATCTAAATTAGGAGTACGTTAATAAACGCGAGTTTCATATGCAGACGACGGGAAACTGCCATGAATTTAAAAGTAATTCCATTATAAGTTGGGAGCTGGTCTGAATTTCCCAGCTGCAAATAATGTGAGGGCTTAAAGTTTCGTTTGATACGCTAATGTGATTGTTGTGTTGTGTTGTCGCGTCGTGACTACGCGATGCAATGTTAAAAACGTTAAACGATACAAGGTATAAGTGGCGTCAACAACTAGATATTTGTCGCATTTGTGAGGAAATTTTATACTACAAGCTACAGTTTTCTGTGATCTACTTTTAAGCTTTGTCACATATGAATTAAAAATACTGAACTGTATCTCCCACTCAAATATCCCTACATAGTTTAACTTTGGAGTGATTTTACTCTGGTTTGGTTGGTTGGTTAATTCGCGCGGCTGTCAGACTGCGTCACTCGGCCAATCATGGCTGACACGACACAGTACGAGCTAATAATGAGACTTTTGGTGGTTTAAATTATTTTTTAGTTTAGTATATGGATGGCTACAGTACCTTAATTCAATATTTCACTGACTTTTAAAACTACGCTTCTATATCCTTCCTTTTAATGTCATCGTATTTTTAAAGTATATCTATATAGAAAAAAGAAAAAATTCAATAAAATAAACAGGTAACATAAAAACAAAAAAAATTAGGTACAACAGAAAAATAAATAAAAGAGAAAAGATATAAAACTAAAGAAACAAGTGAAACAAAAACACAATTTCTAAAGAATTGAAATGATGGCGTCTCAGTATGAGGACTAAAGGCACAAGCCTGAGCGCTGGTTTTCAGACGCTGGTTTTTATACGATAATAATACATAAATAATATACAAATAAAATATTATAATCTATAAATAATATATACCTATGTATAATTCACACTGGTGGTTCATTAATTGTAAATATTTATTGTATCTTATACCTTTAAACGAGCAATTCTTGTATATATATATTTCTATATAATCTGGATCTCGGGAACGGCTTTAACGATTTTCATGAAATTTAGCATACAGGGGGTTTTGGGGGCGATAAATCGATCTAGCTAGGATTCATTTTTATAAAATGTCGAATTTACCAAAAAAATAAAAATATGACTACTGCTGCCATCTATTGGCCACCGAGTGAAACTCGGTCACCCAGATATTTAATAATTTAATAGAACTCTAATAATGTTTATCGAAAGTATACACATAAACAATATGGTTCCTCCAATAACGAAGCCTTAGCTTCGTTATTGGAGGAACCATATCGACCTTAGATCTTAGATCGACCAGTGCGGGCAGTCGGTACATAAAATGCTTTTCATATTGCAAGTCGTATAATTGGAGAGCAAGGAACCGAGCTGTTAGAGCCGATTCCATTTCGTATTTTCTAGAGATCAAATTATGGAGCCATGCTTACTCCATTCCATTTATAAAACTTTCATTCATTTCACCATTATGCAGAAAAGGCCATAATGTCGGATTAATTCACGTCTTATACAGGTTGGCATTTTTTAAATACTAATTACATTGGATTTTTTAATGTGAATTGTTTGCAAAGAAGACGAGGAGATATTTATCAACATTTTATAAAATTATATATTGTGATGAATGGAATAAATCAATTCTTTACTTATGGAAAAATAAGTAATGGCATTTAAATATTTCTGACTTTTAAATATATAATAGTTAGCTCAACATAGCAATAAAGATACGAGTATGTTAAAAATTCACGCGAACAAAAATTTTAAATTGAAAGCCTTCTGGATGATAAGAATTAAAAACCGTATAATAATCATAATCAGGAATTGTATAATAAAATTGTAAAATTGGAAGCCTTCCGAATGATAACAATTGAAATTTCATTATAATAATAATAATCATAATCATAATCAGAACATGTACAAACCTGGAAACAGGCGAACCGCGAGGTAACGATTGCACGAAAATCGTTAATAGGATTAAGCGGGCAAATTGGATATCGGGAGTAAGCCGCTCTGAGTCCCTGGACACGGGAGAGCAAGCGCCGTAATTAGCAGTAACTAAGGGGATAAGGCTGCCCGCTTCAACGGCATGCCGTCCAAAACCGAGTACTTTGTGAATAGATGTATATGTCACAGCCAAAGCGATTAATCCGGATATTATACATATCATCTGGTCATTATTAATAATGTCAACTCAATTTGGATAAAGTGATAATTGACATAGAATTAATCACATTAACCAGCTATTTTTTATACCATCTTCGAAGACTTGGATAATGTGATAAAACAAGTATGGATAAAGATTATTTACCTGTTTACTAACTTATTTATGAATGTTTTTATGTAATTCCCTTCACAATGTCACTAGCTTTCGTAAATAACTCAAATTAACGAGAAGTAAGAAGATAAATTATTATTAAAAATCATAATTTGTTAGGTTATTTCAGACGACATTTAACGTATTTCTTTGCCAGTTTGCTAATATTTTAATGAAATAATAGTATTAATACAGGGTCTAGGAGCGAGCGAAGCGAGCTCGGGACTTGAGGGCACCCCGACTCGGTTGGGTTAGGTGACGAGAGAGAGAGGAAGAGGTAGGTTTCTTTTATGACCACCCAGAAATAGGAGCCCCGCGACGCGGGGCTCCGTCGAACGAGCCTTGAAAAGTGTAAGGGAAAACTAAATTATTAACCTTAAAATTTTAAAACTTAAAAAAATTATTTTACGAAAACTATTACTATTATTAGTATTTTAAGAATTTTAATTATTTTAAGAATCAACGTAACAACAATTTAGTCAGCCACGGATCACGCCACGCGGCAGCGGGATGAAGAACGGGGGGTTTTACAAGCCAAATAGACCGTATTATCACTTTCGCCAACTGTGACCAGCGCCTATGAATAATATCTAGATAAAGTGATTAATTTATCAAATTGTCTAGTCAATTTGGCTATTATCCATAGTAACCAGTCATTATTAATAATAGCTGTTTAATCACTATGACTGTAACATATACACAGGATCCGGCGGACCACGCAAAAAATGTCGCCAGTTTTTGGTGTCAAAAATCAATGGTATCAGTGGTGGATGGTTAAATCACTGTTGGTGTCAATGATTTTGACACCAACATGGTTTTGACGCTATTGGTGTCAATGGTTTTGACACCAACAGCGTCAGTTCTAAGCCGACTTTATAATTTATCTATGGACTATAGTATTATTGTGACTTTATAATTTATCTATGGACTATAGTATTATTGTGGTATTATTATCTATGGACGCGGTCCACGCCACTGCTATACGTCTTGTTGTTAGTCCGCACGCGAGTTTCCACAGGGACAATTCCGCCATGTGCTCCATATTAGCGAAAATTTTGACAAATGGCGCTACATTTTTTTTAGGTTGTTGACGTAAAATGTTCCGATGGGCTCATCCTCAGGTTTATATCGGTGAGTTTTTGTCAAATAATTAAGGATTAAGTAGTGTTTCGGTAACTGTGAATGTCCGTGTACTGTTGAGATATAGAAAATAGTTTAGTCATATCTCGTCTGATCTAAGCAAAACCACATGCGGATAGTCAGTTAAACCTTATCCTGGGGGCGCCATTCACGTAGCGTTTTCACATAATGAGTGATGTGAAACAAGAGAGAAAAAAAATTACACTGAAAAATAAACTTTACGCCTGTTGCTTTAAAATGTAAAATTGAATATATTTCATTATAGGAAATACAATGCTCGACTTTGACGCGCTTTAGGTAAATTTAATCTTACAATTGTCGGACATGTTGCGTTTTGAACTACGTTCAATTGTATAGTAATAGTCGTAAAATTAGTTTTTCAGTGTTCGCAAAAAATGTTTTGATTTAAATATCGTCTGCTTATATACGTATAAATGTCAGCACCTTTTTAAACGTTTCACATCACGAAATGTAGCTGTCGCGTTACGTGAATAATCCCTCTGGATGGGATTTTCCATTATGGGAAGTCTTCAGTCTATCTTTCACATGTTTTGCTCCATAGAAGAAAACTTTAAAACTACCTTTACTAAACAGTAAAGAAGACTAATTGCCATCGTGTGTAAACACACACGTTGGCAATTAGTCTTCTTTCTTAATTAATTTCTTGTCTAGTAAGGGACAGTGCACTGATATTCTATAATTAAGATCACATCTAGTGTGATGAATTTCGGGCATAAGCCGCATTGAATCAATTGAAAATTTTTACAGATACTTTATTGCTAGAACGATATTGAATCCCTAGAACTCGATGAAACCTACATCTTCGCAATGGTTCTTAAAGACTAATTGAGCTAGTATAATTACAGCAGTTGACTCACTCCCAAGGATTTGATTCATAAAAATAATTCTTCTTATTACTATAGTAAGTGAGCTTTTGTTTTACAACCACTTTGAACTTATTAAGAGTCCTAAGATTTCCGTTCCGATTACCGCGTTTCAGCATTAGTAGAGCTGTAGAGCATACTCATATTTCGTCATTGAGCTACCAGCTGTACGCCGTAAGTACGTAAGTAATATTATATTGTATTCGTTCCGTAAGCCCGTGCGAAAATTTATTACCAAAAATAATAAAACCATTTAATTATATTGTACGAGTAAAGAAATGATTGCGTTCGACAATTTAATCAAAAGCTTAAACACGGCCTTGTCTGATACAGCAAATAACATTTCATGAATAAATTGCTTAATTATTTTCGCAACGACGATACACTGCCATTAAGAGGTAAATTAATTGTGTAACGTAATTAATTACTCGCATGCAAAGATAAGACAAAGGACCGACCTAATGAGGGCCAGAGTTATGACACTGGCAGCGGTGTTTGGGTAATGAAAAACTAATTTAACTTCGCAGTAAAAAGTTATCCGTGTACACTGTGGTCCCTTGATGTATGAGAACGAGAGAATGGAAAAATGGGCTGTATTGTAATGCTGATATAAATATAAAAATAGCATGAAAACAAAAAACGCAGTGGAAAGCATTCGCCGTTCGCAGCCTCGCCTCATTAAGTTATGAATGATCTAAAGCTCTATTCTCTTTGGCAACAGAGGTTTCCTGCTTGCCTGGTAGTCGCGCTGGAGGCTAAAATTTCTGTAAAGATACATTATGTAAAAAATAATTTTATATAAAAATATTTAGGTACAATGGAATATATTACAAACATAATTATTAAAATAAGGATCGTGTTGTGCTCTTAATTGGGACTTTGTCAATAAATTCTGAAGGCAAGCATGAATTAAAAGTAATTACGCTACAAACATTGGCGACTGGTGGGGAAAATATAACAGCTGCAAATAATGTAGGGGTTTAAAATTTAGCACCATAAACCAATGGCGTCAAAAGTTTTACGGTAGGAGCCTTTGTGTAGATGGACGTCACTAGGTAGTTACTAAAATGTTTATCTCGAAACCTTTATAAAGTGATTTCACTAAAATGACCCTATTTAAATGCTTATAATATTCATCACGTTTAGGGGTTAATCTGATAAAATCCTCGTAAAACAACTTGGTAATTCCATTTACCCCTTTAATGTTACTCCTCTTTATTGTTATTTGTATTGACAATAATATAATTAATTCGCACAATTAAAAAGTCCCGACAATATTTCAATTTCTTCCAGAGACAAAATACAATAAAGTTAAAATAAAATATTATTTATACATGGTTAATTTTGAACTTAGATTTATGTCGATATTCTGTATTATTTTATTTGTTCAATGTATTTGAATTCGAACGTTAAATATACCGAATGCATAATAGCAAATATTTTATAGCAAGACTCGTAAATGTCAATTCCGCCCAACAATGTGTACTATTTTACAAAGTTACTAGCTGACCTGGCAAACGTTGTTTTGCCCTTAGGGGTAATAAAAAATAGATAAATTGAGATTTAAACTATCCTATCTCTCAAGTTTGGATCGAACTGCACATGGTGTGCGAATTTTATTATAATCGGTTAAGTGGTTTAGGAGTCCATTGAGGACAAACATTGTGACACGAGATTTATATATATTAAGATTTTTTATCAAGATTAATTTGGAAGCAACAAGGCTTAGGTTAATGGTGTCGAATCGCTTGAAACTCCATATTTGTTTCTCATTAAGACGCCTCAATGGCTTCTCTAGTTAATTTTCGAGTACACTTCAATCTATTTAGATTTTAGTATCCACTTGAAGATTGGTTGAATCCGACGTATAATATTATGAATTCGTTTAATAAATAGGTCTATTTTCGTATTTTGTGTTTTCGATGGAATTTCAAATGATTTCCGTGTAAGTATGGTCCCTCCTATTAATACCTTCATTACTCATAGTAGCTATTTGTATGCCTTTCGACTCAATCCATTGGGCGCGGGCGGCGCGGCGGTTTGAACTGACACTCAATCAATCAGTTTGTCGACATTTTTTTTATAAATACAGATAAAGAACTTTTTATATCCCTAAAGGCAAAACAACGTTATCCGGGTCAGCTAGTAATATATAGTAGAACAGCCAGGAACATACAACACGAAAAACTTCATCACAGAAATTTTTTCCAGGATTACTACCAACTGCGCCGCATTGGCCGACAAGAATATATAAGCTTTAGATGTCGTAAAAGAATTGTTCACTAAATTATTTAGTTAGGAATTAGTTCAGGTGGGTCGGTCGGTCTGTACATAAAATGTTTTTCTTATTGCAAGCTCTGTAATTGGAGAGCGGGAGGGAGGTTTGCTCGGCGCCGATTTCATCTTATTTTTCTGCGGAGCTTAAATTTCTTCAAGCCATATATTTAATTTAATTCCTTTGGGTAAACATTTCATTACTCTTCGGACTTCGGCGCAGAATTAAAAATAATCTTTGGAGTCTTACACACGAGTTTATCTTGCCGAGAAAATACATAATCCTATAAATAGTACAACAAAAAGTTTTAATGCTTGGAATTAAGATTATTGTTACAAATTAATTTTTTTTATACCTACTAACAGCAAAAAGCTACTTGCGAATATTGTTTTGCATACTGTACACTGAGATCACAGACTAAGGTACAAGGTTATCAAATAGCATTACTAGATGATTTATCATCACAGATTTCAATTGTAATAAACAATATAATAATGTTGCTAATACCACGGAATACATAATAGTACTAAGGTACAGAAGGCTCACTCGGCGAGATGATTTATATTTAGGTTCATATCGATACCTACAGCCCGTAGCAGACTCAGTCAGCTATTCATGGACAGATATCAATGTTCGGAGAACCTCTATGCCATTGAATCAGAAATGAGAAGATCCGCAGACCTAGCATCAAACAGAATATTAATTGCATCAATGCTGATTCTAAATACGGCTGATAAGAATAAGACTGATAAGAATGTAGGTATACTGGATGCAGGCGGCAAGCGCGGCTGGCACTAACCCGGGAAAGTGCTGAATAATTGAACAGGCGACTTCGGCCGCGGACCGAACGGGTGGATTATTGACTTCTAACAATTAAAAGTTCCCTCATCCAATTAACAATTAAGGGTTAACGACGCAGCTGCGATTGGACTTTAATGTTAATTAATCTCGATTTACGCAAATATGGGCAATGAGCATGCGATAGCACTTTTATATGTAAATCAATGTTTTGAAATTAAAACGAAATAAACTCGGATTTAAGAGTTTTTATGTAAAAAACATAAGCTTAATGATCTAATGTTAGGGGTTGGCAGAATGAGATGGGTTTTTATAGTCCACCATGCTCGTATAAATACGAAGTAAGGATTGGCAATTTTTTAAAATTATGGACAAGGTTTACACATGCATGATGTAAATAAATCACTTTCTGATGGTTTCCTTCACAGTTTAGCAAGTGGTATTTAACCGCCACAAACGCTAAAACTCCGAAAAAGCAAATCCCTACAAAAGGCGATACCTTATAGAACAAAGAGATACTTAGTCTTTAATGTATCTAAAAGCAAACATATAATAAAAGCTATATATATATTAATACAGAGCTTAATGATTTATCAAAGAGACTCTCTACCCACGGTCCGCGTTTTGTCTGAGACAATCAAACGACGAAAAAAACCTTTAAGTTATTAAAGACATCTTAACATTGTAAATATAAAATTCATTTTTGATTGAGCTTATCTTGCCTGCTATGGTATTCAAAAGAAAATTAGATTAGGTATTTAACGCTCAATTATTGACAAGGGTTACTCAAAAAAATATTATAGGTACTTAATTAATAGTACCTGGATGTAAGCTTTGTACCGAGCTTTGCTCGGTTTTTTTTTGTAAATTGTAATTTGGAGTAGAAACTATATTTAAATATGAATTACATAGGTACTAATGTAATGATGAAATATGAAAAAATATTTTTCGATCTTATCGACATAATAATAAAAAAAATATATGAACTCTGCCCGCGAAATTCAAAATTTTCATTGTTTTTTTGCAATTTCTTCGCTAATTACGGATTTGTGAGAATGGCAGTATCGTCTTTGCATGATTATATCAAAATTTTTGCATAAAAATGTTCTAGGAAATTAGTCCGAGTATCGAGTTTTATGTGAGTAACTCGCAAATCTCGGACTAATTTCTTTAACTCGACACTTTCGAGCAGAGATTTTTATATAAATACGTAAAGAAGATATTGGGACTATCGCAATTTGACTGCCATAAGCCTATTATGTCTTATTAGGTTAAAAATCGCGAAAAACCACAAAAAATTTGAATTTCGCCAGCACACCCGTGGTGTACTCCTTAAATAAAAATCACGAGTGTAATTAGTTTAATATTTATAAATTATACTAATACTTAATTTTTCACATTACATCAACCAATTACGTAAGTTATTTTATTTCGAGTGTTTAAAATTATCGCTGCCAACGGGACTTGAACCCGTACCCCCTAGCTATCACGGCTGAGTGCCCTGCCAATTGTGCCATGGATTATCTTGCTCTGTGGATGGCACGATAATTTTGATATTGGGAAACTACGATTAAAAACCAATTTCAAAGGCCCATTATTTCGAATGGAGCTAGCTTTGAACGAGAGAATACCACCTTGCCCCTTTTAATGTTGTGCCCGCAAAACTCATTGCCATAAACTTACGATGTATAATTATTAGCCCACTATTAGCAAAAACTAAATAAAATTTGAATTTTCGCGCCCAATTCGTTGACTCCATAAAAAAAATTAGTATTAAGTACTTCTCGTCAATAGATGTCAGCAGAAAAAGTCATATTTATTCAGTTGGATGCCTGGGCCATTATAATAGTATTGCTATTGGCCAATAGATGTCACGTTGTTTCCTAGTTTTCAATATATCGAGAAACAATATGAGGTAAATGAGTATTGTTGAGCAGAGTTTTGATTACAACTATGAGATGCATAAATGTTGTGTATAAACTATATAAACTTAGGATGTATAAGCCCACTAAACCAGAAAACTAAATAAAATTTGAATTTTGGCGCCCAGTTCGTTGACTCAATAAAAAAATTAATATAACTTCTCGCCAATAGATGTCGGGAGAAGTCATATTTTACCTTTAGCATTATAATATTATTCTCGTTAAAACAAATGCTGGCCGCGGTCATTAAAATTCGTTTCACTATTCGCTAATAGATGTCATGTAGTTTCCCAGATTTCAAGCTATCGGGAAAAAATATGAAGTAAATGATTATACCTGGTTGATCAAGCTTTGCTTGGTAATATCACAGCCACTCACCTATAGATGGCAGCAGGAAATTACTGTAATAGTTTAACTTTATGCCAATAGATGTCAGGTATAGAGTTATATTTTTTTTATTGGTAAATACGACATTTAAAAAAAATGAATCCTAGCTAGATCGATTTATCGCCCCCAAAACCCCTTGTATACTAAATTTCATGAAAATCGGTGCAGCCGTTTCCGAGATCCAGATTATATAGAAATATATATACAAGAATTGCTCGTTTAAAGGTATAGGATTTTACTAGCTCTTCTCCACAACTTGTTTGATATCCGAGAAAACCCTTGGTTTTGCATGGACAAAAATACCTATCCTTTGTAGATGGATAATACCTAATAAAAAATTCGACTGGTATGGGTACGAGTTTAGTGTGTATGAGGTTAGTGCGTTCAAAGAAATAAACTTTTCAGTTTGGTTATATAATACCGAGTAGGTATACATATCTACTTATACAGAAATCCTGTTGGTGGTGATCCTACACAAAGATTTCTCATACATATAGTTACTAAAGATTATTTATTGGTCCTTTCAGAATATCAAAGGTTGTCTGGAAGAGATCCCTTATTGGGATAAGCTTCCCTTTGTACTGCTTGATATCATATTTTAGAGGCTTATACTAGAGTTGTGTCGTGTCTCTCTATGAGTCTACTAAAAGTAAGAATCTTTATAAAAATTATTTTAATGATAATATGGTGTTGAGTCGAAAAGAACGCAGAGGCATTAAAGGTATTTTTTTTATTTATATTGAAAGATAGAAGTCGTAAGAAATTGTTATTCAGCTAGATTTGTTTTTTTTTCAGAAAATAAAGAAAAGTTAACTTACTTAAAAACAGCATACGACGTCGTAGCGTAAGCGTAACGTGATCCACGCGTACGACGAGAGCAATACGAGCGAGAACATTGAACATATTCAAACAAGTCATACCACGTTGTAGCGGATCGTAGGAGGTGTTTAAAGTTTATTGCCTTTACGACAGTCGTAGCTCACTGAGTCCAAGCGAGAGCAGTGCTCCCTCGCTGTCAGTAGACCCGCCCGTATGATCATCATGGACATCGGCAAAGCGACACTCGCTTCATTGCGATAGGTTACCTGTAGTAAAGCAAGGAGACAAGGGCGTGTAGCAGCAAGTTGACGAGGTGGTAGCCCGCCGGCTGCAGCCCGTGCACCGCGTAGTTCCATCGGAAGGTTAGCACCGTCAGTGGACGGTACGATTTGTGGGACTGCTCCTGTAACAAAACAAATAGTAGAACATTACTAGCTGACCGGGCAAACGCTGTTTTGCAATTCATGGGTATGAAGAATAGCTAACGATCTATTCACAAACCGACCGAACGTAGACAAAAATTTTATAAAATAGAAGAATAAACACAAAGAAGATAAAGTATAAATTCACATATATACATATTTTGATTATCAAATGTGTCTCTGCAAGCGATTTAAATAAACTTATATCGATATTTGACTCTTTTTTGATGTCCTGTAGTGTGGACCCCACACTAGGCGATATTAGACGATTAGCTGCCCGGGCGATCGTTGTTTTGCAATTTAAGAATGGATGAACAAAAAATTTCATTAAAATCGGTCAAGCGTTTCGGAGGAGTTTGTTTTCAAACACTGTGACACTAGAATTTTATATACCTAGGTATAAAAGATTTTGGTAGTGTAATACCAAACTACTCCAATGTGCATTTGCAGAATGCCTAAACGTACGCCCATTATTTACGCAAAAACGTAAAACAATAAACTAACAATGAAATGCACTAGAAATATCAGAAAGTGAAGTATACAAATACGGGACAAATAAAACCTTTTAAGTATAGTATACAGATTTCAGGAAGGGAGAAGCTGACTCAACAAAACAAAGTTAAAAGCTTTACAGATAAAGCTTAAAATGCCAGGTTTGCATTCGAAGTAATAGCATTCAAACTTATAACTACAACGGGAACTATTCGTGTAAAGAGAACGAATATTTGGATACGAAATATACGGGCCGCTCACAATCCCCGACGAAGCTATGCAAAGTCCAAAATAAATCAGTTTTATGGGGGAACTTTATGTGCAAAAATGTCGCCGTTCCATAAACATGACTTATATGCGTAGAAAATTAGCAGGCGAGGGTTATTGTGCTTCTTTAAATGAAATTCCATGTCAGGTGGGAGGCGCCAGTCGTAAACGATGGCATTTGTCACGGGAATACCATGGGAATACGGTAGTGTTAATAAATAATCACGTGTCACGAGTTACGAGGTGGCATATTGCATGACCTTTTCGACGAAGTACTACATACGAAGGAATGTCTAATGTCATGTTTGTAATAAGACTAGATGCTATCAGGTTTGTATACCTATCGAAATAACCATCATTACGTAACACTGCAGGTTACAGGCTGCATCTCGGAGAGTGTCTTTTCCATACTATCTATTAAGCTATCGATTCGAGGTGCGAGTTACAAGAATAAAATGAGTTACTAGAAAGTGCGTCTTAAAGATAATAATGGTGCCAATTCTGTTGTGCAAAATCTCTAGACTAAACAGAATTAGCATTATTATTTCTTAAAAATAAACTGATATTTTAAGATGTTAGACTAATCAATGTGCCGATACTTAGTAGGTATAATTTAAATGTTGATAATTTATTTCTTACTTAAGCGACGATGGCTGAATGCCATCATAGAATATCATCGCATTTAGCCTTTAGACATGGGAGGTATGGAGAAACGACGAGATACAAATTGGACCTTCCAAAACAGTAAATAATTTAGGCCAACGTTGATTGTTTAGCGCTCTCTTAACTAAATACTACTAATGGTCTAGGATCCCGCTATACAACGACCTTCACTGAGCTGTTTATTGGATGAAAACTATTTTACATCCAATTTAATATGTCAATAAATATATCCCAAGTGGGTTGCCTAAAAAATTTCAGTCCAGGGTATGATTAATTAAGAATTAAAAAAAAAACCATTGTAACATGGACTTCTATTTGTTACAGTTTAGTTGACATCGTAGTTCAAATTAGATTGGATGTTATAAATAGTGCTTTTTCCAGAAATACTTTCCTGGCTGAGGAAAGTATTTCTGCTCTATATTTTTTGGCAAAAGAAAGTTAACGGATAATAAAATCGTAGGTAAATAAGCACAATTGCAATTTGCGACCTGAATCGCTCATTCAATCTAATTTGAACTAAGATGTCAACGGAACTCTAACAAATAGGAGTTCATGTGACAATGGTTTTTTTTAAATTCTTAATTAATCATATCCTGGACTGAAATTTTTTAGGCAACCCACTTGCGATATATTTATTGACATATTTGATTGGATATAAAATAGTTTTCATCCAATAAACAGCTCGGTGAAGGTCGACCTTACTTGGGATCCCCTACTTTAATAAGTACAAGTCGAAGCAGTTAAGTTTAGCGGTTGCGCAAAATTGAAAATAAGATGTCATCAATAATTAAGATGGGGTGGCGTATCGTTCGCACGCGCACATTGGAGTTGCATTTTAAAAATGGCGCAACGTTTATTTTGTAGGTTGCCCTAAAATGTTCCAAGGGGCTCAAGTTCATATTCTGTGATGGGAATACAGGATGCAAGTTTTGCAAGTTGAGGATTCAGTGATAGTTATAAGGTAAGTGTAACAAGGTAAGTGTAATGAAACATAGGGGTAAATTTATACGTTCACTTAGCGCTAACAAGGCTCGCATGATGCCGGGCGAGCGCTGCCTGGAGTGGCACAAACATTTGCCGAACACACACAAGCAATTACTGCGCGCAATCGAACTACGAGTAACTCGATGCCCTGCGACGGAACGGTTAGTAAGACAAGAGTCATGTTTGTAGTATGTACAAGAGCTTAATGCACAGTCTTAATAGAAACTAGATTTAGTAGTATACTACGCTTTTGTCACTACTTCAGTAAGTTTTAATCAATTAACTACTAAGTATCAATCAACAGCGGCATAAAAGATTTTGACAAGATACTCGTAAATAGTGCTATAATTATGTTTCTTTTCATGCTAAGGAAAACATTTCATGGTCAAAGTTGAGAGCAATTGCAAATAGTTAGATAGGTATATGTATAAACATAACAAAATGAGGCTATAACAGATTGTTTGCTGCATAACTTTAGCACAATGCGTTCCCAAAAAAGCTTTAATTAACTTTTACAGTCTAAAACAGTTCCATTAATAGGTCGTAACCGTTTTCAAATCTAAATTGCCTGTTAAGGGGGATGGGTACCATCAGGGCGCGAAAATTCAAATCATATTTAGTTTTTCGCTAAGAATGGGCTTATTATTCACACCGTAGGACTAAATAAGCTTTGCGGGCACACCATTTATGCAGCATCTACATGCTGCAGCATGCATCTAATAAAAACTCTGCTCAACAATACTCATTTACTTCATTTTGGTTCCCGATACCTCGAAATATGGGAAACTAAAAAAATCATCTTTCGGGAGCCAATATGAGGTGAGAGGGCATTTTCGAGCAAAGTTTCTATTAAAAACATGTAGATGCATAAATATTATGCCCACTAAATTCATAAAAACCGAAAACGAGTAGTTAGTCTAATTTGCGAAAAACTAAATAAAATTTGAATTTCACGGGCTAATAGGGCCGAAACCCCTTAATACTGCTGTGCGCAACTTGTTCCACAATTAATTTTAGTTCCATTCAAAATACTTTGTCGCGGCTGGCGTATTATTAATTCCATAATAAATTCGTCCGCTCGGCAAATACCGATTGAAATTCAGCAACATTTCGCAATATATAAAGTGCCCAAAGTAAGTAGCCAAGCCAAAACGCTGAGAGCACGCCTTGTATATTTAAAGAGCAAAAGGCAATTCCGAAAATAAAGCCTTTGCCTCATAAGTGGAACGGCTAAATGCAGCGCAGTCCGGTTCTTTGTAGTGGACGGTGGACCGATACTCAAAGCTTGCAACTATAATATTACATTGAGTTCCTTTTGTACTTGCGACGTAATTTGGATACATTTTGATTTTAACTTTAACACACCCAATTTCTTTTAATGTATTGATGCAGTTATTATAATAAGTACTTATAGTAAGGACTTCAAAAAACATCATCTATCCATTTTCATTGACACCTACTCATTGGTCATTGATGACGTTTTTAGGGTTCCATGCCAAAATGTTAAAAATGGAACCCGTACTTATGGCGAGACTTTCTCTGTCCGTCCGACTGTCAGACTCGATTATATTAGTACTAATAAAGCTATCGACCTGTCTATGGGGCCTGGGCTTCCTCCTTTGGAATCGGTGTTTGGAATAGTTATAAGGTGGGTGGACCATGGAAGGCCACTCTAACAAATGAACAGTTATTATTCGTTTATTTACTGAATAAATGATACGAACAAATAATAAAGTAATACTTTGTTTTATTACGTAACATATAAACCACTTTTTTAAATTTCAGATTTGATCAATATTGATTAAACTTAAGTTTCATTGAACTCTTCCAAATGGCGTTGCTAGGAACAAGGCTCCTTAGGAGGCCATTATAATAAAGCAGTCATTTAACACTAAAAGTTAATAAATAGCGATTAAATCTACAATAAAAAGAATTGGTTTATATGTTACGCAATAAAACAAAGTATTACTTAAATATTTGTTAGTTTCATTAATCTAGTAAATAGATTAATAATAACTATTTATTTGTTACAGTGGCCTTCTATGGTACACCCAACTTATTTTAACGTCGTCGATTTCCGATATCAATGAAGCGAGGGACCGTACTGCCAAAATAGTGGCGCGAGCGATTCGCCGCCGCGTCTGTGATTTCTAGTTCGATGGATGTTGTTGGATGTTTATATGTAGATAGAAGGAATTTATCTTCACGTGTCAATAACTACGAAATTTTAATAATTGGCCTTCGAAGGAGCATGGCTTTCCATGGTCCACCCACCTTAGGTAATAATGACCCTATGTCATTGCAATCACAACAATTTGAAAATCGTTGTTGTTTTTATTTAAAAAGGGAGCATAACCGCGGTGTCGAAATTTCAAAATGAGATAAAAATATTTTTTTGTTTTTTATGTTTTATAGTTTTTGATTTATTAGGTAAACTGTCAAAAAAAATATAATCTTATTCAGATTTCTGTAGGGATTGCAATTTTTATACCAAAATACTTTGGTCGAATAAAACTTAACGCTCTCAAAAACTTGATCTTTATTTTCACGTTGGCTAGACGTATTAAAATTAAAATAAAGTACCCACCTAATAAAGCTTACGTTTGCTAAAGCTTTTTGGTCGGGAGAATGCGAATTTTTTTTTTTAATTATAGTAGTTAGGATAATACTCGCCAGTACGTACTCTTGTATTGTATGCAAAAAAAAATTGTTGTATCTTTTTATTCTTTTTAACCCGTCAAAATGAGGGATTCCAGCAGGATTTTAAAAATCTAAATCACCTCGGACGAATGTGAGCAGTGTGGAAGGGGATTTTAAATTACATCTTTTGCAATATAATTTCGAGACCCAAACTCAACCATATTTTGTACACAAACTAATATTATTGAAGCTTTGAAGTTGAGAACGGTTCCACGTATCGTTTTGTTGAGTTATTATCATCGAGAAGCAGTCAACCGATGTTTATGTTCTCTCGAAAATACATTTCGACGTAATACTGCTTGAGGTACGTTACTATGTTCCTTTGGCAATGTTATACTCGTAAAACCTCTGCATTACAGACAATACCGAATTCAGACTACAACCTCCATCCCACCTTTGCTACCAACTTAGTTGGATAGATAAAGAGTCATGGAAATCTGGTCATAGTACATAACTTTTTTAATGTTGTAGGCTGTAGCCTAAACCCTGCTTAGTGACCCTTAATTAAAAAGATTATAAAATAAAACTTTGTTGATTTTATTCTATGTTATAGCACGGAATATAGAATAAAATCAACAAAGTTTTATTTTATAATCTTTTTAATTAAATGTTATAGCACGGAATCCCTCCCGATGGATTCCAATCTTGTCGCGATGGGGGGGCTCAGTAGCCGTGGTTGGGCCCCACGGGCCGTTTGGTGGTTTGCGGCGGAGCCAAAGATCAGATCCGCCGCGGGGTATGGGAGGTCGATGCCTGCGAAGTGCAGGAGCAAGCTTCGCAGGTATCGGCTTACCCGTGCCCACGGCCCCTGGGTGGCGGTCCCGGGGGGGTCCGTCGCCTTACGGATGGGCGCCGAGGAGGTAAGGCCGGCTTAGGTGTTTCTGGCCGGCCTTGCTGTTGGAGGGGAGCTCCATGCTTCACCTCGTGGAGGGGCTGCGAAAGCGGCTGGGCACCGGCGGGTTCGCGGAGGTTTGCGCAAGCGTTCCCGTGTTCCCGTCATGCGGTGCGAGGAGGAAACACCGTGGGGTTTAGCCGGTAAGAGTCCGGCATAACCCAGCCGCTCCCCCGGGCGACTGGGTATCCATGAGGATTCCCCACGATAAAAAAAAAATGTTATAGCACGGAATACAATAATAGTCCTGATTATGTGGTAACAATGTTTTTTTAGTTTTAAGCTTTCCATGCTTGTGAAGATAAAATAAGTGCCGATCTTTATAAAAATTGTCCTCATTTTCTGGCAAAAACTACTGTCGTTTACTGATTCAAGTTAATCAGTTTGAGCACCTTCATACGAGTACAAGTGAGGAAATGCGGGCGTTGATATCTGATTGCGCTCTACCCCAGACATCGAGGCACTCTTGAGATGTTTGTGTCACTGTCAAGTAGGTAGGTATAGAAATATTTCAATCTACAATAACGCGCTTTACTTTGTCAAACTCTATACGAATCGAAAACATAAGCGATTTTGACAGAGTGGGGCGCGTCTTCCTGGATTGAAATATCCATACAGTGTGTTTACTTTTTTGAGCAAGTAAATTGGACATCGACATTATAATATTATAGACTTTAGTCAGAATAGCAATCACTCTTTTTATTTTCTCAGTTTTGATAATTATTAGGACTAATTTGTAGTACAAAGTAGGTTCCGTCTGTAGCCTCTCATAATCCATCTGCCATGTAGAGTGGAGAAGTAGGAAGTACATTATTGTTCCCGTGTGTCACGGTCTGGTAGCTTCTGGCTTGCATTAAAACTATATTTGCTTTGTACATTTCGGGTAATTGTTGTTTGTTGGAACGCTGCCTGTTTAATTGTTAATGACTTATCTCTGTTGTTTTACCGTTGTGCGCATGTTGTTATGTGTTTCGTTCTTGTTTTGGTTATTGCTTTCATTGCTTTTTTGCTTTATGCTGGTTATATTGCATCTACAGATAGATACTGTGCTGAACTCTGAATTCGAAGATAATCAAAAATGCATTTGAAGATAATAATCAATCAAAGCGTATTGTTTAAGTTATTGTTTTTTATATTTAGATATTTATTAATTGCATCAACTCTTACAAACATACAAAGATCTTAGGATTAAAATAGTTTTACAGAGTTTACCTTTTCAGGTGTGCAATATTAAAGTCCAAATTGCTATGTCACTTATTACAAAGTCACAAATTTTAAAAATAACTAAATTTCATAATATTCAATCATTAGCACAAATCATTTATTTTAAATAAAATTTTATTATAACTTTAATGAAAACATCATCTATTAAATTACTTATAATGAGTTTTTCTCATAGTTTATTTTTAATTAATGACCACTATTAAATACCAGTAATTTACATCAATGTATAATCTACCTAATTACAGATGTAAGTGAAAACCAATACAACTTATCGGTCTATAAATTCTACACAATATTCATCTAGATCTATAGTCTAGCATCGTGGCATCCCCGAGGGTAAGTACTTGCAGTAACTAGGTACGTGAGCATCACAGATATATTTTATTGGACTTTCTGCTATATTGCACGTCTCGCTGTTCACATTTACAAAATTGACATTGCTTGACGTGAACTTCACGCTGTGGCATCCGCCATATTGTAATCCACCTTATCGAATAAATTCTTGATATTTCTATCATAGAGCTAAATTCGAGTTGATATCTGACTGCATTTCGAGCAAAGAAGTTCCATAAAGTCTCTCCAAAAAGTCGACGAGCTCTTACCCTATTGAATACCTTACCTATGGGAATATGTAAAAAATTAGGAAATTCACTTTTAAAGCAAAAGGGGATTATGGAGTTCTGTATCTTGATTAAGTATGTAAGAAAAACGTATTCAACATTATCGTAATAGTTTTGAAACTCTGCCCGCTGATTGGTTCTCTGATGTACGTATTTAGCCAATAGGGGGGTTGAATTAGCAAACGATTACGAAACGATGGATACGTTTTCATTAGGCAATCAGACCCCTTATAGGTCTTTTTAATATTATTTTGGGGTTGAGACCAATAATTAAAAAGAAAGGCTTTGAAGAGCCAACTGTTAAATCCTTTTCATGAAAAAAAAGATCAAGGGAGTGGTATTGAAGTGGAACACTCAGCTCAAACAAAGTTATTTCACAGTATATTGTAACATGCATATACTTAGCAAATTGAATAAGCTGATTACACAGGAAAGCGAAATTACAATGCAATTAAAAAGGGGTGATTTGTTAGGATTTTCGTGGATTTTTTTCGTCTCGGAATTCACGTGATGGAAAAAATGGATTTTGTCCGAAAAAGACCTTCGAGCAAAACTTTTTGAGATTGGATAAAAATACAACAAATTTGCCCGACACGAGATTCAACATTCGTATCGCGAATATGGCATATAAATATTCGCCTTTAAATTCGCGAATGTGAAAAATCCAACATTCGTTACATTACTGATGTGAGTACAGCTTCCACTCCGAGCCCGTCCGCGTCCGCCAACTTTAAAGTTAGTACAGGTTTTCACGAATTTTGAGTCCACACGCATGGCACAAACGAATCGAAACTATGGACAGTCACTGACCTGCGGCTACCAATAGATGGCGCTGGTTCTAACACCGCCTCTAGTCTCTACACCACTCGCAAAGTTCCTCGGCGAAGTACTCAGAAAGTTTACCGAAGTACTAAGAAAAGTTGGCGAAGTTAGACGAAGTGCCCCTCCACTGCTCGCTTCGGTCAACTTCGGTCAACTTCGCGAGTAGTGTAGAGCGCGGGTAAATGTATCGAGTCATTCGATTCGTTTGCGCGATGCGAGTCGCCTCAAAATTCGTACAAAAACTTGTACTAACCCCCTGAGCGGGTAGCCGCCCTTCTCCCGCGGGGAGACAGCACTGACATTAATCCGACCGGAAATATGAAAGGTCGTCAGAGCTTACAAGCTTGTTGCCGACAACTAGACGCATGTTGATTAAACATGTTTTTAATTAAGTTGGTACCAACTGGCAACACAAAATGCGACTCGTCTTTACGCGCGGCTATGCCTGGCCGCGAGTTAGCCCCTTCGCACGTGGCTCGTAAGCGTAAGCGTAGCGTAATCTTGGCGTACGACGAGAGCAGTACGAGCACGAACATTTTAATATGTCCGCAGACAAAGCGGTGTTGCAGCGAATCGTAGGCGTTAATATTAATGTAGGTACTCGTAGGTATAATTGCATGTTAGGCTAGCTAGTTATATAATAAGAAGTAGATGCATGTTTTGTAAATTTTTAATTTAGAGCGCGAACCCGCCAACAAACTGTTTATCAGTTTGGCGGGACAATAATTTTTTGTAACATTACTGTGCATCTTCTGGAAATAAATTAAAAAAAAAAACCCCTAACCCCTGTGTGTAACCGACACAGCATTGCGCCGAAGCGCTTAGTGGTGCGACATTTGCTGGTAGGGTACTACCTACTAGCCATAGCCGAAGCCTCCCACAAGACAAACGGTGTTTATTATACGCGTGTTCATATTATGTAGGCGGATCCTAAAAAAAAATTGAACAGGGTCATATAAATTGTGATGCAACTGGCATATCCGTCTTTTAAGACGGACCGAGCAAACGGATGGTTCTGGAAATGGGCCTTTGCTTTTTATCTAACCTCGCTCACACCGCCAAACGTAAAGATGACTCACATAATATTATGTAAGTTTTTTACACACTAGAAGATTCTCAGACGGTGATCTCTCCTGATCATCCGTATTTACACTTTTAATAACTTCTCGTTGTAATTCTTACAAAAAAAATGTAATACATTGTTTAAATTACGTATTTTATAAGCTCCTCACTAGAGCGCTCACTCTGGCCTACTCCATATGTGATTTCTGAACAGATTAGTGTCAGCAGTGTCTCCGCGGAGCAACATGAGCGCGAGATGGGCGTGGACGCCATTTTGATTTATTGCCGCTTCACTGGTAGGATTTGTTCGACAATATTGTAATGGATTTGCTCCGACATGAATGATACCTATTTATTTACTCGCAACCTATAGAAAGAGTAAATAATTAACTATTTCATTAAGGGCCGATCTTTCAATCACCACATAAAACTATCTGAGTAATAAGAAACATACGCCATACAAAGTCTGCCAAAACGTCATATTTATTCCTTTGTTAACTTTTATCTATAGATTGAAAAATCGGCCCTAAATAAACTTTAATATTATTGATAGTATATCCTTGATAGTACCTACGGAACCCTCAGTGTGAGTACGCACTTGATCAATTTTTAGTATAATGCTGTTAAGGCGGCATTAGAAATACATCATTTTTGAAAATTTCAACTGTCTAACTATCACGGTCCACGAGATACAACCTGGTGAGTGACTGATGGACAGACAGAAGGACGGAAGGACAACGGAGTCTTACTTAATAGAGCCTCGCTTTACTTCTGGGTAAGGATCCCTTAAAAACGATTAATCGTCACGGTCCAACGATTACTTTATACTTATTTATATAATTGAATGTATTTTCATGTAAGATATAGCTTTAATATCTACAGCTTGTGAAATAAATCATTCATTAAAATAATATTTAAATATTGATATCAAGATTTGCTTAATTCCCAGGATAATAATATAAACATGTATCCGAAATTGGTAGAATCGAGTAAACATAGACTACTTGTCTATTGTTGTTGATTAAATACCTCTTTATTTCAAAAACATGTTAAGTACTTATAAGGGTACAATTACCAGGTAAATTAAATTTAAAACAGTAGCAGCATAACACTGATATTGTTCGCAAACGTACTAAATACGAATTAAATACAACGATAAATCTATCATCGTACCAAACTTAACTAAATTCGCATTTTATAGAACGACAATCCTATTAGAATTTGCAAATCACTATTGGACTCTATTTGTATTGAAAAGAGGAAAGGCTATTTATGGACTTTTAGCAGGTACAGTAGATAGAACCTTTTGTCAAATGTTACTTAATAAATAAATAAAAAATGAACTCGTCCCGCAGCACGTTGGGAGGGTTTGCGCTTCACTATAAATTCCTCCCGAACTATTGGGTTCTCTAAATTGCTTTCCCTCGCCCAGAGCTCTTGATAAATTGGTATTCGCTTGCGAGAGTGTACGACTCTGTACATATACATTTTTAAAAGGATCAAAAGTCTTCGGAGCGGATTGAAAAACGCAATGCAATTTTCTAACAGTTTTATGGATTTCTGTGCAATGAAGATGTTTACTGCAATTGAATGTATCTGATGCAAAAATATTGAGAGACTGTTTACTTTGATAGTTAGTGACTGCGAGCAAACGAGCAGGCGGGTTAAACATCAACCATGCACATTTAAAGCACCGGAGAAATGAAAATGCGTTGCCGGTTTATTCGCCTTTGAATTACTCAATCGTTAAAGAACTATAAGCCTTTAATAATTGGAATAGTCCCAAGTGTCGGACAGCCTCTCGATAGGACACTTCCTTACTTTATGCCAACACTTGTGAATAAGCTACCATCCCATACTTACCTATCAGTAAAAAAGGACTTAATAAGTAAGTACTAAACTTAACAAAATATACGGTAATGGGTTCTTTAATTAGTCTATACGCTAAAGTATTATTAATTTTCACACCTAGTAAATTTTAATGAACTTATCTGTTTCACATTTGTATCTTTAAGAATGTTTAGGTTGTCAACATTTGTATAACATTAATTCTTTTTGACTATTTTCTTCTATTATTCAGTATTGATATTCTTAAACTACTCTCCCCACTCAGTCTAATACCTACTTATTTTCTTGTCAATATTTGATCAAGGACTAATGCCGTCCTTAAATTATACTAATGTGATTTCATTTCGTTATTTACTTGCCCTGGTTAAATATTTAAATGGTCACTTAGGTCAGTATAAAAAGATTTCCCCACCGAATATTTCTCTGTTAGGAGTAATTTCGGGAAGTACTTTAGATTAAAAAAAAATGAAAAGAAAAATTAATAAAAACATTTATAAAGAATTTTGCAAAATTTCATCAAAATAACCTAAGCGAAGTTTTGGTAAGCTAGTTTTCATTTTAATGAAGATTAATAAAAAACAATATTTGGTGTCAAAAAAGCTTAACAGAGTATTTCCTTCTCGTACTAATATTCACTACACAGAAGAACAGATTTACAGTTTCACATATCTTTAAAGACTCTCAGGTACCTATGTTTGTTTCATACTTGTAAGAGATGCGAATCGTAAATAAATAAATAAATAAATAAAGGTGTCTTTTCGTACTGTCGTATTTACAACGTTACGTTCATTGTATATGAAGTATTTCGCAGTGCGAAGTACTTTAATTTAAAGCACTAGTAAACATAACACAAGGGCTACACGATAACAAATGCTATCGTGAATTGTGGCCACGCTCGGCCTGAGTACAAAGCGGTAAAATAAAATATTTCACTATTTCAACTCGGCTGTACTGAATCGACGCGATTTCATATGCTTTGTCCTGTATAATGGGCCGAGAGGGCGCGACCCATTTTCAGGGGCTGTTGAAACCAAGCGCCAACCAGCATTGAAGCAGTTTGAAAAGGGAGAACTGTACGTACCAGATACAGATATAGAACTCTAGGATATTTAAGATTATACCTATCGATTAGTTGGAATCCGTTTCTTGATTTCTTGGTTACATTTAAAACTCTAGGGTATTTTAGATTATACCTACGATTAATTGGAATCCATTTCTGGTTTTATAAATGCATTAGTTATCTAAATGCAAAAAAAATACTGTCAACTGCTTGGGTTTAGTAACATTTAAAGGTGGAATTAATAGTCAAGCATTTCAAATTCTATAAATAAAATGGACAAACGGTCCAGCAATATACCAGAAAAAATACATATTTGTATGTCACCATTCGAAAAAACATCCTAATTTTTCTTTTAGATTTCTTCGAATTGTTGGGTGTATTTACAAGGTACATGCCAAAGGGTGGGTGAGGCTGCAGAGTCTGCACAAATGCTTAAGGGCCGCAAAGACATGATAAACAGCAGTGATTAAGTTTTTGCGACGCTTGCATTTTGGTCTTTGGTCTGTTCAGGTGACCAAAGAGGCTTACTTAGCGAAGCCTGGCCATACAGCGAGGCAATGGCGCCAGGCGCCATGCAAAATCTTTCTTTAACCACCCCCACAAAATCGGTTGTGGACTCTCGGGCAATAAACGCGACTGCAATCAATTGCACATATTGTTCGATATAGTATCACTGGTTTAAAGCATGCAATGCGAAGGAAACTATGAAATTTATAAATTTAACACGATTTTTACGAAATTGCAACATTTTGGCTTTTTCTGTTGAAATATTTTATTCGGATAACAAAGTTTAACATTACGTATCGTGGCGTTTGCCAGATTTTCATCTGGTTTTGTTTTTTTGTTCGAAATAAAAAAGGTTTATGTGATTTATACATCAGATTCATAACATAAGTTTGATATAAATGTTGATAAAATTAATATCCTTCGCGTATATAATGTTAGTTTCGCTACAGTCATATGGGCGTTAAGTGACAAAATTGATGTAAATATGAGTATCGGCCTGAGTAGTTCCACCTCGGTAGATCTGAGAAACGGCCAAGCCATATATTTTGTGGAGTTTGTGAAGTTAGGGCTTGTAGAGTTAGGGTGCGTTAAGTTATATGTCTTGCTCTACATGAGATCTGATAACTTTTTGATGTGTGTGTGCCATAGCTCCTTCTTGGCAACACTTTACATAAAAATGTTTTGGTGGGATTATAGTTCACGCCGCAATTCTACAAAACAGATTTTGCTGAAATTTGGAATAGAGATGGAATGGAGATTGGAGTATACTCTGTATTCGAAGTCATCCCTTGAAGGATTATTTATCCCGGAAAATCCAAGGTTTCAACGGAGGTAGTCAAAACCTGAAATATTTACAGCAACAGCTATAAGTATACGTACATATTGCGCCAACCTAAAAAAATAAAGGATGCCTTTACTGCTAGGCAATTGCGTAAGGAAAACTTATTCATCGTTATCGAAATCGTTAACAAGTTGTGCCCGTATGATAAGAATTCCTTGATTTACGTCACCCACAGGGTTCAGAATTGTTTGCGATTACGATAACGATGAATACGATTTACTTACGCAACCAGAACCCAGGTAAATATCACAATTTTGTGGCAACAGGAAAAGAAAAACGAATTTTCCTCACCAGCCGACCCTTTTGTCTTTGATAGAAAATTATGATGCGAAAGTGTCGAAGGTTGAGTCACGTAATGATGTGTCAGTTTTCGCCGTTACCAGAGAGTTGCGAAAATTGGGAGCCTTATAAAATGATAACGATCCGATAGTATTACGAAAGACGAGGACAGTTTACTATGTAGTTTGTAGTAGTGACTTGAAAGAGTCATATTGTTCTAATTGTTGCTATTAAAAGTATCATCGAAAAATGTACAGTTATCAAAAAAAAATGTACCTATAGTTACTGGGAAGAAAGAAATCATTTTCTGCTTCTATAAAAAACTTTGCAAAAGAATTCTGGGAAAAGATCAAAAGCTCAAGACCTTTCTTTGTTTTGAGTTCTTAGAAAAATCTCTTAATTAATTATAAATGAAAAAGAATGGTACCCAAAGGTAAAGCTTTTGTTAGTAATTTTCTTTCAAGAGGTATACACTATAAATATAATCGTAAATACCGAGAATTTTATAGAAATACATAGAATGTTATGGAAGTAATTATTATTAAATCCTGAAAGATGAAGCAAGACTTCATCACACAGTAATGTTATAAAGGCGAAAGTTTGTGTGTACCTTCAGAACCGATTTAACCGTTTGGAATAGCTTTTGGGTTAACCGTTAGGCTTTCATCATTTCCCTAAATTACCCTGCCTTTAAAATGATATAGACTGTGAGAAAAATCTGACATAAATAAAATTCGAGTGTCACGGTGTTTGTAACCAAACTTCTAAGCGGCTCAACCGATTTTTATGAAACTTTCTGTGTACAATCAGAAGGTCTGAGCCTTCAATATCTTAATAGTAATTTCCCTTGGAGGCAAAATAACGTATGCCGGGCCAGCTGGTTATAAAATAAAATTTTCAAAAACATCAGCTAGCTTTAAATTATGTAAGCTTTTCATGTGAAACAGACTTTTAGTAACTTTTTCTTTTCATGTTTTAACTAGGGAAAAATTTATCAAAGTACAGCTATACATCCAAGGGACAAATTGCTGGGAGCTAAAAGTTGCCTTCAAGTAATTACAGACGAATATTGATTTTTGCTGCGATAACACGGGAAAGACTAATTTAGATCTTAGTATAAAACGCTAAGATAAGTGAAGCAATATCGATACACACTTAATAAGATAACGAGAGTCATAATTGATACTGCGTTGAAATGAAAATTATTAAAATGGTTTAATTAAAAGTCACATAAAAAACAAGAGTTAATTAATATCTTCATATTATATTGAGACACTTTAAATAAAACGTATGTATGTAGTGAAATAACGAGTTAATTTTACTATCCTCAAATAATTGATGATTAAAAGATTTGTATTAAAAATGCAATCCTAAATGGAAACGCATACACATTTTTTTAGGCCATACTTATTATTTTACGGATTGATTGTAATAAATTAGTAGTACTTAAGCATATTATTTCCAATCTATGTATTCGTAATGTAAGCATAACCTTTATGCTAAATCAAATCATTGAAATCTATATTAAAATATTTATAATTTCATGGAACTCAAGTTTGTACAAAACTACACTCCGATTTTGTATCAGCTCGATATTAAGTAAATTTTCCCCGTTTCCACTGAAACTTTCAAGCATACCGATAAGCTAGCACGGACACAAATTTATCGCAGTCACAACAAGAACGATATATATATGCGACAGCGCGCGGGAGGGGCGCGTAAACGACCAATTTCATATGTTATATTGTCTCCGTGGTCGAGACTACGGGGCGGCATTCCACGTAAACTATAGACCCATAGAGCATGATATATCAATGTTCTAAAAACATGAACAGTTGTGTGATATAATAGTTTCAAAAATGTCTTTGAAATATTAAGGCCCTACTTATTTGTATTCTTTTGAAGATTTTAAACTGACATTCGGTCCCGACCGATAAAAGACAAAAGCGACGTACATAGGATGTTCATTTAGACCAATAGTCCTATACGTATACCTAGGAATATGGAAATGAATTATTATTTCCTATTTCTTATTGTTATTTTTAAATGTATTATTGTGTTTTATCCATAATGATAGATTTAAGTCTTATTTAAACAAATAAATAAGTCTAATTATGGATAATGGATTAGGGCGCAGATGTCTCAAAACTAAATTAGACCTCATGGTTACATTGTGATCAATAAATGTCTAATGTGTTTCATTCTACACATTTTTTAATACATTTGAAGAATGAAATCAGATGTTTCATGGCGTGTGTTTGATTAAAGCGGCTTTTATGCTGAACAAAGCGTATGAAATCCCATCGGTTGCGAACAATTGGACAGATATTTTATCACGCCGTGCCTTTGTAGCAAATCGGCAAGCGACCACAACGCTCTGTACTCTACCTATACTAACTTATATTTTTTTTCGTTAACAAGATTTTCAAGGCACACAGCCAGTCTCACACGTTTTGAACACGGTTTTTTGAAAAAAAAAAAACATTATATTTTTATTTTGTGGGATAAATTGCAGCTAAATCTCAGTTCATGTTTCAGTCATTCATGTTTCAACGCAATTCATGTTTTATACCATTTAAAAGCTTGTTTTTTTTCTAACAGGACAATCTTTTAAATAGTATTAAAATGTCGTGTTAGAAAACAGGACAAGCTTAGAAATAAGCATAGAAATGCGGCTCAGTCCGACTGCTAATTAATAGGATTAATTTAGCTCACGACGAAAGCGCGGTGACCGCTTATTGTAATGGTTGTAATAAGCTTCGCGGTATGAGCCAATTTCCTAGAAATTGTTTCCCGCAAAAACAAAAAAGTTACACATTTATCGTTAAAGTTACGTACTTATAATATAGTTAATGGCTTTATTAAATAACTGACTGTTGCCCGCGACTTAATTTAAGAAAGTAGGTACTGTCTGTTTCCCTAGTGGCATGCCTGGCAAATAGTCATGCCACATAGCTGAGAAATGTGTGCGAATTTACATAAGTATCCGTTTGTTTGGTTGATCGCATGATTATAACGACCGCCAATTCGTTAACATGGCAAAGCATGCTATGTATGTCATTGTCATTAAGAAAAATAAAATTTAGCCACCCTAACTTTGACATCAACAAACCTCGTATCATTTTCATTGTTCCCTGCAGTTCATTGATATTGAACCAGATTTTTTAGGGATGTCACCTAAAATTGATGGTACATTTTTGAACTCCCTATAGTTTCCTCAGGATATGAGCACTAGCTATATCACAGGATATACACTTCTTGTGATATTTTTTCATGCATGTGTAGGTACATCGTTTCCTGCTTTAGCCTTTCAGCTAATCAGGGCACCTATAATCTACACATTGTATATATGTGAAAGAATTTTCACACAAATATAAATTCTAAGAAGCTGAAATGAAACCGCAATGGTTATTTGCGATAACAACATTACCTACGCACAATTCGTAGAACCGTAATATACCAACTTGATAAATAAGTCAAGAAACCACTAACATCGCAGCCAAACTACAGCGTTGCATGTCAATAAACACTTAAACCAATAGTAAACTATGTCCCGCTTCAAATTGAAATACACCATCGCCTTTATACCAATGCTACTAAGGTTTAATTTCGTTTGGATTGAAGCTCGCACCCATTTTGATAGCTTCCGGCTATTTCCTGCCGAAAAACCTGATCGCAATCGCCATCTCAATATCGTAAAAAAGGAAAATTGGTCAGCATTTAATTTATATGGTAATATATTATTATGGGTGGGTATTCCTGGATAATTATTGTTTCAATTTGGCCCCATCTTGTTGATGAGCTAATAAATTCGGTGCTTCGACTGTATACGGCCAATTTACTAAGTGGTCCAAATATTTGCTGTTACAAAAAGGGGTCCAGGAGTGGACTGACTTTGTTTTATTCACTATAAGTTCGTTATAGTACACGGTAATTTAGTTGACCCAAAATGGCCGCCGTTCGCGCAGGTACATCTCCTCGCGCTTCGTGCTTTCCCTCGCAGCGACTTGATACCGCACCTTATTTTCCGAAAATATGCTTTGCATAAGGTTCAACTTATCGACGCCAACTATATTTGTGGGTGATGATGGCGATGCAGCTTAAGAAACAATTTCTAAACAGTATCGCACCTACGTAAAGCAGTAGAACCAGTCACAGCCGAAGCCTGCCACCAAACTGGCCTAAGCCAATAATTTAGAAATTATAAAATCCCACATTGATCCATTTCGGTAATTAAACTGAAGACTTCCAGCATTGAACACCAAATCTGCCAGGAACGAAATCAGAAATGGCCTAAATAAAACTTTGAGTTAGCCCTTTTATAACTGACTCGCACAGTGAAGTGAAGTTAGGAAACTCATTTCAAATTTATGTGTAAAGTTAAAAACATTCCAGTTTTGCTTATGCTCCGTATTAATGCAACTTTATTAACTAAACGGAAAATTAAAGCCGCGACAAAGACTCTTAAGAGGAATACTACTAGAATCTAGACCAGACACTATGTTATCTTCATTCAAAGCCCTAAACCCTATTTAACGTCTAAAATAATAACTAACCAGAACCATAAATTATTTGTTTAAACTGATCGATTTAGCCATAGTTTTGTGCAATATTGTTTTAGAAACGCATAGATGACACTGAGATTGTAGGAAGTAGGCACATAGGGTACAAGTAGGTACTTATTACAGATCACGCAGCAGTTTTTCAAGGACCCGAACAGACCCGTTTTCCAAGAAGCGAGCCGGAAAGAGATAGAAGGGACATAACGTAACACAACAGAAAGACAGCACAATGTTTAGACTATTAAGGAGCACACCACGGGTATGCCCGCGAAATTCAAATTTTTGTGGTTTTAGTCAAATTGCGGGAATCCCAATATCATCTTCACGTGTTTATATCAAAATATCTGCTTGAAAGTGTCGAGTTAAACAAATTAGTCCGAGATTTGCGATTTACTAACATAAAACTCGATACTCGGACTAATTTCCTAGGATACACATTTTTATGCAAAGATTTTGATATACTCATGTAAAGATGATACTGCCATTCTCGCAAATTGACTGCCATAAACCTCTGATGTGTAATTAGTCAACAAATTGCAAAAAACCATGAAAATTTTGAATTTCGCGGGCAGAGTCGTTGATTTCGCCTTAATAAAGCGGTTAGCGGTTTTTAAAGGAACTCTGAGCGAGCCAGTAAGAAATAGAGGGAATGTAAAGTAACGCAAAAGAAAGAGAGGACATCGTTAAGGTTATTAAGTCGTGGGTATAAAGCGCTGTTGCGAGCTGAACTGCACTTTAGTGCGTCAGTATCCTAGAGTCGCTTTTTATTTGAATCGTTTTGAGGAGTGAATAATCTGTACCGTAGAGTATTATGGTATTCTGTGCCGCGAGGTTGATCGTGCAATGGGAGGTGGAGGGTTGTTCCAATTAATCCTTGCTGATGACCGCTCGCAGCGTTTTTGGACATCGCGACAGCACTGATTGATCGGCGCGCGCTGTTTAGCGATTGTTCGGGTGTTTAAAACACAATCTATTACGGCGCATGCTCGGCGCGGCGGTGTACGCATTAATTATCCAGTTTAACTTTTGACAGGGGCTTAAGCTTAACTGATATAATAATATTTTGTGATCATTTATTTTCCGCGACTCGTAATTATAAATGAACGTATTTAAATTATCACTAGGTTTTTAGTGTTAAGTTTTACGCTATTCACAACAGTAGCAGGCAGAATAAAAAGAGCTCAGTTAAGATTGCTCAAATTATAATTGATGAGTGTGGTACGAAATCTCAGAATGTTTAAATAGAACCCAACCCTTCGGCTCGCGCACGAAGAGTTGGGTTCTATTATTATCTATAAAATTTAAAATATAAAAATTATCTAAATTAATATTGATTCGGGCTTCATCACACGAACGTAGCGATGTTATGATGCAAAATCCCCAATATTACTCTACTATTAGTAGAGTTATGTTCCTGCATCTTCGATCAAAAACGAGTGAAAAAACGGACGGACGGACGAAGTCTTAGTAATAACTAATAGAGTCACGTTTACCCATTTGGTACGGAAGTTACGGAACCCTAAAAAGTTTCTAAGTACCTACTAGGTTATGAAATTCAGTCCTTATAAGACGCTTCAGTTTTGAATTTTGATAGACTGTTCGATGTCACTGAAATAACAATCAAATTGGGATCACGTTATATTGTCAATAATTAATGCTTCCGAAAGATACTAATCGGTAAGTGTATTCTTCTACTTATTCCCTTTGTGTTCTGCGACGTTTTAATATACGGCTCTCTAATTTAATTCAAATATCATATACATTGCTCTCCTCTGGCCTGTTATATTATAGTCATAATGCCAACAAAATTACTTGTACAATTTGGCAGTTTTTACCAAAATTTCACACGGATAAAGTTGGTTATTTCAATTTTTGGAAGATAAAGTATCAAAGTTTGGCACAACAAAAACGTAAAGGAACTGAATTCGTCAGTATCATCCATCAAAGTCTTACAGCCGCACTCAGAGACGTTCATTAAATTAGGCCTAATCTGTATTTAACTAATGATCATTAAATCTCATAATGAGTGATACCTCTCAGAAACGAAATTTAATGCTACATTAGATTTAAGGAAGCATAGAGCGGTGCAAGTGGAGTAGCGCTATTGTTTTTGTGTCGATAAATCCATGGTCTTGCCACATGAATATGATTTAGTGATGATATGATATAGAATAATCAAATTTTTTTTTTTTTTTCAAAATTGTAAAAATTAGCTATTAATTTAATACCGAAACCCACGACTAATTAGCTTTTTTTAAATAAAACAAACCCAAACAACCTACTTGTTAATTGACTATGGCAATAACCACTAAACTCAATGTCAATCTGGCATATTAATTAGCTGTTGAGTTGACACTGACAGTTGCAGTTGTTTGTGTAGATTATTCGTGTTTCTAATAAGTTATTTCTGAATTTTGCATAAAATTCAGTAAATTATGGTAAGTATTAGCAATTCAACTACATTTTCATTTCATATTTACACACTTTTACCATTATAATTCTTTACTTTTCATTTTTTAGGATCTACCAAAAACATCACGCAAAAGAGTGGCAAATTTTACCGCCGACGAAAAGGCTTTATTATCCCAAATTGTTAAGAAAAGACCCATTTTAGAATGCAAATTAACTGACGGAAAATCCGTTGCGAAGAAAAAACTGGCATGGGATTTATTAACAGACGAATTTAATTGCCATGCTCATGTAAACAAGGTATGTTCAAATTTCTTAGTAGGTTGGTAATTCGTAATAAAATAACTGTATTGGCGTCTTCTGAGATGTTTTGCGATTTATAACAATCGTAAACATGATATAAATCTACTGATGATTTATTTTACAGCGTGATACAAGTACGTTAAAGAGAGCATGGGATAACATGAAAGCAGTAACCCGTAAAGTGAGGGCAACAGAACGGGGCAACTTAATAAGAACTGGTGGAGGCCCTCCCGATTCTCCACAACCACCGCAACAGGGAGCTTTAGTTACGATGGTAGAAGAGGTAATATATTATGATGTCCACTTATGCAATAGGTATGTGAGATAAAATCATTTTGGTAATTATATCTGGATATTCTTTGACTTTCAGGCTGCCCCTGCTATAATATGCGAGGTGAAAAATTCGTTTGATAGTGATGGCATTATCCTTAATACTTAAGACGAAAAATTTCTGTCAGTTGAGAAAGGTAATAATTATATTTTACTGTAGATTATATAAGTGATTTAAAATTATACACCCTTTGTGGGTGAGTCTGACTCACATTTACCCGGTTTATTTTTATTTTTAGGGTCACAGGATATAGATGACGAGCAAATAATTCTAGAGAACCATCTACCACCATCTACAAAATCTACATCTACCCCGCAGACTACCACTACCCCGCAGACTACCACTCAGTTGGAGGTAGACGAAGTTCAACAATTACAGACCCGCAAACCAGTTGATCTGATACGGCGGGAAGCTCTGCAAAGAATCAGACATTTAGAAG
Source organism: Coenonympha glycerion (assembly GCA_963855885.1). NCBI lineage: Eukaryota > Metazoa > Arthropoda > Insecta > Lepidoptera > Nymphalidae > Coenonympha > Coenonympha glycerion. Next base: position 4,867,671 of record OY979632.1, read on the forward strand.
GAAGGAAAAAAATTGAAATTGAAATTTTAAAAGCACAGGTATGTTTGAAATATGTACTTATCAACAAAGTAAATAGACTTGAACGTAAATTAAACTACAACTTTTCAACAGACTACAATTATAGATCTTCATTTATTGAAATTATCAAATAAAACGAATCAGAGTTTATACTGTATTTATATCTTTTTTACAGTTGGAGGCAGCAAACAGTAAGAAAAGGACAGCTACTTTAGAAGAAGAGACTGCAGAAGCAAATAGAAGGGCAGCTGCTATGGAAGAAGAAAGGAGTAAAATTCGCTTAGAAGTGGCTAAAATAGAATTAGAGAAACTGAAAAAATAATATAATTTCGAACCAAATAGTCAATTTTATTGAATAAAAATAATGTTAATTGTACATAATGTCTTTATTTTTAATTACTCTGAAAAAAATCTTTCAACTAACGATTGTCTTGCTAAAAAACCGTTACTATTCTGGGTTTCACGCATTGGTAGCACATCCACAACATTATCTTCAAAAATTGTTTGATCATTAATATTTAGCTGATCGTTTATGATCAATGAAATATTATGTAGTGTTGCACATGCACATATAACCGCGACAACAGTGTCCACCTTTATGCCCATTCCCACCTGAAGGCACGGAAACTTCCTCTTCCAAATGCCAAAGGTCCTCTCCACAGTGTTTCTGGTTTTGATTTGACTCCTGTTGTAACGTTCTTGGCTCTGAGAATTTGGTGACAGGAATGGTGTAAGCAGTACATTGCTTACTGCATAACCACTATCTCCAAGTAAAATGCCTTGCAATATGCCTATATTCAGGTGTTGTTTGAGAGCACTGCTATTATAAATGAAGCTGTCGTGGGTGCTACCAGGCCAGCGGGCAACTACATCATAAAACTCCAAATTGGGGCCTGTTACAGCTTGCACATTGATGGAAAACCAGCCCTTTCTGTTCCTGTAAACTTCAGACGCCACTCCACCAGGGCTTCTAATTTTTACATGTGTGCAGTCTATGCATCCAATAACTCCAGGGAAATTGGCAATTTCATAAAATTTTTGTCTGGAAAAAGATAAGACTAGGTTAATTAATGAATTAATTGATAAGATTAGGTTAATGTCATAATCCTCCTTTTTTTATGTAGGTTAATTGAAAACGCTTACTTCACTATGTTGACTTCTTCACGAGTCCGGGGAAATTTTACATAATCTCTCATTTTCCTGGCTATAAGAGTGGATACTTTTGTGATTATTCGAGATACGGACTGTTGGCAGATATTCATCACATCCCCATCGAGTTTCTGTAAAGGAATAAGAATAAAAGTCAGAATCTTTGCCTACTTTTATGACCAAGCAACACACATAATTCAAAATATTTTATTATTATCTTGTACCTACCTACCTACCTGAAAACTCCCAGTTGCAAAGAATCGTAATGTTAAAAGTAGCATTATTTCGGGAGCAAATGGCAGTCCTCTTCTCGAACTTTTCCTCAGATCTGGCTCCAACAGCGGCAATAGTGAATTTCTTACAGAATTTGGAGTAAATCTGAATCTTGCGTGAAATTCAGCAACACTGTACTTTTCAAACGGATTTGAATAATCTCGTAAATAACGTCTGGGTCCCGATTCTCTGTATCTTCTAGCGTAATTAACGAACTCTACGAAGTCTTCAAAGTCACCCATTTTCTTTACCACACCAGCACAAAACCCTTATCGATAATCTCAAAATATCACACAGTTGGAGAAATCAAAAGAAATACAAGAAAAGATACCTATCCTGAAATACCAAACAAATTGCAATGATGAACCAACTGTAAAATAAAGTGACATTACGAATGACACCAAACGTCAAAATAATCTGCCATTAATGAGTTAAGTAACGTATTTGCATTCATTAAAGTTAATGATTATTAAGCTGTACTAATGGAGCATTAAACGACTCTGAGAGTGAACTTTTTTAAATCTGTACTAAGGAATGCCTTAAGTAACCATTATGCGACTCTGAGTGCGGCTGTTAAAGAAGTAGAAGCTATCCTGTACTTACTACGAAAAAAGCGAAGGTAGGTTCTTTTGTTACTATAATACCTATATTTTTTGAAATCATAAACTTTTACTACAAAAACTGAAGTGTAATAAGAATCACTTCAATTTTTCTAATGAAATCTGACCATCAAACATTTCATGAAATGGTCGGCCACGTCATTAAATGATGTTTTCGACAATTCTAAGATCTGGCTACGACATATACATTCATAAGCAATCTAAACAATAAGATACATATAAAATCGTAATGTTTATAGACAACAAACTTGTACAGAGTCCATTACAGTAGGTACAAGTCGATTAGAATACAGATAAAGTTTCTCAGAACAACTCTTGTTTAGATTAGATGAAAAAACTTTGCGTCCCTTGTCGACACGTTTGCGTGAGTGTTCGGCTTGGCAGATAGTACAGGGTAATAAGATACACACTGTGATTATGATGCGAGAATTCACTGTTTATAATTTTTTAGCTGTTGTACTTGTGCAGTTTACAAGATGAGATAGAAAAGGCTGTGGAACAAGGACAAAGGACAGTGACCATGAATGAATGGAATACCGTATCAAGTGAATCATACTATGCAAACTTTATTTTTTATAGACTGCGGTCTCCACATTAACTGCTACAATATTTTTTTTTATAAACATCCGGATTACAAAGATATACGCAAATAAACAAGTTGTACTTCTTAATAAATCTGTATGATCGGAAATTTGCATTGAAAAGAAAGTTACTTGTTGTACCTATGCGAAATTAAATTCCGGAAATGAAAAACAAATTCTTAATGCCAATGGTTATTAAAAACACTATTTTATGTTTCTAGAATATTTTGGTTTTGGATCTTGAGAAAACTTATCGAGAATTTGTCTTGATAATACAATTTCGTTCAACATATTTATGGAATGAGCGATTGACTTTGCTATGTACTATGGCTAAGCTGCAAGCTTAGCTATTTGTCACTCCACTTAGAGTAAAAGGTATAGTTTCATCAGCAAGACGATATAAGTAATATACGATAAACAATCAATATTAAAATATTATAATAATGGTTTTATAAGAGATCTGTATTGATTTATTATTATTTCATGAAACTCGATAAAAGCCATTGTATTGATTGTAGCAGCGTTCGCGTGAACAAAGCCTAATAATAAACTGGTAATCGCATCATTCCGTACATTTGAAATGCGGGAATATTTTATAATGGCATTTGTGTTTGCAATCAGATGCGGCCACAATTATCCTCAATAGCACAATCAACAATGCGCGGCCGTTGTTAACAAGTGTTTTCAATAGTTGTTGTATTTAACACTACAAATTACAATAGCATGTTTTACACAAACGTGTTCCGAGTGGTAGACATGTAAGTGGTTAGAGATATGGGTAACATCGATATTGGGTCCATCGTTCTTTTTCTACTGAAATATGTAGAATAGAATAGCCTTTATGGACAATCAAATATTTACAATTTTACTTATATCTAAGTATGTGTTAGTTCTCTTTTTTATATTTTTAACTCAACTGAAATATTCCTGTCTAAAGCAACTGTTCTATAATAATTTATAATCCTCCTTACAACTGTGACCTAAGGTTTATCACGTATCTGTATTTATACATGTTACAGATTAAAAGCGTAAGCGCAGTCCAAGAGGCGGCCCTCGACTTCAAAAGTGCGGTAAAAAATACTTTGTCTAAATTGGCAAACCCGAGCTGTCGCTACACAACTTTTCACGCACACTAGCATCCGCGCACCATACAAATTTCAAATTGACACACTCACACTACAAGAAAAAGATGCCGCACTCACGGAGCTGTTAAGTAGGGCTCTATCTAATCGGAGCGCGAGCGACGACCTTATCTTAATATATATAAATCTCGTGTCACAATGTTTGTCCTCAATGGACTCCTCAACCACTTAACCGATTATAATAAAATTCGCACACCATGTGCAGTTCGATCCAACTTGAGAGATAGGATAGTTTAAATCTCAATTCAACTATTTTTTTATATCCTTAAGGGCAAAACAACGTTTGCCAGGTCAGCTAGTATAAGTATAAAATCTATGTGTTAGCGATTATAGAAAAAGCATCTATAAGTCACTTTGCAAGGCATGCAGAATCTATTTATTTTATTTTAAAATAAGGCAAAAATACCTTGAATTGGGGCATTGTAATAAATTCAGCGCAGAACATTTTAAGTGATTAATCGTTAAAGCTGCTAAGCTTCGCCTTCGCTTTTTCCATTACATCGCTCAGAGTCAAAGGAAAGCAACATATTTACAAAATATTAAATACGTATAGACTGCATTCAAAATATGCATCCATTGTTAAAGATAAAAAAGCAATTGCGTACATAGATATGAGGATTAATTTTATTATAAAGATAAATATATTAGATAATATGTTTTGGAAATCACGTTTTTTTAAAAGCCACTCTTATGTTTCTAGGCCAAAAATAAGGCAATTAAAAATAACAAGACATACATATACCAATGTATATTTATATCATGCTCTTCTCGACACTTCAGAAAAATGTTCTCAGAATGTTATTATAGGTAGCAGGAATTATGTAGAGTTTCATGAAATTGCAGACATTTTCAGGTCGAAGACTTTAAAGAGGTCGCTCTAAGAGGCGTCTGGTTATTGAAAACTAACACTTAGCCCAGTTAACTATTTCGTAACTGTTTGTGATCTCGTAGAAACTTCGTGAATGTTACAATATTAATACATTAAAAGTATGAATAAGCACTAACCAAACAGAAAATATTTAATTTCTCGTATAAATGTAGATAATACCTATTAGCACGAAATACATAGTATAATAGTACCTAACGGTACAGAAGGCTCCCTCGGAAAAATGATTTAAAGAAATAGCGACTCTAGCGCTGACACAAAAAGTGCAATTCAGTTTGCAATAGCACCTGGCTCCAACACGCAACAAACGCAAAGTTGTGGTCTCTTTCTTTCGCGAAACTTTATCTCATTCGACGTACTAAGATTGCCTCGCAATCGGGCGCACGCAGCGCGTGAAATAGACCGTACAAGAACTAACGGCGCGCGGCAGCCGTCAGAAATTAGTACGTCGAGACGGCTACCTGTAGTTTCTTCGATCACGTGATAAGTGAACCTGGCCTTGCTATAATTAGTGTAGTAATAGTAAACACTTGATGGAAACCAACACTGTACCAGTTTTGTATCAAACCTTCCGAGTTATCCAATTAATTACTCCAAACATTTATAATTGGTTTTTAGATTGTTGAATTTAGATTTAAGTTCTTAGAATATTAACATAACATTAATGGATATCAAAATAAATTAAATGGATTCCCCAATGTTTCATGTTATCTGTGAGTCCGTCCATTTTGCGAATCCCTCAGGAATGCGGAAAACTGACACATCTTTACGTGACTGATCCTTTAACATCATCAGATTATAATTTTCTGTCGAGACAAAGGGAAACCTTTCGACGAAATGTTCTGCTCAATTCACTTTGGAGAAAATTGAAATAACCTATATTATATTATACTAGCTGTTACCCGCGGCTCCGCCCGCGTGCCGTACAGTTTTTTGCAAATCCCGTGGGATTCCTTGATTTTTCGTGGGATAAATGAGTGAAAGTTCCCGGGTTCGACGGGCCAGTAATGGAGTTTCATTCTCTATACCAGTCTCTCTATACCAGTCTCTCTATGAGCTATCACTGTGCAATCCTCTTTCATACAATCCATCCACATCTTCTTTGTTCTTTTTCTACTTACTAATCTTATTCTGAGAGGAAACCCACGCCCAGCCATTGTATAAAGTTGAGAAGAAATTCAATTAGGTCTGATCGTTGGTTCTGCGAAGGGATTTAGCGTTCTGGTAAGATGGTGTGTAGCAACCCGTTCCTGCTTTACTCGGTAGTTATCTTGTGGTGATTTTCCAAACTACTTTTTCTTAATAATAATAATGTACAGTTTCATGAATAAATAGTTGCACGATCAAAAGCACGCTTTTAACTGTCGATATGTCGACCCAGTGGCACAGGCCGTACACACTTGTACCATTGAATCGACATATTGACAGTTAAAATCGTCCTTTTGAGTGTGTTATGTAGCCGTGGAATGTTATATCCATTATTTATCATATCCTGAAACCACGAAATATGTCAAAAATCATGTAATCATGTGAAAAGTTGTTCTGGTGGCAAGATGTAGGACTCTCCTTGCGGAGTTCGACCGGGTAGGTACCACTGCGATAAAATACTCTACTAACAATATCCCCCGGTCCAACATAAAAGTCTTTTAAAAATCTTTGCTTCATCTTCATAGCCAAAATATCAAAATGGCCATATTATATTTCCTTACGTAAAGACGAACCAATTTGAAATGAGCCGTACGTTTATGTTTTTTTTTTTTTCAATTCCGAGTACCTAGTTACTTGGACTAACGCTAAAGGTATGTCTTTAATCCGACATCTTCATCCGTCACTTACCATCAGCGAGATTGCAAGTAAGTTTTAATTAGTGGTAATAATGGTGAAAAAAGACGTGGCTATCCGGAGACGTCGACAAACGTGATAACAATAATTAATTCGTGTGTAATGTAAAAAAATCTTAAAATTAAAAACATTAATCTCTTCATGTCACGTCTCACAGTGCCATCTCATAACACAGTAAGGCAATAGTAGATTACTTCATGACAATTAACTGTAACAAAAATTCGTTAGACATAACCTGACTTCAAGTACCACATCAATTGTAGAGATGGCGCTATACGGTATAACGTAGCGATAACGCCAGTTACATGATTTTTGTTCACCCTAAAAGTGAAAAATTTTAGAACCATACAAAATCTCCTGCTAAGCCTATTTATTTACGGCTGTAAGGGTACTCCAGTCTTACTTGAGCCCTACGTCCTAGCCCTAGGTTCTTTGTGCATTCCGAGTTTCAAGTCACCTACCTACTTGAACTTAAAGGTTCTGATCTCTGTAATTTCTGAACTACAAAAGTGATGATGATAAGATTTGTATGGAATAATCTTTAAAGAACCTCCTTTCTAACAAAAAAAGAATGAATGGAATCGGACAACGCGTTAATGAATTATAACTAAATAACGTTTGGACTTTGATGCCGTCTTCCAGGGAAACCATGATGAATTTCGGGACAAAAAGTATCCTATGTCCTACCTCGGGGTATGAACTATAATCATGTCAAGTTTCATTTAAATCCATCCAGCGGATTAGCCGTGATGCGCGGTCGTGAAACAGACAGACAGACAGACAGACAGACAGACAGACAAAAATTAAACAAATTACAGTTTTGGCTTCAGTATCGACTAAATAGTGTCCTCCAACAAAAATTTTCAAAATATCTTCAATGTACAGAATTCGACCCTTTACAGTTTTATTATAAGTATATAGATTGCATACTGACAGAATTGTAGATATGTTTTTTGTTACGAAACACTTCATTTTGGTTCGTTTACTTTTCAAAGCTTTTGTGCCGTTTATCAAGCTATACTGAATAAGGATATTTTTAAAATTACACCCCCTTATTAATAAACGTGGAGTAACGATGGAGTAGTTAAACTCTGTTTTGTCCAAAGATTTAAATCGTTAGATGAGCCCTAAACCTCCAAAAACGTCCACGTTTTTGTCCTGTGTGACACGTTGTCACTCTCTTTGACGCAAGTGAAACTATAGCATGTTGAGAGTACTCACTCGACATGTTTGTGGATGATTTTGATGTGCGCAATGTAGGCTTAGGGCCCATCTAGCGATTTAAATCTTTGGTTTTGTCTTTATCTATCATGTGGATGTTGACATTTAAAGAGAAAAAACAAAACCATAGATTTATAATAGGTCGTCGCTCGCGCTTCGACTAGATAGAGCCCTTCGTAACAACGACAGCTCCGTGAGTGCGGCACCTTTATCTTGTATTGCGAGTGTGTCAATTTGAAATGTGTAGATGGTAGGTATGGTGCGCGGATGCTAATGTGCGTGAAAAATTGTGTAGCGACGGCTCGGGTCAGCCGGCTTCAGCAACGTATAAGTTGCCGCACTTTTGAAGCCGCGTGCGGTCTCTTGGACCTTGGACAAAACAGAGTTTATATTATCTACTCCACGTTTATTAATAAGGGGGATAAAGACTGTGATTGTACTCCAACCTTAATATTATGTAATATGATGATAATGCTGTTAAAATAGCCAATTACCTATTGGTTCAGATATTTACTTCCACTGCTTTTATAATAGTTGTTTATGAAACGGATGCATAATAGGGGGTATTAAAACATGAGTGTGAGTTTAAAAAACGAGCCGCAGGCGAGTTTTTTAATAGTATCACACGAGTGTTTTAATACCTAATTATGTAGAGTTTCATACACTACTTTATCTACGCTCAAATTATCATAAATCCAAACCATAAAATCTTGCTAACGTTTGTCGTAAATCTTTCACTTTGTCGGTAAAAGATTGTGGGTCATTTTTGTTGCAATTACTAAAATGTCAGGTGGAGTTAAATTTTCTTTAGTAGGTTTCACTGCTAGACATTTTTCCGTGCTAAGTTTCGACTAAGTAACAAAAATAACACATTGAAATTTTAAAAGTTAGGTAGGTATGGCGCCAAAATTCAGTTGTAAACTGTGTATAGTCTGTTAAAAAAGTCATGAAACAAAAAAGAGTAGAAAAATATTTATACAAGTCAGATAAAGTATATTTTTAGTGGATAATTAAATAATCAAAAATTATACATAATTCTTTTCAATATTCTGTATGAACACACTTTTTAATCAGTCATATAAGGCAGGGAAAAATTTTGTTTCCGTGAATTAATTGTTGTCTATGACAACAATTAATCCCATCCCATGACTACCAACTAAATGTTGTCTGTGGACTCCATATATAAAAAAAACAAAATTGAGGATTGGTTCTACACTCTCTTTTGGCTATGACGACCACAGAGAAAAGAAAGTTATTCCCTGGTCTATGATGACGACACATAAAAATACAGGAACCCAGAGCCGAGTATTGTAATAGGAATTATTCAACTTTCTAGAGATATTTCCATAGTACAGCGATGTTATAATGAATAACTTTTTAATAATTATAGAAGTCTGTGAATAAAGTAGGTCAATATGTGACACATTTTGATTTCATAATTCGAACTTTAAGCTAATTTAAAATAAAATAAAAATTGAAAATTCATTACTTTAATAAATAATGATTAGATTATTTATTATATTATATTGATAATAACGCCCTGAAAAGACTACAAGTGTAATATAATTACTGTAACATTGTAAACATGTAAACTATTAACAATAAATACATAAATATAATAAGTGAAGGAAAATACCAAAAACGAAACATTTATTTTCCCACACAAACAATTTCGAAAGCTGCAAAACACTTGATGGTATAAAAAGTAATTTCTGGGTGACCGAGCTTCGCTCGGTGGCCAATAAATGGCAGCAGTAGTCATATTTTTACTTTTTTTGGCGAATTCAACATTTTCTAATAATGAATCCTAGCTAGATCGATCTATCGCCCCCAAAACCCCCTGTATTCTAAATTTCATGAAAATCGTTCGAGCCGTTTCTGAGATCCAGATTATATAGAAATATATATACAAGAATTGCTCGTTTAAAGGTATAGGATTAGGAAATGGATAATTAAGAGTTGATGAAGCTTATAAATACCAACCTGCCACTACGCCGTTAGATCCTTATAGGGCAAAACAACTTTTGCCGTGTCGGCTAGTTATAGAAAGATTTTACAACGCAATTCCAGTTCTAGAATCAATGAAGTTATACGTTATAATGGGCTCAACCCGTCAGGTTAGCAAGGCTACTGAAGCTACCATTCAATCTCAATTTGCGTCGTCTCAACAACTTGACTAATGTAATAAGTAATAATATTACCCCGAAAAGCCCCTTCAAATATCTAAAAGCTTTAAGCAACTTTGTACTCCTCGACCCTTTCTATGAAATGTTAGTTGGTGAAGTATCCACCCGACAACTCAAATATTTTGTTGAACCAGAGGAAGTTTTCAAGTACCTACTTACCCTATTATTTTCCATAGAAATCATTAATTTTGGAGAAGCAGAACTTTGTACGGAGTACGGCTCTTGAAAGTATTAATTAATTGTTTTAAACGGGACTGACATTTGCTGGCAAAGTGGTAAGGGTGAAACGTCTTAAAGTTCAAAATAATCTAAAAATATAAAATTCTCGTGTCTCAGTCTTTGTAACAAAACTTGTGTATTCTAGATATTTGCACAGTAGGTTTATAGTTTATACCCCCACATTGGAAAACGACGTTTGCCAAATGTAGGAACCAACAAAACTTATAGAGACACGGACAGCAAAAATGCATACATTATGGCTGTCCTTATTTATACAGTTGCCGGCACGTAACTTGGCAAGAGTCGCAAGATGCGCAGAACATGCTGGCGGTGGGCGGGGGGAACAAGGTAGCGGGATCGAAGTGCGCTATTGGTTGGTCATTTGATGTTGTCTCTCTCGCACTTCGTTGCACGAAGTGTACGATGCGCAAACTTTCCACCACTACGCTAAAACCTTGCCTAGTTACGTGCCGGCACCTGTAACCTGATGCCGGAACCACACTGCGTTATTTGTTATTCGTTATGCGCCTTATTTGGCCGCATACGACCAAGTGTGGGCGGTTAATTCGTCTATATTTGCTTTATTTGCACGAATAACGCACAAGCGCGAATATTATCCGTCCTCTTGTCGGTTTTTAGCACACTTCAAAGGAAACGTATTGGCAATATTTGGCACATAGCACCAAGTGTGGATAGCATGTTTGTTGTTTGCTCACATAAACACATATTTGGACAAATACAGCGTAGCCGCGTAACGAATAACAAATAACGCAGTATGGTTCCGGCAACATACGCGGTACTTTAGTAGGCGGCGCTCGTAAGTTGAGCACTCATGGTGGTATAAGTTTAGTTACTTTATAAACGTTTCACCAAATTACGACAGAGTATTACGAGAAATTATCTTAGTGCAGCTATCTCATAATTCACTTACACTACATAAAAAAATCGAGTTTAAAACATTCTTCTATTTAGCCATTTTTGTGCAGCGTTTACACTTGAAGTGTTAATAAATTAAATAGGTTAAGTGGTTGCTTTATGAATCGCCCGCTCGAACCACGAGTCTCAAGTATAAACTCTGGCTGTAAATAAGCGCTGACCGTGCTTTTGTCGCCGGCTGAATTATTAATTAGCCCCAACGAAGGCGAATGGGGAACCGACTTAAATATGAATTTGAAAGTGACCCAAATGTATTTGCATTGCTAATGGTTGCGACGGTATTATTCGCTGATACAATATTAAAATGTATAATGGACAGCGATATTACACAAATATTTCGGTTGACTGTACTTATCATCATCATCTCAGCCTGCGGACGTCCTCTGTTGAACATAGGTCTTCCCAAGCATGCGCCACCACACCCTGTCCCCAGCCTTCCTCATCCAGCCGCTTCCCGTTACCCGCTTTATATCGTCGGTCCAGCGGGCTAGAGGTCGCCCCACACTACGCTTACTTACGCGGTCTCCACTCCAGGACTTTCCGGTTCCAACGGCCATCACCCCTACGACAAGCATGACCTGCCCACTGCTAAGTAGCAAAACCATTAGCAAGCTGAAGTCAGTTTGCTTATGGTTTTAGCTACGACAAGCATGACCTGCCCACTGCTAAGTAGCAAAACCATTAGCAAGCTGAAGTCAGTTTGCTTATGGTTTTGGCTACGACAAGCATGACCTGCCCACTGGTAAGTAGCAAAACCATTAGCAAGCTGAAGTCAGTTTGCTTATGGTTTTGGCTACGACAAGCATGACCTGCCCACTGCTAAGTATGGTACATCTTCATCTTCACTTGTAGAGTAGCAATCAGCCAAATCCTCCCTCTAGATTAGACTTGAACCAATTAATGTTATCCCGAGTGTGAACAATCGGGTTAGTACAGTTTTTTGTACGAAAGTGTCGACTGCCAACTCGCTTCGAATAAAGGTAACGAATCTACAGCTTACCAAGCGGACACGTTGTGTACTAAACTTGCGGTGGTTGTTTATTTGTACAAAGACCTATATTAAATCTACAGACTAGTGCCGCTAATCGAACCCGGGACCTTCCGCTTAGACCCGACAGCGAGACATCTAGGTGCTCCAAGCAAATCGAAAATTTCTTTATTTTCTCAGAAGGCGACCTATTCAATAGATTCCGTAAGAAGATAAAGGCGTCTCACTTCATTCGTGTCAAATTGACATTCCATCGGATTACGGACTTGTGTAAGGAATTAAGGATATGTTAAGTAGCTTCGAAGTTAGGTACTCCGACGTGACTTTTATAGCCGTCACGTTACTTAATGTAGGTACATATAGGTAGGTATCTGAGATGAATCCCTCATAATTGGAAGCGCACGCCTCATTACCCTGCCGGGCTAAATCCGTCGTAAACGCTGCCGGCCGTGTGTACTAACCCCCCTTTCCCTTAGGGCTACCAACAATACTGTATCGTTTTAATTATTGTAATTATTGGCGTGTTAAACTTGCCACGTAACTGTTGATTGCTTATTGATGCGGCTCTTCGCAGTACAGGGCACGTTGGACCTCGTAGACTCCGTAGCTATCGTTTTAATTATTGTAATTATTGGCGTGTTAAACTTGCCACGTAACTGTTGATTGCTTATTGATGCGGCTCTTCGCAGTACAGGGCACGTTGGACCTCGTAGACTCCGTAGCTATCGTTTTAATTATTGTAATTATTGGCGTGTTAAACTTGCCACGTAACTGTTGATTGCTTATTGATGCGGCTCTTCGCAGTACAGGGCACGTTGGACCTCGTAGACTCCGTAGCTATCGTTTTAATTATTGTAACAACAGAATGATACAGTTAACAACAGTATACAGTCAACATGTGAAGCCTGTGCTTCCTTTGTGACTCTGTGGTGGACTTTGACATTAATTCAAAATCAATGCGATTACACCAAAACGAATATAACTAAAACTTTGTTATCTGTCTGTCAGTCAGCGGACTCTAACTAATCAATACCTAATAATGAATAGGTAGGCAACTAAAATTATTATCAAAGTGTGAAATTCTGATAAGAACTAAATAAAATTTAAATTTTAAGGGGTATCCTTAGGTAGGTACTTATTTTTCGTCATTTTTTACATCAATAATAGCTGGTGAGAAACAGCTATTATTGATGTAAAAAATGACGAAAAATGACGTTATAATATGAAAATTGAAAATACTTGAAGTTTAAATTGAATAAGTGTTGCCAATGTCTTTGTAATATAAATAACAATATCTTCATTGATTATTATTTAAAATAACCGGTTTTTAGAAGAAAATCTATTTATTACACTTAAAAATTTGGCAACCCTACCGTCTGCCTCTTCCTCCCACATCCGACCTCCTCATACACCTTAAAGTGTGATCCTTTGAGCTGTTAAAGACACTTGTTAGCGCCCAGCCAGCGGCCGCCCACCACTTTATAACTAGATGAGATTGGATCATCCTCCAATTTTACACATGACTACGAACCACCTAACCACGTTAAATTTCGAAAATAACTGTCGCTTCTAGAAAAACATCTGTGAGCTTAATTTTACACTAGTCGAGGACTCTATCAAGTAAAGCTTCCAGAATAGATGCCTGTTACTTCCTTATACCTACTATTTTCGACAATTTTTTTTTGAAATACATGTTTCTTTGCTTAATGGTTATAGTATGTGTGACTCGCACTTGTTCGTTTTACCACGGAATACGTAATTACATATTCACATCGTTCACAAAAGTTTACTCCGATAGAAGTACACTTCGCACGGCTTTTTGCCCATATCTCGGCCACTGACCGTCCAAGTTTCACCAAAACTATACAGCTACTCGGGTCAATCCATAGAAAAAAACCCGAATTCCATAGGCTGTTTGCAAGTTAAGTTATCGTTCTGACTGACTTGCTTGCTTGCTTGCTTACTTGTCAACAGACTCATATTTTTTGAGGTTTTCTCGTTACTGAAATCACCAATTTTGATGTGGTTTTCGCCAGTATACGTGTAATTCCAAGCACAAATTGCTATCAGCGATACTTATGGGTATAGCGATTAACCCTGGTGTGCCAAGTAAAAAAACTGTTTTCGAAATTCAACCAAAAGCAATATATTCACTCCGGAACGGTGTGAAAATGAATATTCTCATTTCCAGTAAGACAAAGTTGATTAAAACGAATTGACACAACGGAATTGGAACCAGCAACAACTTAAAACGTAGTCATCGCAAAATAACCAAGTTTTAGTTCGCAATTAAAACGGGATAAAGAGACTCCGGTTATGAACTTGTAAATTTGAATACATTTCAATTGCTAATATAAACGGGCTCCCGGGCCGCGGGCGACGGCAGCGCCCTCTGAAGTTCCGAAGCAGAACTGCCTCGCGGCGTTGCTTGCCGTATCTGAGTTTTGTCTTTAATTTCCTGTTCGGTACAATCAGTTTTGTAAAACGCGCATAATAAGGACCCGTCACCCGAGGGTAAGGACCAGAGTTATATCCATTTGTCTTGAGAAAAATAATTATTACGATACGTTCTTATACAGGGTTATATAAAAAATACCAAATCGCTTTCGACCTGTAGTTGTTTACATTAACACTTACTACTTTTGTTCTACGACTTTTCAAAATTCAGTTTTAAATTATTTCATACAAAAAAATGTTTTTTTCTATAAAGTGACATTACACTCTTGCAGTTTCACGCCGCGAGATTGCGCGCCGCCGCGCCGCACGTCCGCACCGTTGTTACTTGCCGATGTTACAATACAGAGCAGCAACAAGTAGAGTATCTCTGTAAAATATTGAAAATTTTATGTCTCAAAATATCGAGTAAAAAAAGTCGTAGAATTAAAGTTGTAAGTTTTAATGTTAACAAATACAGACCGAGAGCGATTTGGTATTATACTATATATAGCTCAATTACCACTGACTGACTGATTGACATAATTGTTCTCCCAGAAAGAGACAGAAAACGATATAATGATGTACGGGAGATGTGTTCGGGTGCGGGAGTCGACTAGGGAAAAATTATGACATTTCAGAAAAACAAGATGGCGGCCGACGTGACTTTCGTAACTCTTTTGTTTTCCAACCGATTTCCTTCAAAATTGCAGTTTCTTGAGGCAATGAGTAAATGGTTTTTAGAAAAATTGGAAAAATTTTGAAAAACAAGATGGCGGCCGAGCTGTGGTGTTTTAAAATTTTTCATTTTTCGACCCCAAACCGCGGCACCACAGATCCTAAACGGGGTGGTTGAGGATGTCAATTTTTTCTTGTTTCGCCCACAATTATCCTGAATTTTGACAAAACGGGAGTAATTTTTCAAAATCCAAGATGGCGGCTGTTCTGGCGGCCAATCAGTGTGAGGTATGAAAAATCGCAATTTTGAAAGTCAAATTTCTCGCAGTTGGCAGCATCGGAGCGTTTCGACTTCTATGGGGCGATTGTGTGTAAAGACTCGAAGTATTGATAAGGGAAGAAAAAATTACCCCATTTCTCGGGAAATTTCGAGATTTTCCCCAAAAAGTAAAAAATCGAAATACGGACTTTTCGCGAATTCCGAGTATGAGCGATCACGTGTCTTACTCGTAGAAATGACATTTTGGTATTTTTGTCGCCGAGGACTGGCAACACTGGAATCTATCAAAGTAAAAGTGATTTTCGACATGGTCACTTTTCAGGGGCTATCGTGTCGCCTGGGTGCGAGCGAGATGAAAAATTGAAACGTCATCGGGAGCGGTATATCCTGTAGTTACTGGGAAAAATACGAAACTGTGTAAAATATTTCTGTGAACTGAGTTGGCGGCCATTTTGTATTTTTTTCTGTTTTTGAAAATTTTGATCGCGATTTTGAGGCACTTGGCAACATTTCGGAAAGTCGACATGTATGAACCGATTGTGTAACTCGACCGGCAGTATCGAGATGTATAAGCAGTGTTGCCACATTTGGGGTAGTTTTCGAGATTTTCCCCAAAATGTCCTCCTGTAAAATTTTGTATGAACAATTTTTTTTTCACTTGTGGTTTCGTATAGAAGTCAAGAAATGACTCGGTGAAAAATATGGAGAGAGCTGATGATTGAGGATTTCGGAGACGGGTGAAGGGTTCAGCCAGGGTATTGAAGGTAGGTGGGGGGTGCTCGACCAAATGTCATTCGAAACCGCGAGCAATTGCCAATGCGCTGAAAAAATTTTCAAAATGGCGGAAAAAAGATGGCCGCCATACAAATTTCGTCGGTGTCTATCTCAGAAAGTATGAAAGATAGAAAAGTGGTTTCTTAGCAAAAGATGATCAGGACGAGAAGGTATATCTAATGGAAGAAAAAAATTCAAAATAGCGGAAATTTTTTTTTCATACTGAATTGTATGGCGATTTGGAGCTACAAGAAAATTGGCATTGTTCTCCTAGAAACAGACATAAAATGATAATATGATGTATGGCAGACGTGTTTAAGTGCGGGAGTAGAATAGGAAAAAATTATGACATTTCAGAAAAACAAGATGGCGGCCGACGTGACTTTCCTAACTCTTTTGTTTTCCAACCGATTTCGTTCAAACTCGCAGTACTCAAGGAAATAAGTAAATGGTTTTAAGAAAAAGAAGAAAAATTTGGAAAAACAAGATGGCGGCTGAGCAGTGGTGTTTTAAAATTTTTCATTTTTCGACCCCAAAACGCGGCGCCACAGATCCTAAACGGGGTTCTCGATGATGATAGTTTTTTCTTGGTTCGCTTACAATTGTCATGAATATTGACGAAACGGTAGTAATTTTTTAAAATCCACGATGGCGGCTGTTCTGGCGGCCAATTAGTCTGACGTACGAAAAAACGCGATTTTGAAATTCAAATTTCTCACAGTTGGCACCATCGGAGCGTTTCGACTTCTATGGGGCGATTGTGTATAAAGACTCGAAGTATTAATTGGGGAAGAAAAAATTACCCCATTTCTCGGGAAATTTCGAGATTTTCCCCAAAAAGTAAAAAATCGAAATACGGACTTTTTGCGAAATCCGAGTATGAGCGATCACGTGTCTTACTCATACAGATGACATTTGAGTATTTTTGTCGCCGAGGACTGGCAACACTGGAATCTATCAGAGTAAAAGTGATTTTTGACATGGTCACTTTTCAGGGGCTATCGTGTCGCTTGGGTGCGAGCGAGATGAAAAATTAAAACGTCATCAGGTGCGCTATATCCTGTAGTTACTGGGAAAAATACGAAACCTTGTAAAATATTTCTGTGAATTGAGGTGGCGGCCATTTTGTATTTTTTTCTGTTTTTGAAAATTTTGATCGTGTTTTTGAGGCACTTGGCCACATTTCGGAAAGTCGACATGTATCAACCGACTGTGTAACTCAACGGGTAGTATCGAAATATATAAGCAGTGTTGCCACATTTGGGTTAATTTTCGAGATTTTCCCCAAAATGTCCTCCTGTAAAATTTTGTATGAACATTTTTTTTTCACCTATGGCTTCGTATAGGAGTCAAAAAATGACTCGGCGAAAAATATGGAGAGAGCTGATGATTGAGGATTTCGGAGACGGGTGAAGAGCACAGCCAGGGTATTGAAGATAGGTGAGGGGTGCTCGACCAAATGTCATTCGAAACCTCGTGCAATTGCCAATGAGCTGAAAAAATTTTCAAAATGGCGAAAAAAAGATGGCCGCCATACAAATTTCGGCGGTGTCTGTCTCAGAAAGTATGAAAGATAGAAAAGTGGTTTCTTAGCAAGAGAATATCAGGAAGAGAAGGTATATCTATTGGAAGAAAAAAAAATCAAAATGGCGGAATATTTTTTTTTTCATACTCAATTGTATGGCGATTAGGAGCTATGGGAAAATTGTCATTGTTCTCCTGGAAACAGATAGAATAAGATACAATGATGTATGGGAGATGTATTTGGGTGCGGAAGTGTCGTAAAGAAAAATTATGACATTTCGTAAAAACAAGATGGCGGCCGACGTGACTTTCGTAACTCTTTTGTTTTCCAACCGATTTCGTTCAAAGTCACAGCACTCGAGGAAATGAGTAAATGATTTCTAGAAAAATTGGAAAAATTTGGAAAATCAAGATGGCGGCCGAGCTGTGGTTTTAAAATTTTTCATTTTTCGACCCCAAACCGCGGCGCCACAGATCCTAAACGGAGTACTCGATGATAATAGTTTTTTCTTGGTTTGCTTACAATTATCCTGAATTTTGAAGAAATGGTAGTAATTTTTGAAAATCCAAGATGGCGGCTCTTCTGGCGGCCAATCAGTCTGAGGTATGAAAAAACGCAATTTTAAAATTCAAATTTCACCCCCTTGGCAACCTCGGAGCGTTTCGACTTCTATGGGACGATTGTGTGAATAGATTCGAAGTATAAAGTGGGGGAAAAAAATTACCCCATTTCTCGGGAAATTTCGAGATTTTCCCCAGAAAGTAAAAATCGAAATACGGACTTTTTGCGAAATCCGAGTATGAGCGATCACGTGTCTTACTCGTACAAATGACATTTGTGTATTTTTGTGATCGAGCACTGGCAACACTGGAATCTATCAAAGTAAAAGTGATTTTCGACATGGTGACTTTTAGGTTTTTTTTCATACTAAATTGTATGGCGATTTGGAGCTATAAGAAAATTGGCATTGTTCTCCTAAAAACAGACAATAAAACGATACAATGATGTATGGGAGATGTGTTTGAGTGCGGGATGGGATTAAGGAAAAATTATGACATTTCAGAAAAACAAGATGGCGGCCTACATGACTTTCAAAACTTTTTTGTTTTCCAACCGATTGCGTTCAAACTCGCAGTACTTGAGGATATGAGTTAATGGTTTTTAGAAAACGTAGAAATATTTGGAAAAACAAGATAGCGGCTGAGCTGTAGTGTTTTCAAAATTTTCATTGTTCTACCTCAAACCGAGACGGTTTAGTTCTTTGTCACAGTTGGCTACATCAAAACATTTGGACGTTTATGGGGTGATCGTACGTATAGCCTTGGAGTGAAAATTGGTGAAAAAGAAATTACCCCATTTTTCGGGAAAAATTGAAATACGGACTTTTTGCAAAATCCAAATATGAGCGATCACGTTAATTGTTCTAAGCAGTTACGCACCCCCACGCAAAAAACTAGCTATTATTGTAATATACATAGCTCGATTACCACTGACTGACTCACTGACTGACTGACTCATTGACATAATTGTTCTCCCAGAAGGAGACGGAAAATGATATGATGATGTATGGGAGATGTGTTTGGGTGCGGGAGATGACTTGGGAAAAATTATGACATTTCAGAAAATTAAGATGGCGGCCGACGTGATTTTCGTAACTCTTTTGTTTTCCAACCGATTTCGGTCAAAGTCGCAGCACTCGAGGAAATGAGTAAATGATTTCTAGAAAAATTGGAAAATTTTGGAAAAACAAGATGGCGGCCGAGCTGTGGTGTTTTAAAATTTTTCATTTTTCGCCCCAAACCGCGGCGCCACAGCTCCTAAACGGGGTACTCGAGGGTGATAGTTTTTTCTTGTTTTGCTCACAATCATCCTGAATTTTAACAAAACGGGAGTAATTTTTGAAATTCCAAGATGGCGGCTGTTCTGGCGGCCAATCAGTGTGAAGTACGAAAAAACGCGATTTTAAAATTCGAATTTCTCACAGTTGGCAACATCGGAGCGTTTCGACTTTCATGGGGCGATTGTGTGTACAGACTCGAAGTATTGAGTGGGGGGAAAAAAATTACCCCATTTCTCGGGAAATTTCTAGAGTTTCCCCAAAAAGTAAAAAATCTAAATACGGACTTTTTGCGAAATCCAAGTATGAGCAACCACGCTTCCTACTGGTCCAAATGACATTTGGGTATTTTTGGCGCCAAGGTCTGGCAACACTGGAATCTATGAAAGAAAAAGTGATTTTCGACATGGTCACTTTTCAGGCGCCATCATGCCGCCTGGGTGCGAGCGAGATGAAAAATTGAAACATCATCAGGAGCGGTTTATCCTGTAGTTGCTGGGAAGAATACGAAACTATGTTAAATATTTATGTGGAATGGTGTGGCAGCCATTTTATATTTTTTACTGTTTTTCAAAAATTTTGATCATGTTTCTGAGGTAGTTGGCGACATTTCGGAAAGTCGACCTGTATGAACCGATTGTGTAACTCGACTGGCAGTATTGAGATTTATAAGCAGTGTTGCCAGATTTGGGGTAGTTTTAGAGATTTTCCCCAAAATGTCCTCCTGTAAAATTTTGTATGAACATATTTTTTTTCACTTGTGGCTTCGTATAGAAGTCAAAAAATGACTCGGTGAAAAATATGGAGAGAGCTGATGATTGAGGATTTCGGAGACGGGTAAAGGGCTCAGCCAGGGTATTGAAGATAGGTGGGGGGTGCTCGACCAATGTCATTCGAAACCTCGTGCAATTGCCAATGCGCTTAAAAAATTTTCAAAATGGCGGAAAAAAGATGGCCGCCATACAAATTTCGTCGGTGTCTATCTCAGAAAGTATGAATGATAGAAAAGTGATTTCTAAGCAACAGCAGATCAGGACGAGAAGGTTTATTTATTGGAAGAAAAAAAATTCAAAATGGCGGAAAAAATTTTTTCATACTAAATTGTATGGCGATTGGGAGCTATAAGAAAATTCACATTGTTCTCCTTGAAACAGACATAAAACGATAAAATGATGTATGGGAGACGTATTTAAGTGCGGAAGTAGAGTAGGAAAAAATTATGACATTTCAGAAAAACAAGATGGCGGCCGACGCGACTTTCGTAACTCTTTTGTTTTCCAACCGATTTCGTTCAAACTTGCGGTACTCGGGGAAATGAGTAAATGGTTTTTAGAAAAAGGAGAAAAATTTAGAAAAACAAGATGGCGGCCGAGCAGTGGTGTTTTCAAATTTTTCATTGTTCTACTTCAAACCGGGACGGGTTAATCGAAATTTGTCACATTTGGCAACATCAGAACATTTGGACGTTTATGGGGTGATCGTGCTGATAGACTCGGGGTGTAAATTGATGAAAAAAAATTACCCCATTTTTCGGGAAAATCAAAATACGGACTTTTTGCAAAATCCGAGTATAAGCGATCACGGAAATTGCTCCAAGCAGTTACGCGGTCCGCTTTAGCGGGCCGCGCCCCCACGCGAAAAACTAGTTAATATATATATAGCTGCTTGTGCTGATTCACTGACTGATTGATCACCTCTCCTGAACAATTTTGTATGAAAAAAATTTTTTTCAATTACCATTTCGTATAGAAGAGAAAAATTCATTCGGAGGAAAAATACGGATAGAGCTGATGATTGAGGATTTCGAAGACGGGTAAAGAGCACAGCGAAGGTATTGAAGATAGGTGGGGGGTGCTCGACCAAATGTCATTTGAAACATCAAGCAATTGGCAGTGAGCTGAAAAAAAATTCAAAATGGCGGATTCAAAATGGCCGCCATTCGAATTTCGTCGATATCTCGGAAATTATAAAAGATGGAAGAATGGTTTCTTGACAAGAGCTGATCAGGATTCGAAGGTCTATTCAATGGATAGCAAAAAAAATTCAAAATGGCGGAATTTTTTTTTTCATAGAAAATGTATGGGGAATGTTGAAGAGACTAACAGTTGGTAATTATGCGAGGTTGTGATGCGGTTTTTTGGAGAGTTATTAGAGAAAAATATGGAGAGAGCTGATGATTGAGGATTTCGGAGACGGGTGAAGAGCACAGCCAGGGTATCGAAGATAGGTGGGGGGTGCTCGATCAAATGTAACTCGAAACGTCATCCAATTGGCAGTTAGCTGAAAAAAAATTCAAAATGGCGGATTCAAGATGGCCGCCATACAAATTTCGTGTTGTTCTATCTCGGAAAGTATAAAAGATAAGAGAGTGGTTTCTTAGCATGAGGTGATCAGGATGTCAAGTTCTACGGGATGCATGGAAAATAATTCACTGTGGCGGAATTTATATTTCCTTGGAAAATATACTTACTATGAGAAGAGACAATGATCCAGGATTTGGATGATGATTGAGGCGCACTGTCATGGTTTTAAAGATAGTTAAGGGCTGTTCGAACAAAAAATACGCTGAACCTCATCCGATGAGGTTCAACGTATTGTTTTGTTCGAACTGCCCTTAACTATCTTTAAAACCATGACAGTGCTCCTTGGTAATTTTTTCAGCTTACTGCCAATCGGATTCCAATGGGCGATGGAGATGACGGCGATCCCGTTATGGGCGGGAAGACTGCACGCGGGCCACATGTGGCCCGCGCACCCACGCGCCCTACTAGTTTTTTATATAACCCCGTGTTACTACCTACCGTGTAATAAGTACCTATTGCGTTTCGTCTTTCAAGGCAAAGGAATGAAATCTCGCTGCAACTAAGTACTTAGGTATCTAAGTGAATTGCCTGCGTGATTTACACAAATTATGCGGGAACCTCGGATTTAGCATTTGTGTTTATCCAAAGTATAATCTATCTCCATATCCAATTTCAGCCAAATCGGTTCAGTAGTTGCAGTGTGAAGGAGTTATAAAACATACACAGATTCACACTTACAAATATCAACTTTCACCTTTTTTAATATTAGTGTGAATAAGATAGTAGGTTATACATGTGTGAGATTCGTAGAAAAACACAGTAGTTTAAAAATTCCAAATAGAAGTAGTAAACTTTGTTAGAATGGTGTTTAAAAATATTTTTACACAATTTGCATACTAATTTGGATGTCACGAATCACGAGTGAAACCAGCGGAACTAAGAGCAGCATAAATTAGGTTAGTGGTGACAGGGAGGTGCGACCGACTCTTATTTAATTACGTGATGCATACGAGTGTCATGCAATGCCAGAGAGTGTATGCAATCGTAGCATTTTTAATTAGACGGTTTTTAATAACTTGATTTTTTTTATGGAAGGGTCCTCTTATTTCGCTGCCACTGTATTTAAAGTGCACTCGAAAATCATAATCTGTTCAGAAGTGATTTCATGATACGGGGTTCCGACGGATCTATGGGTTTAGAAAAACTTTTTCTTTTAGATTTTTTCTGAGAAAGTGTAAAACCGTAGTTTCCCAATAGATGGCTCCGCGGTCAGCCTATGACTGGAAAAACAATGTGTAACGAAATTATCGTGCCAACGGTATTCGCTACCATAGCTCAGTGGAAGAGCGGTCACTCGCGACAGGTGGTGGTCACGGGTTCGAATCCCGTTGGTAGCGTTAATTATGATACACTTTTCATTTATAAAATTATACCTAGTGTGTAAAGCACTAAGTATAACAATAAAGTAAATTGTAAAAAGTGTAAAAAACACGTGGTCGAGCAACAGCTAGATAAAATAAAGAAATAATTTTTGCTACCAAAGCATTCTGAAAAATTATAATTTCTTATTCACAGCGTAAATCATTGAAAATTGAAAAGGTACAGAAATAAGCTCGAATAAATCTCTTCTGCCTTAACTAAACGTGTGTTTGCTTTTGAAATAAATAATTCAGTAGGATACCGTTTTCAATAGCATAATATAACAAGCGTAGAGTGTGTACACTTTGGAATAATATTAATTGTGATTTCGCACTAACTAGCGATACGAGTTGTTTATTTTGCGATTAGCGTATTAAAAACAAGTAAATAATTTAAAAATGAAAAAAACACGACTGCCCTGTGGTAAAACGACTTTTTCCAAAAATATAGCCTATGTTCCTCGGACCGATGTAAGGATTCTATTAAGTTATGGTGGAATAAAGAAACTCACGTACATACATACATACATACTTACATACATACATACATACATACATACATCTTAAATACATACAGACATACATACATACATACATACATGAACCCATACATGAACCTTAAAAACATAACACTCCTTTTTTGGGCAGTTTTGTAAAAAGACGCTCTAACTAGACTTACCTAATGTATACGCTTTGGGGACTTTACTATAACTTAAGATTTACCAAAAGATACATTTCTAACTTACAATTTATAACGAAAATATGTATGTAATAAGAGCAGTAGAAATCAATTCAATTTCAGATGATAGTAAGATTTCATGGCATAACTGGATTTTTTGGTATTCAATTATTAAACTATATAGTCGGTTTCCAACCATTAGTTGCCGTCGCCGGTGGAATTTATCCGTCTTAAATTTTACTTAAATAATAAAATATCAATGTCTAGCGAAATATAAAGGGTTTTCAGGTGTTTTTCAGCAAATGTCTTGCTCGCCGCCGCCCGCTACATTTTTATGAGCGGACCGCGCTCTGCTCGACGTTTTTTTCCTTTTTCAAGCAGTGAGAAGCGGCGAAATCCCATTTTTGACCATTGCATGTTTTGTACGTTTCGGCCTGCGGCGAATTGCTAAAATAAAGATTTTCACGCGGCCCGAATGGCGGCACAGCGCGGGCGCTCACAAACGAAATTACTTTTTGAGGCCGACTGGTCAAAATATTTGCATACCTATAAATTCAACAGATGGCTACTGCATTCTATGAGATCAATGAAAGAAAGAGAAGTGCTCAAAGGACGACGTAAGGAGTCCTATTCTGTGCTTGTTACGTCTTTCGTCTATCTGTCTATTCGTCCGTATGATCGGAATTTGATTCTTTAACATTATAAAAGGATTGAGTTTTATTCCTGAGATGCAATTAGTACTAAAGCTGCTAGATGTAAGGTACGATTTATTGTTGTATTTATAAATTGTTTTACTGTTTTTATTTTATGCGTCTCTTAGCCTGAAATAAGAAAATAAATACTTTTAGATGTATGGTAATTTCATCTGCAAACCCTGAACGGATTTAGAAAATTTATTCAGTAATAAAGTTGGGTGAATAGGCAAATTCGTCAGGAAACAGTTGGGTCGTCCTTTTACGGCTTTATTCAGAAAAATCGGTTGGTTTTTCTTTGTATAGGTATTGTTTACGGGATTCTGTTATCTAAGCGTAGATCTTTGGCATCTACATTTACATTTGCTTATAAAATAGTGTATCATTTATCTCTCCGCTTATATAAAACTCATTCACGGGTCTATGGTTAAAATAAAATCTGGATACCATTCGAACCCGAAAACTCCATACGAATCGAATGCAACATAAGAATTGAACATAAGCGATTTTGACAGAGTAGGGCGCGTCTTCGTGGATTGAAATAACTTTATCTTATTTTGTAAAGGACATAAATGTGGTGCTTTATATGGAGTTTATATGTGCTAAGTTGGTTAGTCGGCAAATTCATGGATATCAGGTGACAAAAGTCAATAAAATAATAAAATAATAATCTTAGGCTCCACTGAAAATCAGCGCTGCAGCTTGCTGCAGCTTAATGCTGAGTGGAGACCTATGTTTGGTCACGCCCTTGAGTTAATTAGTTATTTAAGTCTTTCCTTATAGTCATAAGTATTATTTTGTGACCATTAAGTTGTGACCAAATAAAATGTATTTCTTTCTTTCTTTCTAAAATAAGGCTAACTTTACTTATTTTCTATACTGGTTTATTTTTATATTTATGTCATAATTACGATTTGTATTAAAAAATAGTTACGTTAAATAATAAAATAAGGTACCTACTGTTACAGAATTTTGTGCTGTTAGTCGCACCTAGTACTCCAATTTAACCGAAATTCTTTGTTTTTTAACCTTCATACTCAGAATTCTCCATAAATTTTTAATTATACCAAATCGACTGCTTCAGTATAGTCTCTGTGCAGTGTGCATACAATAAAATTTATTCTTCAGGTTTATTCGATAAGACACGCAATGCGCTTGAAACACTGATATGTACGAGTATCTCTGGATTCATGATTCCATACGTTTGTCAGTAAATTTTTTGTGCCGATTTTAAGCGCCTCCCCCGAGCGTCCACGGTACTAAATTGACATTTGTTGGAAGTAGACCATAGAGTGGACCGTCGTTTTGAATGTCATTTGATTTTAGTTCCATAGACGCTCACACCAGGTTACGCAACAATCAGCGCCAAAATGGCGAAAATGAAGTGTCTTCATTTTTACTTACAGTCAGCTATCCAGAGTATATTTTATATACTCTATGGAGATCAGTGGCTTGAAATAATAGAGAAAAACAAGGTGGCAAGACGGAAAAGTACCCTCATCGAAAGTTGCTAAAATTACAACGGGCTGAGAAAAAACGATTTGGCAAGTCACTAAGCCTCTCCCGTTTTCGCAAACTCGACGGCGCGCGTCGGCTGATTACAAAGTTCCACAGAATGATGCTGAGAGGGTTTTTTTAATGAATATTAATTCTCTGACGGTAAAACAAACTTCTATACCGGTTAAGATCGGTAATTGCTTCCTTTTAAGTTCAGTCCAGACTCGAAAACTTTGGGGTGATAATTCTAAATGGGACTTACCGATTGCCATTTTTTTGTGATAGGCTTATTTATCAATCTTTTAGTTATTGTGTTGTTTGATGTTTTCACTGGTCGATAACTTAACAAACAAACAGAATTAATCAGTCATTCAGCTTTACGAAATATAAACAGTGAACAACATGCGGCTTCGCCCGCCATGCTTGCAGTCTTTTACTCGTACATATCCCGTTATAATGAGTTTATCTTAAAAGAAGTGGTTTCGAAGACTATTTTTTAGAACTTTTATAGGAGACCAATTCCGTTATACATGATTTTAGCGTAACGTTAACCGTTTACACAGCCTACGCTAAGGAAGCTTTCTAAAAGGAACATTTATTTCCATTTTTTCCAAAAATTTTCATCAATACTCCGCTTCCGTTATATAGCCTATTTAATAGCTTCTTCAATAAATTGACTCAAAATCTATAATTTTTGAATTTGGACCAGTAGTCGTAGTAGAGATTAAAGCTTTCAAAAAAACAAACAAACAAACTCTTCAAGCTTATAATATACGTATAGATCGTTAAGTAGGTACTATAACCACCGAATATATAATATTACTAACTATAACTGAATTTACAAAATGTACTACATAAGTAGATTCTAAATTCTAATAGTAAATCTATATATTTCTAAATGAAGCAATGTATAAAAGAATATAGTGCTATTTTTAAGGATGTGATTTTGAACAACAGAATTGCCGACGATAAGTTCGATACGACCTCGTTAATTTGATTTTAGTACAACAGTAACAAGAGGGCGTGTGGGGGGGGGGGGGGGGAGCGTTCCGTATATTGCTGCTTTAAACATTGCAATGGGCGATTTCACAATTTCATTATACCCTTGGGAGCGAAGCCAATTTAGATTCCAGATATACTTTGAACTAACTCAATTTCATTAGCAACTTAATTAAATTAAAATTACAAACAGTAGTTACTTACTAGAACCTTGTTAGCGTAGTTTTTAGCTTTCAAGTACTCGGACATCATGAGTGGAAATAAAGTGCCTATACTTTTTTATTTCTGCCAAAATGTATTAGACTGCCAGTAACTTTTGTCAAGCAGAACAGTTTCGCATCCTCGTGAAACTTAGCAGACCAAGAATCTGTAATTAGTGTGGTCTTTTTCAATATATGATTTGCTGGTAAAAACTGGCCGAGTCAAATGGTTAAGTTATATAGATCTTAAGCTATTTGCTTACAAAACAAAAACGTAAACTTTTGTATACAAAAAATCTGGATTGTCTTGAGAACTTGGCATACATTTACATCATAAATTTGAAGTATTTAGTCGGCATCATACGATAATATTACACTTGGCCCATATTCTGAAATTTCTGTTTTTGATGGGATTCTTAATTCTTATAATTATCACAAGTGAACATTTCCAATTTTTCAATTCGTTTGAATTCCACTAGACTCGTGGGTCGAGTCGAGTCGATCTGTCGAGAATCGAGATAGGTTAAAGATGTCAGCAGTGGCCCATTCCGGATATTTCTGTATTATGGGTTGAGAGGGTGGTGAATCCTCTCCTGTTCGCTGAGTACTCAGTGTTTCAAGCATTATGTAAAACCACGTGCGCGTTCTCTGGCACTCGGCGGAGCGGAGTGGCAGTGGTTGTCAGGATTTATGAGCGCCATGGGAGCAGCGAGTTGCGAGCTGCGACCCCTAGAGGTTTAGATACTAATTGCGACCCGCTTCAGGAAAACCTCATACAACTATTGTATGAAGTAAATGGAAAGGATATATAAGGTGTTTACACAATCACTGCCACTGTTCCGCGAGGTGATTGTGTCATACATATAGGTACACTTCAATAGTGAAGAAATCTCAGTCCCCGAGCACAATCACCTCGCGGAACGATGGCAGTAATTTTGTAAACACCTTATATACCTCATAAGGATAACACGGAAATCGAACCCCTATAGAATTACTTTGGTGTCTGTCTGTTTGTCAAGACCCTTTATCTCAGGAACATTACATTTTCGGTTTTTTATCTTTGGTGAAGGTGAGATTCTATTAACCTGTAAGCGATTGAATAATGAATAATCCCCTCTTGAGAAGGCAGCGCATGACTACTGCGCCAAGAGATCATTATTAATATTATGTTAGGGTAAGATTTAGAAATGTACACATGACTAAACTAGAAAAACAAAAAAAAATTTCAGTATATAACGTTATTTGTGTAATATCACGTAATTCATGAGCGCGGAGCGAGCATCGCAGCGAACCCTAGGGGTCTTGTTACTAATTGCGACCCACTTTCACAAAAACTCTCATACACTGTACTGTTCTGTGATGAAGTAAATAGTACTGCTTAAATAGGCCACCTTTGTTACTCCACTATGCAATTGTTCGATATACGACGCAATTGACTGCATCGGTAGACGATGCGGTTGAGTCGTACAGTTGTTTTCTCAACTCAACTTTGTTGGCCATAGAGAGCTTTGAAAAACATATCTGCAAATGAACCAGATTGCCTGACATAGCTCAACGTATTGCGAAATTGAAGTGGCATTGAGCGGGGCATAAAGCTCGTAGGATGAAGTAAATAGGAGTACTGCTTAAATAGGCCACCTTTGTTACTCCACTATGCAATTGTTCGATATACGACGCAATTGACTGCATCGGTAGACGATGCGGTTGAGTCGTACAGTTGTTTTCTCAACTCCACTTTGTTGGGCATAGAGAGCTTTGAAAAACATATCTGCAAATGAACCAGATTGCCTGACATAGCTCAACGTATTGCGAAATTGAAGTGGCATTGAGCGGGGCATAAAGCTCGTAAGATTCGTAGGACTGAGATGGTAGTGTCTAGAATCCACCAGTGTCTAGAAAAGGCTTTTTCAAATTTCTTGTCTCACGTCAACCTTAAGTAATCTGATTGGTGGATGAATCGGACGGACCAATGATCTTGGAAGGAATATCGGTATCATTGGGACGGACTATGAGAACTTACTCACTTATCTGTTAATGCAAGTAAGAGTCCCGTGTGCAAAAAGTATTGGGTCAATGAACCTTAAATTTAATTAGGAAAACCTCGCACCTGATTCATATTAACGTACCTTCAATAAGTGGCTAGAACCCATTGTGCCTGAAATTGAGAGACGTGGGATAGCATTGTGCATCGAGAAGCAGCATCCATTGTCTGGATCGCAGCGAGGAGCTTTTATTTTGAGCACAATGGAAATCTTATCTCCTCAGACTATTACAGTCAGCTCAGATGAACAGATTTCAAGCTGGGTTATAGGTATGGTGCTCGTATTGTCTCGTGGGAGACTTTTTCAATAAAGCCCTAATTAAAACGATTGAACCTGATTAAAAGAGATAACTCTGGCAATCTGTGGACTAAAGAAAATGTAGGAAAAATAAGACTTGGTTTTTTATGGTTATGTACGATCAAGGTCCGATCGTAGATGATAGAATAACGAAAGAAAAAGAAACAACACATATAAACAATATACAAACTTATGTACTAAAACGATGACTGAAGCTTCCACCACCTGGGCAACTAATACCAGATTATTGCCTAAGTGTCGGAAGCACCAGACACCTCTTGTCATGAGTGGCACAATCCAGAAATGGACGCCAATTCAGCATGATGCTGCGTGCCCCATGTAAGCATGAGAGCACACAGCGCTGATTTTCAGTTGGAGCCCTTTACCGAGTGACGCCACGAAGTAACACCGATACACCACCAATAACAACAAAAACGCAATAAAATAACAGACACCGATGGAAAAGCACACCACATTTTATAGCTTTGCCAACTCCCTCTCGCATCACTTAGCTGCTTTACCCAATATTAGTGCAAAGGCAGTCTAAAACAAGCGCAGCTGCAACTTGTGTACATCCCTCTTGAAAGTGAGGCATTCGCAGAGTGGAGGAATGTAAGATAAGCAGGGATTCATGTTTTATTCAATCCACCGCGGGAGGCGCCGCGTTAGCAACATATTCTGCATAAAATAGTGTTGTTTTTGATTTGTTCCACCTATAATTCATAAGGGGCTTTAGCTTTTCACCGATCACCGATCAGCATTTGTACAGTCAGTCAGTTTTCAATAGACAACATATACCAGTGTCAGCTGTCACACAACGTGATTTGAAGTCAATACAATAGGTAAACGAAATAATCAAAATCATGGAATCCTGGTGAAATTTTATTCAACACGTAAAAGGAAAAACTGCTATTGTAACCTGTATAATGGTGGGTAAGAATATTTCTGTAACTTTTGGAGTTCAATTGCATTGTTTTTTCTTTATTGTATAAAGTTATAGTTATAGAGACAGTTATATCCTACAAATATCACCTATATCACCATGGGAAGAACCAGATTTGTAAGGTGCATACATAAAATTTGTGGTCTAATGTGGAGCTGAAAAAATCTTAAATTTTTTCATAGGCCTAAGTTGAAGGCTCTTATGAAAAGTCAAAACTCTACCACCACGTTCTGAAGCAGGGTTTGCACCGAGAAGAACTGGCAAGAAACTCGGAACTTGCTCTTTTCAACTAAACAAACAACACCTTATAGCTTTGAAGAAGCCCTAGATAGTAGATGAAACGCTATCCAGTTCCTCTCTGGACATACGAATTACGAGTATATTCGTTGCATGTCTGTATGATTAGTAAACTGTGGTAATCGCGTACAACAGCGCATATTGCATCGCATAAACATAAAACCCGGGATGTGAGGTTTTACGAATAATAACTCCGAGTATGTCGTTGCTACATCAGTGGGCTGAGTCTGTTTCATTCAGTTTGTTAATAATTGTTTGTTAATTAATAGTTGAATGTTAGCAATCTAAAGTTCCTATTTGATAACTATAACGTTATGGTGAAGAAGAAGGTATACAAAAAAAAAACATTCTATAATAATTCAACAGCATCACAATCCAAAAAAATCCCTAGCGGAGTCGCTAAGGGCTCAAACTCAATATTTATATATCCACATATCGACATAAAACCTAATTGAAATTCATTCCACGTCCAAAGTTCTCAACGAGCTAAGACATTAGAAAAAGTAATCTCAGCACGAGGAGGTGGATAAAACAATTTTGCGATCCGGAATATATTATTCTGTGTTTTTGCCGCAGACTAAGCGGTTGATAAAGGCGCTGTTTCATTGCTGTGCGAGTACGTATAGTCATCTCAACCCCTTTTTACGTCCCACTGCTGGGCACGGGTCTCCTCTCAGACTGAGAGGGGTTTAGCCATAGCCCACCACGCTGGCCAAGTGCGGGTTGGCAGGCTTCACACACCATCGAGAACATTTTTGTGAACTCTCAGGCATGCAGGTTTCCTCACGATGTTTTCCTTCACCGTTAAGCAAATGATATTTAGTTTCCTAAACCGCACATAACTCGGAAAAGTTAGAGGTGCGTGCCCAGGATTCGAACCCGCGACCTCCTTATGAGAGGCAGAGGTCAGAACCACTGAGCTATCACTGCTTTTGGTTTGTTTTCCATTTTACGGACGCTTCGGCAACGACCAGGCTGCCAAAGGCGACGGAAGCCGCTACTTACTCGTAGGTTACGGATCTGTGCCCTATTCATCAAACGTTACAAGCCTTGTAATACAAGCGATTCTCTTGTAAATTTCTGCATTTTTACAAACGTGCGTTCATCAAAACTACACGTGTAAATTACAAGCTACAAGTTATATCACTTGTGATACAAGTGCTTTTTCACACGTGTATTAGTAGTTTTGTTCATCAAAAATGCCACCGTTGCTTGTAGCTTGTAACTTGTGGCTAAAAGTTGGAGAATCTCCGCGGACTCTTTACTTGTAACTTACACATGTAGACATACGTACCTACCTACTTAATACATTTGATAATTATTATATTATTAACATTTTCGTGGTTTAGACTTTAGAAATTCCACAAGCTTAGTCAAATAAATGGCGGGAAACAAAAAAATCTTATATTTATATAAAAAAAGAACAAAAATATCGTATATAAATTATGTACTATCGCGGCATTCTAGTTAATAGTACAGTACGACAAAGCTAATCTTGGCACGTGGCCAAAATCGGAACTAACGCCGCTATCTTGTGATACTGTGTGGACAGTTTGAAAATTGGGGAGGTTTTGTTAATAATAAGCCAAAATAACGTAAATACTTGCAACATACAGACAGATATGCCGACACAGGGATCTATCAAACGTTGTCACAAGATAACGACGTTAGTTCCGATTTTGGCCACCCGCCAAGATAGCCTTGTACTTGCGGTATTATATTCATTGCGCAGACTTTTTTTAATTAAAAACAACATTTAAAAATGATGTACTTGCGGTATATACCATATTTGTACCATAGACATTGCCCAAAGACAATTTTTTTTAATTAAAAACAATATAAAAAAAATCTAGTATAGTCTGCCAAAAAAGCCATGAAACAAAAAAGTTTAATAATAATTATAAAAGTCGAAATAAAGTACATTTTAGAGGATACTTATATAATTAAAAAAATATAGATAATTCTTTTTGGTATTCTGTTTGAACAGTTTTTCAATTACTTAGTCATAATATAAGTCAGGGAAAAATTATTATTGTGTCCGTGAATTAATTTCAAGACTTTTTTGACGGACTACGTGCCACACTTGTAAAGTAAAAACTACAAGTTTCTAAAATCTACAAGTAACATGAAATTATTTGATGAACGTAATCTACAAGAACTTGTGAATTTTTATTTAAACTTGTAACTTGTGAGCTTGTAGACTTGTAATGTTTGATGAATAGGGCACTGGTGGTAGAGAGGTGAATACTAAAGTGAATTCGATACTCACACCAGGGCGTCCATCGTGGAAATATAGTTTTTAGTGGGTGCAAGCCCCACATAGCCCCTTCGATTCCCCTGACGGAGAGGTACACGTGGTATTGGCAGGCAACGGTTTAAATTAACTATAGTAAATGATTAGTTCTTTATTCTTAAGTCGCATTAAAGATGATCTGATATGAATTATGAACTATTTTTGAATAGAAGTTTTATATACAAGACGTGCGTAGCATACTAGGCTCTGTACGAAGATATATTCGAACGCAGTAATGAAACAGCAACTTAATGAATTTTGGAACATGATCGGTCACATATCGAGCAAGTCAATGGAATATGTATGAAGTTGTGGAGCCGCAATGAGCTCATGATCTTTTTATGGTAAGTTCGCAAGTACGAGTAAGTATTTATAATCGCACGGTTACGAACGTTGTTATTTATAGTACTAGTAATGATGTATTTAGACAATTTTACTTCTAAGATCATTGTATGTACTATGTAGGTATGTCCTAGCAGGATTTGGTTAGAAATTCGGGTGCTTAATACCTAGATATACAAACGATTTTTTTATTTGAAATGTAGTCTATAGCATATATTGCGACCTTGATCTTTCGTAAGTCTGTACTTTGAACCTATGTTGTCTGCGAGCCTATGTGAAATAAGTTAGAAAAAAATGAGTTTTTTGAGTTTCCCGGTAATCCAACTTCTTTGTACTACTTGAGCATAAAAAAAAACGTAAAGCTTTTGTTGTAACGATCAAACTAATGTCAAAACGTATACGACTGGTCGAAAGTGGCGAGTTTCATTGCTTCTCACTTGAAAAAGATACGAGAACGTTTCAACAGAGTGGCCAGTTCATACAAGTGTAGCGGACAGCCGCTGGCGAACGTAGAGCGAGTAAAGGCAGAAAAACACCACACCGCCCTTTGGCACTTGGCACATTCAGATAGGTACTCTGAAAAGATTTTCACGCAAACGTTCGTAATTTTTTTTTCTTTTTTTCACTGGCTAACACAAAGTTTTTCTACACAACGTGTATGATAGCCACGAGTAATAACTTTTAATATGAAGAATGAATTGGCAACTTTATAAAGTAAATAACGTTTCGCCCTCGGCTTCGCCCGTCTGCGCGATTATCCTATTCTTCTTCCTATTCTCGTCCCCTTCTCCAATCCGCATTTAAGGAAGATAGTAAAGCAATGTATAGTATTACTATAGCTAATGTTGGTTTTTTTTTTAATCCCGCGGAAACCATAGATTTTTCGGGATTCCGCCCGTGTTAGCGATTCTTTGCCGATTATTCTACAATTTTTCGATTATACTTATTAGGTATATTCATTTTAATGAACAATCATAGGGGCAGTAGTAATAGAGTTGGTATAAGTATAACACTAGACTGTATACGTTTTTATTTCCCGATAAGTACGTGAGGTAAGTCGATATCTCAATTTCAACTTAGTATCAAATGTTTCCTGAATAAGCCTTAATTACAGCAATATCGGAATACAAGACACGCATTCGCTAATTAAGTTGGCTCAGATTTCTGTATCTAACGAAGTCTAGTATAATAAATCGTATTACGAGATGTTTGAATAAACCAAAGCATATTCCCGGTCGTTCGGATAGCTCGCATCACAATTCCGGGCCGTTTGAATAAGGCGCTAAATAAGGAAATATGGGAACATACTCGTATATATTTATTGCTCTCTGAATATCTTCTCGGATTTGCTTATCAACTTTTGACACGCCAATAGCTATCTGAAAATCTTAAATCAAATGAATTTGAAAATCTTAAGGGGCCTGTGAACTACAATGTCTCCATTCGTTCAAAATTTGGATCATGTTGTGGTGTTATTCGAATTCATATACCTAGTAATAATATATGCTCCTGGCCATATTTGGTTCGGAAATACTTCTTTAAAACGAAATAATAATCAATTTTGATCAAAATTTTTATAACTTTGGTAGAGTTCCGTAATACCAAAAATTATGAATGAAAACTTGTAACTTTCTTTATTAACTGGTGTTTTTCTTTATCTGGACATTAAAAACTGTGCTCCTGAACTAATGCGACATGAGATAGTGTTGTTTTTATTACAAATCAAATAAGCAGAAAACATGTCCTCTTTGACATAAAAATAAGCAAAACTAAATTCGTTTACAATTTCAATTAACAAAAGTATTTTGGAACCAGATATGGCCAGGAGCATAGATTATTACTATATGAACCCGAATAACACCACAACATGATCGAAATTTGCACGAATTACAAATGATTTTGGTATTACGTTTGTATGGGAGACGCAATGGGTCAGCGCCCGTATTCTGTATCTCGGTGCCTATCAAAGAATGATAGCCACTGGCATATGTTTTTATCCATTGAAAGTTTGCTATCAAATAAAAATAACATTTCCTTAGCGAAACTTCAATGGATGAAAAACATTTGCTAGTGGCTATCATTCTTTGATAGGCACCGAGTTACAGAATAGGGCTACAGTAGACTCTTAAATCGAATGTATTTTAAAAGCTTTAACCGAATTTCGACTTTACTTAAAACAATCTTCAGCGAGGATTAAATAAATTCGTTTTTACAAGTACTTCCCATCTTAGCCCTCGTCTTCTCCCAATGGGGCAAATCGAATTTTTCCCAGTTTGTCCCCAAAATTTAAATTTGGGGACAGTTGGGAAAAAATCCCTTTTGTCCCCGAAACCCGTCTATATTTGTGCGTCATACGAATCCGTGATAAATAGATATCCGGCATGCCACTGAAGATTGCCGCACCCCTTGTTTATACAGTGGGCTTTTGTCGCTCTGCTCAGGATGCGGATCAAAATGTTTGCGGACCGAGAATATGCGCATTATGATGAGATCCCGACATTATAAAAATACCGACCCTAGAAAATTCTTTTCTTTATCGCTGTAGGAATTTAACGATATCCTACGTTCGTTTCAGCCCTTGATAAATTACCATTTTCATCAATGGTAATAGAATTTATCTAAACCATTGATAAAGTGGCAACAGATTTCTTCTCCAGGAAAACGGTTTTTAGGGTTCCGCACTCAAAGGTTAAAAACTAGACCTTATTACTAAGACTTCGTCGTCCGTCTATCGCCAGGCTGTATCTCGTGAACCGTGATACTTATAAGGCACTTTTTGTCTGAAATAATTTTACAATGTAATTCCGTTGCCGCTGTAACAACTAATACTAAAAATTGAATAAAATAAATATTTCAGATGGCTCCGTATACAACAACCGTGATTTTTAGGCTTCTTTTTGTTCAAAATTGATAACGGCATATTTGATCTGCTGGAACATGATCTTTTAAGTTCACGAACATACTCGTAGTTTCAGCCGGGGCTGGTTAGCACCCTACCAGCAAGGACGTGATATAGCCTTCCGGGACGAAGCTGTGTAGCAATCGTCTCTACCAACTTAGTACGACAATATCTTCGGATGCATCTTAATCAGGTATTAGGTGAGTTTGCAAGTCAGGTACTAACTTGTAATTAATTACAAAAGTGAGATAATCGAAGAGAAAATCCAAAGCTAATCTTCTATTTTTGGCTATAAGATAAAGTTTTCTCCGCCACACTACCTTAGCTGGTTCCACATTTGCCTGAATTTCCCCTGAGATATCAATTAAGCGAATAACTCAGAGACGCCTGCTTGGAATTCGTTCCCGCAACCTTTTGTACGAAAGCTACGAGCTCCAGCTATTTTAACTTACCCAATAGTGTAATCATGTAATGCAAATCTGACCCTAATTGTACTTGATAAGAATATTGTACTACGAAAGTGCGTTTGTATATCTTTCATAATCGTTTGTTATGTTCTGTTTACTGTGAATCAAGGTTATGTCCTGTGTACTAAAATAGAACCTTAGTTGCACTCATTGCCTAATCTCTGAAAAATGTCTATAGGTATGTTCTGAAGAATGTCTATGTAACCAGACTATACCTAATAGAGAAATGCTACCTCTATGGCACTCATCTAATAAATAAAGAACTGAATAGGTGGTGTGGTGTGCGTGAGTCTGATCGAGGGATGAGCAAAGTAAAAAAGCTGAAGCTGAAGTGATCGTGAGTGAAGAGGAAGCGACCTCAGTGGAAGACCGTGGATATTGGATACTGGAGGTACAGAATAAAGTCGCATCGAGGGTCACCAGGAGTTTTACTACAAATCCTCGAACCCAGCACGTAACAATATAGCATATGCTGCTACACAGCATCGAATTAAACGAAAGAAGTAAAGGAGATCAGGAAAATACTTTCAATAAACTCAATGAATACGTAAACCGAAGTAAACCTTCTAAATTCTAAAGTAAAGTAAAGTTATCGACATATAAAGTTTAACAAAAGTGAGGGTAGGAAAATGACAAACACATCGGTATAAGTCGTCGCGCACAATTCCGCCACAATCATATTAAATCGCGTCAACCACTGCTGCCAACGCGTACGTGACTGCTCATAACGCTTGCAACTATTCCAGATTTATTGAGCTGAACGTACATGCCATCTATATTTTTATACGTACGTAGGTACATGGCTCAATTCCTAACAAGTAACAAGTAAACAATTTAAAAATTAAAAAACACGACTGCCCTGTGTTTAAACAACTTTTTCCAAGAAAATATA
The DNA here is from genome assembly GCA_963855885.1 of Coenonympha glycerion. NCBI lineage: Eukaryota > Metazoa > Arthropoda > Insecta > Lepidoptera > Nymphalidae > Coenonympha > Coenonympha glycerion. Next base: position 4,905,519 of record OY979632.1, read on the forward strand.
GCCTATGTTACTCGCAATGATGACAGGATTATAACGATACCCCATATGTCTAAATCTATTCAGCCGTTCAGAAGTTATGGTGGAATAAAGAAACTCACATACATAGATGAACCCTAAAAACATTACACTCCTTTTCTGGGCAGTCGCGTAAAAATCTCTATCAATAACAATAATCATGAAATATGCCATAACGTACCTAATAATTTTTGAAACTATGGAAACTATGGCTGTTTTTCATAGTAGGTAATTATTTTGAATTTCAAAGAAAAGCGGTGCAAAGTATTGAAAATCAAAAATGATGTAAACACTAAATTTCGTATTACACTAATGACATACGACTACGGATAAGAAACCTGAGGGTTTAGGCATCCAAACGCTTTACGTAATCCTTTTTCGTACAAGCAAACATTAGCGCCATCTGCCATATTGTGGTCTTACTGCCGGTGACAAAACAAACATTTTTTGCACCATGAACTGGCGACATTTTTCCGCACCGTCTGTCCTATCCAGGGTACGAGTATATGTCTATTCATACGACACAAAATCCTGTAATCCGTCGTTAAAACGACGTAAAAGTTGTTACACTTAATAAAATAACCGATTTACATCCGAAAAAATATTTGAAGCTTCATTAGACCTTAAAAGTAGTAGCTGAACCGTAAAATTGGACTAGGCATTTAATTGTAGACGCCCATTCAGTAATAAATAACGAAAGCGAAAAACTTTTCGAGTTTTGCAAAGATTTCGAATACGGCTTAGAAAAACGGGGCAATTACCGATTTGGGCAGAGAGTAAAGTTTGTTTTACAGGCAACGAATTAATATTCATTAAAAAATCTCTCTCATCATCATTCCGATGAAACTTTGTAATCAGCTCGTCGGGACTTAGGGAGGGGGAGGAATTTGATTTCGAAATTAGATGACTTAACAGTTTTTTTACTTGTAGCAAATGAGTGTTTTGATGGGCAAGTTATTTGGAGCAGCCTTTGCAAAGGGTGGTTTTGGATATATGGATGTCGTTAGAAAAAAAACCGGACAGGTAGCGAGTCGCACTTGCCCACCAAGAGTTCCGTACTCTGAAGTTTTTATGATTTAATTATAGTAGGTATATATTTAGGTTTTTTAACATGTCATAATTTTCATGTACTTGTAGTATAAAGCGGAGTACGAAACCCTAAAAAGTTTATTACGTACGTATTACATTATTAAAGGCTTCTGTGTATTTGCTTGTTTCGTTGCTACGGAAATATCTGTAAGAAATGTATTGTTTTTATTTTAATGAAATTAAACTGTACCAAGTCCAGTCCGTGTGGAATAGTGCCAAGAGAACAGGCTGTATTATTTTATTTATGGGCGCTATAATCGATTTAGGAGTCCAAATATCGGCGGCCGAGTTCGTAAACAGTACATAAAGATCCGAGGATGTTGGATTTTTCAGAATTAAGCCATGAAAGGACATGTCGACCCGACCCTCGTGAATTTACCTATCCGCCTTTAGGGTAAGTAAAGGTTTTTGTATAAGTCCACTCACTTCGAATAAACGGAACGGATTTCATTAAATAAACGGAATTCTCCATACATCTCCAGCTAGCGTCCCAAGCAGAAGTAGTCGGATCTTCTGTGACGACTGCAGTTCATCAGCGGGACAGGACTTGAGGGTTTTCCTTCTTGCCCGGGAGGGTAACACCTTAACAGGCATCTTCACTGCCTGGATTCCTTATTTCAGCTCTTCTGATCCGCAAATCTATTCCCCATATATATAAATCCGCAGATGTATATATCGTATTTTTTATTTTCATCGCGAGCAAACGGGCGACATTTGCAGCACCCGGGGAACTGCAAATGCGTTTCCGAAGTTCATCCACCCATTGAATAGCCCCATGTTATAGTTTTGAGGGAACACTGTTGCTGGTAGCTGGTTCCATTGTTTGCACGTGCATGTCAATGCCGGGTGGTCGTGGATTGTCAACCATCTAGGTGGAAAGGATGGAACATGTTTCTATGCCGAAGTGCATGCACAGAGAAAGTGGAAGGAGGAATCAACACTCAAACAACTCACTCGATAGAACACACATAAAGCTAACGTTTCTACGGTGTTCCAAGGGTTACACTTTGTTACTGGAACCCTTCTCAGTTGTTACTTGTTGGGTTTTCGTGCCGGATTTTTGGGGCATCATGATGCAAGCGTCGTTCTCTTCGTTGCCGTAGGTGCCAATGATGGTATTCAGCAACGTTGCGTCATCGAGAAGGGGCTCGCGTGGCAAGGGACGCCAGTCCCCTGGTCTTTCTTGCAGCGGAGTTATTCCATGGTGAACGCATACACTAGCAGTCCGAAGCCGACAGATTGTGAACTAAGCTTTTAACGGTTGTACGCTAGGGGCGAAACATGTAATGGATTAACCCGTTCCGTTTATTCGAAACGAGTCGACTCGGTACTAAAACTTGTACTACTAAACGCTACTGCACCGGGTTGCCCAGGGCTGCTCCGGGTCCGCCCGGATTGTTTCGTAATTCCTGCGAAACAAATCCGCCGAGTTCTGAATTACTTTACAAATATTTTCATTCAAACATTTTTCTTCCGACCTCGTTTCCGTGAGTTTCTGCCGGCGGGTTTGCCTGCCTAAGAGTTGTAGTAAGGACTCGATACAAATTATTTCTTCGCATACAAACACCACTGGGTGTTTTTTGCGGGTGAATATCATAAAATGCAAAAAGTTATAATTGGTACCTACAGTTTTCATTTTAATTTTGTTTGGTTTCATTTTCAACGGGCCCAGTTACGATACGATTTTAAAAAGAGAAGGTTGTAAATTGGACACACTATGTAGGTATTCTATAATATCTATACTTATAATAAAACTGTAAAGGGTCGAATTCTGTACATTGAAGATATTTTCAAATTTTTTGTTGGAGGACACTATTTAGTCGATACTGAAGCCAAAACTGTAATTTGTTTCATTTTTGTCTGTCTGTCTGTCTGTCTGTCTGTCTGTCTGTCTGTCTGTCTGTTTCACGACCGCGCATCACGGCTAATCCGCTGGATGGATTTAAATGAAACTTGACATGATTATAGTTCATACTCCGAGGTAGGACATAGGATACTTTTTGTCTCGGAATTCATCATGGTTTCCCTGGAAGACGGCATCAAAGTCAAAATGTGTATTTAGTTATAATTCATTAACCCGTTGTCCGATTTCATTCATTCTTTTTTTGTTAGAAAGGAGGTTCTTTAAAGATTATTACGTATAAATTTTATCATCATCACTTTTGTAGTTCAGAAATTATAGACATCAGAACCTTTATCGATGAGTTCGAGTACGTGACTTGAAACTCGGAATGGACAAGCACCTAGGGCTGAGACGTAAGGGCTCAAGTCAGACTGGAGTACCCTTACAGCCGTAAATAAATATGCTTAGCAGATGATTTTGTATGGTTTAAGATTTTTCACTTTTAGGGTGAAAAAAAATCATGAATTTATCACCACGTTATACCGTATCGCGCCATCTCTACAAATTATGTGGAACTTGAATGTAAAACTTGGAGATAGGTACTACCGAATTTTTGTTATAAATAATTAATTGTCATGTAATGTACTTTTCCTTGACTTTATATTAAGATGGCACTGTTGAGACACGAACAGATTAATGTTTTCACTTTTGTGGACATTCCCAGAGTGCCACGTCTTTTTTTATCATCCGCAACATGGAAAGAGTAAAATAATGGTTCACAAATATTTTTAACTCTCAGGTCTTATCTGGTCCTAACCGATTGACCGTCATAGGTATTTTTATACGTAAAGAAATATATAGCCATTGCCCATTCTGATACTTGGGATTGTATTGAGATGAAGCAAAGATTTTTAACAGACTCTTATGTTGGGCTGGGGAATATTGTTAGTAGAGTATTTTATCCCAGTGGTACCTACCCGGCCGAACTCTGAAAGAAGATTTCTACCACCAGTACAACTTTTCACACGATTTAATAATTTTTGACATATTTCGTGGTTTCAGAATAAAAATCACAATGAAAAGGACGATTTCAACTGTCGATATTTCGATACATTGGTACATACCTGTGCCATTGGGTCGAAATATCGACAGTTAAAATCGTCCTTTTGATCTTTCAACTATGTATTAATGAAACTTTATATTTTTTATTTAAAAAAGGAGTTTTCAAAATCACAACAAGATAACCCGTGCGAAGTAAGAACAGGTTTCTGTACAACATCACACCAGAATCCCGCGAAAATCAAGGAATTCTACGGTATATGTAAAAAAATCGTAATTCACGCGGGCGGAGCCGCGGGCAACAGCTAGTATACTTATATGATTTATATACATAATAATGTGATGGGCTACAATACAGATTTTAGGCTACAATCATATATGTAAGTTTGTCTTTTTAAACTGTTATTGGGGTTTATATGCACACTTTTTTTTGCTTACGTCTACTTTTAATACTTTTACCGGTTCAAGTTTCATGAAAATATAAGTTCAGTGGATTTCATAGTTTAATTTTAGTTTATAACTTGTTTAGTATCTGATAGATATTAATTACAAATAGTTTTATGAAACATTTGCGACAGGGTCTAAAGCCCTCATAATGTTTTCCCTTTTTATTTTATAAAAACTCGCTTAAAAATAAAGCCTTGGCAACGTAATTAAAACGGTCGCTCTTCGCTGTCCACCCTAACCTAATTTGCTGCTCTTAGCCACGTGACACCTAATTTAGGCTTGAAATACTCGTATTACTAAAAAACCTTTATCAAGCAAAGCTATACGGTTATACGGTTAGTTATACGGTTTTAATGTAAATTATTATTTCATTCACTGAGGGCTTAAAGTTTTTTTATTGAAATGATACAATAAAAGTTATAACGAACTTTAGTAACGTTAAAAAAGTTAAAACATTGGCTGCATTTACACGTGAACAGCTAGGCTGTTTCGTTGCGCAAAAAATGAGCCAGTTCTTCTATCACAAAATGAGGCTATTAACTGCGGGGAAATATTTCTAAGGAAGGCATTACAGTACGAGTATGTTAATATATTTAATCAAGTTATAGTTTGGTTTGAACAATGAGCGAAGCCTTAGACCTTCGTCACAATAAGGCGCAGTTCAGAAACAAACTATTTTAAAACTTACAGAATTCGGGAGATTTTTTAACGTTAATTCAATTTCTTACTGTCATACAAACTTTAAATAAATAGAGAGTAGAGACGTGACCACTCCTTCCTAATACTTATCACTAATTACTTACGGCGAAGAAGAAGAAAGGCGTATCCTCTACATCCGACATAAATACGCCCGTAGGACTATTAGTACTGAGCCTGAAGACAAAGTAACATTCTATTAGCAATGTTGCGATAGTAAAGTCCAATATGTATTGGATTGACATTAGCTAACTCTATGGCATACATAGCAATAGCTGACGTCAATCTCATACATTTTTGGCATTCTATATCGATATATACATATATAGCGATATAAAATGCGCTGCGAATGAATATTCTATTAGCGATATCGCTATAACTTTGGCCCCTGGTATATTATGTATACTCGCATTTACATAGTAAAACATTCTTCTGTAAAATAAACAACTATTCAGAGCTGCCCTACTTATCTTTATCTACTGTTGTTTCGTGGGCTCAGCGGCCAGCGCCTCTAGGAATTAAAAGCCCTCAGATAAGAGATTTCAACGTATTCAACTTTGTAAGTTCATAGCAGAGCGCGAATCTAGATTAATTGGGAACGGAAACTTGAGTACAAGTACAACACCGCCTAAGCAGACTTTCTACTGAAAATCATAGTCTTTTTTTTTTTTTTTATTGCACAAAACCAAACACAACAATCAATATGTATACAGCTTACCATCCTCTTAAACTCAAAGAGTTTATGTGAGGATGGCGAGTTCACATAGACACATGAATATAAATAAAGGAATCTAAATTCTACGTAATTTATGCAACAGTCACTTCCTAGACAATGCTTTCATAGGAATAGGCACCTATGTCCAGGAAGTGCCTCTTACATTGCCTTAAAAATAATTGTTTTTTATGTTTTATAATTAGAAGGGAGTGTGGAAGTTTGTTTAATATTTTAGGTAATGCATATTTATAGTTTCTTTTTCCGTGGATATTGTTAGTTCTAGGTACATTATATTTTTTGTAATTTAATAGTTTACGTAAGTTCTTGTTTCTTTCTATACTTATCAGATCTTTGATATTATCGTACTCTTCCCTCAGAACTGCCAGCTGAACTTTACTGTGCACTGGCAGCAGTTTACAGTATTTGAATAATTCGGTATAATCATTTGAGAATTTACATTTAATTTTTTTAGGTACTATGGTTTTAATTAGTCTTAGTTGTAAGTTGAATATCCGTGCAAGGTAGCTTTTAAAAGTTCTTCCATAACTGCTAAGGCCGTAATCAATAATTGAGTCTGCCAGTGCCAAGTATAGTAATCTCAGCGTACCGTAGGGAAGTTTAAATTTAAGAACATATAATCTACTCAGGATAGCTCGTAATTTGTCACAAATGTAATCGATATGAGGTTGCCAGTTAAATCTATGATCAATTTTAAGACCAATATACATATGTTCATTTACCTGTTCAATTGGCGGGCAGATACACGTCTTTATGTTGCCATGAAGGCAGTCATGTGTATGCGCCACTATTGATGCGTTATAAGTTGTTTTATTATGGGCCGTATGTATATGCATTGCTTTAATTTTTTTTTTGTATTTATAACTAAACCTACATCATGCGCCCATTTACATAGGGTGTCAAAGTTAGTTTGCATAAGTCGTTCGGCCGCCCGCAGATCCTTCTTGGCAACAATCAGACATGTATCATCCGCGAACTGATACACGGATCCCTCCCCGAATATATTACACATCTGATTGACGTACATTAAATATTCGGTAGGGCCAAGAATCGAACCCTGGGCTGTTCCTTTGGTCGTTCGAATACCGTCACTAATCGTATTATCAATTTTAACATGTGTTAGTCTGTTTCGGTGATAGTCTCTAAACCAATCGAGGAGGGCTCCCTGTATTCCATTGTTTTGTAGTTTTAAATATAACGTATCATATACCAGTAAATCGAACGCTTTGCTAAAATCAATAAAAACAACGAGTACATGCTTTTTTTCATTCATGTACTCGTTGATTTCATTTGTAAATTGACATAAAAGTTGTGAAGTATTTCTAGTTTTTTGGAAACCAAATTGTTTCTTATTAATAATATTATGCTTTTGTAGGAAAAAATTTATTTTATCGCCAATATACTTTTCAACAATTTTATCAATGCAGGACAGTATAGTTATTGGTCGATAATTGTTAAAATCCTTATGGCTCCCCCCTTTATAAATAGGGCGAATTATCCCTATTTTTAAAGCATCTGGGTAGGCAGAAGAAGAAATGCATGTGTTTATAAGATGAGTCATGACAGGTGTTATTTCTTTGCTAATAGCTTTAATATCCGAAGCCCTTATTTTATCAAATCCTGGGCTTTTTTTCCCGTTTAAGTTCTTAATTATTTTATAAATTTGGTCATTTGTTGCCCTCTCCATCCTCATTGCCACTTCAGCCTTATCCGGTCCTAACAAACTGACATTAAAATTGTTTTTACATGATACTGATATAGAATTTACATTTTTCTCAAATTCCTTAGCGAAACTATTAGCTAAATCCAGTTTCTTTATTTTAAATGAGTTTAACAATACGTCATCGATTGATACTTTAAACTTACCACAAAGCTCATTTATAATATTCCACAGTTCCTTTGAATTCTTAAAATTTTTACTTATTTCTTTTTTCAAATATTTATTTTTTATGTCATTTATGTACTTATTTGTTTTATTCCTATATTTATTATACAAGATTTTTTTGTTAATATCATCTGGATCTTTTTTCCATAGTAGGTATAACTTTTTTTTCTGGTCACACATTTTTAACATTTTTTTATTTGCCCACTTACAAGTACTTCTTTTATTACAATTTGATTTTATGACTCGTTTACATTTAGTGTAAATGACATTAAATTGCCTTTCCATGAATTCATACACCTCACTCAGTCGAAAATATTATGTTGTGTTATGTATCTATAGCAGGAAAAATTAATACGGAAAACATTTAGGCTGGCTTAGTTTAATTAACTCTACAGGGTTACATAAAAATACCCGCCTTTATTTGTTTGCATTAATACTAACAACTTTTGTTCAACGACTTTTTACTCGATATTTTGAGAAATTTCAAATATTAATTATTTTACAGAGATACTCTACTTTTCCTACTCTGTAATGTAACATCGGCAAGTGGCACAAGTGGCAACGGCGGCGCGGACTGCGGCGCCGCAGCGCGCTAAATCGTGGCGCGAAACGCAACAGTGTAACGTCACTTTACAGAGATAACATTTTTTTGTATGAAATAAATACAATAAAGTTGTCATACAAAAGTTGTTAGTATTAATGTAAACAACTACAGGTCGAGAGCAATTTAGTATTTTTTATATAACCCTGTATATACCGAAGTACCTACTTCAGTTACAAACTTTTCAAAGGCTATCCGTCAAATCCCTCCTTGGTTAACCTAAGGTGAATTAATAAATACCTAAAACTTATTTATAAACTGTTTTCAAGTGACCTAATTCGGTAGGTATATACGAGTAGGACGTATTGATTTGTCATCACATAGAGAATGTTTAGCCGTTATTGAGCCCCGGCGTGATCCGATCCAAAATGACAGCGAATTTCTCTGATAATAGGCACCTAATCTGGCGTACTTAACCGGGTTTTAAACATTTAAATTATACGTGATAGGTTGTTTGCTGTATTATTAACGAACAATAGAAAGGAGTCGGGATATGGATGTTGCAATGTTACCAATCAATTTTGATAGACTTAATGAAGTACTTAGAGCTTTTTTGAAGAAAAAGATCCAAGATTATGGTCATTTTATTTCAAACTAGTTGTTGCCCGCAACTCCGTCCGCGTGCATTTTGGGTGTCTTACGTTGGCGGATTTTTCCGGGAAAAAAAGTAACCCGTGTTAATAGGGTACGTACAATCTATCTTAATTCCAAATTTCAGCCAAATCAATTAGGTACTTGCGGCGTGAAGGAGTGACAACCATATACACTTACATACACACATTCGCCTTTATAATATTATTTATATCCCTGTATATTTGGGAATATTAGTGTGATGTAATTTGAAGCGATATAATTTGTCAAAAGTCTTTGTCGTTAAAAATGTTTTTATTCTGGCCTCTGAGGTTCTTAAGGTTCTCTCTCAACTACCAGTTCTCAACAGCTATTCTAATTTGTCTTTCAAGCTTTCAAAAGCCTAATTAGCAACGAAGCATCCTAATACTCTCACGAAAAGGTAGCCCGAACGGACCGTCTTATGCCGGTGAATTTAACTTAACACTTGGAAAATTTACTAATTAAATTGGAGATTAATGCCTTGAGAGTAAATGAGTAAACCAAATGATAGGTACTATTTTATTTTTAGGAATCTTCTTACAAACGAGATACATTTTTAAGTTATATTTATTTTACGAGTGAAAACAAATGTGGGCACGGAATACATAATAGTACCAGCTAACGGTACATAAGGCTCACTCCGCAAAGTATTTAAATAAATATCGACTGCGCTGACACAAAATGTGCAATTCAGTTCGCAATAGCACCTGACTCCGCTTCCGTAAACAACACGCAACAAACGCAAAATTGTGGTCTCTTTCTATCGCGTAACTTTATCTCATTCGACGTACTAAGGTTGCCTCGCAATCGGGCGCACGCAGCGCGTGAAATAGATCGTACAAGAATTAACGCGAGCACCCGAGCCACCGAGGCGGCGCCCGGCGGCCGTCTGAAATCAGTACGTCGAGACGGCTACCTGTAGTTTCTTCGATCACGTGATAGGTGAACCTGGCCTGATATAGAACAGTCATGTCCCTGACTCACTCAGTAACTTACTAAACCAATCCAAATCCTAGACCTAGAAAGCTACGCTCTTTTTAGTTGGCATCTGGGAGAAAGAATGTTGTGAATTATGAATCCACGCGATGCAATTTATTTATAGCAATATGGCATAGGTACTGATTCAGAAGTTAGTTTTGGTGTATGTGTCTGATTAATTTATAACATTGAATTTCAAATGTGCTAAAATACATGTGGCAATAATTAAGAATGCAAATGTATTTGAGGTCACTCTACAGTCTACGAGTTCATTATAAGCCTGCTCCTCCATTAGGGTTCGTTAGCAGATAATTACATTAATTCAACTCGCAACAGAAGCCAGACTTATTGTAACGGCTTTTTTAAGCAAATTCATTTCTGAAGGTGTATAAATAAAATGGGAAATGCTTTCCAAAAAACCAACTTCAAATGCCACTACAAAGAGTGAAATAATTTTTATTTAAATTTTAGGTACCTACACCAATTCGAAGTCGGGCAATGTTTCATACAATCCCTAATAGTCCTTCTTACTTACTTGATGTGCGAAGAAATGACGAAGTCATAGACAATCGCCCGACTTCGAATTGGTGTAGGTACCTAAAATTTAAATAAAAATTATTTCACTCTTTGTAGTGGCATTTGAAGTTGGTTTTTTGGAAAGCATTTCCCATTTTTATTTTATACTTTTTAGTGGAAAACAACAAAATGCACAAGGCGTTGTAAAAATACCCAAATCGCTTGAGGTGTGTTCATAAAATCTGAAGAGGTACCTCAAATTCACCAAGATCCCATCATCAGACCCTGACTTGATGACTTTAGTCATCAAATCAGTATCTCCTAGCAAATGCACTAGTAACTATAAAAAATACCCAACTCGCTTCAAGTATACTAGCAAAATTTGAAGAGTTCCCTCGATTTCACCAAGATCCCATCATCAGACCCTGACTTGATGACTTTAGTCATCAAATCAGTATCTGCTAGCATATGCACCAGTAACTATAAAAAATACGCGACTCGCTTTAAGTATACTAGCAAAATTTGAAGAGTTCCCTCGATTTCACCAAGATCCCATGATCAGATCCTGACCTGATGACCATAGGACAACTTGGAAAATATTACTCTTTCTAATAATACCCAAATAGTTTCATGTGTCCATATAAAATTTGAAGAGTTCCCTCGATTTCTTCAGGATCCCATCATCAGATCCTGACCTGATTAAAATGGGACCATCTGGAAACAAAACCCTCTTAAACAAAAAAAGAATTTTTCAAATCGGTCCACGCGTCTTCGAGTAATCGGGGAACATACATAGAAAAAAAAAAAAAAAAAGATTCCGACGAATTGAGAACCTCCTCCTTTTTTTGAAGTCGGTTAAAAACAATGCGAATGAAGGAAAACGATAGGAGAATTTTAAATGAAGAGGAAGTGATTTTTTATGTTAATCATACTCTTAAATATAATATTCATTATTACATAATATTGAAAAGGCGAAATTTTTGCGTGTTTCTTTGTTACACCTTCTCTTCTCAAGTTCAGAACCTTATTGTAACCGATAAGTACCTAATCGATTTGGAAACTGACGCAAAGAAACTGTGACTTTTAGCACAGACCAGAAAAATCTATGTAGCAGCGGTCTTCTCTGTTGGGCCTTAGGCAAACAGGGGTACGGGCCTCGAGGCTTGGCCTCCTTATCCGGGAATATGCGCGGGAAAGATCACTTCCCCGTAGTGCTCTTTAAGCCTTTGATAGTTAAGGCCTGTCGTCTTGGCTTTAGGCCTCGGTTTCCGCGGGATTTGTGAATAACTAACTTTCAAGCAGAGCTGGAAACCACGGGCAAGGGTATAAAACTCCATTGTTTGAGCCAGGAGGTTAATATTACATAGATGCTTAAAACTAATATCCCAAAGTTTACACAATCCCTCTGTAATTGCTTAAATATAGCTTTAAGACTACTTGAAGTCGAAACTCCAGTAACGGCAAAGACAACAACGTTAGGAATAAATTACGACTAATATTAGAAACACTATCAAGAAGATCGGACGAAACAAGCAATTAGTTGCTCAAGATGTCGGTTCGCCTGAATTAATGAGACGCCCAGGCGATCGCCGGCCGGGATTTATAACATTTGGGCCATTACCCAGTAATTATGTTTATAGGGGGCTTCATCGAACTGCTTGTGGTTTTATTTAGCGTGAATAGCGATCGGGCCGGCTGGGTAAGACGTGAGTTGGGGCGGTCGTAAACGTGGGTACAATCAGAGTTAAGTTTACAGATACAATAGTAAGTAGGTATTTAGTACCGATTATTTTGTATATCTGGGTATTTTTTTTTGGTAAACGACGACATTTTCTAAAAATGAATCCCAGCTACATCGATTTACCGCCCCCGAAACCCCTTATATACTAAATTTCATGAAAATCGGTGGAGCCGTTTCCCAGTTTCAGATTAAATAGGTATATATATATATATACAAGATTTGCTCATTTAAAGGCACAATATCTGGTTGACCGAGCTTCGCTCGGTAGTTTAACTACTGGCTAATAGATGGCAGCAGAATTGCTTCGCTCGGTAGTTTAACTACTGGCTAATAGGTGGCAGCAGAAGTCATATTTATATTTTTTTTTTTGGTAAATTCGACATTTACTAAAAATGAATCCTAGCTAGATCGATTTATCGCCCCCAAAACCCCCTGTACACAAAATTTCATGAAAATCGTTGGAGCCGTTGCCGAGATCCAGATTATATAGAATATATATACAAGAATTGCTCGTTTAAAGGTATAGGATAATTCTATGTGTGGATTAAGTTTACGGGTCTGATGTTTGATTTAGTTACTACGGAACCTAGGTTTGTATTCTTAGGCCCGCTTATAACCAGAAACGCTACCGCTAAACATAGCGATTATTCTTATGTTGAAAGACAGAAGTTGAAACTTCCGAATCAATTTTTTGTATGTAAACTGAACAGCGCCACGCGGAATTTCTTTTTAACGTTACCTATTCGACGACGACTACTATCTAGGAACTACTCTTTAGTTACTGCTCTACGAGAACAGCGCACGTTATATTACATGCACAAGTGTCAGATTTGTCACGCATTGTGCTGTCAATACCAAGACGCGCCCCCCTCTGTCAAAATTGCTTATTTTTCATTAGATTCGTATGGAATTTGACAGAGTGGGGCGCGTCATTGTGGATTGAAATATCTTATACAAATAACCTGTGTTAATAAAGACATAAATGCAAGTTGTGCTGCCGTGCTATTCTGCAAAACAGCGACGAGCGTACATCTATGCATCTATGAATTTGTCAGTTGTAATAGAGTACAATTTTGCATGCCATATTCGGGTTGGCAGCTGTCTGGCAGCTATTTCATTTTGTAGAATAGCACAGCTGAACAATTATATATGTGTTGACAAGACAAAGCCCTATATAGAGAAGCATAAAAAGATTAGAACCCCTACTTAATATTCTGCAGAAAATTAGTAGTAAAGAATAAAGTAACTTTTTTAATTAATTGATTACTGAACTTAGCCTTATTTTAATTAAGGCGAGTCAAATAAAGCAGTCTCGACGGACTGTTCCGAGTCTTTGTTAGGGGAGATGAAATGGTCATTATTCTGCACCTTTTGTTCCACGAAACTTCGAAGGACTTCTAGAAAAAAGTTCTTCATTTCTATTACAATTACTCATGAACATTTTAATGGTTCTCACTGAGCTTTATTTTGTCTTTTAAGTTTTATTTTATTTTAAATTTACTAATGATGCTCCTGTGTCGAAGCGAAACGTATGTACACATAGAAAGGTCATTGACATCCGATACAAAGCAATAAACTACAGTGATATATTAAATTGTAAATTGTCTCTATCTACGAGAATGTAATCTTTTCTACTATCAATAGATACTACTATGCTTTTAGTGGATAGCAACTTTCAGTCCTAAGGGAAAACAGAACTTCTTCGCGAGCGAATTCACGGACTTATATATCTTGTAGCATTAGCGAGCAAGTATTTCAAGGATTATACGAGTTCTAAGAAGTATATCTCATTTTTGTTACATCACTGTACTGGCAACAGAGAGCGTTGGCAATGGAAGGAATGAGAACATACTCCCTAGCGAATTCTTTTCTTCGCTACAAAATTTTCTAAGCGCTGGAATTCTGAAAATGTATTTTCAGTTGTAATATCTCGAAAACATGATGTAAGCATCTTCATTCTTCTCTAAACTACTCATCAAATTCAATTAGCATAGAATCTTTGAAATCGATCCGTTCTGTTGTTATAACTAAAACGAAATATTAACCTTCTCAGAATGCCCCCCGTGAAGTAGAAGAGCGTTATTTGGAGACATGAATACGCAAGTTAATGGTGAATCCTGTACTCCCGCCAACGAGGTCCGTATTGGCAAATGACAGGTTTTCGTGGGTGGAAGATTCACATAACCCCTCCATTTTCACTAAAGGAAGAGGTATGCGATGAAGCATTTCCTGTCATTACAAAAGTCTTATCCACGTACGAGTAGGTCTAGACGAGTAATTCATTAATTAAGTTATTAAAAAGATGTGTTAATTGCAAACGCTAGGCAGTAATACAATAAAAAACAAAGTTCATTATGGCCTGCCTCTGGGACCTATTTCAGTTATTTTCTGCAGGGCTCTTTCCCTTTCTACACGTCGCAAGATTAATAATGGGGCTATAAACCCCATTACCTGCTCTGTAATTAAGTTAAATGGATAAAATTTACCAAGGCGTTCGGGCAAATACTTAATTTTTGCGCAGGAACATTTCATCGACGCGGGTTTTGTCGTAAAGTACCGTGACATTTACCAGATGTGAATGTTGTTTATTTACGTACTTACTTGAAGAATGTTTCAATCCAGTAAACCAGGCATTTACCTGAAACACAATAAATAAATAAATTACGGTTACCAGTTAATCTAATTTTCAGAAACTGAAAATTGTTAAAGACGATTTACTTAATAATAGCAGAAAAATAAATGGTGAATGGAATAAAGATGCAGAACGAAACGAGCAGATTCCTGCAGGATTTGTAAAAAAAGTTAGTTCAGTAGTCAATAAATACTAAAGATGGGATTTTAATCAAAGCTTTGAATTGCGTATACAAAAAAGGACGAACTACGAATTCTGTGAAATTGAGACACGAAAACAAATTTGTGAAGGTATAAGCAATAACTTAGTGTTGGAAGCATTACAAGGTATCGGGTGCGTGCGGCTGCGGGGCAGATTTATACCCCACTACCCTGCCCAAAAATAATTGGATCGCGACCGAAAAATAAATTGCCAAGGCCCCTGCCCAACTAGAAATAACCCTAACAATTTGTTATTGAGCATTCCAAAATTACAACGTTGTAAGTTTCCGCTCAGTGGTGTTTAATCTCCGAATCTTTTATGCTTGCCTGGTTATGTATTTGGATTTGTATAAGTTGTGTCACGGATCGTTTTTCTACTCTCTACTTCATAATATTTAACTTTAGCTCGATGTTTATTTGAATATCCTTTTATTCTGTTTGTGCCTTTACTGAAAGCTTAAATCATTACAAAATAACGTTCAAGTTACTACACAACTTTGTTATATCTCGAAATGTTTTATGCTTGTTTGGTTGTGTTTCGGCTATGTATTTGTTTTGTTTGCTTTTGTTTTCAGATTATTCTACATACTATTTACTGGTGATGGTTTATGTAAATATTCTTTTACCTTCTTACTGAAAACTACGACACTAAATAAGGTTGGCTGTATTTGTAAGCTTCTGCTCAACATCATTTAAACTCTGAATCTTTAATGCTTGCCTGGTAATGTTTAACGATGTGTTTTGGTTAAATCTCTGTTTATTTTTACGCTCACTACCACATACATAGTTACGTAAATGTTTAACTTATGTCTAGGTTCATTCCTTAGGCTAATATCTAATTTGTTAATAAAATAATTTTGAATCTTTAAGCCTGACTAGTGTTTTCTAGTTGATAAACAATTAAATTTATTTTGTCCCG
Organism: Coenonympha glycerion; assembly: GCA_963855885.1. Taxonomy (NCBI): domain Eukaryota; kingdom Metazoa; phylum Arthropoda; class Insecta; order Lepidoptera; family Nymphalidae; genus Coenonympha; species Coenonympha glycerion. Next base: position 4,921,485 of record OY979632.1, read on the forward strand.
ACTCTGCCAATGTAATGCACATGCAATATATCTCTGCAATTTTTTTTGTATTTGTAAATTGCAAAAAACAAGAGATTGTGTATTTCAATCAAGCTTTTCTGATTTTGTTAATTTTGGCAATATTTTGCTTTCCATATAATATATTTACAATCATAAAGGCAACAACGAATCTTTGTAAACTGTGTGTGGCGTAGTATGAGTATCTGCATTTTCAATATTTGACAATTCCATTTAGATTACCATATACATAAATATACCATTTTATACCTTAGTACAGTAAGTTATTTCAGCATTTGAAATTGAAGGAACCTCGGCAAAACGAAAATGTAGAATTGTGGATGAAATATACATAATAATATACACTTAATGTAATAGAATCCCTTTCTACTCGTTTAAATTGACTTAGTTTGCCTTTATCCAAACGGAATACTTTGTTCCGGACATTTCTACTGCATATTATTATACAATTTTATATTTTAGGCAACGTGAGTGAAATCATTTTGGTTTTAGTTTTTTCTAGAATGTTGTTAGACTTTTTAATTTAGCAAGCTTTTAATATTAGGGCTCAGGCATACATTTGTTTTCATTCAATTAGAAGCCAGTAGGTAGTAAGATTGAATAATTTCTCACTTGAAGCCAAACAAGAACCGAAAATGTCAAACACGAAAAAGCTTTAAACCCCCTTTCCGTTGCTACACAGCATCAAACGTGATATCTCTTGGCGGCCGAAGCATTCCACCAGGTAAGACTACCCATTAAGTCAATACAAATCTCTAAAGGATAATGACCATGAATGTATTCACCAAGATAATTCAAATCCGAATTTTATTTTTATAGACTGCTGTCTCAAAATTAACTCCTACAATTTAATTAAAATCCGGATTCAAAAGATATAGGCAAACAAACAAGTTGTACTTCTCAATAAGATCTGTATGATAGGAATTTTGCATTGAAAAGAACGTTATTTTTGTATGCTAAATTAAATTCCGGATATGAAAAATAAATTCCCAGTGCCATTATTTCACTTTCCTAGGATATTTTGGTTTTAGTTCATGAGAAAATTTGGTCATTCTTTTTTTCGTGCTTAAAATCAAACACGGGACTTCCTACTCCCCAAAATGCACTAAGAGAACATCATATACGTTAATTTAATATTCAATATGGTAACATTTTATGGGGTAATATAAAAAAGGTAATACTCAACTTGATATGTCATTTCGGATGATGACTCAATAAAAGAGTGCAATTGCTCGTACATAAAGCTCTTTGTACTTAAATTACTTATTTCCATTTTGTAGAATTGAAACCGAATCTTTCTTATTTCTTTAAACCTATCATTGTTATGGGATGTGAACCCTATGGTTAAAATCTGTGCCTATGGATTATTATTCTGACAGATGTTGCAACCATTGTAATTTCTTATCGGACTCCCTCGAATTTAATAATGATCTATATTGGGCTTTCTAACTTAATAATTAACAATATTTTAATAATAAAATGTTTTTACGTTAAAGGCCTTATTATTGTATTACTTATATTATATCCGCTGTTCATTTGAAATGAGAATTGCGAATAGCTACACAAGTTGTCACAAACAGGTAATTTTATACCTTTTGCTATTTTGTGTATGAATTTCATTTGTTCGCAGCTTTTCAAAACAAGAACCTTTTTGTCAATGATATTATATTATTTCGAGTTCTCTTTAGCTTCAAAGATACGAATACACGTGTTTTAGACTACGCCTTTTTTTAGAGAATGTGTGAAATGCGATCCTCCTTTATTCACTGTACATTTGGTAGGATAGTAGCCCTGACTCTATTTTTGGGAATCGAACACAGGGAGGGTATTTTATTCAGACAGTGCGGCAACTCTGTCGCAGATTTTAGACTTCAGATATATTATGAAGCTTGACAGAATTTCACGCTATGTCACTAAAGCGTGAAAAACTTACAAGAACAGCTCACTTTGTTTTCCTACCTATGACGCGGCGTGATAGGTTAGAGAACAAAGTATAAGACGTATTCACGCATTAGTTATTCTTTCCAAGATAGTTTTGAATCCAATCTCTTTAACTTGCTAATGGTAGAGACAGATTGAACAAAAATTCTTTGTGCACCAAAAAAAATGTGAAAAAACATAAATAATATAAAACGGCTAAAGTAATGTACGTAATTATCGCGTCGCAGTCAAAGTAGATGGCACAATAAATAGGATAACAGATAAATTGTCCACATTTCATTAATAATTACATTCGGTTATTTCATACTCTAAAACACTGTAGCTCTAAATATCAAATATCTATTTTCTTTATCATTTATTCATGCCTGAAAAAAGAATATACAAACACGTAGATAATAGTTCCTACTCGAAGACTTTTCGTAAAATTGATTTCATCTAGCGTCTATTCAAATGCTACGGTTTTTGCCTGTCCTTGATAGCTTGTATTCAGTTCCTTTTTGCTATCATTTTTATGTTGTCCTATCACAATAGGGGTCTATAGCAGCTAGTTTTTTCGTGTTCACAGTCCGTATTGTAATAAGGTCTCACTACAAGATCTTTTTTCGGGTTTTATCGACCATTCTCACTTAAGATATTTCGATTCTTTTATCAGTGAACCCAAACAATCTCCAATATAAACTAAGTTTTTAGTGACATAAATATTGATTTTTGTTCTGTAATCTTCTTAGAAGATAATTGATATAAATTTAAAACAGTACACTCAGTTATGTTTAAAATATTTATACAATTAGAGTATTAATTGAAAGCACGTAGGTATTAATATTTTCCCATCAATATTTTATTCCAAGTTTTGAGGGAATCAAATCACGTTGCGTAAAATTCTACCACAATGGCTAGTAATTTTAATTTTTATTCCCAATTTTCAATTGCGGTCCGAGGTTAATGAGTCTGCGGTTCGAATAATTCGCGAAAAAATGAATATAAAAATCACTTCGTTAGAGTAAAGAGAATTTTTGAAACCGCAAAATGTTGGGAATCTATAAAAACGTATTTACCGTTACGAACTTAGTAATTATTGATTTTTAAAAAACGTATATTTTCATACACATCGTGTTATGTGTATTCAATCTACTCTACTAGAATAGAGGTTAAAGCCAGTTTGCACTTTAAATTAGTGCTCCCTATTTTCGGAAGCTTAATAATTGAGAAGTTTTAGTGTGCATAATGCGAATACATTGGAGTAACTCTGAAAAACAGAACCTAGATGTATGTGCACAATAATACAATTTATAATAAAGTGGATGTTACCCCGCACACAGTGTTTTTTGACAACTATTGACAGTCTGGGAAAAAAAATATTTTATGAGTTATTCCACCCTGGATTAACACATAAAATATTTCGCTTTATTTTTAATCTTTCGCTTTTATTTTCTAAAAAAAATACTCCCTGTATTTGATTCATGATTTTGTACATGATAGATGCCTCTACTGTAAGGCATCTATCGCGAGGCACGTAATCTCAATTTACATTTTGTGCCGGCACGTGAGCATCGTCTCGGTTTCTTTACGAACAAACGTATTCAAGGCAACATTTTCCGATATTCTAGTGATTTGTCTGAATTAATTATGAAGGATTTTTCCAAATTAGGAAGTTGTATAGTTTCCTTCAGATAAAGCATAGCAAAATTCTTAAGCTTTTTGTTTCGCAAGATAATCTTCCAAGTCAACATGTTTGTGCGAGCTGTCGGCAGCCCGACAAGATATAAAACTTTTTTTAATAAAGCTCTTTTTGAGAGTTATACGCAATGGCGCGAGAACGAATCAAGTCTAGAGTCTAGACTTGTGAACCAGTTTTATATTTATAGCGGCGGTGTTTGCCAGCTCTGTGGTAAGTTTTTCTTTAGAGGCATTGAACTGGAATTGATACATAACCCGACACTGGTTCTGACCACTTTTTTCAATATACTGGTAACCTTTTTATACTTATAATAAACCATAACTTACATTAAACCTAAATACAACCTCCCTAGAGCAGTGGCGTTATACCTCGGATTCGAGTCGAGGGTTCGATTCCCATCACGGGGCCAACTTTGGAATTTTGTAAGTCCGGCTGTGTCCAGCAAAGACGCACTGCCAAGCGATTTAGCGATCCGGCGCGATGCTGTGTAGAAACCGTTAGGGATGAGGTTACTAACCCCTTCCAAGTTAGTAAGAAAACATGTTCAGCTGACTCATCACTCACCATTAGGTGAGATTTCAGTCAAGTACTAACTAAATAAAAAGTAAAGTGTAAAGTGTTAGGGAAAGCTTTAAATTGGTGAGAAATAAATTATTTTACTCTTTACTGCCATTAAAAGTCGGTATTTCTGACAAAAAAATATAAATTTCGATAGCACCGTTAGGTATAAAATAAAAGGACTAGGTATGATATTAAAACAACATTCGTGTTTTATAAAATGAGTTAAAGGTACGTGTTATCCAATACTCATTCTATCGAAATCAGAATCTAGGAACTTGTGCTAAATTGGACATTATTGTTTCATAGACAATTTAGTAAACGGGTAACACAGTAAGTTTGTTATATATAATTATTACATTTCCGTGCATTAGGGACCAATTCCATGCATGGCCTGCGTCACAATTTATCTTATGTTGGATATTACGCTAAAATAATATAACGCCACAGCGCTTTGTGCAGTTGACAGTTTTAGAACGTATACAAATTCGATAGATTGAACTAATATTCAGCTGAGCAGAAACGTTACGCGCTTTGACGTATAGCCAATCACGCAATCCAATTAAAATGAAAACAAACCAATATAACGGAGCGAGCGTCTGATTTACAAACATGGGTGAAAAATATGGGTATGGTGAAAAATATGGGTGATGCCAGGCCATGTTCACTTGTCACATGATCAAGACCGCTACAGGTAGCCGTTAAGACGACCGATTTCAGACGGCAGCCGCGCGCCGGCTAGGTTGCAGCCGTTAGTTCTTGTACGGTCTATTTCGAGCGCTGCGTGCGCCCAATTAAGAGGTATAGCCCTAGTACATCGAAAGGGACAAAGTAATGCAATAGAAAGAAAGCTCAACTTTAGGTGCCTAGTAGAGGCGATGCCAGGCGCTATTGCGAACTGAATTGCTCTTTTTTGTGCAAGCGCTAGGGTCGCTATTTCGTAAAATCATCTTGCGGAGTGAACCATCTGTACCGTTAGATACTAATATTATTGTATCACTAGTTGATACTAAAACCAGAATTTAAAGTGTCTCTACTTTCTGTAACTTCAATATGAAAACAGGGACATGTAAATATACCTTGTACTTAAAGGCCAGAAAACAATCCATTTTATGGCATAGGTATGAAGTTAATACACTGCTCTACACTTCAAAACGAGTAGAGTTTGAAAGTCACCTAAAGTCGAGGATTGGATCAGCAGTTAATAAAATTAGTATCATGATCGAATTACGTTGCCTGGAAAGTTATTAAGTGCATAGTTCATAATATAAAATATAATACTTTCCATACGAACGGAGGAAAATTGCGGATAGGAATCTTATGGGAGTTGCGGTCACGTTAGACGCCTCGCCGGGTGAGTCATATATAGGTAGTATAGGTGGGCAATATGAAGTTACCGCAAAAAAGCGTATTTCGCTCAAAGAACATAAAGTAGCTACTAGGTCTATTGGATGTACCTTGACAGCTAAGAAAAATTTTGTTGATAACCACATGCAAACTTGGAGCCTTGGATATACGTATCTGAAGACAAAAAGTAATTTTATTTCATGAGTCTGATTGCGTAAGAAAAAGTATTCATGTTTATCGTAATCGCTAGTGAATTCTGACCCGCGATTGGCTGACGCAAATCAGGAACCCAATCATCGGGCAGAATTAGTAAACGATTACGATAACGATGAATACTTTTTTTTACACAATTTAGGGGCTGATTACCACTGCCTTAGCAGGTCTAAAGGTTAAAGTTCAAAGCACATACTTACATACGTCTTTTCAGTGTTACTTGTGTTTTTTTGAAAATAAATATCACTTTTATCGGTGATGGAAGACATTTGTGAAGTAACCGGTACCTATATATTCGAAAGTTGGCCTGCGCTTGGCTAGCGGAATGTGCTATGACCAAACTACTCTCATTAAGTGTAGGGACCTATGGCCAGTGAATCGTTGAAGGGATTGAGACAATGTATCAAACAGATATACATCAACTGCAGGAGCATTAGCACGCATGTACCGTATAGTCAATCACACAATCCAATTATGTTGAAAGCAAACAGAGCAACATCGTGCATCGCGGGCCGTACGTTCTGAACAAATATGAATTTATGTAACTACCCTCTGATTCAATGCACGGACGGATAATTCAGTTGATGCAGCGCGCTATTGTATAGTTCTCGGTGAAACCTTGTGTGGAAGGAAATACATTTTGTGTTTTATACTTTACACTGTATACTGTGCAGCCATGTATTGATATTTGGAGAAGCGTGGAACAAATTTTAATCAAACATCTCATATCAACCTACATCACTAATCACGGGCCATTTAAAAAGCCCACCAAAAAAATATCATAGCCCACCAAGCTCTGTGACTATCGTGGACTAAGACGTCAAGCTACACCTAAGCGCGCACTCTAATTTGTTCAAACGAAGGTGAAGGAACTTTAAACAAGTGATGACTGAGAAGTCAGAAGTGCGTGCTTGGAATTTGTATGTAGATTCTCGGACCGGAACCGGAAGAATTAATTAGAACACTTCAGCCATACCTACCTGAGATAAGTCTTACCCGCTTACAAATACATTTACGAGTACGTGGAATAGAGATGGAATCGTTATACTGTATTCTGTTTTTTTTTTCGAATGTTTATTTGTTATGCGGATATGGATAATCCATTTGTTATAATTACACTTGAAATTTTAGTATATTTTTAAGAAAGTTAAAATTTTTTCATGCTAAAAATAACTACTTACCTATCATGAAACACTCACAACAATCCGGATTAAGACACTTTTGCATTATTAATTGAAATATATTGTTAATATACGAAACAAAAACGATGTCTTTTTGAAAAATTAAAATTACAACAACTCTTAGAGACAACGACAAAAGCAAATACTGTAGCTTTTTAGTAAGATCCCGGACAAAGGCCATTGTAATAAAAAATGTAATACCGCAGAAAAAGCGTACATAAAATCAACAATGATAAAACAAGTCACAAAAAAGAAAGTGATTAAGCAATATCCTTGTGGCCGCGGTCAACAAAAGATCTTCCCGTAATAAAAAGGTTCAGTGTAAGCCACAAAAGAAATAGATTCAAGTATTCTGTATCGTACAGTGGAAAGTCTTTTATTATTAACGGAGGCGCCATGGGAAATAGAGCGAAGTGTATACTCGGGAGTCGGGACCCTCCTACATTCTTGAACTTGACCTATATGATGGAAAAAAAGGTTAATCGAAAATCAATAATTCTCGCTTCGGCTTACAGAGTTTTCTTGTTTCGTAAAGTCAAGGGAACTTATATAACGGAGGAAGTTTCTATGATAAATTGATAGTAACTTAAGGGTTATTGTTAGCAAGTTGCTGAAATAATTTTATTAACTTTGACGTGCCGCCACAGGGTGCGATAAACTTGACGCTAAAGACTGCTTCCTTTCCAGAGTTTGGCACCTCTCGAGGAAAAGACTCCGTCTTAGAATAATTGATCATTTCTTGACATGGCCGACCATTTTCATAGCAAGGTTCAAATTTTCAAGAAACACATAAGTGATTTTTGGACATTATACATGTTGAAATCTAGCTCTAAAGCAAGCGATGGGGACGAAAAAGCTTGTGTTAAAGGTACTACAGAATTGACAAACAAGTATAATATTAAATACTTTATATAATAAAAAGATAAAGAAAAACATCCAGACACTGGGAGAAATTCATGTTCATCATAGAACAGGGAATCGATCCCATATTATAATTTTAATAAAACCATTACATGAAGTTAAACCACAAGTGTCACATTTGCAAATCAACATTAATTCTATTAATAAAAAAAACTATAAACCTCAGTCAGAGCCTAAATTTTACGGGACGGTTAAGGTGTATGTGAGTCTAAAATCTTTACATAAGTCATAATAATAGCCAGCTAAGCGATTAAAGATAAAAAAATCGAGCACATCTTTGTATCACAAACTTCGATTTTGGAACCCCAAATATCGGAGTAAGTAGTTATTGTATGTTAAAAGGCCACTTTTATCGGCAGATATTGTAAACATTTCAGCTAGTGAAAGGGACTGGGTCTGATTTTCTATGGTCAAACAGAATAAGCCGGTTTCCTTGCCGGCGAGGGTAGGGGTTCGTTAAAATTAAGTCGGACAGATATGTGACGTGGTGACAAGGGTCGGGATAGGGCGGACTAGGGCCGCTGTGTTTACGCTGCCAGGGTTTATACGCAGTATAGGATTATATTCGAGGAGACTGATATTGAGAGGCATTACTTTCTATGTGTGAGTATACGAGTATTTCCAGTATGAGGATCTTTACGTGTGTTCTAATGAATTGATGTAGACGTTTACTCATACATATACAGATCGTGTCTGTTGGGATTTGGGCGTTTAATAAAATGCTTCGATGTTTGTTGATTACTTAATTCCGTACGGTTTTATTAAGGTTTCATTATTTGACCGAAGACCCATCTTCATCATCTTCGTTCTTTATGCAGTTAAGGTAACGTTTTTACATCACGACGAAAAAATCAGACACGTATTTCTTTCGGTCAAATATGACGTGATAAATAGTTATTTGTTATGCAAGGGCGCAAAGTGGGTTTTTGGGCCGAGTGTCAAATTTGAATGCTGAGCGGCGAAGGATTCTAGGGTTGAACCCTGAGCGCAGCGAGGGGTTCAAAGAATAGAATCCTGAGCATAGCGAGGCATTCAAAGACACGAGACCCAAAAAAATTTGCGCCCGTCCATAACACAAAATTTTTCATCTCACCACAGCGAGGAAAATCACCAGAAGAACACTTTAGATCGGCATTGCGATTTATGTTAAATGTTGTTTTTGGTAAATCTGAATAATTTCACTTACTGAAACCACCTTAAATCATCACTCACCTTATTTCAAAGTTAAAACAAAAAAATAATGAATAAAGTAATAAAAATATTAGGTATTTTCATTTCATCACGATTGGAAACATAGACAACTATCACTAGACCAGAAAAAAAAATTGAGAAACTTTTTTTTTACTTTTTTTTTTGAATGCGTTCTGAAATAGGAATTTCTGAGAACCAAAGATAATATAAAATTTTATAAATATTTTAACAATAATTACATAAACGACGAGGAAAAATCATGGATTTAATTAGATTTCTTTTATAATTAATAAAACTAAATAGGAGTTATTATATTTATTGATATTCTAAGAAAAAGTAAAAATAAAAAAACTAATGTACCTATACAAACTCTAAGGTCGAACTTTTTTACTGAACGTATGTGTTATTAGAAAAAAAAGAAGTCTTCAGCTTTGACATTGACATGACACGTAATTCGAGTTTGACGTTGGAAATGCTTTTCGGCCCAAGGGCCGGAAGGGATTTTCATACTACTTTGTCTCCCTCGGGAAAAATGAAAATGCTTTGGCGGCCTAGGGAATATAATAGCATTTTCCGCCCGCATTTCGGGCATTAAAAAACGCTTTTCCGAGCGGGTGAGATGAAAAAACTATTTTCTACCCGTGATTTTATGCGATTGGTTGGACACACTGCGGTAGAGTTGGTTACGTTGAAACTATTCTCAAAAAACAATTTGTAGTAAACGGAGGCTTTTACTTCCGTTCACTATACTACAGCCGTTACAATGTCCATATTTAAGGAGAATATTCATGTGAAACTGTATCAATCCATCTATCGGATTAATATGTTATTGTTAGGGTTCCTTACCAAAATGGTAATGTAACACTTATGGTGAGACTTTCTCCGTCCGTCCGTCTGGCACACTCGATTATTTCAGTAACTATATAACAGCTATCAACCTGAAATTTGAAATTATTATAGGTAATAGTGACTCAATTCCATTACAAGCCATTATGTAAGTAAGCCTGTGCTCAGGATGGGGACATAAAGAAATTCCAAACCTATCGCGAGACACATTATAATAGAGGCCTCAAATCCGTATGCACTCTATATGGATAAAAGTCTTCGGTGTGTGGAGACCCTGTAAGTTTAAACAAGCCCGTATTCGAGTCGCTTAAAATGTAACGTGAATGATTAATTTTATGAGCGCTTGTACAACGCGCTATCGCTCGCACTAAATTAAGTGGTGCCACGCTTTAAGCCCACTCCAAGCTACGCCGTGTTTGGTTTTATTGCATTTTTACATGAAAACAAAGTAGCGGGAGACGCGTTTCACGGGGGCTACAAAAAGCCAAAGAAGAACCGTTACAATAGGATTACTGACGATAAAGTGCGCCATATTACACCCGCGAACGAACAGAAGTCACGATTCAGATGAGAAATGGTTTATACTCGTTTGTCGTAATGCGGGAAAGGTGTGTTTTGCGCTTACCTACAATGTTGACGTTGTTTATAAGGGGAGGTTTTGTTTGTTAATTTGATAATGCGGCTTATTTTGTTAAGCAAAATCTGTAAATGATAAGTGCACTGAATTAACAGGTACGTAAAAAAGTGCGATATTTTCGAGACTTGTCAGTTTAGCAGGAAACTGAAAACAGTAGTATTGGAAGACCAGTGTGCTGATTCTGTATCGTTCACTTAGTTAGTTAGTAACCCAAACTGGATTATTAACTAAGAAAACGGAGGCAAAAATCCTATTTTTGTATTCTTTTTGTACAAGACAGCAACTAGCATGGTATACTGATATGATACCATACCGACCTAGGTTGGTAATTTGTGCAAAAATAGGATTTTTGCCTTCGTTTTCTTAGTTACTAACCCAGTTAGGGTTACTAACTAACTATGTGAACGATACAGAATAAGGCCCCAGAAAAAACATTAAATAGGTACATATGCAGTGACATGTACCTAAATACTAATTTAGGGCTTTCCGGACCCCAACTGTGAAACCCATCAGGACCTTGCAGCAGTTATATATAAATTCGTATTGTGTTATATTATGCATTCATTTTAACTCAAAGTCATCCTCAATTTAGGCTGTAGACGTCCACTACAAGAGGTACCAATGCCTTCCTGAGCTCCACAAATTCTAACAAAATTAAACCGCAGCTGTTCAACCTTATCTTGCTCTATGTTTGTACGAGATCTCTTTCTACTCCAGGTTCTTAATATTTACTCCAATCTCTTTATTTTATATTATCCATTTATCGAATGGTATTGTTAAGATTACCTACTGGATAGTCGAAGACATCATCATATCACTTTATTATAAGTAATGTTAAGCTTTTTCGCTATTACAGTGGATCCTAAATCGCTTTCGGTGAAAGGGTCTTTCGATTATTATCGAGGATATTATCATCAGCCGTGCTATTCGCCGTGAGAGCGGTATAATTTGCACTATTCAATACGAACGGTGTACGTGATCAGAATAACAAGATCTTAATTCTTATGAGGTGTCTACACGTCTACCAAGTCTGGGCACGTAAGCATAAGGGCAGGAGTACGAAAATTGTTTGGAAAAGTGTTCACATAAATTGAACTTATTTTTTAAATCTCAACGGTTCTATTGTTAGTGAGGAATTATTTGAAAAAAGTACAGCTATAGCTATTCATGATTGATGTATGGCAGTGTCGTCGCAAGGCGAGAAACAGAAGTTTTGAACGAGTTCTACAGATTGCTGGAGAAGAGGGTCTTCTTAAAAGTGACTCCCTGAGACATTATCATCAGTTATATTATTAGCAAGAAAATACACTTCACTGAGCTCGATATTGTGATAAGTACGTTCATCAGATTATTATAGCCGTAATAGTTTCGCTGCTACATTTCCCTTCAGTTCCGAAACACAGTAATATTTCGTACCACTTACGTGATAACTCAGATCACTTTAAACACAGATGCACGTGATACCCATTTGGGCAAACGCTGCAAGAACCCACTGGTCAAACACCTGGATTACATGTAATTTCCTCGTATGAGCAAGTTGCATGAATGAATGCGGGAATAACGTATGCACTGTGTAGTAGGAGGCATGACTAGCGCCGCCGTATCATTTTTGTTTCTTTATTGACGTGAATTGTAAAACAATACGTGAAAATGTATTTTCTTTTCCCCGTTAGCACTCGTCATTGAAACCATTTGTTTTCGCATAATATATCGACAAAGCAATAATACTTGTGGGGCGCTAGAAGCTCCAAGCTTGCCGACGCCGACGTGGAGCATTATGGAGCGGTTTCTAGAAATTTCGTTTTGGCGAAAATCCAAAACATCGCTAATGGGCTGGGAGCGAAGCTGTTTCAACGAGCCATAAGAGTAGCTGTGTTGTGTAGATACAAGGATCTTGAGGTAACTAAATTACTTTTCCCAGCTTCATTATGTAATAATTTCTATGTTATTAAAACGTTAGGTAGATCCTGTACTTTACTAAATATAAAAGCTTCTGAGGTCTAGCATGTCACAAAGCTCGGTACTCAGCTCGGTGATATACTTGTACATGCATACATGCTTCATTGTAGGGAATAAGTATTTAACATCGACCGCAAAAGTAATGAGTAAATTCCTAAAGTTAAATATTCCTAAAGTTCTGTTGAAAAAATTTGTAGCGACCTTCGATAGCTGACGATAGATGGCGTAACCAGCCCCTTAGCATACGCTGACGGAGTCTTCGACGACCTTTTTATTTTCTCTCCAGGCATAACACCTGCCTGGAGAGAAATTTCCGTATTGCCTCCAGAACCGGCCAGAATTCTTCGGAACGGATAAACCGATTATGACGAAACTTTGACAGGATTCACAAAATCTGATTTAACCTATGCTAAATGGTAACCTGTGAAATGTCGAGTCTCATGCCATTTTCAATAAAAATAATGCTAACAGAAGTGGAAAATATTACATGAGGTGTCGGTTACGGAATCAGCATCGCGAGATCAATGGTTTTGTCATATCTCAAAGTTTTCATTTAAAATAAAAAATCTTTTGAACCCATTGACTTCCAGCCAATTCGGGTTTGACATTATCTAGCTCAACTACAAGTCGTCGATGATAGGTTTCGGGCATACCAATTTGCGTCCTTGCCTGTCAAAACGCCAACCACATATTCCCCAACGTCCCGCAGTAGCCAAAAATAATTCCATTAAGTTTTCATTTCCCCGAGATATTATAGATCCCGGAGACGCGGTGATGGATGAATATGTCAGCTTTAAGATATTACTTGGAATTACTTTTTGGCTGGGAGAAAAAAGGAAAAGTATCAAAAATTACATTAAGGCTACCATTATTACATCAATATATGTACAGCAAAGTATTTCTGCGTGAACGTAAACTCTTTAGAGTCTTATTAAAAGGATTTAAGTTGAATAACAACAAAGAAATAACTTTAAATTAGATTGAGTTATACATAGGAAGAAGGTACAAAAAGGTACGGACAAGACAAAAATAGCAAAAACTTTACTAAAACTCCGTTTTCACCGGCAATGAAAATTAATAATAATATAGTAACCATGTTATGTATTCTTTAAAAGCCACATCATTAATCTTCAGTTGGGATATTTTATATATAAATTATTCTTTGGCTATTCGATGCTCATTAAAATTATATTGTTGATTGATGCAGCGTATCCATAACATACGTAAAGCGTTCGTTAGTCTGCCAAAATAAAATTAACAAAAGAAAATGAAGGAGAATGTTTCATAATATCGCGTCGGAGTCACCATTTTAGGGCTACTAGGGATATAACTATACGTTTATCCATGCACCAAAATTAAGTAGGTATCTACCTATGAAGTATAAAGTTACAATTACTAAGTTAGATACAGGTAGAGAACCATCAGTATGTGTAAATTAATTTTAGTTAAAAAAAGGTTCAGACTTTGTTTTATAGTCTCTTAATTTAGCGCGTTAAAAAATCTAATAATACCCTTTTGACAACGCGATGGTACCGGTAAAAAGGATAAGGGGCACTAGTTTTTAAAAACACTGTGAAATAGATAGAACTATATTTAAATGCTATAAATTTAGGGACTCCAACATTAACTATTTTAGAATCTCTAAATAGTTACACTGTCACTTATTCGGTAGGTATCGTTGATAAATAAAATTTGTAAAACAACTGCATCTAAAATTTGTAGGCAACTGCAACGGCCTTCTGATCTGATGATGATTGATGAGATGACGATGATGATTTGTTGTTGTGGCAAAATATAAGTACGTAGAGGTATATTTGTAAGAAGATTCGTGTGACCCAGTAGATTAATGTGCTATTGAGGAGTCAGTATAGGAAAATGATCTTTAATTACGTAGCGCCGAATTTAATATTCATTCAGAATTAGGTACTACTGACTAGGGAGCTTTATTTCCTGCTTTAAAATTACCATTCTGATAACAACCTGAAGGCTAGTTACGGTTAGGTCTAGAATGTAGATAACATCAGAACTAAAGTCACGCAATGCCTAACAAGAGTTAGTTAGCAGACTAGATGTTCTTTATTCATTGGGGACTGTATGCAACTCACGGATATAATATTATTCTACTTATGTATTTTATGCTTCGGATAAACTACCGAATTTGTTTTATGGACTTACCTGCTATAAAACATCTATGTTTTATAGCAGGTAAGTCCATAAAACAAATTGCATATCATTTAGGTATTAAATAAAAAGTATTAGTAAAGAAAACAGGCAATGAGAAATGGAAAACATTAATATATTTAAATGTATAATATCATCATCAGCATCATTTACAGAAATCTCGATGGTGATAACTGTTATTTTGGTATTAAGTAAAAAGTCGTTTTTCTGTGATATTTTGCCGCAATGCTGTCTCTCGCACTCACCAAAGTATTCGTAAGAGCGAGGAGAATAAAACTTAAAACCGTCTGAGGGCAGTTCGACTCACGACTCAATAAATATTTCTTTTCCACGAAGAATCGAAAGTGCATCAGATTGCAAATGAAATTACGTCGCCCGTGTACCCGTTGTGTCATGCTTTTAAATGCGCAAGTATTGAGGGAAGTATGTTTAATGCATGAATCTTGGCGAAGTTTGACCACTGGATTTGCATTTCCAGGGTGATACTTGGTGCTGCAACCATTTGCATTTCCTGGCTTCTCATATGCATGCAAACTGTTTGAATTTTCCGCAAACGTGGATATGCAGGTTAGAATTTTAGAAAGAACGCCACACTATGGACGGTTGGAAATAAAATGAAAGTATTTGAATTTTCAGGTGTACTTACTTTCTAGAAATAACAATGATAGTTCTTCACATACTCTGCTTTAACTAACTTTAATATTGAATATACCTGATTTAATTACCTTAAAAACTTTTTATTAATATTGTACCTAGAAGACACAAACAAATACGAGTAAGATTGGCACGTAAACTTATAAAATACTTATCATTTTATAATAACCATGTTAAGTTTTACGACCATAATTTTTTATAAAAAATTCTTAACAGTATTTTGATCAGAATTTTTCAAGACTCCAAAAACTTTAAGTAATATTAAAGGTTGACATTATATTAATCTATCATCGGATGTTCAGCATCCCTTAAAAAATTATAATTTTGTTAATTTATTTTCAGAGGGCGAGGAGTCAGGGCTTTAAGGAAACTGTGTTTGGCGTTTTGACGGGCAGGAGGCGGATTAAAGCTGACAAGATTAGTTGCCCCATCAGTTTTAAGTCTGTTAATTCAAAAAAGCAATATTTATTTTCAAAATAGGACTTACAAATAAAGATTGGCTTTAAGATTTTTGAAGCTTTTAAAATTTTATATTGTAAATTCAGTTAAAAAGAATATTCAAGTCTCGAACACTTGAGGGTTCCGCACCATCGAGACTAGTTCTTAATAAGACGTTTTTGAACTTCTTTTTTATTTTCATTTTTTTGCTGCTTTCGGATATTTTTGCCTTAAGATACTGTGAAAGCTTCTTGGTTTTCATGATTTGCGGACAGCGGAAACTAGCTCATAGATTTCGAGTTCACGAAAATGACTTAGGGTGAACTCAACAGGTCTGCCCGCAAAATTCAAAATTTTTTGTGGTCTTCTGCAATTTGTACGCTAATTACACATAATAGGTTTATGCCAGTCATTTTGCGAGGATGGCAGTTACTTTTTTACATGTTTATATCAAAATTTTTGTATAAAAATGTTTATCCTAGGAAATTAGTCCGAGTAAAGAGTTTTAAGTGAGTAACTCGCAAATCTCGAACTAATTTCTTTAACTCGACACTTTCGAGCAGAGATTTTAATATTAACACGTGAATATGATATTAGGATTATCGCAATTTGACTGTCATAAGCCTATTATGTCTTATCAGCTAAAAAATCGCGAAAAACCACAAAAATTTGGAATTTCGCGGGGTGCTTCTTAATGGCCGTGGATTTTTATTGAGTTGATTTAGATGCATGAACTTTTAATACATTTTCTGAGAAAGGGCCATAAGTCAGTAAGTGATCCTGTATCTTGTATTTGTTTTCCTCATTTAAGATAGAAACGGAATTCTAAAAATAAGAAGATTTAATTCCATGTATTTCCAAATAATATTTTAGAATTAGCTACACATCACAAGAGGTGATTAACTTTATAAAAGAACTAACATACTTTTTATTATGATCCTTGTGGATCATTTTAAGACCGCATTAAATCCGAAAAGATGCTACATGCTAGTTTGTAGAAGCACTAGTTATAAATAACGGCAGCTATGTGGCTGAACGTATAAAGTAGTTTACGTTACTAAAGTCATTCTTCATCTAAATAGCGCGAATTATGTTCCTTTGCGCATATAACGCGGAACACTTTATCGTTGCTAATCCCATTGCGGGAACATGTTAACATTTTGTAACGTCTGTTTTACCGGACCGACTAAATTGACGTGGAAATCTAAGACTGTCCTGATTATATGCAATCAGGGGCATATACAGTTTACATAACTGAAGTATTCGACTCCAAGTCTGCATTAGTTTTCTATTGTTTAGTCAGTGACAATGTTTACGTCGTGAATACTATGCAAATCATTGCTTGAATACTGACGATTTTGTTAGGGCGTAAATCGAAGCAAAATCTGAAAGAAGCCTTGCACCCCCGATTTCCTGCATATTGAATGCACAGAAGATATGGCAGTTTACGATTAAGTAAAGAGTAGATAGGTACATAAAGCAAAAATTAATGTATAATCGCCTACATTTGACTACTATAGTTCTAATCAATTTCTCTAGAGTTGTGTATGTAGTCAAGGTATGTTTGTAAGATACCTCGGTATACCGGTAGGTAGAGGTACCTACTTTATTACTTTATCAAGCAGTTTTGCCGGCAGATTTATTACAGGACAATGGAAACCTGATTTTTGAACGTAAACGGCGCTCAGCACGCTGTTTTTGTGTAAAAATGCTATAAAAACACGCCACCAACTCGAGAGTATGGTTTTAAACTGGGCATCACTTAATTTACTAGTAGTTACTTTACTTAGACTATAATAGGATACGAAGACTTAACTAACTTTAAGTATAACTTTAAAAAAAAATTTGTTTGAAGAGGAAATACGTGTGTTTCATGCAGCAGTATAATAACCTCTTATTGGTTGTATGCTTGTGTTGATTACTCGTCTTTGTCAGTAAACTAACCGCGACCTAAATCTAACAGCCACATAACAGAACATATCACCAACATATCAGCAACACTACTAAAAGGAGTCTGCGTGAATTATTTTAGATTATTTAGAGATTAGATTATTTACAAAACGTTAGTTTGTAAGGCAGACAAGATTTCTTTCAACATATAAAATACGATTAATTTTACTGTCAATAAAGAGACAAATTAATACTCGTGCATAACTTCTATCTTTAATCAAAGGTAACAAATTTTCAGCTATTCTGTTTAGTTACAAATGAAATATAATTCCAGTAAGTTTTTCTTTAAAATAGAGTTGACAGCTTGCGGTTAGTGCCTGCTACGGCGAATTTACAAATTACTTTTATACCCATTATCGTGTTCTGGTTTTCATTAAATTGTTATGATGGAAATTACTATTTCTCGGAACATTTAAAGTTTGATTATCTAATCTAAAACTTGGTAAGTAGGTGACATCATTTTGAAATAATAATAATAATATTCAAAGCCTAGCTTTAAGACTCGTTTCGCAGTCGCTGTGGAAGTATTACGGTAAATCTCGATTTTGATCTGTGGGAAAGGATGTTTTTAGTTTCTTATCAAAAGTAATATTTTATTAGGTAATTTATAATAAATGAAAAAACTAAAATTTCAAAGGCTGTTTAGGATTTAATAATTCCGAAAATTTTTCGGACTGGTCCGCAAGCAATATGACCATCAACATGGCGCAACACAATATAAAACTTTCTTGTTATCGTCGAGTCCAATGCACATTAAGCACCTTCTATTCACCGAAACATTTATTCCTCAAGAGGTGTTGAATTTACAACGCGAATAGCAAAATAGTTTTAATCTTTTCTAACGAATAATGCTATCCGTATAGTAGTAATAGTACTTTACTACTAAATATTTTCATAAGTAGCGCCGACCGCTATCATATATCGAATTATTTATATTTTAAAGCCGTACGTTTGTGTTTACCATCGTGGCGGCCTTTCCTCGTAAATCGTTTAAAGGTTGGGCGTTCCCATCCTCAAGATGAATGCCCATGTCGCTCTGATATATTTATTGCACGTTATTCCACGGTATCCTACTCGTACCAGCTACAAGCATTAAATATCTTTTTACGAGCAACGAAACTTAGTAGGTACTGAGTGGCCAAATAAACAATTAAATTCGTAGAACTTTATCATAATCACTCGGAAATATCGAATAATACGTTTTGAATCATTGAATTAAATGTAGCAGAAGCTATGAACACCGCGTTTAGGTTTTGAATAAAGATGGGTTGTGTTTAGAAACCACTTAAAATCAGTGGTAAAATCATTGATATTATACAAACTAAGGATTTCGGGTCAGCGCTAAAAAGTGTCCGAACCTAACAAAAGTCAAAACGCGAAAAGAGTTCCAATCAAGCGGTTTAAACCAAAAAACCAATTCAGCAAAATTAGGCTGTATAATAATGGTTTATAACATAAATTACATTGTTTTTGTTTGTTTATAAAAATACACATGTAACCTAGTTTCTATAGGTTATCTCAGGACACTTTTTCATGAATTTTGTATTACACCCGGGGTCCATAGATTTATATGCCAATGGGTAAAATCTTAAACGAGCACAACTTTGAAGGAGATAAATTCAGAGAGGATTGCTTGCGTCGACCCCTTTTGTTGTTTTCTACCCGCAAAGGAATCCGAACTAGTCTACTTGTGACGGGGCGTCCCACAAAGCGATTATTCAAATGTACCTTGCGTCGATCATGGTTACGGGACTGCGGAATGAAACAATAACGAAATTCCCTACGGTCGGAGCTCTCAAACGTTGCTTACGCTTCTCTGTGAGCGATTAATTTTACTACCACCGCTACAAATGGGCCGTCGCTTCTGGGCACTAAATTATGTCGTGCGCGGTTCAGAGTTTAATTTTGATGGAATACAGACTTCAGTTGATATTTGGAAGGCAAAAAGCTCCGACACATCTCGTATACAAGGGAAGATAAAACACTAATATTATAAAAGAAAGTTTATATGTGTATGCGTGTGTGTCTTTGTTCCTTCTTTACATCAGGACATAATATTCGTTAGAGGAATGTAAATTTGGCGTCTTTGCTGCCTCTTTTGTGGGCGAAGTCACGGGTGACATCTATAGTAAGCATCAGTAGTATGTCTCTTATTTCTTTAAAAATAAATACTTTTGCCAATGTTTCTTAAAATATAAATGACAATAGTCGTTTAAAAATATAAGGAAATAGAGTCCACCACCAGCCGCGGATTTTAAAGGCCAAGCAGTCAGTGGTCAGGGTTCCAGAGAGAGGAACCTCCCCACAATGCCATCTCCAGGATACAGCCTTCTCTTGATTCAACAGCCAAGCGAAAGCTTCCTGAGGTGTTGTGGAATGTGAGAGGTGTGGTGGAACCCTTTTGTTATAAGACCGGTTACTGAAACTACTTTTGGAATAATAATAGTCGAGTTTACATGGTTACAGTGGTCTTTCAGTATTATGGCGTCAGCATACATTTTTTGACCAGCTCAGTTCAGAAATACTTAAAATTAAGTCGAAGCTAAGTTTTTTTTTCATACAAACTAAAGTCATCGAAAAACAGCTCTGAAATGTACCGCAGTAGGTACATTGTAAGGAACGGTTTCCGAAGTGTTCCTTTTGGCAACGCTCCAAAATGTTACTAATTGTGTCACAAGCAATGTTGCTACAATCAAGAATGAACACATTCACTTGAACATATCTTACCTTACATAATACTTGTTTCATAAAAATCGCGTATTTATTATTTATTTTATAGTTTTATTTTATAGTTTAGTTTATATTAGACGCTATTTATTGTACAACGGGTAAAAATATTGCATAATTTTGGTTTCTGCAAATCCCGCGGGAAATGTGGATTTTCCCGGTACAAAAAGAATCCCGTTTGTACTCTCTTTTCCAACCTTTACAGCGACTTTCAAAGGCTTAATTATCTACTTATATATGCAGGGGTCGAAACAGATTTCGGTGTCAAAAATACTGATTTACTGACCAAAATTTTCAAAATTACTGACCATTTACTGACCTTAATTCGGGGAGAACGAAATTTTTTTTCTTGACAGTTTGTCCGATAAATAAAAAACTAGGCATAAAATAAAAATCTCTTTTAAGAATATACACGTAAAGTCCTCTCAAATTATACCACACATTAAGTATATATTTTATATCAGTTTGAAATTTTTCTTCTTTTTAAGTAAAAATAAATATAATTTTAAATTTTTTTTCGATGATGTTGGGACAAAGGACAATGACCATGGATGTATGGATTCCCGTATCAACCTGAATCAAACCCAAACTTTATTTTTTAACCGACTTCAAAAAAGGAGGAGGTTCTCAATTTGTCGGAATCTTTTTTTTTATGTATGTTCACCGATTACTCAAAGACGCGTAAACCGATTTGGAAAATTATTATTTTTTTTTTGAAAGGGTATACTTCCCAGATGGTCCCATTTTTTTTGGTCAGGATCTGATGATGGGATCCTGGAAAAGTCGAGGGAATTCTTCAAATTTTATATGGATACTTGAAACAATGTGGGTACTGTTTGAAAGAGTAATATTTTCTTGGTTTTCCTATGGTCATCAGGTCAGGATCTGATCATGGGATCTTGGTGAAATCGAGGGAACTCTTCAAATTTTACTAACATATTTGAAGCGATTTGGGTATTTTTAATAATTACTAGTGCATTTCCTTGCAGATGCTGACTTAATGACTACAGTTATCAAGTCAGGTTCTGATGATAGGATCTCGGAAAAATTGAGGGAACTCTTCAGATTTTATAAGCACACTTCAAGTGATTTGGGCATTATTTTCAATGTCCTGTCCATTTGTTGTTTTCCACTAAAAAGTAAAAAATAAAATGGAAAATTATTTTCAAAAAAACCGACTTCAAATGCCACTACAAAGAGTGAAATAATTTTTCAATGTAGGTACACCAATTCGAAGTCGGGCAATTCGTACAATCATAGTCCTTCGTATTAATCGCCCGACTTCGAATTGGTGTACCTACATTGAAAAATTATTTCACTCTTTGTAATGGCATTTGAAGTCGGTTTTTTTGAAAAGAATTTTCCATTTTATTATTGACTACGGTCTCTACATTAACTCCCACAGTTATTACTTTTTTAATTATTATCCGGATTCTAAAGTTATAGGCAAACAATCAAGTTGTACTTCTTAGTAAAATAAAAATGGGAAATGCTTTCCAAAAACCAACTTCAAATGCCACTACAAAGAGTGAAATAATTTTTAATGTAGGTACACCAATTCGAAGTCATCATCAGATCCTGACCTAATTAAAATGGGACCATCTGGAAACTATGTACCCTTTTAAACAAAAAAGAATATTTCAAATATGTCCACGCGTCTTCGAGTAATCGGTGAACATACATAGATAAAAAAAAAGATTCCGACGAATTGAGAACCTCCTCCTGTTTTTGAAGTCGGTTAATTAGAATGACACAAAATTTGCATCGAAAAGAAAGTAACTTTTTGTATGGAAAATTAAATTCCGGATATGAACAGCAAATTCTTAGTGCCAATGGTTCTTAAAAAACCCTTTTTTATTTTCCTAGACCTATTTTGATTGTTGGTTCATGAGAAAACTTGATATCACCTTTGGTCATTCTCTTTTCGAGAAGATAGATTTAATAGTTTCTGAAAAAATCAATTATGATATACACATGGAATTTTACCATTTTGGTATGGAACTCTAAAAAAGATATCAAGCATTGCTAAAAGTGATTGCGAATATCATCGTCCTTTCGTAGTCTCATCAGACAGTCTTTACCTGTTTTTTTGTTGGACGCGCGAAGTGCTCTCGCAACGCTATATGAGTACGTCCTACATTACATATTGCCGACGATGTGCTGAAATCCTGACTTTACTGACCTTTTTCACGAAAAACTGACTTTTACTGACCAAGGTCAAAATAACTGACTTTACTGACTTGTTTCGACCCCTGTATATGGGTATATTTTTCGAAATCCCACAAGAACTATTGTAGATATTTCCTGGATAAAAGTATTTTCTTTCCCAAGCTATAGTCTATCTCTGTGCCAGACTTCATCAAAATTGGTTTAATGGTTTAGGCGTGAAAGCTTAACAAACAAACTAACATTCATATTTATATAAGACATTGAGGATCTCCAAAAACAAACAACAAATTGTTTCTCTGAAATAACAAAGTTTTGTTTTATTACAAGTTTTGTTTTATTTTACAATTATCTAGTTATTATCAAGTTACGACAATTACACTTCTATCTCACCTGAAATAACAAAGAAACGACATTTAAAGTTCACTATATCTCGAGTCCTCAATCACATTCTTTCTATGAGTTTTTATTACGATAAAAAAGCACAAAACAATTTCAGCGTCCCTCGCCATTTTAAATCATCGACACAGATCACTAATCATAGGTACCTACGCGACAGACAGCTGATACGCGAAGCGCGGCAAATTCAAATGAATGAAATGTCACTCATTTCATTACATCTCCCCCCCTAAGAGCGAAAATTCTAAGCAATATATCTGTAAAATGTACTTATAAGTCATCTTCATATTCATTATCATCTCCTTCATCTTCTTCAGCCTCTGTTATGACAGGTTGCAATTTTGTTATATGAAATAATGTTGATTCTGTTTTTCTGTTGCCTGTATCAATCCTATAAATGGAATTCGATATTTTCTCTATTATCTTGAAAGGGCCTATTTTTAATTCGTCTAATTTCTTTGTCCAAAGACTCACAAGTCTTACATGACTTCTTCTCATAAGTTTTATTTTTATTATAAAATGTACTGCTCTTTATGTTAGTTGAGTTTTTCTTATACATCGTGCCTTCATATTTTCTTATCTCGTTGAACAAGTCAGTAGTGTTGTTGAGTTCATCCCTGTTTAACTTATTTAAGATAAATCCAGGTAAACCAGTTGCAATAAGATCTATCATTGTTTTGGAATCTATAGATTTGTTTATATCTAATAAAAGCCGTTCTTTTTTTATGGCATAATCAATTAACTGTCCTTCTTTATACCTAAATGCGAGAGCATATGTGACTATGTCCCATCCTTGGTTTTTAAAAGTTTCTAAAAACTTGTCTTTCCATTCACTCCATTCAGAATTTATTGTTAGTTTTATGATCATCGAGCTATACCAATCCAAACAAGGTTTATCTAAAAATAACCTCAAAATATCTATTTTTGTCTCATCTTTTGTTATATTAAAGCGCGCACACTCTTTTTCAAAAATTTCTATCCATTGCATCGCATTAGGATTTTTGCTTGTGAATTTTTCAATAATAAATTTTTCTGAGATATGTTTTAAGTTATGTTGACTTTCTTTCTTAGTTGTAGTTTCTATTAATTGTTCCAAGATTTGTTGCAAAGTGTCATTTTTGTCCTTTGCTTGTGTTGTGCTCACTTCATCTAAATATTGATCTAAAAATTGCATATTACCTTCCTCATCTACATATGTCTTCTTTAGATTTTCATCCAACTTTATCCATACTTTTCTACTCTGGTGTCTTTTTTTAATGCTATTTTTTACTTTTGTGAAAGTGTTCGTTTTAACAATATATGTATGATGACTCACCGGCTTCAGTTCCTCGGGTAAAACATAACATTTTCCTTCTTCAGTAGATATTGAGGTTATAGCTAATACATTTGATTTGCCATCATTTGAGGCTATCATCGTAAACTCAAACTGAAGCCGGTCCATATTCTCTTAGTTCACAAAAATGTCGTTTTATAAGACATTGAAGATCTCCAAAAACAAACAACAAATTGTTTCTCTGAAATAACAAAGTTTTGTTTTATTACAAATTTGTTTTATTTTACAATTATCTAGTTATTATCAAGTTACGACAATTACACTTCTATCTCACCTGAAATAACAAAGAAACGACATTTAAAGTTCACTATATCTCGAGTCCTCAATCACATTCTTTCTATGAGTTTTTATTACGATAAAAAAGCACAAAACAATTTCAGCGTCCCTCGCCATTTTAAATCATCGACACAGATCACTAATCATAGGTACCTACGCGACAGACAGCTGATACGCGAAGCGCGGCAAATTCAAATGAATGAAATGTCACTCATTTCATTACATTTATAATAGTAGGTGGGATTTGTAGAAATATTTTAGAATGACACAAGTTATCTCATCAGTTTGGATATCTGAGGTTATCACCCTTCAAATTCAGAAAGACTTTCTTTATGAGTAAGTACTTACTGCCAAGCGCTTTAGTTTTTCGGTACGATGTTGCGTAGCAAACGATAAAAGGGTTATATTCCTTCAAGTAAGATTATTTGACTTCATCGTCACTTACCTGAAAAAAAAAGAAACAAAATATTTAAATGCATTTCTAATTGATGCAAATTCAAAGCAAAGTCAATGGTAACGAGTCAGTGGGTGAAATAGATAGACCTAACTAGGAAACAGTTACGTAGATAACATTCAAGCTAGGTCACGCAACTCTATATCAGACTGTTTCACTCACTGGCTAGGTGATGTTTATTCATTGGAGAGTAAAAATCTAGGTCTCATGCACGCACTAGCTTACTTCATACAAATTCATTTTATCCTGGATCCTACATTATTTAGAAAGCAGGATTTCAGCACATTGTTACTTAAATAATAAGTTGGCATATTATTTTGAGAAAATATGTGTTTTAAAAGTATATTAACATTTCTCTAGCAGGTTTATTGCATGCATTTAGAGGGCCATAGTAAAGGGTCAATAGTTTTGATATTTCTTGATTGCAACATTATATTTTTCTGCATTCGCTTAGCGGCTAAACGGACATGAGTCTATGGCCATATAATGGACAATTATTAGGTATTACGAATTTATGGGAGACATCGTGGGTAAGCGGACTCTTAAGAAACGCCTAGTCCGATAGATGACAGTTTTCACTTACAACAACTTTGGTGAAAACGAGCATAAGTCTAATTGCACCGTACTATTAGTAGTGACTAACTTTGAATACCATTCCCGCAAACAAAAACGCAAATGCAGTAGACAATTCCAGAACTTTGCAGAACATAATGTAAGGCGGAGCAATTGAAATTGGCGGGTTGGGTATAAAACTCGAACGTTTACCAGCGCGGAGGATTCTCGTAAATCGTTTAAAGGTGGGGCGTTTTTCATCCCCGGGATGAATGTACGTGCCACTCTGATATATTTACTGGCGGCCACTTCGACTCGCCTAATCTCTCTCAGCCGTACATGTATGCAAAGCACTCGTACTTTGAATACGTACAAGGAATGCCCACTCGGCAGTATTCGATGAATCTCTTTAGCATTTTGTAGGACCGCACAAATGTTCACAATCGTTCGCTATCCACCCTTTATTGACTTTTCAGCCATTTACTGGATCATCCTCAGAAGATATTGATTCGAAAAATGTATTTTTAACATGATAAATGACAGTCTATCAAACCTTTGCAAAAGTAAAATATTTGGAAATTAATTTCATCCCTCCAAAACAAGTGGGGCGTTTCAATGGAACAATTTCGCTTGCGACCCTATTAATAAAATTTTGGGTTGTTGCCAAATCAAAGATTCAGGGCCCGCTCTTTTTTAAGGTTCAGTATAACAAGTCAGACAACGCAAACCTTAACAGGGTCAATTTCTTGTTTGTCTATTCGTTTGTCTGTCTGTCTGCTCTAGGTCTGCTCTGTTATGATTTTTTTTCAGGTACGGGTAGAGCTAGATCGTTCAAATTGATTACAATTCATACCAAATACTGAAGCCTAAGGTCCCTTGGATGTATTAGAAGTCTCTAAATCAACCCAACCAAAAGTTACAGCTATTTATGTTGTTTTCGAAACTTAAACCCGATACTGTGAACTAAATAACTATTTGTGTTCCGAAAATCATAAAATTTGGAAAAATTTGGAAAAATGAAAAAAAGGCAATAACACTGACCGCCACATAAGTCACAACGTTATTAATATTATTGACAATTTGTGTCGCTAAAGTGTGTGCAAAACCTATGCAATCAATACATTTACTCGTAACTTAAAGTGTAATCTTTTGTGTTTATAAATATTATTTATTGTAGATAATAATTTGGACATTGGATAACAATTGGTTTTGAGAAACAGAGTGGAATTTTGATTGTACATTTAGAAGACTGACGCTACTTTGTTGACATACAATGACCAGTAAAACTTCATCATTTAAATAGGCTAAACTTGCACATAACAGCATTTACCATAAAACGTTACGAGGGTAGTATTTGTGAGTATGTTTGTTACTCGTATGTATGTGTCCTAAGGACCATGGCGTGATAATGACTGTCATGGTATCATACCGTGAAGGTTATTTAACTCTAACTGCTCTCGTAATGTCTTGCATATGGTTAGAAGCCACGCAATAATATTTGCCACAACGTTTGCTGGGGTAAGTTGTGTAAGCTGTAAGCTTTATAACTATTTTAAAGGTCTGACAATCGTGACAGTTGTAGTCTTTTAGCATTTTTGGTCTATATAAAGTCATTCCTTAGTCTGTGTTTTCAGCCGATTGGTATCGGTTAAACACAACGAGGTAAGATATATTATAGATCAATGGTTAAACACCATAATTTTTTTACATATTTTTGATCCCGTTCCCCGCAACTCTCAATGTCGCTAGTCTACCTATCTTGTGAGGGTCAAAAGGAAGCTAATTTTAAAACGTGTTTTTAATATAAAAGAAAGTAAGAAGAAAAATGTAACAAGAATATAAAAGTAAAAAGACGTTCATTTTAATTAGCTAAGCGCTACATTGTAGGTATTGATCGAAATTATACAAGAAGCTAATTACTCAGATTCTTGTAAAAACATTTTCTTCACCTACAAGCCTATTACTTCTGTATCTAAATAGATTCGGCCTTTTTTAAAATTAATGGAAACTTTAGGTAGTATCCACAAACAAACAAATAAATTGTAACAATCTTTACTGTTCTATTTACTGTTGTCCGCAGCTTCGCCTGCATGAATTCAGTTTTTATTAAAAGTTTTGATTAAAAAAATATTGATTTTTCTTATAAAAATCTAGCCTAAGTTTAAGCATATTTTCATTCCAAAGTTCAGCTAAATCAGTTGAAGTTGTAAAAACAAAATATGTAGACACCTACGAACATTTGCCTTCATAAATTTTATGGTGTTACTTAAGTTGTGAGTAAGTAAGTAGGTATACAAACAAGTGGATGCGTCGACAAATGAGGCCTAACGTCCATTTTGACGGTAAATTGAATACGAATTGAGGTGAAACTCGTTTCGGCCCGCTGTAAATGGGACTAGTAGGTAAATAGACGTGGAAAACATTCAAGCGCCCAACTACACCTTTTGGCCTTTTCTACCAAGTAGGTGCAAATTAAATAAGAATGTGCTTAAACGAAGTTTAGTTCGTCTAGTGTTTATCTAAAATACTTGCTGGACCTTTAGTTAAGTAAATTCAGGGAAAAAGACCTTCAGGTTACATCGATGGATTTCTGCGCATGGATTTGAGTGAGAGGTCTTGCGTTCAATGTCACGGGATAGTTTAGAATTTTGTAATTTCTAACTTGGCTCAAGTCTGGTCTTGTGCTCGGCTTCAGCCGTAGCTAGTTACCACCCTATCAGCAAATATATACCACCAAGAGAATAGATAATCCAGTGCAATGCTGTGTAGCAACCATGTGGAAGTACTAGCCTCTTCCAAGCTAGTACAATAATGTTGCGGGCTGTATCGTCACTTGGTATCTGGTAAGATTGCAGTCAAGTACCTACTGAATTGCAGTGTATAAAAAAATGGATTTCGAGTCCGAATAACACAGCAGATCGCAAAATAAATTATGAATTCCTAAAATTTGAATACAAAACACATAATATTTACGCTTTTGGCTCTGTCGCAGATAATGTCGAAGTAATAAACTTCGTGCATTCAATTCTATGTTCGAGTTAGGCACAATTCAGTGCACTCAGCAAAACTGGGTATAGTAGCGAGCCAAGTATTTTGAATGGATAAATAGAATCATTCCAATAAAAATCCGACTTCACGGCGCAATTGGCAAGTGGGTTCAGATGAAATATAATGTTCTGCTCTATATACTGCCGCAGGGGTAGTTTTGTCTCGTACTTTGTTAGTCTATTCAGATATTCCATTATCTAGGACGGTTATGTCCTGTATTACTAAACTAGTAACAGCCTTACTAATTTAAGTTTCTGTGCTTTTAAATACTTAAATAAAATTGCCTTTATAAGGTTTGAGATATTTAATAAATATAATTAAGCTAAATTTAAATCAGAAGTCAGGACATAACACACACCCCAATCTAGTCCCAAAGTAAGCGATGACTTGTGTTATGGGAACTAGAAAACTGATAAATATTATTAATAGTTAAATAACACCCTGATCATGGATGAAATTAATGTTAATCACATAAACATTTTCCAGTTGTGGGAATCGAACCCACGACCTCCGGCGCAGTGGGCAAGACCACTATCGTTACGCGAATCGGTCGCATGAGTAAACTACATAAACTCTATTCTCAACACCAATTAGATACAGGTAATATGGTGCAGATTACTAAACACTAATTTTTATGCAGAAAATCGACATTATCGTGATTTTTATTGAGATAAAATTCGTTACTACCTACGCTCGATCTTCCGATTCCATTAATTCGGACGAGCAATATAAATGTACCGAATAAATAAAACTACAAGATAAATAAAACTCGAACATTTAAAATTCAAGACATTTTTCATCTTTCCGGCACTGTTGTAGGATGAAGAAAGTAAAGCTATAGTTATGTGTCAATTAGGAATTATTAATTGTTAACCAATTCGAATGCGAACCAAGCAACACACAAGTACAGCTATTTGAAACTAAATTTTAAGTATTTGCTACGTCTTTAGCAGCGAAAATCGTGACCTAAAGCTTGAAATAGCGAAGTTTTGCTGAGCACGTACGAATGGAGTCGAACTCGGTTCACTATAAACCGCAGGTGCCACCAGCACAAAGGCGCTCAGCGTCGACGCGGAAAAGTATTTACAGAGCGGAACAGATGCGGACTATGTCCTATAACGTACGTTTCAGTTAAGTTACTCGCCTTTCACGTTCGTAGAGGCTTGTAAGTGAGGAGCTACGTTGTCGGTGACGCGGCGTAGCGTTTAATGTAGCGATACTACGAGTGCGTCTACGTAACAAGTCATGAACGTCGGTTGGACCAATTTAACCCCTTCGCCACAGAATATCACCAAGATACGTTACGTTCATAGTAAATCGCGTTTGAAATCCGTGCCGAACTGCCGACGTTTAAACAAAGGTGCGACATGCTCGTGCTTACGCTCTTACAATTAGAACTTTATTGAGTCTTCAAAACGCGTGCGCTATTCTGATATCTGCCTCTTTTTATATTATATCATTGCCATATTATACACATGGCTCGTAAGCGTAAGCGTATCGTTATGACACTACGCGTAAAAGACCTGCATTATTGCACAAAAGAATCTCCGCGTAGACGTATATAGACAGGGGTAGTCTTCAACCAGTTTGACGATTCATTAATTTTTTCAGTCATACTGAGAGTTAAAACTCATAAGAAATTGAAGTTTAGTTAAATTCAGATTTTTTTTTAAGAAAATAATGAAAAGATAACATTTTACGCCTGTATTTTATGCCTATAATTTAGCGATAAGTTGCTATGTAACATGTCCCAACAAAAAGTCCAATAGATGAAAGATATTTTCTATTGCTGCAGAAAAAAGGCCTATGGTGAGATCATGTCTTCTTGGTGGACTCCCCTTTCACGCAATATCAAGATCTCACTCGTACAATTTTACTTCCATCGCTCTACAAACACGAAACCCCCGTCGCAATAGCCCCAACAATTTATCTTCGTAGAACAATACAGTGCAGCGAGCGCGGAATGCTGTCGCGTGACGCGTCCACTTTTTCAAACTCGTATAATCTTATCGCGTGGTGGGTGAGTGGTGAGGCGTTTGTGCTAAACCACGTTTTATAACACAATGGCAAGAGCTCACATTGTTGAAAGTATGGTTGACATACACAAAAACTGAAACATAAAGGGGCCTGTGAACTACAATGTCTGCATTTATTCAAAATAACAAATCATTAGTAATCCGTGCATATTTGGATTATGTTGTGGTGTTATTCGGATTCATATAGTAATAATCTATGCTCCTGGCCATATTTGGTTCGGAAATACTTCTTTAAAACGAAATAATAATCAATTTTGATCAAAATTTTTATAACTTTGGTCGAGTTCCGTAATACCATTAAAAACTGTGCTCCTGAACTAATGCGACGTGAGCTAGTGTTGTTTTTATTACAAAACAAATAAGTAGAAAACATGTCCTCTTTGACATAAAAAAAGCAAAACTAAATTCGTTTACATTTTCGTTTAACAAAAGTATTTCGGAACCAAATATGGCCAGGAGCATAGATTATTACTATATGAACCCGAATAACACCACAACATGATCGAAAATTGCACGAATTATAAATGATTTTGGTATTACGTTTGTATGGGAGACACCGTGGGTCAGAAGACTCGTGACATACCTTTCTACATAAATACTGCGCTTTTAGTATTAGAATAACGAATCTGAGATACAGGGAAAAGGCCTTTTTTCTTGAAAACTTAATTTAGAAATCTTACCCTGAGTTATTTGACACAATTTCAAAAATCTAGCCGGACATGCACTTTCAATTCAATTAGTTTAAGTGCCACCTAAGATTTTGAATTTGTTTTGAACAACTCAGGGATAATTAGGTTTTTTATAATTTTTGGCTCAAGTCTGGTCTGGCGGGAGGCTTTATCCACAGCTGTTTGGCACCCTACCTGCAAAGTTATTCTGGCAAAACAACAACAACAATTACTATAATAAGCTTGTTTTTGTTTGCAGTTTTCCCTCGTCTTTGTAATATGCATAAAATTCTGATTAGAAATAAATATTATACTAAAAAACTACGCTCATAATATTATTATGAGCGTAGTTTTTGACGTGCAAACGAAGCAATAAAGTCGTAGTGGGTGAGCTATGCCTGTCCACGAGTAGTCAATGAGTGGGACAATCAGGGTGTGATCAAACAAAACAGGCGCCACGCCAACGCAAACACGATGGCCATTAGTGGCGTCTTTGCCTTGCTTATGGACCAGGGTTGGCTCAACTGAACAATTAATATAACTGTCAATGTTTAATTTATAACTGACTTACCAGACTCACATGCGTGATATCATGGAAACAAAAAAAAACCTGAGTATCGTGGAACACTCGGTAGAAACAAAGTTATGAATAGCACCTAAAACAAGCATTTTTTATTTACATCCATTGCTCGATAGATGGCGCAGTATTCAGTTAGATTTCTCTAACGAGTTCGTCATACCAATCTCTATACATGGTAACGACCGTGCCCGTTCTGTTGACTAGAAAGAGAGATTTTCATTCTAGATTTTCGAAAATTTTCGTAGATTTTATAATTTTGTCGACCTCCGTGGTTGAGTAGTTACCGTGCCGGTTTTCAAGACGCCGCCATCTCTGAGGTCCCGGGTTCGATCCCCGGTCGGGGAAATGTAGAGAATAACTTTTCTACATTTCAGCTGCATGATGATGAGTCACACGATAAAATCAATCAGGACAATGTGTTTAGAAACTCCGAAATAATTATCTTTATGTCCATAAATCTCCGAAATGTCGGATAGGAGCTATTAAAATATTAAATAAAACATTTTTTTTTACTAAATCCAACGAATTTTACGTGCTTATTTATAACAACTTTAGGCTTGTAAAGTATTGTTTTGGACTTCCTGATTACATTGTATAACAAGTTATTGACTAAGTTAATAGGTAAGTACTTGAACTCGATATAACCATGTAAAATTAGTACGAAAGGCTCCCCTTAGTTTTTCCATTCGAACCAGTCAAAATTAATTTTCAACCGCCTTAATTTGTTGCAAAAACACCTATTTCGTAGAGAATGGCTTTATTCCATGAATTTATAGATGCTATCGCTCATGCGCCACGTTTTTTGGTGTGGCTAAAGTAAACACGAGTGTTTTAGTGGTAGTTGCGTGTACATAATTAGCAGGACAATCGGATAGTACGTAGTATGGCAAACAGCCCGGGCGCCGCGCCGCCAATACAAACACGGTGGGTCAATTAACTTCTGCCTTTACCTTCTAGGGTGTTGCCCTTACTAGGCAAATGTTTGTGTTACATTATGACAAACGTATTGGCTAATTGTGGGATTGGTCCAGGATTGGGCATAAAATGGTGAAAATCTAGTGGAAAAGAATTGCAAACACGGTGGGTCGGGTCGGGTCCATTACGTAAGTACTGCCTTTACCTTCTATAGGGTGTTAAAATAAATATTTGTGTTACATTATGACAAACGTATTGGTAAATAGTGGGATTGGTCACGGATTGGCCATGTAGAAAGGTTTATCATAATAAATCCAATAAAAACAATTGTTCATACGGAGCGTTCAAAATTCCTAGGTACTTCCTGAAGACCTAGAAAGCTGAAATTTGGTATATAAGCTAGTATTAGCACACAACCAACAAAAAAATTCCAAAAGTTGGAAATTTAACCCCCCAACCCTTTAAAATAGGGGATGGAAGTTTGTATGAAATTACCGCAAATATTGATGCTAGAGGTCTCAAAATTGATATAGGGACTCTTTATAATAAACAATTAAATACGTGTTTCAGGATTTTTAGTTAATCACCCCACATCCATAAAATTAGGGGGTTGGAAGTTCGTATGGGGTTTCCCATAAGTATATAGGTATAATAAAAACTTAATTTCTGAAATTTGGTATATAAGCTAGTATTAGCACACAACCAACAAAAAAATTCCAAAAGTTGGAAATTTAACCCCCCAACCCCTTAAAATAGGGGATGGAAGTTTGTATGAAATTACCGCAAATATTGATGCTAGAGGTCTCAAAATTGATATAGGGACTCTTTGTAATAAACTACAAATAAGGAAAAAAATAAACTAGGTGAACCAAGGAGGGTTCCCTCATTTAAATGATAGAGGGGGGGGGATACTTGATTCGGACAAATATCCACCTTGCAATGATATTCAAGAAATACACCAAAGAAAAGGAAATTAACCAAATAAAAAATATAGTCGTAAACAACTTACAAAAAGAAGTGAAATCCCAGCAAAAACATTTTCATGTAAAATGTTGCCAAGACGAGAACATGTGGCTCACACTATCAAAAAGTTATCAGATCTCATGTAGAGCAAGACTTCTAACTCTACACGCCCTAACTCTATAAATCCTAACTTTATAAACTCTACACTTTAGTCAAAATATATTATGTCTTGGCTGTTTCGTTACTGTCACATGGGTGTAAAGTAAAAATATTATTCACTGACTTTGTACTTTTCTGATATACAATACCTAGTTTCTGTAGTAACGATTATTTATAAGATAGGTATTGAGTCTCCTCAGAAACTGCACTTAGGTTTTACTAACTGCATTGGTTTCAAATACTTCATCACACTTTGCAAAAGTGTGTTCCTTTGCTTTAGAGGATATTTTTAATAAATGGAAGTTTTTTCCCATAACAATGGTGATACCATTTAATTTTAATGTGAAATTTCTTGAATTTTGCATGGTCCATTATGCCACTTGCAAAACTCTATTAGAAAAGTACTGAACAGTGAATAAATTCTTCACTTTACGCCCATGTGACGGTACCGAAACAGCCAAGACATAATATATTTTGACTAAAGTGTAGAGTTTATAAAGTTAGGATTTATAGAGTTAGGGCGTGTAGAGTTAGAAGTCTTGCTCTACATGAGATCTGATAACTTTTTGATAGTGTGAGCCACATGTTCTCGTCTTGGCAACATTTTACATGAAAATGTTTTTGCTGGGATATTTATTTTTGAAATATATTTAATTTCAATTTACTGAAAGTTCCACGTGTTTTCAAGTATTTTGATAGCATTACCTAAGAAAACACAACAAACAGCAAAATCTATTAGGAAAGGGAGCCCCTAGTTGGTCCCTGATCCCTATTGTGTAGTCATATCCATAATAACTATAAGATAAAACCTAGTGTAATATAACCTGCCTAGGTTGTTATACTCTAGTTCCATCAAGAGGGCACTAAACAAAGGGTTCATTATAATTTGAAACTAAGCTTGTGGTGAAAGCAGAAATGTGTTTAGTTTCGTTGCCCCAGGGACGCATCTATCTATTCAGCTTCGAGTATGCGTAGGGGAACTTAAGGGCTGAGGGAAAGGTGATGTTATGGAATACATACTGGCTAAAGGATTTCTGTTTGGGGCACGACTAGTCTTTTTTTGCAGGAATATCCTTGTTTTGGTGTGTTCAAAAATTATGTTTCTAAATATTATGTACTCGCATGCCCTAATCCAGAGCATGCTCTATCTTCATTCAAAATTTCAGCCAAATTAGTTCAGTAGTCAAGTATGGCGTGAAGAAGTAAAAATCATGCGACAAAAAACTGGAACATATTTATAAGTGTTTATAAGTATAAACAAACTTAAATTTTTTTAGAACCGGACTTTAATCGGATCACTTTTTTTACCGTAAGGCTATAAAATCCAAGTTTTTATAGTTAAACGGCGCTCTTTTAAAACTAAATAAACTTTAACAGAAACATGCTCAATTTAACTATACATTCTTTCCGCCATGATTAACGACTTAAAGTTGAGAGAGAAGTTTTTAACCATGAGTTTAACTTTTCGGTATCGTAACAATATTACTCGGCGAAAAAGCTACGGTCAATTTGCGAACCCGTATCTTCCAGTTTATATTGTAAAGTTAAACTAAAGCAGTTTAAATCGACGGTTCTAAAATAATAGTCGAAGAGTTTACTGGTAAAATGCGTATCAGATAATATAGCATGTTTAATGATAGTTAGTTTTTCCTGTAATCACATTGTATAGATCAACGTGATTTAACGGCGTGGATATAGTTTTGAATAAACCATTTAGTGAATTTCGGTGTGGCAACTTCTTTTCCAAAGATTGAAAATATTTATTTTACATATTAAGGCTGAATTAAATAACAGATACTTATTAATGATTTATGAAAGTGAGTAAGACGTTTGATTTATAAGATGTTTAAACATTTGTGGGGTTTGTTGATTAAAGTTAGTTTACCACACAGATATCTAACATACTCTGCAACACAACTAACTCCCTTAAGAAAAAACACCAGTTTCAACAGTAGTATTAGTAGAACTGATTAATTTGTTTTGCTATGATCCGCTACTTGAAAAGATTCTGTATGGCACAATATGCAGGAACACTGTCCACATGAAACACCACACACAATTTTCCAATACTTTCTTTGATGCACGTTTCGTCCCGACACCGAGACATCCTCAAGAGATGTTGACTTCACAATGCGAAAACGTAGACCAATTCCATTCAATACCTACTGACCATATTAATTATTTTGTGATTCTGATTCACAGGACAGGCAAAGAATTTCACTAGCGTTAGCTCCCGGACGGAATAAAGTCGCTCACAAATTCTGCCACTAGCTCACAAAACAAGTTTAACCGGCTCTTAATGGAATTAAGTTTAAACTCTGTTTAGTAGAATTTCCTAAACTGTTTGCAAGTTCCACGGTGAAAGAGCAACGTTTCGATTTTCCCGTTGCCCCGTTGAGTTAACTTATTTCGATTGTTTATTTACTTACAGAATTTATAGAAATTGAATTGAGAAGTTGTTTGAGAACGTTAGCTCAGCAGTATCGATTATACTTATCAAACTTTGTAGCTTAAACTTTAAACAGGTATACTTTATTTAAATACTTGCCCTCAGTTTGGTTTATATAAACTGTTTACAACCGAAACTTTATTCGGATACTTACGAGTACAACAAAAAGGTTTTGGTCATGGAATTTTTAATCGGCCAAGTACGAGTCGAACTCTCACTCGAACTCGACTCGAATTGGTGTACCTACATTGAAAAATTATTTCACTCGTTGTAGTGGCATTTGAAGTCGGTTTTTTTTTTAAGAATTTTCCATTTTTATTATAAAACAAATAAGCAGAAAACCTGTTCTCTTTGACATAAAAATAAGCAAAACTAAATTCGTTAAAAATGTCGTTTAACAAAAGTATTTCGGAACCAGATATGGCCAGGAGCATAGATTATTATTACTACATGAACCCGAATAACACCACAACATGATCGAAATTTGCACGAATTACAAATGATTTTAGTATTACGAATGTATGGGAGACATCGTGGATAAGCGGACTCCTAAGGTCACATTTCAATTAAAAGTTTTATAATTAAAGTAATCAGCGGTTAGCGGTCGAGGTCAGTGATAATGGTGTGTGAATGACTTGAGATTTTAATAATGGATCGCCACATAAATGACTTTGTAAACTGTTAAGTGATTAATTTTGGGGTTTTATGATGTTTTACGTAATTCGTTATATAAGGAGGTGCGATAAAATCTTTTTTTTTTTCGTATTTTCGGTTTCTGTACCTTAAATGGTACTATTATAATATGCCTACTTTGTTGTTGGCCTGTCTGTCTGTCTGCTGCTAATTGCTCTTTACTCTCAAGAAGGGTAAAGCTAATGAATTAAGAAATGAGTTAAGTTGAAATTGATGTCAAGTATTCGATGAAAAATAACAGATATTAGAAGAATAACAGATATATCTCAACTTAGGAGTTTATTTTTTATCTATGTAAGAAATGAAGGCAGCAAAATACCCTAAAACTAAAGCTTTATTACGAAAGCGGATTTATTACGCAAAAATATATGCATGAAAAAAAATTCATTTTGCTTCGAAAAAGCTATTCGTATTTAGAGAGGAAAATCTCTCCAAATCTAAACCTGTATACGAATAATAGAAAGACGCAGGTATATTCAATTGCGGTATAGTCAATACAATCCAATCTACTTGATATCCCAACATTAAATCTAAATATATAAAAGAAGAAACTGACTGACTGACTGACTGACTGACTGACTGACATATCAACGCACAGCCCAAACCGCTGGGTCTAGAAACTCCAAATTTGGCACACATGTTCCTTGTGAGGTCTAGGGGTGCACTAAGAAAGGATTTTTCAAAATTCACCCTCTAAGGGGGTGAAACGGGGATCCGAAGTTTGGATTTTATCAAGTTAAAATACGTCTTCACGCCGCAACTACTAAACAGATTTGGCTAAAATTTGGAATGGAGGTAGATTGTATCTTGGATTCGCACATAGGCTACTTTTCATCCCGCAAAAATTCATGGTTCCCGTGAGTTTAGTTAAAAACCGAAATTCACGCGGAAAAAAATCTTCATGCCGCAAGTACACAACCGATTTGGCTGAGATTTGGAATAGAGATAGATTATATCCTGGGTTAATAAATAGGGTACTTTTTATTCCGAAAAAATCCATGGGTTTTGAAGGAAAAGGGAAAACAGATATTCACGCGGGAAAAATACTGCTTCACGCCGTAATTACTGAAAAGATATGGCTGAAATTATGAATAAAGATAGATTATATCTTGAATTCATACGAAGGCTACTTTTCATCCCGAAAAAATTCATGGTTCCCGTGGGATTGGTAAAAAACCGAAATTCACGCGGAAAAAAAAACTTCATGCCGCAAGTGCACAACCGATTTGGCTGGAATTTGAAATGGCAATAGATTATATTCTGTGTTAATAAATAGGCTACTTTTTATCCCGGAAAAATCCATGGTTTTTGCAGAAAAAAGAAAAACAGATATTCATACGCGAAAAATACTACTTCATGCCGTAATTACTGAACTGATATGGCTGAAATTCGGAATAAAGATATATTATATCCTGGATTAATATAAAGGCTACTTTTCACCCCGGAAAAATCCATGGTTTCCGCGGAAAACCTGAAACATTGATGTTCACACGCGAAAAATACTACTTTACGTTGTAATTACTGAACTGATATGACTGAAATTCGGAAAGGAGATAGATTTTATCCCGGATTATTACAAAGCCTACTTTTCATCCCGGAAAATTCCATGGTTTCTATGATAAAAGTGAAAAACAGAAATCCACGCGTGAAAAATATTCCTTTATGCCATAATTACTGAACTGATTTGACTGAAATTTGGAATCGAGATAGATTATATCCTGGATTAATACAAAAGTTACTTTTCATCCCGGAAAAATCTATGGTGTCTGCGGGAAAACTGAAAAACTGATATTCACGCGGTAAAAATACTACTTCACGCTGTAATTACTGAACTGATATGACTAAAATTCGGAAAGGGGATAGGTTTTATCCTGGATTAATACTTAGACAAATTTTTATCCCGGGAAAATCCATGGTTTCTAAGAAAATAGTAAAATAGCAGATATTCATGCGGAAGAAATACTCCATCGTGCCGTCACTTCTGAACCGATTGGGCTGAAATTTGGAATGGAGATAGATTATATCCTATAATCAACTACTTTTTTCTCGGGAAAATCCATTGTTTTCGTGATAATAGGGGAAAACAGATATTCATGCGGGTAAAAATTTATTCCTTCACGCACAACTACTGAATTTATTTGATTTAAAGTTGAAATGAAGATAGATTTCATGTAAATTAACACAAAGGGTACTTTTTATTCCGGAAAATGGATGGTTCCCGTAGAATAGTTAAAACTAAAATTTACGCGTGCGAAGCCGCGGGTATCTGCTAGTACACTATACAAACATGAAACAATACTCGAGCGTTGTTACAGTACAACAAACAATTACATTTAACGGTAAGACATCATTTTGAAGTTACTATCTTAGCCTCCTAAGAAACAATTTAACAAAGTACTTAGTGAATTTGTTTTGCTATAATCCGCTACTACATGAAAAAAGCTGTGGTAGATATAGATATTAATTTAATCCACAATGACGCGCCCCACCCTGAAAAACTTCCTACGAATCTAACGAAACATGCGATTTTGACAGAATAGGACGCGTCTTCATGGAAATACGTATAAGTACATGATTAATTAGTAGGTATTGTAAACAAATTCGAACATTATTTTGTAAAGTTTCGTATAACGACGAAAATGTCATTCATAATATTGCGAACGTTGTTGATCATGTGATCAAATGGTAGAATTCCAAATATATCAGATCCTGCAACGTGACGTGAACAATGTTTTGCAATGGTGTAACAGGAATAAGTTATTCTTTAATGATAAAAAGTGAGCTGTTATTACTTTTAGCCGAAAAACAGTCCCAATAAATATTATCAACTAGGGAACAATAGTATATCACGCGTTACTTCCATTAGGGATCTCGGAATAAATCTGTCAGTGGACCTAACTTTTCGGGTACATATTAGAGACGTCTGCACCAAAGCCTATAGAATGCTAGGTTTTGTGTTCCGGCAAGCGCAGCATTTTAAATCTATAAACCTTATTAAGCTGCTTTACAACGCTTATGTGCGGAGTAGGCTGGAAAGTAATGCTATAATATGGAATCCACATGAAGCCAAATACATAGATTTAGTTGAAAAAATTCAAAAGAAATTTATTCGGTGGCTGTACAGGAAACAGTACGGATATTCCGTTGGGTATCCAACAATATATCCTAGCATGTTCCTTCTAGGAATGGTGGTATATGGTAGGTTGGAGCTTAGACGTACTGTTGCTCTAATTATGAATGTAATAGATCTATTCCGAGGTCAAAAAAGCAACTCATGCGTGCTAGATAGCTTTGCATGTACCGGATGGGTATGCAAGTGCGCGTCGTCGCAGACTATTTGCGCCCCCGTACTGCAAAACTGAGATGGCGAAGCACGCGCCAGTAGCTCGGTCACTGCGCTTGCTCAATGAGCTAACCCGTAGGTATCCAGAGTTGGACGTATTTCACACCCCGCTGCGACAGCTTGAACGAACGCTCAAGTTGATGATAGAAAAATTATGACATCTTATATTTTCTTAATTGCTAAATTTAATTTTTAATGTTATGATGTTAAGTAATAAGTAATTTTATAGACTAAAGAATTTATTGTGTAATTTTTATTTTTAATGTGATGACTGAATATTGTTTAATTTAATGAATGTGTGACCCAGGGAAACGTATTGGATTTTTCTGTAATGTGTTCCTGGTTATGTAATACAAAATAAATAAATAAATAAATAAATATCTCATTTTTTATTACAATTATAATACAGGGAAAACAAAAACTTTATAGTTTCATGGTTAGGTACTCGTTTACAATGTATTTCATACAAACTACTCTGGCACGTTCCTCTATTGTGGAAGTTCGCGTGGGAGGATAAAAACTGGGAACATGTATAGTAGCGAATAGATTGCACCCGGAAGAATTTACGAATAAAATAAATCCAACAATAGAGGGAAAAGAAAATGTCATTTCCGCTCTATTTGCGTGTGATGTACGATCTGTATTCATCACATGCGTTGTATGGGACTCGTTCTGGCAAACGGGCTATTCACAAATCACAATATTCATATATAAGCGATCACACAGCCTTATTTGCAGAGTCTTGGAAGGACGAGGCAATGTTGCACGTACAACTCTTATTCGTATTAGGATCTAACGTATCCGTATCTATAGTTCTAATAAAACAATGCTGGACAAGAAGTCTTCAGCGGTCTACTGAAGTTCTAGTGATGAGCTACATTTGCTAAGGTATTATAATAAGTAGCATCTGGGGGTGATTCACATAACTGAATGAAGAATAACCTCTGATGTATGTAGGTACTTTTATTGTACGGGACCCTTCCTCGCATCAAATAAACCGTTTACTATAAGAGAGAGTGTGATGTTTATGTAAACTCTTATACCTACCTACTACAGCCCCGGGAGCGTGTTTCTCTTCAAATTTGATATCATTCCTTTACGCTTCCGTGGAAATAAATAGGGGTATATTCAAACGCTTTGGCCAGATAGGGTTATTATGGAACCCGTAGGGAAAAAGTCAATCAGATGAACGACTTTTTGGTTTATAACATTAAGTCAATGTTCAAATGCAGTTTTGAATTAAATTTCTGCCGAGACCTATTTGATTAATGAAAGCGAAAATCCTGGGGTTGTTGGAATTTCCACAGTTCTTTTACAAGTCCGTTTATAAGCAAACTTAGTACCTTATATTTTCTTCAAATCTTTGGTCCGATGTGGGGTAAGTCTTACGTAAGGTTGTAAGTAAAGTTTATAATTTACAGTCTGATAGTCGAATTGATGCCTGTAGGGCTAGGATGTGCACGTAGAGATATGTATCTCTACTTTCGTTGCTCTTTTTTTCTCTTTCTGTTCCATATTGATAGACAGAGAAAAGAGATCGACATAAGAAGATATAATTATCTGTACGTGTGCATGATGCATAGGCTGGTTAAAATTGCGTTTTACGATACTGAAACTAAAGCAACTTTTTATCGAGCGACAAATCGCTCCGCAATACTTTGCTTACGTGAAA
Organism: Coenonympha glycerion; assembly: GCA_963855885.1. Lineage (NCBI taxonomy): Eukaryota > Metazoa > Arthropoda > Insecta > Lepidoptera > Nymphalidae > Coenonympha > Coenonympha glycerion. The sequence continues at coordinate 4,963,631 of OY979632.1, forward strand.
GTGTTATGCGAATGACGTCCCCTGGACCCCATACACGTTTGCCCGATTTAGTAACGAATGTGAATGTTTTGTGGTGTAAACTCCTCCATTATATTTTATAAAGCCATCATCGTCGCTACTAGTATTACACAATTCCTTGGGGATAAGACGCCTGCCGTAATTAGGATCCGTGTGGACAGGAAATAACTACCGTTAACTACATTTACAGTTTTCCACTCTGGACATATTCAGAAGCTGATTAGAAATACATGAATGATTCTTTGACGACTTTTAAATTTGAAGAATTTGAAGTCTGTTTTGGCTATTTCCCAAAAATTAATCCTCAAGTTTAATACTCAATTCTACTCAAAAATTCGGAGACATGCCGACTGATTAAAATTAAATCCTAATGCATATTGCATTGAGCTACAAAATACGATAAAACAAGTGAAGCCCGGCACAGACTCGACCGCAGCACGTACATTACGATGCAAACAATGCAAATCTGATTTGCTGGAAGTAAAACAAAGTCGATGTACAGAGTTGCCGTTGCTCTATGGCGAAGTTTCCACAATACAGTCATGATAAAATAATATTTACGAGCAATTTTTCCTTAAAATTATTTAGTCACGGAATGAAAAGGTTCGTCAGCGTCGGGTTCCTCTTGCAATAGTCCATTTTGCCAACATAAGAACACATGCCACTTACACCCGTATTCACAAACGTTACTATGAGGTCTCATAGTGAGCTCGAACGCACAGCGTACAGAAAACCTATTCATAAACAACACTTGAGGGTCGACCGACACTATGCGTTCACCAAAACAAACGCACAGGTAAAGTAGCTCGCGAGGTACTTTTCGCGACGCATAGTGCTGGTTTATAGTTTGTTATCTATGACATGTTTACTTTTTAGCTTGTCGATTGCAACTTTCCAGTGATTTTTCGTATTTTATTGCTTTTAATACAATGGATTACAATGATGAAGAAGATTTTGATAATTATATTCGTGAGAGATTGTACTTCCGAAGATCTATAACCACTAGAAAAGTGATTCGGGATTTCCAAAATCCTTTTGAATAAGTATTACAGTGCCGAGGAATTCAAAAGACGATATAGATTTCCTAAAGATATAGTTCTAAATGTTATTTTGCCTTTAATAAATGAAGACCTTTTGAAGTTAACCAGCAGAGGCCTTCCCGTGCCCCCTATTTACCAGTTATTGGTTGCCTTGAGATTTTATTCATCAGGGAATTTCCAGGTTAGAACTACTTTCCTATAAGTCAATTATTTACTTTTCAATAGTTTTCACCATCAAACAAAGTAGAGCTACATTTGTACCTAATTAACAACAACTACCATATCGGTTTTCATCAGTAGGTACCTCTCAATTTATATAATAATATGTTAGTTAGTTATTATGTTCAGTAGGTAGGTATCTATCATCTATCCTGTCAGTCGACTCGAGTGAAGTCGAAACGCAACGGTAGCCAATCACAGCGCTCCATTTAATCCTATGCGTCCTCACAGCAAAAAGTTATTTATGTATTGTTTATGAAATGAAAGGCTTGACATACCGGACGCACTGCAAAACATCGTACTTAGCATAGTGTAGCTGCTATACCCAAGGAAGCAATGTTTGTGAATACGGGTGTTAGTTTCAAAAAGTACTCGTAATATGTGCTCGCGACACATTGAACGCATCAATTTGAAAATCGATGAACCTTTTCATTCTGTAACTGTACATACTTAATTATTCCTTTGAAGAGAATTTTTTTGCGAAGCTTTAAACAGAATAACTGCCAATCAATAAATACATATCGCAATTATTAAAAAACCTTTTCTTCGCAGCTCCGCCCGCTAGAATGTAGGGTTGCTACTAATCCTATAGGAGCCATGGAATTTTTTAAAATAAAAAGGCACAGAGTATAAATCAATATATTTGCCAAATTGTAATCAAATCGGTTCAGTAGTTGCGCTGTGAAAAAATTACAAAGATGCATATTATAAACTTTCGTCTTTTATAAGTACTAGGTACATGTAATATTATTGAATATTCTGTGGATAAGGACAGCTTTACCTTAAGATGTCTTCTATAGAGTTTAAAGATTTTATTTTCAAGTAAATCTCGATTAATAAGTCTCAAAAATACTTATACTTCTCGACCAAAAGTTAAGTACAATAAGTGAAAAAAGGTCCTTAAGTTTTTATAGTTTTTAAGGACATATTTTCACAGTGTTGGTTTTGCTCTATCTATCGTGAGTTTTTGGTTTCCCCATATAAATTAAATCATAATATTTCCTTAGGATAATCGACTCAGTTTTATGTAACTTGCGAGATCAATATTTTCCAAGCGGAAAATTGAACTACCACAAAGACCACCAGGGGCCAATGTATGTTTAACATCATAAGATTATTTCCAGGAAACTCTGCCAAGGGCGAGTTCCGTACTATCGGGCAGTAATAAAAGATTGTAGCGATCTTCGATAGATGACCATAGATGGCGGAATAAGTTTTTGACGAGCGTTCTACAAGGTGTGGGTTAATTCGTATAGTGAGCCCGCAGCTAATCTTTTAATTTGATCCTAGAAACACATTTACGTGATGAAATTCCAATTAGGAATTTTATTTTATTTTCAATAAAAAAAATTGATTATATTTATAAAAATAAAGTTCAGCAACCCTAACTGCATTATCGACAAACCTCATACCATTTTCATTATTCCCAGTTCATTGATAATGAACCAGTTGTTTTAAGCGATGTCACTTAAAATACAAACTCCCTATAGTACTTTTTAAACTCGCTATAATTCCCTCAGGATATAAGCTTCACTTCTTGTGATATCTTTTCATGCATCTATACATCTTTACCTACTTTAGGCTTTCGGTTAATTAGGGAAAGTAATAATCTACACGTTATATAAATGCAACTTCTGACGTCATATGCTCGGACCACCAGCGGTTTCCAGGCATAACACCTGCCTGGAGAACTGGACTTCAAGAGTCCACCTATTATAGTTGAAACTTTATAAAAAAGTTAAGGAGCACACCACGGGTGTGCCCGCGAAATTCAAATTTTTCGTGGTTTTTCGCGATTTTTAAGCTAATAAGACATAATAGGCTTATGGCCGTAAAATTGCGATAATCTCAATATCTTCTTCACGTGTTTATATAAAAATCTCTACTCGAAAGTGTCGAGTTAAAGAAATTAGTCCGAGATTTGCGAGTTACTCACATAAAACTCGATACTCGGACTAATTTCCTGGGATACAAATTTTTTATGCAAAGATTTTGATATAATCATGTAAAGATGATACTGCCATTCTCGCAAATTGATTGCCATAAGCCTATCATGTCTAATTAGCGTACAAATTGCAAAAAACCACGAAAATTTTGAATTTCGCGGGCAGACCCGTTGATTTCACGTTAACGGTAAATCTCAATAGAAAATAAAGCTTTGGTAATTATAATTGCGTTGGTATAAACTGGGACTAAACTAAAATTAAAATCTTTTTACATTATTATTACGGCTATAATAGTACAGCATCCTAAAAATATATCGTACTCTAATGTCACTGTTTTGTTCAACGGGTCGATGTTTTAAAACAGCAATTGCTTTGCTTATAATATTATGTCCTATTCCAACTAAATGCAAACAATATGGAAATCAGTGAACTCGCGCTTCCCCATGCGCAAAAACTTTTTCTATTAACTACTTATATCACGACTTTCCACTTGCATAATGATGATATTAAAGCACTAATTTTATGTTTATCGCACTATCTGAACTTCTTTTATGACTTGTACTATAGTTTTGTTATTTTAAAAACTTCTAGCAGTCTTCGCGTGTCTTATTTGCAATTCCCAAATTGCATACAAATATCGTCATAATCGTTATCTTAAAATTTCGGACGGCATACCAACTTAATATTCACCGTCAAGGCAAGAAAGAGAAGTTTCATGGAATAAATTATTTTCATCGATATTTATAATTATTTAAGGATATTTACAAATATTACAGTTTGTATAATATACCTATAATATATAATACAATATATACAAGCAGAGTTGTTAGTTTTCAGGGCAGCATCTAATGTCATTCCATTGCGAGGAAAAATTGCCTAAAAGCAATGTGTATTTAAAAGAAACAAAATCAGGAGTTAATTGATGAAAGCCCTCTATATTTTTCTGTCTATATTTTTTATTATTTATCTGGATATTGTATGAGCTGTATACTTTTATATTTACAACCAATACGGGAGCCAATAAATATCGTATAACGTCGGCCCCAGCGGAATTGTTCGACAACAATCATTGCAAACTCGAACCGAAAGGTGAGCAAATACAACGCGATTTTTCACCAAATTAAAATCGGATCGGACGTTTGATAACATGCGATACTCGTACAATCCAAGTACTGAAAAATGTCACAGGTTCCGCACAGTGAAAATTCTTGTAACTGAATTGCGGTAACGAAACTCCATATACGAGTAGATATTTTAATCCGCGAAGATGCGCCCCACTCTGTCAAAATCGCTTATGTTTCATTCGATTCGTATGGAGTTTGACAGAGTGGGGCGCGTCATCGTGGATTGAAATATCTATAACAAGGCGTTGGGATATCCTTCTGACTGCCGTTTAAATTTTGTATTCATTATCATTCGTCACATCTAGTAAAATAGGCTACTTTACTGACTGCATTTAATCAAGCGTATAATTAGTTTTTATATATGGTATAAAATATTGTGTTTAAAGTGTACAAAAAATATATATTTACCATATAAGTCCAATGATACATTTAAAACTTATTAAATTAATATAATCCCCGAATTTGCGGTTAAATGATTTAATATAACAACATAATAACTAAATCCTTTTATTATGAACAGGTGACGCTTTCACACAGCCTTGGCGTGATTTATTCCAATAAGGAAACTCCAACATGTATCTGAAATGATAACAGCTCTACACCTACCTAAATAATCCAACAACCCATAATATTAACTTCGTAAACACAATGTTTGTTTACAGAACAACGAAACAAAGGGATTTAAGAAAAATATGAATACTGATAAACAAAGAAGTATTCAGTCTTTACTTTTACTAATGACCGACTGAAAGTTCGATTTTTGGCAATTTTGGCCTAAGATTCGGTTTTGGCTCAAAAATGGGCGAAATTTTGCTCGCTCACCGCTCCACAGTCTCATGTTATAAAATTCAAAAAATTCAAAATTCAAAAATTTTATACTTTTCACATAGGCCTAACTTACAGGCTCTTGCGAAACATTAAGACTCTACCGCCTCGTTCGGAAAGTAGCACTGCACCGAGAAGAACGGGCAAGAAACTCGGCACTTGCTTTTTTTAAAAATAATATTTTTTACAATTTTGTTTTAAACAATATATCACATTATAATAAGCATCTTGTGAGCAGACGGAATATACACTTAGATCCAAGGGTCTTTGTCATTTAAAAATTCATTTATTGTATAGTAACCCTTACTTAGAAGATGATTTTTGACAGTTTGTTTGAACCTATGTTATAATAATATTGTACGTATAAGATACATTGACTGTAAATTAATGTGTAAAAAATACAATTTGGATCGAAATCGAGAGCAGGACTGAAAGGTTCGGCTGAATAACCGATCATACAAAAGTTGTAGCATGGCGAGGTGCCAGTTGCCACGCACTGTGTATGCCACATCCAACTGCCCTCAAAACGAAATACAAAAGCAAGATGTTCAATTGCATGTATAATATTCTGAAATAGAAGAAAATACGTTTCTATATAAAAGCGAACAATACACCGCCGCTGTGCAAGAACAAATTTCTTCGAAGCTTGCAGAAAATTCCAATGTAGTTTATTTCGATACACAAAATGAATAGGAGTTTTGGCACGTCCGCGTCCTTTCCGCCCGGCGGGTTATCATACCGACGTCGACAAAAGGCGAAACAAATTTCACTTGTCGTTAGCTTTTAAAACAAATTTCATCGCGAACTGATAAGCAATTGGACGTTCGACCCATTTCGTCGACAAACAAGAAAGTTTCAACAAAGGACTCGGGAAAATTCGCCTCGCGAACTGTAAGAAATCATGAAGGTACCGGCTGAGGGCATCAATCAATGGAAACAAAGGGCAGTTCAGTAGAAGGAGAGACGTGACCTACATATACATCGGCTTAAACTTCTGTCATTAGTTCCCTTTACTTTACGCCTCGATTGTCTCTGATAGTATCAATGTAGCAGGCTCGTTATTGGGTTCCGATTTATATAAAACATATTTGGATTGATGAGTATGTATAGTCATCTGAGAATAAAAATATTATGTTGGGATTGAAAGAGCTCCTGAAAATATCCATAATTTAATTCGAGTGGGATTTGTAAAGAAAAATGGAATTCAAGCGGTCTAAGCGATAACTTGTACAGATAACACGACAAAAAAATTTAACAAAAATTTTTATTATAGAAGACAAAAATTCATATGCGCAGGCATTTTGTTATAAAGTTTTTGGAATTAGTCCAAAAACTATATATAATATTAAGATTCCACTTTGGAACTTTTAACTTTTGGATGCGTTACTATTTTTAAACAAGGACACATTTTCATCTCAAATTCATGAAAATCATAAGGAGTATAATCAATTTTTACAAAAAGTTGCCTTTATTTTACGATAATGAAATTACTAATTAGACAGTGTAATATTATAATTAATCAAGCTGCTGTTTTAGCAAATTGAGGTCATCTTTTCATCAAAAGTTTGCGGAGATAATTTCGACGCGGAAAAATCGTCCCGAATTATGTAAGAAAACCTTGATGTTGCAGACAAGTTCATTAATGACCCAGTTACTTGAGTAAGCAACTAAGTGGGAATATTATCGAAAATACCATGAACAGATCAGATAGAACGACCTCGGCTGAACATCGATCATCGAGAGACAAAAAGCATGGGATCGATGGAGCATGAGACTGGACACTCAGCGAGACACTTCATCATTCTAGTTCTGGTTCTCGATGATTCGGTAAACATTAACATTGCCGTCATTAACAAAAGTTCTCTGTATTTAAGGATAATGGAATTACTAATTAGTCAATGTCATATTATTGTATTTAATTGAGCTGCTGTTTAAGCGAATTGAGGTCATCTTTTCATCAAAAGTTTGCGTGGATAAATTTTTCAAGAAAAGCGGGGCCGAATAAGTTAAGAAAACCTTGCAGACAAGTTCATTATAAATAATGATTTAGAAACCTGAGTAACCAACTTAGCATGGGTGTCGATGGAGCATGAGACTGAACACTCAGCGAGACACTTCATCATTCTAGTTCTCGTTCTCAATGATTCGGTAAACATTAACATTGCCGTCATTAACAAAAGTTCTCTGTATTTAAGGATAATGGAATTACTAATAAGTCAATGTCATATTATTGTATTTAATTGAGCTGCTGTTTTAGCGAATTGAGGTCATCTTTTCATCAAAAGTTTGCGTGGATAAATTTTTCAAGAAAAGCGGGGCCGAATAAATTAAGAAAACCTTGCAGACAAGTTCATTATAAATAATGATTTAGAAACCTGAGTAACCAACTTAGTAGGTATATTATCGAAAACAGCGTGAACAGATCAGATAGACGACCTCGGCTGAACATCGATCATCGAGATACAAAAAGCGCGGGTGTCGATGGAGCATGAGACTGGACATCATTCGAGTTCTCTTTCTCATTGATTTGGTAAACATTAACATTGACGTTTTCAAAGTCAAAAGTTGTCTCTATTTAAGGATAATGAAATTACTTGTTATTATTAGTCAAGCTGCTGTTTAAGCGAATTGAGGTCATATTTTCATCAAAAGTTTGCGTGGATAAATTTTTCAAGAAAAGCGGGGCCGAATAAGTTAAGAAAACCTTGCAGACAAGTTCATTATAAATTAATTTAGAAACCTGAGTAACCAATTTAGTAGGTATATTATCGAAAACAGCGTGAACAGATCAGATAGACGACCTCGGCTGAACATCGATCATCGAGAGACAAAAAGCGCGGGTGTCGATAGAGCACGAGTCGGGACACTCGGCGAGACACTTCATCATTCCACGTCGCTCTCATTGACGCGGTAAACATTAACACTGCCATTTTACGAGAAGTCGCCTTCGGGATGTTCTCTTTTATAGGGTAGTGTAGTTAGTCAGCGTATTATATTAATGAAGCTAAATTTTTTGTGATACTTTATCAAAAGTATGGTTGGATGTGACAGCCATACACTAAAACCAATAAATTTATTAACTAACTTAAAAAATTAACAACTGGCCAAAAATGGGTGTTATAATTTACGCTATATTAAGTATAATTATTATAATACGACAAGAGTTCAAAACTGGGACATATCCAATCTTAAGAACATTTGTAAACTACTCAAGTAGGTCATTGAAACAAATTCAAAACTAGAAAGGGAGTCGTAAACAAAGGAAAAGATCCAAGATACTGCAACCGCATTGATGTAAAAATAGAGCTGCCAAAGTAATACTTACCTTTATAGAATGCAAGAAATAATTCAACGAGGGAACTCTCGACATTATAAAGAGTAGTATATAAAATATATTTTTTATTGTGGAGATTTTTCATTTTACGTTGCAGCGTTTAAGGAGAATTCGGTCGTTTTCGTAAAAAATGAATTTTATAGCACCAGAACAGGAAATCTCCCGTCAAACAAGAGGATGGTGATTATTTGGAGGGCTCTCAGCGTACCGTGGGCGCAAACCGGGTCATTTGTTTGTTGAGTTGCTCTCCAATCGTGGGTTTTTTGTTGGTATGAAAGAAATCTAGTGTATTTTCCAGCTCTGCATAATGGTACTCTACAAAGTATACTTATAATGTTCAATACCATGTTTTCAATATGAAGTCTGTTAAATTCAAGTAATAGTTACAAGTCATTATATTAACGAGTATATTAAAGATTAAAATTGCGCAAAACATTTTTGTGTCTCACAAATATCCTATCCTAAACATTTAAATTTCAAAGAATGGAGGGTGTAAAATAAGACTGATTAACATAAAAAAATTTTAGGATGGTTAGATACGAGTATGTACGGTTCCCCTAGGATTATTTATTGAAGAGTATATAAGACTGTGTCATCAGACTTGAGGTATACGATTAGGTTCAAGTACTCGTATTAGGTGTAGCTTTGGACCGATACTAAATATTCCTATATATTTCCTCGAAGAGAACTTGTTTCGTAAGGCGTTCTCCGCCTGGCTGGGCGGGGTTATTCGATCATACCGGGGTCGGGATGACCCGGAATTTCATCTCCCTGAGAGGTTCGAACTATGCGCCATTTATTTTAGTTTGGTCGATTTCGCCGCGACTGAGAAACTGTCTTTGGGTATCGATGGAATTGCTAGGAGCTCATACCGAAATTGAGACGGTGTCCCAATATAGAATGAGAACTCTTTATTTCTACCTATGAGTACATCTAATTACCTACTTATCTCTAAGGAAGTAATTCAAAGATACAAATAATACGAATATTTATTCATGGCACTAGTTAAAATATCGAATGTTTTAAAAATAATACTGTGATCTACTGATGGGTGGATGGGATATGATATGGTGGTCCTTGGTTTAAGTTTACAGCTATTTTATTTGGGGTAATAAGGGATTTTTAATCAAGCTTAAGCCCAATTTTCCAGACAGCGGATTTAGAAAAGATAAAGAAAATGATTTATTTATAACGTCTAGACTCTAGAATATAAATAAAGCATCTGCAAATACCTAGGTATGTCTGTTATTTCTTATTATATAAAATCTACCAATAAAATATGATTGACATTTTGATGGGAGTTATTTAATAAAGAATCTGCGAGATTCACAGCAAACTGTCCGAGATTTTATGAATGAAAATAAATCATGCTTGGATCGTAAGGAATCCTTCACGACGCGTCGACGAAATTCTTTATTGCTATAATTCAAAGATATTAATAATGCTCGGGAACGGAGCTGATATACCGCCGAATCATCTTTGTTATCACAATGATGATATCCTTTGTTTGCTTGGTGGACAACTTGTTTTTACTGTCGAGAAATAGTGTAATAATAAGTACCATGATTCTTACAAGGTATTAGGTTTATTTATCCGCATTTAATCGGCTTATCCGGAATTATGTTAAGGCCTTATCTTTCATGCTTTCTAAGCAGCATAGTTTAAAGGAGAAGGTTCACCTTCGGTGTACTCTTTGTACGCTCTACCATGAATAGAGGAAAATACATAGATTATATTAAAAATATAATAATTTAGAATATTAAAGCAAATAACTAGAAATAAAATAAAATGTATTTCAAGTTTTCGATACGTTTTCAAGATGGCAACCTTTGGCCATAGAGGCGCGAAATGTATCAAATGTCATTTCTGACAGCCAAGTGCATTATTCAATGAACTCTATGGTGTTTCTGTTTTCTTTTCATTCCGAGTTTGCCGCGGTGTTGTGAAGTGCTCGTGAATGCTATCTCTTGTGTTTTTTTTTTATAAGTACATTAGTTTTCCTAATGCATTTCAATTATCAAAGGCTGCTAAAATAATAACATTATATTATTTGGTCTATAATATTAACTAATCAATCAAGTAAATAACCTATGTGACACATCAACGACCTCCCATTATTTGACACTTGACAGAAAACGTCAAAAAATATGAATCCGCCATTGTTACCCACTCGTGTTTAGTGTTGCTTAACGTGGAAAGATTAAATAATCACACCGCCGAAATTACGACAAATTCGCAGATTTGAATGATCAAAACTGGTTTAGTATTTTTTTTGTTTCATTTCTCTACTTGTACAAAGACCGGACCGACGCTCCATACAAATCTGAACCATCTCCTTTAAATGAATAAAGGTACCCGTTTACTTACTATTTTCTAATTTTGATGACGATTGAATCGGCTTCCCACAAGGGAACTCCTCGATTAGTCTAAGCAAAACCCTGCTTGTTTACTTATTGCAACTAGGTATATATGAACTTACTTATATTCATGATGATTGGATAGAGATTCTCGGAGAGCGACTTACCTGCAATGCAAAAAGCCATATTATAAGTGTGAAACAAAAAGGAAATAAAGACGTGTGGCACTCGGAGACTGCCGCGGTAAAGCTATGCATAGATTTTTTTATCGTTACGGTTATTTTCGTTACGGAATTTCTGGATTCGGTCTCTACGCTCAGGGCCCGCGATAGAAGCTATGCAATAGCTTAATAATAATTAGAGAAAACCTGTTTAAAATTAGAAATATAATTTTCAATATACATATAAAACGTAAGTCGTATTTATAGCAAAGTGTTTGGAAGATTTGTTTAATATTTTCACCCTCCATATTTTGCCCGATAAAGTAAAATAATTTTATGTTTTGCTATATTATTGGCAGCTGATTAAAAACTAACCTACTCGTATCTATTTAACAAAGACGTTTTAATTTATTAAATCATACTGAAAACTTCCTGACGAGGATATAATGTTCCTAGATTCTGGCCGTGACTTTGTTAATCAGTTTTTTAAATTAATTTTATGCATAGAAGCAAGTAATAGAAAATGTCAAACACACTATTGAGTGGGTCTCCTGGTACGGTGCAAAGCGGGTGGTTTTTCTGTTAAGTGACAGGAAAAAAATTACAATTTAAAACTGTTTTAGCTCTGCTCTGGAAGGGAAGTAAATCTAAATAAGTTAATTATCAACCATTCTTTATATTCATCTCTCAAAGAGGGCAAAGTATAAGATTTTTGTAAGTTCCTTATAAACCGAGGCATCCTCAGTAGATATTGAGTTCACAATGCGTGCTTGTATGTTATATAATGTCGCATAGTGTATTATACAATCTCGCATTCTAAAGTCATAATCTCCTGAGGATGTTCCGATGTCGGGACGAAACGTGCATTCAATGTCGTAAGAATTGTGTGCGGTTTTGCACGTGGCTGGTATTGCTTGCTTGGGAAATTGCCTTCGTGCTTGAGTTTCATGCTTGGGAGTGCGGGCGGTGCTTGGCTTGTTACTGCATGTTAGATCACACAGATTCTATTTAGTAGGGTTTAGTACATGCTTTAAAAAAATATGCAGCGGCTGTCCATAGATGTCGCTGGCTGTAAATGTATGGAGGAATTCGGTTCGTTTGTGCGAAGCGAGTAAACTCGAAATTTGAACAAAAACTTGTACTAATCCTAGGTAGCGGATTATAGCAAGGCAATATAATTTTTCTAGCTAATTATAAAAGTCTTGAGTGTGCCCATGGCAGATATCGAACCTGCGACCTCCTCGACTCGAATCAGGGAGGTCGTTGTACGAGATGAGAGGTCTTCGTAACAATGGATTTTAAAAGCGGACGGAAAACTTTTTCAATTTGTCAACCTCAATCGCAGCTCGCGAGTAAGTTACCTCATTTGTTAAGTAAGGTATGTAGTCGTTTGCTGAGTGAGGTACTCAATAAAACCCTGAGTGCCGCTCCGGTCCGAATCCTGTTACATTCCCATTAAGCCTCCATGAATATCAATTAAAGTTCACGACTTTAATTGTTACTCCGGCATTTAATGCTATTTGCATGTTGCGGGGGTATTAACTTACTCAGCTATTACCCCTTTCCCCCTTCAGTAATTGAGTTCGCATTCGTTGTTACGAAATACAACATGAAGTATGAACGCGATGCTGCGCCATTTGGATAGTTTTTATTTACTTTTTCTGCGGATGCGATGTTTTGGGCTACGTTTAAATTAAATGCGTAAAAAAACCGTATTCATCGCTGACGTAAATCAGAGAACCAATTAGTGGGCCGAATTTGTAAAAGATTACGATAACGATGAATACGTTTTTGTTACACAATCTAGGGGCAGTTTTAAAACACTTTTATCAAAAGCATTAGTGTCATTTACGGTTCCCGTAAGATTTTGAAATAATCGAAATTGTCTATAGCAATCTATCAATTATAAGTAGATTACTATTTAGATGTAGAAAGCAGACGTATGCTAAATTAAAGCGTGCGAAGCTGCGGGTAAAATCTTATAATGTGTAACTCAGAGCGAATGCAGCCAATCTGTCTTTTTGTGATCTAGACTACACCCAAGTATATCGTACATAGACCTGGCCCAGGGCTCATACATTTATGAAACGTCTCCTTTACTAAAAAATTGGTTGCCTGTAAAGTCGGTATACGGGCGAAAGTTTTACGTGACAACGACTTTGAGTGGTAAAATAATCTTTTTATGTCTGTCTCTCTCGCTCTTAGGCGGGCTAACCATGCCCGAGTGGAAGGGACTCGTGCCTCTCACTCGCTCTCATTGTGAGCGCATAACGTGAGCGGAGCGTAACGCAGTTTCTTGAAGTGTCACCCGGCAAACCAATTTATAAGACGTTGTCACGTCAATAATAATTGGAACTGATGATTGCTTAAATTATAGTTTTTTGGTAGTAGCGTAATTAAATATTATGACCTGAACTAAAGTAAAATTGGACAAGCAAGAACCGAGCACAATGCATACGTTGCATTACCGAGGGTTAAATTAGTTCCACAGTGCAATAACTCACACCAGGTCAAAGTTTTTTATGTCTCGTAACAGAATTATAGGTCACGTCACACAAACCGCTTGGGATCCCAGCTTGCGCATATTTTAGTAAATACATATTTTTAATTAACGTTATAAATCATGGCACTTAATGGATGGAATTAAACGCAATATACGTCATACATACACTTGGCAATTGGGGATTTTCATGAAACAGCAAAGCTCCCCCTAGAGTAGTAGAGAGGTTAGTTTATTTGCTAGAATATTTTAAGAAAATGTGGAAGCTACACAATAACTTATTATCATATTAATATTTTCTTATAAAAAATAAAAGGAAATATTATAATTTCAATTTTTCAATACTTTCTTTGACACACGTTTCGTCCCGATACTGGGACAAACTCAGGAGATGTTGACTTCATAATGCGAAATCGTAGCGCTCTAAGATTCCAGTCCTACAAATTTTAATATGTACTATATATGTCATTTTGTTTATTTAAACAAGAAAATAAAACAAATTACTTAATGATATCTGACCCGTAAAGTGGTGTACTGCAATAAATTTTCATACAATAGAATTACAAAAATAGCAAAAGAAGATGAAAAAGAGTAGATAAATCTCCGTATAAATAATCCAAACTAAAGCGTCGCTTTAATAGAACGAGCATAGTTATTTATGTATATGTATATTTTAAGTATGTGGAAAGTTGAGACAGTTTAGTTGAAAATTTTTAATTTTGTTGTTTGCATTTGCCCCGAATACACTCAGGAAGCTAAAAACAATATTATAATCTGTGAGTAAATATTTCTAAGTTATAAAAAAGGTGGTGCGTTTTAATTTTTATGAAAGTATATTCGTATTCTTGTTTTATAAAAACTTTTCCGGACATATACAAAGTCGCGTGCATACGAAAGTTATATGTATACTTGTAGGGGAGTGTCAAAGCAGAAACCACGGCTACGTAAACATTTGCTCGCGCTGCAAACGGGTAAGGCTTACACAAAGCTGTGTCTCTTACAAGAAACAAAAGACCCAAGTTTGAACGGAAATGCTGGGGACATTGGTCGGCTTGCTTACTTTAGGCTGTTGCTAGTTGCTGGGTATATATTACATAGCCATACCACAGAATACCTAATAGTACCTAATTATCCTTGCTGCCTCCTCGGTCTAGTGATAAACAAACTCGACTGAAAATCGCGAGATCCTGGTTACAATTCCCGAATCGGGCGGGTATCAGAGCATAGAGTTTTTCTGATAAGAAATTCGTTATACCAGCTCGGAGTTTGGAAATTGGTGGTGATTGACCAAATGACCACCGTGCCTCGGAGAGCATATTAAGCCGTCAGTCCTGCGCCTGACTTTTCTCCGATGTCGAGCTGCCACTCCATCGGAGTATGAGAGTGAGAAAATAAAGAATGCATCTGTGTTTGCCACTATACGCTTGTGCACAATTAAATCTTCCTGCTTACAGAGATTTAGCCAATTTCCGTGGTTATTAAACACGATTAGTATTTCATCAGGGAGCCATCACAATTCTTATAAAAAACTATGTACTGTCATTAAGCAAGCTGTAGCCAAAATATCTAAATCTTTTCAAGAGAAACTTTATTTTTGTAATCCTAACATGATCCTCGAAGAGATGTTGTAACTTGCTAAAACCAGATAGAACTGCATCTTTGATAACTTCTTGAGTTGATTATTGTGGCCTTTTGAAGCTTTAGAAACTTGGAGAGACAAAGCTCATGCTCTCACGTTAACCTTGAAGCAATAATTAATTTGAATTTGGTAGCAAAAAAATGAGTTGGAGATCCGAGTCCAGCAGTGGGAAGTAAACGTAAGAGTGTGTTTGATGATGTTAAATAATAATATGTATAACACCTACGTTTTAGTTCAAGTCATTAATCTGATTTATTTGATACCAGGATGAACACTTAGGGATTTTCTTAAGTCACAGAAACATTAAGTTATGAACACTCGTGTAATAAAACACAAACAGTTAATTGCTGTCGATGAAAAGAAAATTAATGTTTTGCGATTAGAAACCATGGGATGAATATAGCAACAATCATGTAAGCGAACTTATTAAGAAATGCCATCATAATTAAATAACTATAATGATAAAGAAAACTCTCTAAAGGTAAAAGCGATCGCGCGGCGCGGAAAAACATCCACGCATAATAAATAATATCTGGTTGACCGAGCTTCGCTCGGTAGTTTAACTACTGGCTAATAGATGGCAGCAGAAGTGCTTTGCTCGGTAGTTTAACTACTGGCTAATAGATGGCAGCAAAAGTCATATTTTTATTAATTTTTTTTGGTAAATTCGACATTTTCTAAAAATGAATCCTAGCTAGATCGATTTATCGCCCCCAAAACCCCCTGTATACTAAATTTCATGAAAATCGTTGGGGCCGTTGCCGAGATCCAGATTATATAGAAATATATATATATACAAGAATTGCTCGTTTAAAGGTATAGGATTAATGAACCGTTCAGTAAATTAAAGCCAGGAAGGTTCCTACAGTCATGGCTTAAGTCATTATGGAGACTACACCCTTTTTGTAACACGCGGCGCTGTCGGCATCGGTTTTGATAGTGTAGTGTAAGAGACAGAAGAGTCGATGGCGATGTAATGACTTGATAGATTTGGAACTGTTCAACAATACTTCGACCTTTTCTCCTGATGTTTGCCCTGAGCGATGTCTTTCTATGTTCTATTTTTCTACAAACTTGTGCCTATAAAGCGTGCGCCACTTCTTCCTGACTTCTTACAAATTGCATGAAACTTCTGCGATAATATCGCTTCGCTTCGTGGTCTGAACTGCCTTATAAAGGTCTCTCTATTTCATTCAATTCCATATAAGCGATAAATTCGGCTCCATCATTTGCGTCCGTATTTTCATTAAAAAATACCATCTCTGATTTTTGAGTCTGTTTGTTCTCAAACCAATAGGGACCAAACAGCGGAGTTGAGGCTGCCGTTATTTACTTAGGTTTGAGTGCATTGCTATTTGCTACTTGGCCATGACTTTTTTTAAGTAATTTTTGCTTATAATTTTTATTTCAATTTTTGACTTTCCTTGTCTTTGTTGCAATAAAGTCTGCCTGTAAGTATGTAAGAGGCAACGAACCAAAAAAAATTTTTATTCGTAAAGCAGCAGTTGTTGAAAAAAATCCCACCTCATATCTCGCCAATAGGATAATGTTCATCAAACGAGCGCACGTTTCTCCACCACTAAACTCGTATAGTTTTTGTGTAGCCCTCGCCGTCGGCTCGTCTCGGCTCCGCTTTGTTTCCCAGAATAAATTTACATCTTAATAAACGCTGGGATGCGCGAGCTTTTTGCCGTAACACAAACCCTAATTCGGTCTTAATGGGACGATGGGAATTTAAAACGATTACGCTTCGCTGAAACCTCAGGTTATAATTTGAATATTACTCAACGAGTATTCCCATATTTCTATAGGCTATGGAGCTACAGATAGCTTTAAAAGACATAAAAGTAAGCATGAGGTAGGTAAGCAATTTCGTGGTGACTAGTCGAAAAGGTTTACACGCAGTCATGATTATTGCCTGCAGTAACTGGAAGTTGCTTCTGATTTTATTGTGAGAAGTTGTACCAGCTTAGCTTTTGTTGAGATTTGAGAAGGTACATTTACTTGAACTTGATAAAACAGTACTAATGTAATTTTGATGAGTTTCCGTTTTTGACTTCATGTTGACAAAGTCGTGCGCAATTGCCTTTTTTACCTGACTGCAAGAAGGGTTATGTTTTTCGCGCGTATCTTGTATGTATGTATGTAAATTTCTTTATGACCACGTATCTTCCAAACGGCTGGATGGATTTTGACGCTAATGGTATCGTTAGATTCGTCTCATTAACCCAAGTGTTCTTAGATAGGTTTTTGAAAATAAAAAGCAAAATGGCGGATTTTGGGCCTAAAATTGTCAGTCATTTACAAAATATTTATAACCAAACCTATCGAGTGGGGTATCAAAATGAAGGGAATTATAAGGAGATTACAAAAATATATATAAGTCATATGTTCCGAATTAATTTGGAATTATAAACAGTCGACCAATGCGTTCAAAATGGTAATATTTGTAGTTTTTGATAGCGTTAATCTTGTATTGACCAAATGTGTGTCGTACTTTATATTGTGCATTTTAACTTGGTATATCATAGCATAAATCGAAAACATAATTTAATATAATCATTAAACAATTATTTAACATCTGTACTTTCGCTACTCGCCCTAGATGGCGCTGTGTGTACTTTAAGACGCGCTCCACTTTATCGATCAGATTTAATCTAATCACCCTTCATTTTAACAAACAATATTAAGTAATATAAATGACCTTTCATAAGTGCCTGTAAGTTAGGCCTATGTGAAATAAATATTTTTTCTATTTCTATTTGTAATCTCAGTTTTTCCCGAACGATCCGCTTAAAGCGACGTGAGTTAGATACGCCTGAGCCCTAAACGTACACAAACTACACCTATGAAATGTTACTGGTCAGCTTATATATTTCCGGGATAAAAACCAGGTTTGCGTTTGACGACACTGTTTACAACTTTTACTTCTTCCAAGTGACTGACTGACTTGAACCGACATAATATAATATATAACCAAATATACCCACTTTACGTCTTTGACATTGTGTAGATAAAAGTGCTTAGGTTTCGCTCGTAAAGTGTGGCAACTAAAAAGCCTGAAATAAAATAAATAATTAAAAAAATCAAAAACCCGACTGCAAAAATGTCAACTAAAATGCAATAACTTAAAAGACTGAAACAAGGCGGACAACGAAAACAAAATTATAATAAACTTAAAACGATGCAATTTTTACTTCATTTTAACAACAACATTATGAGCTGAAAGCTTTAGTTAAATTTTCGCATTCAATTTAAAAATAAAGCAGGCGGGACCTATTAATTTTCTGTATGTTAATTTATAATTTGCGAAAATAGGTCCCGCCTTCTATATTTTTAAATTGAATGCGAAAATTTAACTAAAGCTTTCAGCTCATAATGTTGTTTGTTAAAATGAAGTAAAAATTGCATCGTTTTAAGTTTATTATAATTTTGTTTTCGTTGTCCGCCTTGTTTCAGTCTTTTAAGTTATTGCATTTTAGTTGACATTTTTGCAGTCGGGTTTTTTGATTTTTTAAATAATTTATTTTATTCTTCACACTTCTACGAGGAACGATCGACTCTCTACGATCGAACGAATTTCAATTGACTGGTGTTAGAGTTGTCTAACTACAGGTTGTAAGAGTTTATAAGTAGAGTTAGGTACATTAAAATTCCTACTCTCTTTTGATTCCAAGAACTCAAATAAGAAAGTTGAAATATCGCAGTATACTCGTACATATACTGATTTCAAAAAGAGAAAAAAAAACAATTTTGATATTTTTATTTTGTGCATACAAACCGAATTTCAAAAAAATTCTGAATGATTTATACTTTTATTTATATAAGTTTAGCTAACTAGTGGAGGTAATATTAGTTACATCAGTTAGTTAAGTCATTTTTAACTAACTTTGGAATCATAAAAAGGATGGCCTTCTTTACGGAGAATCTTGATTGTTTTGTCAGGCCCGGTTTCCACTCCCGTCAGTTTGGGAGATGTTATTATGATGAAATCTGATTACTCAAACACAACTCCGCTCCGCTTTGGTGGAAACCGGACTTTAGGCTTCGACAGCATACTTAGTGATGGTCGAAAGAAATTTAGTGGTAGGGTACTTACTAACATTAAACGCAAAAATAGTAAAATGTGGTTCCCCCTTTATTCCAAAAAAAGATCTCTATTTTTTCCCCTCCTGCATGTCACTTGCATTCTCCCCCCTTCAACGGATCAATACAAAAGAACAGTGTGCAGAGTAGGTAATTGGTATCAAGCAGGACTAAATGATACTTACAACCCTCGCAAAAGTAACGTGCCACCATTTCTATTACAAGTGTCGTTATATATGTATGTGTTCAAACCTGATTTTCTAGGCAAAACTATACCCTACATCATATACTTACTCGTACTACTCGTAGTTTGTTCTACGCCGAACTGATTCAATTGTTGCGATTTAGTTAACTAACCAAATAAAGAAAGGCCAAGGATGAACTAGTTTGGCCTAAAAATTGGGCTTGGCCAGTAACATACAACTAACAACTACTTATAGAAAATACCGTAAAAGTGCAAACACAAAATTTGGCTGGATCATCATGAAATTTCTCCAATAGCAATTTCTTTTTATTTTCATGTTTTTTGATAAACCTTGAGCGAACTTAATGTCCATCAAATTTTCGATAATATGCACACATGCAATCGAACAAAGATTTGTGTACATTTCTTTACAGTCTACTGGTACGAGTAAGTACTTGTACTCATCCGATGATAAGTGATGATGTAGCCGATGATATGATCGCACTAACAGGGTAGGGGGAAGTAACCCCAAACGGTTTCTAAAAGCATCGCGCCGGGACGCTAAATCGCTTGGCAATACATCTTTTGCTGGAATAAGATGAAAAGTAAACATGGTTGAAATTTTTCACCAGACCTCACCTGAGTGAATCTAGAAAATATAAAGTTCAAAGTGGCCCGTTGCGGAAATCGAATCCGCGACCTCTCACTCGAAGCCTTGTTTTGAATTCTCAACAAGGAGCCCAAAAAACATTGATGTCAAGTTTAACACAATAACTCAAAACGAGGAAACCCATAGAAGAACCAAAGTCAACTTTTACACCAACAACAATTTACAGACCAAGTATAGTAACAAGTTGGAGTATGAATAGACATGTTAAAGAAAACGCAATGTCGGATGACCTCCTGCCTCCTCCTATGCGGGCTTAAAAAAATCAAGAAATATTGATGATGAAAGTAAAGGCCCGTGTACAGTAAATAATATACGACAGTAAAACCGTAGAGGTCTATAAGTCTGATAATAACAACTTAATATAGATTCAGTACAAAGTGACTTAGCACGGAGCTTTTATAACAGCACTTTTATTCTTGAGACTGAACAAACTAGGTACAACGGATGATGTACTCGACATCATAATCGATAATAATAATAATTTAATAAAAAAAAAGAAAATCGATCATCAGACATCTAAGACAAATTGCTCGAGCGAGGCGTAAGAAGCACGGGTCATAAATATTCATGTCGGTTGGGGACCCAAAAAAGT
Organism: Coenonympha glycerion; assembly: GCA_963855885.1. NCBI lineage: Eukaryota > Metazoa > Arthropoda > Insecta > Lepidoptera > Nymphalidae > Coenonympha > Coenonympha glycerion. Next base: position 4,984,326 of record OY979632.1, read on the forward strand.
CACCGTTAAGTCTATTTCCGATAAAACGCTGGGGTACCTTCGATCCTTAATGGTGATTCCATTTTCGCAGGCCCCATCAGCTTCGATCGAAAAAATGTTATGAAATTGCGAAGTTAAATTGGGGCTTCACTTATTAAGGCTGTATAGTCTCGGATAAAGCCGCGCGTGCCCAAATTTTGTGAAAGAGGCAAATAATTTTGGGGTTTATTATTATCCCGTTTCTGCCGTAATTTCTGACGGAACTCTTAATCACCCTTTCTAGAAAAAATACCGTAATGTTGAGGTGTCCGATGCTAATATTCTACCAGGAGTTTAGAATTAAACTTTGTCAATTTATTTTATACATCTGTAGGAATTGTGAATAGAAAATTCCCACGGGAACATGAATTTTTCCGGGATAAAAAGTAGGGATAAGTAGTACTGAAGGAGTAACAAACATACACATACACTTACATACAAACTTTCGCATTTGTGACATTAGTGTGATAATATCGCACATTATTGTGGGAACATAGAACGTGTCTACAATAATTCAGTTCACACAATATGTAATCCAATACAAAACACTTAGCTCGAACATTGTCTTCCTGCGGAAGGGATCAATTTGCATCAGCACTGAAGTTAAGCCCATTTCCCCTCACGCGAGCGATTTATGAAATTATGCAGCGTTGGATAGCACCTGAACTATCAACTTTGATGGCACTTCACTAGTCCTCTAGGAATACGGTGTGAAAGGTGACCTTTATCGACTACCTTTGCAAGAGTCTTCTTGTTCCCTATCAATTTTACGTATGAGTAAAATTAAGCTAACGAAAGTTTGCTATCCAGCGCGACTAGACAAAGTAACTAGCGTTCACGACAGTAGGTAAAATTGTATGGTGACAAACCACGTGACTGTAGAAAAACCACGTGACCGAATAGAGGAAAACACGCTGTTTTTGAAAATTGACTATGACAATTTGAACCCTCCATGGCGTTCTCGCAGACTTGTAGATAACTTTATCGTGCTGCGCGTGACAAGCGACACCAGCAGCAGCACAGTGAACAACGCTAAGCATAGAGTAGAGTCTGCTTTCATTTATTTTTATTCGGTCACGTGGTTTTTCTAAAGTCGTCAACGCTTAACGACTAGACACTTTGTCTAGGCCCTTAGCAAAGCTTTCAATAAAAAGAAAAAGACAACAAAGTATTTTAACATATATTATATTTAGCTTTTAAAGACAAGATGGTAAGGAAAGTTACACCTGCTATATAAACAATCATTATTCATCAAGTTAATTTAGTGACATTGTAGATATTTATATGTATACAATGACGCAGAAGCATCACGTAGCTTTTTTTCTGTACAGAATAATGCGTTTCTAAAGCATTTTATCAACATTTTTTATAATTAACAAAATATGAAAAAAAGATTTTAATGAAATTAAAAGATTTAAATACCTATTCGAAATTAAATAGAGAGTTCGAGTGTAAAATCGAAAACAAGAATTTATACTTATAACGTAAACACAGATTATATTAACGTAAGCTGATATTCTATAAATTTACGAAATGGTATTTGTTGTACGATCGCTTATAATAACGTAGTTGATTAAAATATTCCAATAACCTTTTATTTATGGTTTCTTCTTATTAATTTCGTCACAACGAATAAAATATTGGGCCAACTTTCATGACTTCTGCGCATTACGTACCGGTGATTTATAATTTCACGCAAGAAACCAAATTGAATTTTCGTTGGTGGGAAGCACAAAATATTATTGAAGGAGTAGATTTGTTGGCTATAATTAAAACGATAATTGGAAAATAGCCGTCTATTAGGCTCCACTCTTGACTATACCACTTTAATAAATATAGCTAACATAGCTGTTCTTGTTTTTTATTGAAATCAATTAAATACTTAGTTTAACAGAACTAAAACATTAGGTGACCGCAATCAAAACTCTAAAAATGTCCTTTTGTCGACCAAAAGGGAAATAATATAATATGAAGTACGCAAGTCAGTTTTTGGACCTTTGCTTTCATATTAAAATAAGCATAGATGGACAAGAAAATATTTTGAAGGTGTTTCGGCCCTTCCAGCCCTATTTAGTTTTTCGAATAATGTTATTAATAAAAACTTTGCTCGAAAATTCCCATTCACCTCATATTGGTTCCCAAAAGATTTATTTTTCCCGTTTCCCAGATTTGGAGCTTTTTAGGGTTCCGTAGCCAAATGGCAAAAAACGGAACCCTTATAGATTCGTCATGTCTGTCTGTCTGTCCGTCCGTATGTCACAGCCATTTTTTTTCGGAAACTATAAGAACTATACTGTTGAAACTTGGTGAGTAGATGCATTCCGTGTTGCATTAAGATTTTCACACAAAAATTGGTTGCCTGTAAAGTCGGTATACGGGCGAAAGTTTTACGTGACAACGTATGTCTGTCTCTCTCGCTCTTAGGCGGGCTAACCATGCCCGAGTGGAAGGGACGCGTGCCTCTCACTCGCTCTCATTGTGAGCGCATAACGTGAGCGGAGCGTAACGCAGTTTCTTGAAGTGTCACCCGGCAAACCAATTTATAAGACGTTGTCACGTCAAAAATAGAAAAAAGCAATAATTTTTTAGGGTTCCCCATACTTAGAACTGAAACTCAAAATTTTTTTTCATCAAACCCATAGGTGTGGGGTATCTATGGATAGCTCTTCAAAAATGATACAAAGGTTTCTTATATCATATTTTTCTACAGTCAGTAGTTTGCGCGAGAGACACTTCCAAAGTGGTAAAATGTGTATCCTCCCCTGTTACTTTTAAAATAAGTAAATGATAAAACTAAAAAAAATATATGTTGTAGATTACCATGCAAACTAACACCGAAAATTGGTTTGAACGAAATCTAGTGAATAGTTTTTTTTTTACGGATCATTTAAGTGATTTTCCCATACAAAAGTGAATTTTTTTTCATTGTTCCAGCTATTCCGGAAAAACTAAAACTCGTAGAAATCTGAAATTTGGTATCTAGGTCGATATTACGTCATGAAGGTGCACTAAGAACGGGATTTCCGAAATTCACATTTTAAAGGGTAAAAATCATACTTTTAACGGATTTTCCCACTAACTACAAGAACTTTAATATTATTATGTTACTTGCTGCTACGGAACCCTTCATGGGCGAGTCCGACTCGCACTTGGCCGCTTTTTTTAAAACATGTAGATTGTAAATGCACAAATGTTGTGCCCGAGTAACTAATTTTTAATTGCCTAAGACTTACAATGTATAAATAATTAGCCCAATATAAGTGAAAAACTAAATAAAATTAGAATTTTCGCCCCCTTAAGGTCATCAAAAAATTCTATCACATAAAGGTGGAAGTTTTTTATGAGTATGTTTGTTTGTTTCTCCTTCGGAGCAATAAGATAATACTTATGCCTTTTACGATTGTTTTATTCAAAATTAAGTATATGCATTTTTCACCGACGCATGCTTAACTTGTCACGAATAGAAAATAATGTTGATACTTGGCATTATGTACGTAGATACGGAAACATTGGAAAATTTATCGTTTTTATGTAACTTGTTTAAATGACGGAATGTTCATTTGCATGTTGTAAGCGTATTTTGGTCGTAACTGCACGATATTGCCTATCATTACTTTTCATATTACACCGTAGTTAATCGCAGGCGATTTTGTGCACTTTGTTTATTTTTCCTGAGGGACGAAATTGTTATATGAGTTTTTTAACAGTTCATTCTGTTTATACAACTGTTTTATTATACAAGCTTAATAATGTAGCAGTTGAATCGATTTTGATACTTCGAAAATTTTTATAGATTTAAGACAAATATCAATTATCAACCAGGTTACCAGAAAATACAAGGACAAAAACGACCGTGACTTTCCATTGCTCACACTCCAGTTAACGACAAATGGGTCCCTCTATCGTGTCAAGCCCTCAATATGTATTGTGCAGAAGAACAAAACATTATCAAAATCCTGCATATAAGTATAGTATGTGCAGGATTTTGATTCGATATTGTTTTTATAGCCAAATAATAAGTATATGTAGCAGTAATCATTGTACGTAAAGAACAAAAAAATGCTCAAGGAAATTTATTTATAGGAAATAGATTTATAGTTTACTAAGTACTACAGGTAGATGAAGGGAACATCTTTTGTATAAGATGCAAATATTATTATGGAGTCAGTGAAAGCTCTAATTGGATATTTAATACTGTTTACATGTTGAGCAGGTACACTAAATTGGGGACTGCGCCGCTACATAATTCAGTTTGACGCGCTTTTGAATTTACGAATACATTGCCGTTACTTGCTACTTGGTATGGATGGTGTGGATGGCATTTTGATTTACGAATTTGAATAAGTGTTATCAATTTTATACTTTGAAAGTTTTTTTTCGTTTGAATTTTTTTTTGTTTCATATCAATAGAGTTTTATTTCAATGTAAATTATATTGGGCCCATATTATGGATTTAATTATGGGCCTGCATATTTTTAGCTCTGAGTATTTATTTATTTTTTGCCTATTTAGAGTATTTTAAAACTATTAATGTTCATGAGTGCAAAAGTTACAAACTAAAATTAGTTTTTTGATTATTTGAAAAATATTGGTACTTAAAAAGTACCCTCAAGTTCATGGTTTCTTATTCATACTATGACTTGTATTTGCAACTATTATGTAAATAAATAAATTTAAAAATTAAAACATCGTCTTCAGGAAAAGAGAACCATTTGTTGTCTACTCGATTGTCTGTAGACTTGTTACTATAATAACTTTCAACATTTCGTCAAAAGCAGCTATAGCTTTTTATCAAATAAATGCTTTTAATCCGGTTAAGTCACTAATCGTCGCTTTGAAGGCTATAATGCCTTTAGCATGTTGTAGACGTATAAATGAACGACGTCCGTGCTATTACTATAATTGAGTTCAGATGAGTTCAGCGCGTTTTCGAACACAACACCATAACTGGATTCTTTTAATCCATGTTTTATTTTGGAGAACCCTAAAAAACCTCAAAAGAAATATAACAAAATCCTTATAAAATCACTTTATTGTCCGTCTGTCACGACCCTTTATTTCAGTAACTATTAGGAAAGCTTCCAAATTCTAATTTAAGCTAAAGCCAAGAAGGGGCAAATATTTACGCCGTAACAAATATTTGCCCCTTTTGACGAGCTTAAATTTCAAAAGAAGGTTAAAAAAATAAAAACCCCTAAACTGTAAAAATATAAAGGACAACGTGTCATTGGGTAACATTTTATTAATTAAAGATAAACTTCCCAAAAATCTATTTTATTATTTATGCTTTCAGGAGATAAATAAAGAATCTGATCGGTTTCCTACTAACGTTCCAGATAGCACGGATTGAACAAATAAGTACCTATAGTAATTTTTTTTAGAAAACGTGGAGCGTATTAAATCAGAGTGTTTTAATCAACTTAAAAAGCCGTTGCCCCCAGACCGAATGATAGGCGTTTCATTTCTGTGGCCGAACATACGTCGGCACAGAGTTACTGTACGTTAATCTAATCGAACTGCACGCAACGCACGTTCGCGCCCGACGTGAATTACAGTTCAACCCACCAGCGCTCATTCTAATTGATGTTGCCACCGAAATTAAACCAATTCACTTCATTACTACTTTATTTTGTTTCAATTGCTTTTTAATGGGATACCTATTTCATATTGATAAGTGTATAAACATGGTATAAACACTTACCGTCTAACAAAGAAACGTGGAATATCGGTGGAATAGTTATAGTCTGCTTTATCCTTTTCTGTCATCAATCATTTGATATTCGAAGGAAAATACAAAACAGAGTATAACTATTCTCTTTTACGTTTATTTGTAATGGGCTTAAATTAGGATCAATGAAAAGAAGAAGAAGTAAGAGTTTTATTGTTCCTAACTTCAAAAAAGTAAACAATAGACACTGTTCACGGTGTAGGAGCCATTTCCACTTCACCTGAAATTATCTATCACAAAATCCATACTAAAATAGTAATTTTCAAAATTGCCTTATTACCCTGCTAGCCTATGCAGTGCGGTACTTCCCCTATCAGTCAGTTACGCTATCCCTTTATATGCAAGGTATATTATATACTCAAATACTCTGTACAGATTAATAGCCGATTTATTATACTATCTACTCGCTATTATAAAAACTATTAAGTAGCTCACAGGTCTAATAGATTCTATTCAGTCAATACACGTTTAGCAGTCAAGTTAGCAGACAGGAAAATTTCTATGTTAGGTAATAAATAGTATTCCTTAATTCATATGTAGATATAATGTATTATCTCTACAAAATTTATGATACAATAAATCATATTTAGGCCACATGTGCCTGTAAGACAAACGTCGAATACATGCGATACATTATGGCAATGGGCATTAATGTATTTATTACCCATAAATCTTGTATCTAAATCCAAATTAATTTATCCAACGGGAGAGCTCACTATGAGTGGCTCATTTTTTTTCTAATTACACACATACACATATTAAATTAATAGTTGGTATAATATACGCCTTTCTAACAATGTTGATGGAAGATTGATGTCTTATCAGTTACGATCTAAGATATCTTAATCTTATAAATAAAAAGAATATTGACCCGAGTCCCTAATGCATTCACTCCCTTCCACCATATTATCGCCTAAACCTAGAAAGATTAAATTTAGAACAAATTTTCCTTTTTCCAATATAGACAAGGAAAAAAAGAGATTGTTGCGTAACTAACACTATAGGTCTATATCACTAGGTATTTATATTGGATGAGGAAACAGACAAACTGTAAAACTCCCTGTCGTACATAGGGCTGCCGGTCAACTCTAAGGCGCGGTCCTGTTTCGCATTCTATTGCACCGCGAGCAGCGACATATTGTGATCAGTATAGCGAAAATACCCGAGCAAGCAGGAGCGAGTCAGTTAGTTTTAATCTAAATACTGAAAGAAATGTTATTTTGACGAAAATTACCTGAAGACATAATTTACAAAAAAAAAAAAAATCTAAGAATGAGTAATATCTATGACAATGCATAAACCGTAGGTACACACTTCTAAAAACCATATCTACATACTCCTAACTAAATTATCAAGGTTTTATTGATAAGTGCCAAAGAATCGTAAAAAATAATAAAGAATTGGATTGATCCACCAAAATACGGGTTTGATTAATGTAAACTGCAGTTTTACGATTCCGGCTTACAGGGGATGTGGGTCGCAAGATAAAGATAAAAGTGGCTTTTGCTGTATCAATACCTCACCGAAAAAAATAAAACTTTACAAAAAAATTGACGATTTTACAAAGTGGATGCCATTATTGAGTATACACACCGAATGGTTCGGCAGGTGAATCGGACTAACTCGTTGGAATCACTTAAAAAAAATTTTGACGACGTTTTTTTGCCATATAAGTTCTCAGTCAGGAATAATTAGTTACTTGTTTTGCCATTTAAATTCTCACAATTAAAAATTGTTTAAGTCCTATTCTCTAACCAACCGCTGCATCATACACAAAAAATATATAATCTGTCAAGCCGTTTTTAAGGATTTTAATGACAGACAAGAGAATTTTATATTTTGGAAACATATTTAGGTTTATTTGTAAGATATTAATACCAAAGCTTCGTTGGTTGCTTCCTATAATCTAAAGCTTTTTGGCCATTTTATTTTAATCAATGTTTAACGCTCCTGCTTTTATAATCATTGGTTTGAGTGTGGAGGTTTGATATCATGATTAGGGTAAAAAGAAAATATAACAAACTGACCGATCTAACAACGCCAACCAAAATTGACCAAACTATTGGCATACAGTAGCACATAGCTGTCACGTAATTTTTTTGTAAATTCAACCTAAAGCGTCTGTAACATTATTCGGTGCCTAAAGGGACCAAAATAGGAGGTCTCGTGAGCAAAGCCACGAACTTGCACTAATTGTAAACGAAATTTAATTTAGAATACTGTGGCTTATTATGTGTTCCGAAAGAACAAAAATTATTCTTCTTACGATGTTACTCTTTAGTATATATCTAATAGCTGGTATAATAACGGGGGCAATATTATCGAACATTCTATCGACTAGTGTACCCAGGGATTAGCGGCGACTTTTCCTTCGCTATCGATATGAGGTATCTGAGAACCTCGAGATCAGCCGTTTTAAATTAATGTGTGCTATCGCGACTTCTCAGCGACCGAGATGCTTGATAAAATGAGGAAGAAAATCTTGGGATAGACATTTTCATGCCTTATTAACATAGACCAATATCACGTTCTACGGATTGCACCGTCCTGTTTCTCAACGTTTAGTGATAAAATGATGATTATTTCTTAGTCAGTAACAATCACATTTAAAGTGAGTAATGAGTATTGAAAACAAGTAGTAGTGAGTTGCGTGGGTTGCAATAAATTGCGGATGAAAAATTATACTTAGAAAACGGTTTCTAAAATTTACATACACTCTAATATTGTGTTGTTATACAATTACGTTTAATGTTATGTTTCATTTTTGCGCATATTAGTAATTCTATAATAATGTAACTGTTCGTAGGATTGCAAAATTAACAAGTGTATTTATATAAATAGGTTTTTATTATAGTTTGGGTGTCAAGAGCTTATTGAATAAAACAAATATTAGCTAACTAAATATTGTATCTAAGCAAATACGCAGTACATATAGTTAAAACAAATATTAATTCAATCGATAACGTGCTAATCCTGATCATGTCGAACCAGTCGGCAATAACACGAGTGGTTCAGTGTCAACATACCTGTTATTATACAGGTAATTGGATTAAATAGGTACGTTTCTAATGCTAATATATTATTGACTATGTAGTATGTACCTATAGCAGGACCTCTTTCCCTGCGTGATAGAGTCAGAAATGAGGAGATTCACAGGAGAACAAAAATCACCGATATAGCCAAAACCATTAGCAAGCTGAAGTGGCAGTGGGCAGATCACGCTTGTCGCAGGGGCGATGGCCATTGGAGCCGAAAAGTCCTGGAGCGGAGACCGCGTACAAGTAAGCGTAATGTGGGGCGATCTCCAGCTTGCTGGACCGACGACTTAAAGGGGGATGCGGGAAACGGTTAGATGAGGAAGGCTGAGGACAGGGAGTGGACAGGGCCTATTTTCAACAGCGGAAGTCCGCAGGCTGAGATGCTGATGATGATGAGTACCTCTTTAATCGTAACTCCAAAAGAAGAATGATCAAAGGTGATATCAAGTTTTATTAGGAATCAAAACCAAAATACTTTAGGAAGATAAAAAAGTGTTTTTTAAGAACCATTAGCACTATGCTGCGTCTTTACTGGTATGGTAGTAACTATTCTTCCACCAGACTAGTAGGGTGGGTACAGGTTTTTGTACGATTTTCGAGTCGACTCGCATCGCACAAACGACTCGATCAGCATCATTTACGGACCGTCGCTGACATGCGGCTGTCAATAGATGGCGCTGGCTGTAAATGTATGGAGGAATTCAATTTGTAAGATCAAACGTGTAAAAAGGTTGATGTGAATGTTGCCGCCAAGGACGTCAATTCTGTCGGCTTTGAGCACATTTCAAAGGATAAAATATGTCAAGAAAGTATTGTGCTCATCAATTAAATCTTTGGTGCTCATGTATTTGTTTACAAACATGCATTCACCTTAGTATTTGAATTTTTTTGTTGACATCTATCAAGTATCTATACTATGTGTGTATTTACTGATCTCAAAATTTACGAGCATCATCAAATATAACAAGTTATTCGGGTCATTGTACAGAAAAACAAAAAATAAGCAAAAAAATAAAGCCTGTTTAAATAAACAAAGTCTTATTGCGAGAGTGAAAACTTGAGGGTTTTTCGCGCTCAGACGTCTTCAAGTATGGTTTAAGGTCTTCTTCATAAGAGGGACTCGTAAAAAGATGAAAGGACCTTTTGAGTATCAAAGAATAAAATATATAAATATAAATAATATAAATATATAATATAGAGGACAACATCACATACAAATATTTACGCTTAATAATATAATAAATATCAAATACTTACGCTTTTTATTATACTTTATGACTAGCTTTTTCCCGAAAATTCTTCTCCGTTAGCTTTAGCTATTATAGTCAGTCAGATATCGAAAAGGAACCTGAGGATATGGTCATCAGAACTTTTTACGCAAACCTTCTTCATACAAGAAGATAGTAGAGCCATCTCTCAAAATTTCCCATTAACACCCAACAAAATGGCGGAAACCATTTCCATGGACACGTGCGTGCAGACTATTGACAAGATAATCTGTGGTGCGGTCTGCATGTAGACAATATTGCTTTCGGCTTGCTACTGACATTGCACAACAATTCACAACAATTAATTTCTTTGGCACCGGCAAACTGGCGATACTTTTTATCGTGGTCCGCCTCGTCCATCTATTCAGTCAGCTAAGATTTTTAGGGTACTTATGACGTTCTTTATCACCTTTCTATAATTTTGTCGGTTATGGTTACTAAGGCCCGGTTGCATCAACAAATTTTGATCGGCACGTAATGGCACTACAAAACGATATGACAGAGAAAACGATTTTAGCAAACGTAATGATAACCAACGATTTGGAACAACCTAGCCCGAGGGACACAGATCGATTTCCAATTTGAATACCAATATTAGTATTTGAATGCCTTTGATATTTGATAGCCTGCGTTGGTTAAGTTTGCTAACTCTAACAAATTTTAATACTTGCATATATTTTTGTTTATTTAAAATGATATGCTGTAAAATACAACACCTTTACGTCAAAAGGAACACCCATTTGAAAGTTCGAAACTTATGTCTTGCTTTCTTTCTGATTGGCTGGTTTATTTGAGCGAAATGTCATTTTTTATTTACCGATAGCCCGACTTCCTACTGAAAGCAATTCTTCTCTGTCTTTACAAAGTAATATCTGCGACCTTACAGATCTTCTGTATTTGTAAGGTCGCAGGATAGCAAGTAAGTAAGTAATTCTATATTTGCTCAAAACATGGTCAAAATAGGTGGAAGAGTACACAATTGGAAACCGAATGTTTTTTACCCACATACGGGTATGCAAATGTTACAATTTTTTTTTGGCATGCAATATAATTTACTCACAAACCAGACAATCAACATAAAATAATCCTCATGCAATGACATTCTATTGGTCATATCAAAATTTCCAATGACGCCTTCTCGTCATAAAAATAATAGAATAATTAAAAATCCCTTTCTATTTTAAAATTCCAAAGAAAATAAATGTAAAGAATCTTATTTCCCAAAACTTATATTCAACAACTACTCGGTTACGAACAATTTTTATGGAAATTAAAACATTAATTTTCACATCATAACATCACTTACTAGGCACTTTCTCTTCTCGGAATAAGAAATCACAAAGATTTAGTTATGAATAACCCGCCATTTGAACGCTAGTTATATGGGAATATAGATAAAAAAACCGGCCAAGTGCGAGTCGGACTCGCGCACTGAGGGTTCCATACCATAAAAGATGTAAAACATTGAAAGAATCACTTTTGTTCATGAATTTACGAGTATAATTTTCATGTAGGTACTTTTGTTGGCAAACCGCAAACGTAACTTTGTTTTTGGTGGTTTATTGTTATTAGCAAAAAAAGTATAATAGTTAGGGAGTTGATTTTATTTTTCCTGTAAAATATACATTAATGTCTATTAATCATAATTATTTCAGATTTTTCGATTGATAAACTTCGGAGATAAGGGGGGGGCACGGTATTTTTTTCGACAGTTTGCTCAATAAATCCAAAACTATCAGGCATAAAAATAAATAAAAATCGGTTTTAGAATAAATACACAAGTAACGCCCTTTCATATGATACCCCACTCAATATAGTTATCTCATTTTCAAAATTCGAAGTCCCGGTTTTCCCCCCTTTTTAAATATAAATAAAAACAATTTTCAATATTTTATGAGTGCAATGGCGTTGGGTCACTATTACCTAAAACTATTCCAAATTTCAAGTCGATAGCTTTGATAGTTACTGAAATAATCGAGTGTGACAGACGGACGGACGGACGGACGGAGAAAGTCTCACCATAAGGGTTCCATTTTTACCAAATTGGTATGGAACCCTAAAAAGTAGAGGTCTATTAATAAAAATCGTTAGATGTCCGTCAACATTAGTTATCTGGTGAAACCGGGCCTTAACAAATGCGCAGATTATACAAAGGTTATACAGAAGGCGTGGTCGTGTTCTTGAAACGCTGAAATCTCTGCGCTATCAATAAGGCTTTGTAAGCAGTCCCAGTAATACAGTTTGCCGCCAAACGCTTTATCTTCGGGATTACAGGGCCGGAGATTCTTGCAGGCTCAAGATTTACAATCCGATCTTTAATGTAATCATTTATGAAGCGATCTCAAACTATTCGAGATTATCTCGGTTAAGCCGGTTTAGTGGAAAATTGTACCTATTAGATATGTAATTATTCTATTATTGTTTATCTATGTTACTTATCTATAGTAGCAAAGGTTGATCGGGTTCTTCACATTTTCTAAAACAATAAAAAGGTCAATAATTAATCAAAATTAAGTCGGGTGATTACTATTTACTACTGTATTGTAATGTACCACCTATAGACCGGGGTAAAAAACTTTGCCGATTTTTAAAGAAGCCTTTAAAAATCGGCAAAGTTTTTGTTGGTTTATCTCGATTTCGGGCAAATCTATTCATTATTGTATTTTTACTTTTTTTTATTATTTACTCTGTGTCCCAAACAACTTTCGTTCAAACACGTGGAATACAATAAAAATTACCTATTGAATTCAGGTGGTTGCGACCACGTGGTTAGAGACCCATTCAAAAAGCTTATCCTTATTGACAATTACAATAGACTTAGCTAAAATGACGACGATTGTAAAACTAAAAATACATTACCGCTTCGGCGCAATAGGGTCGGCGCAATAGGATTCGGACGGGAGGTGTCAGGTTTGAATCTAGGCAGAGAATCTAGGCCACTTCAGCATTTCATAATTCCTTCCTAATAAACTTCATCTACCACTATGCCAACCTACCGGCAAAGAAAAATCGCCAAGGGATTCTGCGTTCCGATGTTACTTGCTAATAGGGTGCTCTCTTATCAACATGAGATCGCAATAAGTAGAACTAATATCTAGTAAATAAAAACAACCATAAAGAAAAACAGAAGACTGAAAGACCTCTAGAAACGGTAAAGTTAATCCTATGCATATTGCTGCTTCCTTGAAGCAAGACGCCGCATAATCGCAGGCTTACGTAAACTAAAGTCGTCTACGTAGCTATCAATAAAGCCTATCTTATCTGAGCTCAGCCGTTTTAAATTGACGTTCGCCGTCAGGCTTCTTTTATTGTTAACTCCGTTATTGCTTAGAAGGAAAAATGTGAGTGAATATAATATAAGGGGGGATAAAATATAGTTTGAATGGTTACTATGGCCACAGAATTCTTAATAAAACCTATGGAGTTAAGTTTCTGTAGCATACAGAAAAGTTAAATCAGAATGAAGTACCTACGTATACGTATTGTGAAAAGGAAACTCATTCATATTATATTACGTACGGACATCCCAAAATTATTAATATTAAAAATAAACCAGATATGATTTTAACGTTGGCGGAATAACTGTTAATTATTTTTTACCAAAAAAAAATTGAGAGCCCCTGACAGAATAAATAATGACAGTTTGGGCAACTCATACTTAATAATAATAATTGACCTTAGACAAATAAGTTATTTCATTACGTTAGAACATCGATTTTCTTTGCAACTCTGAAGTTCCCATATAGGGCAAATGGCGTGGGTACACAGGGTACAAAAACCCTAACTTTTTCATAAAAAAAGTGTTTAAATAATAAAAAAAGTTATATAGTAGATACTGGAGCGGTCTATCAAAATACGAGTTTGATTAATGTTTACTGCCTACAGCGGTTTACGGTCTGGGTTTCCCGGGGGTCGAAAAAACTCCGCAAATACGAGTATGGGATGTAAAACACGAGAGTAAGATGAGTGGCTTTTCCTGTATCGTGCAATTTTCGCGAGTAGAGCTTCCGGTAACATTTGACTACAGAGGAGTTAGTGCGGGTTATTGTAAGAATTTCAAGTCGACTCGCATCGTATAAACGAATCGAAATCATCCATACATTTACAGCCAATGCCATCTTTGTACAGTTACTGTCATGCAGTTGTCAATAGATGGCGCTGACTGTAAATGTATGGAGATATTCGATTCGTTTGTGCAATGCGAGTCGACTCGAAATTCGTAAAAAACCTGTACTAGCCGCTCTGTTGGGTATTTGGAGTTTGGAACACGAAGGGTTACAGTGGGTTAGACATAACGGAAGCTAACTGCTTCCTGCTTGTTTGCTTGTAGTCAATGAGCGAAAAAAGCATGGAAGTATTTCTTCTTCTCCAGTATTAAGTATGTCCAAGATTTGTCCAAAGTAAACAGAAAGTATAGAGCACTGTCCTGTCTCCTAAATATTTGAAACTGACTTATTTATTTCGAAAGCTGTGACCGCCTCCTTTGGACCGCTGAATCCTCTATATGGTACCAAAAAGCCTAAAATATTATCACTAATCTCAGCTTAGCTAGATTAAAGAGAAGATACATTTTTTGGTAAAAAGATTACATAATTTTTATAAAGCTTAGTGCGACTTTTACTAATTTGTCTATTAAATGATACCGATTAGTCAAAGGCCGTGGCTACGTTTTTCTACCGTTGAAACATCTGCGCTATCAGTCGTAGGGAAAAACTATACTTACGACTATGTTAGCTTAGATCAGCTAAGTCCCGGTCAAGATGGCTGGATCAGGCCAATTTTTATCGTTATAAATACGGAAAGTATACCATTTCTTCACAGTTCTGGTTTGTTGACTCAAGCTCAAAGCGCGGATTAACAATTATAGAGACGATTGACAATTCCACATGTGCATTGAACGGCGCTTTTTAACAAGTTTGCGAGTGAAGAAGACGAGGAAAGTTCATTGGAAGTAAATTTAATTTAAATTGAATTTATGTACATTATGTCCTTGTTTATGTAATTGTATTTAGATATTGACGCTGTAAAATACTGCTTTCAGTCAGCTGTCATTAATCTGAAAAAAATAATTAACTGGAAAGTTTTTCATGTTATATGCAAGAAGAAAACAAAAAAACGCTAGTGTGGAAAATAATAACTTTCCGCATCCTAAGCACACCTGAAAAAGTCTGATTTTTGAACAAATGTATTTAAAAAAACTTTATAGGTAAGTAAGTCTTAAAAGGGCTTTAAATCTTTAAGTTACTAATTTGTCTAATAAACGATCACGATTAGTCAAATGCCGCCGCCGCGTTCTTCGACCACTGAAACCACAGCGCTATCAATAAGGCTTTCTGAACAGACTTTGTAATAGAGTTTGCCCCCAAACACTCCATCTCTGGGATTACAACGACTCGGATTCTTGTGGGCCGTGATTTTGACGATCTTTGGTGGAATTGCTTAGGGATAATCCAATGTAGGCGTACTGGAGGTACAAATAGGATATGAAAAATAATTTACGTCCTATTTTATAGGACCTACTTAACATATACAATAACAATCATAAAAATCGATCAAGCAATGAAGTTTTTGTAACAAAAATCAACCTCCCGTGTTTTAAAAACACGACTGCCCAAAAAAGTGTACCTAATGTTTTTAGGGTTCATGTATTTACGTAGGAGTATGTACATACATATACGAGTATGAGTTTCTTTATCCCACCATAACCTCTGAACGACTGAAGGGATTTGAACATATCTTTGGAATCCTTACATCATTACGAGGAACATAGGCTATAATATTTTTTGGAAAAAGTCGTCTTACCACGGGGCAGTCGGTTTTTTTTTATTTTTTTGAATTATTTACTTGTTACTTATGGCTAGTAAGTCATTTAGTGATTTCGATTAATTTTATCTATTGTGACAGTTGGTTGATTTTTTATAGCGAAACCAAATGGCCTAGGATCCCGCTATACAACGAACTTCACCGAGCTGCTTATTGGATGAAAACTATTTTATATCCAATTAAATATGTCAATAAATATATCGTAAGTGGGTTGTCTAAAAAATTTCAGTCCAGGGTATGATTAATTAAGAATTAAAAAAAAATCCAATGTAACATGAACTCCTATTTGTTAGAGTTCCGTTGACATCTTAGTTCAAATTAAATTGGATGAGCGATTCAGGTCGCAAATTGCAATTGTGCATAGTTGTGCATAAAACCTACGATTTTATTATCCGTTAATTTTTGTTTTGCCAAAAAATATAGAACAGAAATACTTTCCTCAGCCAGGAAAGTATTTCTGGCAAAAAACACTATTTATAACATCCAATCTAATTTGAACTACGATGTCAACTAAACTGTAACAAATAGGAGTCCATGTTACAATGGTTTTTTCTTTAATTCTTAATTAATCATACCCTGGACTGAAATTTTTTAGGCAACCCACTTGCGATATATTTATTGACATATTTAATTGGATATAAAATAGTTTTCATCCAATAAGCAGCTCGGTGAAAGTCGTTGTATAGCGGGATCCTAGGCTAAAAGCCAAACCACAAAATGACCGCACACACTTACCTAAATCAATAATAAGTAATTCATAACATTTAATTCATCCACATGCTAATAATAGATTCATCACTCAATAAATATTGCTATTATTTTCGTCCCTACTGTTACATTTTAAACCTTTACAAATTATCAAACTAACTGAATGCAATTTCAAATATAACTAATAATAAAATTAATTCAGTAATCCCCAAAATTAATATTCAAAACCGTATAGTATTAACGCTTTATTGTTAACTGATATTGCATAGCGTTGCATGCTATGCTATTTAAAATTGAAAATGGAGAAAAATTGAAATTTTGATAGCCGCAACGCTGTCTAAATTGATTTTATTCATTTTTCGATTTGTGAATGCGCTTTTTGTGGCTATGAGCGTTTGAATACCGACATCGCATCAGCGTCGCTACTCGCCAAAGTGAAACGTGCGTATATGATCACGCCTTCAAAAATGGTCATGTTTTATTTTGGTCTTGTTTTTTTCTAAAATAAACGAGAGAGCAGTTTGTTGTTACGCTTTGTGCTTTGTTTCTTCTATTTTTAAACGTTTTTATGCACGTTGTTAACTATAGCTACCGATAGTATGTACAGAGTATTTGTTGAGAAAATTTACATTTATGAATACGCATTTATTTTATTCAGTAACATAGAGTGGCATCCAAATCGAGAATCAGAATAAAACCGCGGAATAAAACTGTTTGAATAATCAAAATACATCCACTGGTTTTATTTTATGGACTTTTCTATCACCCTACTACAAGTTTTTATAGCTTCCGAAAATATTTGCGTTATGTTAGTCAATAAAATATTAATCCGTGCAACTAATGCTCCTCTGCTATTTAAAATATAATAATCTGCAATAAAATCTTATTGACTGTTAAAACCAACCAATTTTATAATTTGTTATTTTTATAATGATTTTTACAAAGTATTTCACAAAGATCTTGATCGTTACATGTCTTTCTCTTGGTCTAGGATCCCGCTATACAACGACCTTCACCGAGCTGCTTATTGGATGAAAACTATTTTATATCCAATTAAATATGTCAATAAATATATCGCAATATGTCAATAAATATGTCAATAAAAATATCGCAATATATCGGGATCCTAGGCTATCTAAATCTTTTCTTAAAAATGTAATAAGTTTCTCCACTTGTCTTGTAGAGAAAACGAGACGTGTAAGGTGTCTACTCTTATGAGAGTGAAATAAAACACCTGATACATAATTAATAACGGAAATGAATTTAATTAGCGACTTCACGATGTAACAATAGGTATAAAATTAACGAAACGCGCGCGGTCCCTGGGCCGCGTGCCTCAGTGAACTAACTAATCGGGCGACGCGAGAGTGGCGTGTCTCGAATGAGGGGGTAGCGGGGGCGCGCGGAAGGGGTGGACTGCAGGACGCATAGGTTAGCTGCTTACACTCCCCCTTTTGACCAGTTTTGGTGCCCTCACAACGGGTCAAACAACTTAGGCAGATAATTTGCGCGGTCTACCACGACGCCTCTTGGGACGAACTGGTTCAGGCCGATCATCATCTCGCGCGTGATATCGGCGCAGATCCACCGTGTGATATTTACCCAGTACATCATCGAGTTTACCACAATGAGCTAAAATATAGGTGGTAGGACTCACCTTTTTTGTTATGACGTAAGGCCCGTCACGTTTCGGGGCGAGTTTGGATGTGATGCCCTTCTGGGCATTACTTAGAACATGGCTGCGCAATAAAACCAAGTCCCCTGGTACATATTCCTCTGCTTCTCGACGAGTCTGATCCTTGATAGCCTTGCTACTATCTTGCTGTTTCATGATCGTCTCTTTAGTAGAGCTTAATGTCTCTGCCATTTTCAGCAGATATGGCGTTATCTGAGAGACGTAGTTCTCTGCTTCAATTATGGCACGGAGGTCACTTTGTGCAGTAATTGGCGATCGCAGTTCCCGTGCAAAAGTAAGATAAGCCGGCGTATGTTTAGTCGACTTATTTTCGGAAGTGTTCATAGCAAACCGAATGAATGGTAATGCCTCTGCCCATTGTCGGTGCTCTTGTTGTACCAGAATGGCTAGCTGACCTTTTAAATCTCGATTTTTCCTTTCAACTGGATTTGCCTCGGGGTGATAAAGAGGGACTAAAGTCTGCGTGATTCCTAGCACGAACATGGCGTGCTGCATCACATCTGCTACGAATTGAACCCCATTGTCAGAAATTACTTTCCTGGGCAGCCCAAATCGTAGAAACACGTCTTCTATAAGGATTTTTGCGCAAGCTTCCGCGGTTGCTTCAGTGAGGGCAAACAACTCCACCCACCTGCTTGCGGTATCCTCAACGATGAGCACCCATCTTTCACCCTGAGGCCCTTTAGGCAAAGGTCCGAAAAGGTCCACCGCCAAAATTTCAAACCTTTGTGACGGCACTGGTGTCTGCAATAAGCCAGCTGGTTTTAGGTTGGCGGGCTTATAGCGCTGACACTCGATGCAAGTCTTGAGGTATTCTGTCACATAACGTCGCATACCTGGGAAATAAAAACGTTGAGAAATACGATGTATAGTTCGTTCTATACCGCCGTGACCCGAAGTGGCCGAGTCATGACATTCAATCATGACCTGCTTCTTTAGGTCATCAGGTACGACAAGCTGTGGTTCTTCAGTGTCATTATCAGTATAGCGGTATAATACCCCTCCGACCATATGGTATCCTCTTTCGGTCCAGGTGCTGATGGTAATTTCTTCCTTACCTTCTAATCCTTGGATTATTTTAGCCACCTCTGGATCAGCTAACTGAGAAGCTCGTACGGACTCTGCTTTCCAACGAGGCGTCTCCACAATGACTGTACAAACGTCGCAAGCCTCCCGCGTCTGATCATCACAGGGCGGTCGACTAAGCGTATCAGCAAGTACGTTAAGCTTTCCGGGCATATACTCCACTTGGAGGTCAAATGCTTGTAGCTTCATTGCCCAGCGAACCAACCTACCTGTGGGTGACTTCAGAGTGAGAAGCCACTTCAAAGGTTGGTGATCACTACCTACCCGTACCGGGTGTCCATCAATGTAGCCACGAAATTTCTCACATGCCCACACCACCGCAAGCGCCTCTCTTTCTGTTGTGGAATAGTTACGTTCAGCCCCGGTGAGTAGACGACTGGCGTACGCTATGGGACGCTCTTCGTGAGCTGACTCCCCCTGGAGCAAAGCAGCGCCAATAGCATAGCTGCTGGCATCAGTTCTCAGAACGAAAGGACGACTGTAATCTGGCTGAATGAGAATCGGCGTAGAGGTGAGTAAGCGCTTGAGTTCTTTAAACGCTTGGTCTTGGGCCTCTCCCCACTTCCATGCTTGATTTTTTCTAGTTAGCATCGTTAATGGTTGTGCGACTTTCGCGAAACCCGGAACGAACTTACGAAACCATGAACAGGTCTGTAAGAAGCTCTTAATATGCTTCACAGTTGTTGGTGGTTTCATGTCCTGTATAGCACGCACCTTATCCGGATCAGGCGAGACACCCTCTGATGAAATAATGTGTCCGAGGTACTTCACACTTTCCCGCGCAAATACACATTTGTCACGGTTAGCTTGGAGTCTGAAGACACGAAGACGGTCAAAGACAGCACGAAGATCCTGTAGGTGTTTTGTGAAGCTATCAGAAATCACAATCAGGTCATCAATATAACCTAAAAGAGTAACATCCTTAAGGGAGGTGCCTGACTTGAATCTATCAAGTAGCCGCTGAAAAGTTGCGGGAGCATTCCGCAAACCGAACGGCATGCGCTTAAACCGATGAACGCCAAATGGTGTGACAAAAGCCGTCTTGTCTTGATCTTCTTCTCGAACACGTACCTGCCAATATCCAGCTCGCAGGTCAATGGTGCTCAAAAAACAACTTTTCCCCGTATACTGCAGTAGATCGTCGATAACAGGTAATGGGTAGGAATCACTTTTAGTGACAGCGTTCAACTTACGGTAATCCACGCAAAACCTGTACGAACCATCCTTCTTAGGCACTAATAGAGCCGGAGCAGCCCATGCGGATTCACACTCTTCAATGATGCCATCTCTTAACATTTTGTCGAGTTCCTTCTCCATAATAGTTCTTTTAGCAGGAGTGAGGCGATAAGGTGGTACAGCAATCGGCGAGTGGTCACCTGTGTCAATGGCATGCTCGGCAAAAGGGGTTGGCTCCTTACCTTCTTCAAAGACGTCTTGGTACTCGTCAATCAAGCACGCGAGTTCTGAGCGCTCAGCAGGCGACAGCTTCGGGCCTTCGTCTACTCTAAGCACATTCGCGGAAGCGCATTCCACGAAATTGCGAGAGGACTCACATCGTAGCGGATAAACCGCGCGAGGACAATCGGCTGTGAACCAGCTGTTCGAATCAACGTTAAGAACTAATCGCGCCTTACGTATGAAATCTATGCCAAGAAGTGTATCATTGGTACGCGAATGAGTGAAAATGACGAACGTAATAGGTACCACCAAACCACTCTGGGCCAACTCAACCTGTACGTCCGCAAGTTTAACCTCAAGCGTACGTAGAACCCCATCCGCGAGCCTCACCGTCATCTTACTATGTCGGAATGGGTGGCGTTTATTTTTTAACCATTCGTAAAGCCTAAAGCCGGCAATGCTTCGTTTCGCGGCGGTATCTATCAACCCGGTACCACGACAGCCTAAAATCACTATATCTAGTATAGGTCGGTCGTTGGCATCCGTTACCCACTCACTCGGAGACATAGTGGTAGATGCAACTACCGAGTCACGCTGCGCCCCCTCGGTTACACTACAATCATTCCAAGGAACATCGTCTCCGAGAGACAAACATTCGTAGGTACATAAATTATTGTTATTCTTTGACAAAAACAATCTATGACAATCAGTAGGTAAAGTATCATTGTTGTTATTCTTAGACGAAATATATCTATGACAATCGGTAGGTAAAATATCATTGTTGTTATTCTTTGACACAATATATCTATGACAATCGGTAGGTAAAATATCATTGTTGTTATTCTTTGGCACAATATATCTATGACAATCGGTAGGTAAAATATCATTGTTATTCTTTGACACAATATATCTATGACAATCAGTAGGTAAAATATCCTTATGACTACACACACTGTCATTATTAAAATCACACGAACTAAACGAGTTGCAACGCTCACAATCTGCACGAATAAAACCCTGCGCTTTACACCGATAACAAGACAGCGTAGAACTATTATTATTCGCAGCCGATTCACTCTTTTGTTTTAATCGGAAACAAGAGTCTTTATCGTGTCCCCCACGTTTACAATAAACACAAAAACTTTTACCTTTCGTGCTGGTAGTTACGTTTACCGCACGCGAGTCCTTAGTCGTCGAAGCCGGATAAGACGACATGTTGCCACCGAGACGTTTCATCGACGTAGTTGCGCTGCTATCTCGCGTAGCCGACGTTTCATCGCGCGTCGACATGCACGGAGCGATCGACGCGCCTCGCTCCAAGCGGCGGTGAGCCGACGCGGGCGGCGTCGACACGTCCGCGCTCGCGCCATCTCGCGCGTTGACGTTGGAAGTAGGTATGTTTCCGCCGAGAGGCCGAATTTCTGACAAAGACTCCTCAATTGCTCTAGTTTTTTCGTACAACTCTTCTAAGGTGGACACTTTCTTCCGCGTAAGACGTTCTCGAATGTTTTTCCTTAATAAGCCGTAGATCATGTCTATTTGCATTTCTTCTTCGACTTTATATGGCAACCTAGCTATATGAGCACGAAGACGGGCGATAAATGCTTCCGCGCGTTCCTCACCTTGGTCGGCCGCAAAAATTTCTCGAAAAATCTTATGCGGCGGACGAGGTACGCCATACATACTGCGGAGTTTTAAAATTGCGTCATCCCATGAGCTGATGGTTGCCTTGACTCCTCGAAACCACACTGCTGCTTGGCCTTCTAGAAGCATCGGAAGGCCTTGTAGTGCGTGTGTGTCACTCATGTTTACACATTCTTTGTACACTTTTATAGAGTCGAGGAACGCCTCTAGTACGTCTGGATTATCTGCAGATCCTTCACCACTGAATCTCGCCGAGCACTTCGCAAAGTTACCGGAAGGCTGCACAGCTGATGTAGACAAGGTCGGCGACAGGGAAACAGGAAGATCAGTCTGGTTAGCCCGCGAAGACATCAAAGTTTCCACCAACATCCTGTTGGCGTCAGCTTGTGCCTGAGCGAAGGAGGCCAACAAAGACGCGATACGCTCCTCAATTCCCTCATGAGTTTCACTAGCTGCGGCGACGCGAGGCATTTTCGAAAATAACAGTTGACCGCGGCGCTTCACAGTTTTTCACAAACACAGTTTTGAGTTCACAACACAATTTAATGGGTTCAAAACACAGTTTTCGGGCCACTAAAGTTGGAGCGCCAGTGTAAGGTGTCTACTCTTATGAGAGTGAAATAAAACACCTGATACATAATTAATAACGGAAATGAATTTAATTAGCGACTTCACGATGTAACAATAGGTATAAAATTAACGAAACGCGCGCGGTCCCTGGGCCGCGTGCCTCAGTGAACTAACTAATCGGGCGACGCGAGAGTGGCGTGTCTCGAATGAGGGGGTAGCGGGGGCGCGCGGAAGGGGTGGACTGCAGGACGCATAGGTTAGCTGCTTACAGACGTAATTTTGGTATTTTTGAGGTGAGTAACATGTTTTCAGAGCAACCGAACAGGTTTCATCTGAGTATAATCAATATGAGGAGGTGCATAATTTCAAGTAGGTATATGCCTTAGTGTTCAGTCACTAACTCTAATGCATGCTAACTACTCAAAAGGATGAAAGTTTCCTTCTATTGAGAATAGAAACTGAGTTAGAGCACAATGCGCGACCCGAGAAACTTCGCGTTTGTGGAAAATATTTTCATATAACTAGATTCCAAAATGCTCGAAACGATTTTGCGTCTCCCGTGAGAATCAGTGAATAGAAGGAAGATTTTTTTATATAGAAGTTAACGCTATTATTTTCTAGTACAAAAACAGACCTAGATCAGATAATAGTATAGTGTATGCTTTCTCACGGTGAAGTTTTCAAAGTTGGATGGCATAATAAGTATAATCCCATCTTTAAAATACATTTAAAGTATTTTAAAGGGTATTGGGTACCACCTGGGCGCGAAAGATCAAATTTGTTTAGTTTTTAGCTAATAGTGGGATAATCATGCATCGTAGGCTTAAGACAATGATTTTTGTGAGCATAAAATTTATGTATCTACATGTTTTTAATAAAACCTTTGCTCAAAAATACGCATTTAGTTCATATTGGTTCCGGATAGCTCCAAATCTGAAACTGCTTTGTTAGTGGGAATTTTAAACCAAAGTTTAAAAAAAAATATGTTGACGCATGAATATTATGTCCGTAAAACTCAACTATATACCTAGCTATAAACCTTTAATGTTATAATATGTTAGTCTAATATTTGCGAAAAACTACATAAAATTTTTATTTCACAGGCAGCATAGGTAGATTTAACGCCACGCAGTGCTTACCAAAATCATAATAAATCGACTACTATAAGGTCTTAGTACCAGGCTGAACTAATCTCACAGAAAAGCTCTATGATCATGTATATCCAAATGATTATAATTATAAATATTACAGTAAAAGATTAAAAATTTATAAAATTGATATAAAAATTTAAGCTAAAGCCTCATCGAAGCCAAGGCAGCGAGATATATATATATAGATATATATATCTATGATCATTATGTATTGGATTTAGGTTGACAAAAATGTTTCGTAGTTTACTCCGATCTATGTGTGATTTGCACCCGTTGATATCCTAATCACATTAAGCCTCCCAATGATAATGCTGGCTCAGTTTGAATTTCCCATTAATATTCAGTTAATTGGATTATATCTAACTATGTACCGGAGCGATCACTCTTATAATCGATTAATTAAATTCGCTACTAAGATTAATTGTTGATAGGTAATACAAGCGTATCAACATCTTAGTTACTTAATACCAATTAATATAAATAACTTGATACCTTATAATAATCAAGTACATAATATAACAAAGTTAGTAATGTAGCATAATGTAGTAAAAATTGCAAATACAAAATAGCTCAAGCCAAGGGTAACTTTTCTTCCGAAAAAAACGTACAAATAACCCTAATGTTATAGATTTATAATAGGTCGTCGCTCGATGTCAAAGCTCCTGATAGCACCTAAACCAGAACTTTTAATATATCAATTAAATAATATTAGGTACTACATTTTCACATGGCTTTGTCCGAGTGGATTTCGATTTTAAAAATTTTTCGCGACTACTCGCGAAAATCCAATTTCTAGTATAAATTCTCCGCTTCCCGCTTCTAAAATATCGGTACATCCAAACATATAAATGTTCACATTATTGCAGTAATACAAATTATTAAAATTTGAAAAAAGTCCTGGCCAATTTTCAATGTAAACTGACAATTATCTGGTTTTGATTGGGGTTACCTACCATTCACGTCTTAAAAAGACAAGTAGGTACCTAGATTCTGTTGTTGCATTTCAAAACTTTTCAGTGAGATGTAAAGGACCGAGTGAAGAAACAGTGTACCGGATAAAAACACTGAAGCATAGTAACACTCCTCATATTATGTACCTGGAACAAAAGAAATAAATAAGTTAAATATTTTTAGTCAAACACAGAACACTTTAAAAGTATGTTTCCTTTTGTGAAGAATCGTAAAAGATTAAGTAATAATTAATAAGGAAATATACAAGATAATAATCAAATGGACTTTTTAAACTACTAACACACTTTTGACGACCTCCGTGGCGCAGGGGACGCACGCTCGGATTCGCGTGGGAGGTCGCGGGTTCGATTCGGGCCACTTTGGAATTTTATAATTTCTAATTTGGCTTAGGTCTGGTCTGGTGGGAGGCTTTGTCCGTGGCTAGTTACCACCCTACCAGCAAAGACGTACCGCCAAGCGATTTAGCGTTCCGGTACGATGCTGTGTAGAAACCATTGGGGTGACATAACTTACCCCTTCCAAGTTAGTACGCTAACATCTTCGACTGCATCATCACTTACCATCAGGTGAGATCGCAGTCAAGTACTAACTTGTATAGCGTAAAAAAAAAAAACACAATTATTCTGATTTTAACCCGAATACTAAAGACCTACTCGTAATTCATGAACCTAGAACTTCCAAGACGACCATTATCATGAAAATCGGTAACCAAATATTACTTAATGCGGTATGCCTCCTATTATAGTGATACCTATAGATTAATCTTCAATTAATTGAAGCCTATGAAATACCTCAGTAGGTTGTAGATTAACTTTATAAGCTAGCAGATAATTGGTTTAAGCTGAATTTCTGACTCACATACTGCAAACGTTAATACGTGGATCAGCAAGTTACAAGTACAATGTACCTAACGTAATTAGATACTAACTGCTATACAAACGTAGTTTATAAAGCTTTTCTGATTAGATCAGTCAGTCAGTCAGTAAGACGTACTAGATATGAATTGCAATAATGTTATCTCTCAGAACCTCATCTCCGACGTGCTTTCATTTACAGACTTGAAACTGATAAGGTTATCCAAATTAAAATTTTGTAAAATTATAAAATTGAATGATTTCTTTGTCGAACACAAATCATAAAAGAGACCAAACTTATGAGTGGGGTTAAGTTTTTCATGCAAATAAGACTTCAATAGGCCTAGCGTTCTGAAAGAAAATATCCCTATGGAATTGGTATACGGACTTTTTAGTGCATAACTCTTTGGAACTCTTGTATAATTTCCTTCAGTCAGAGACCATAACGTTGGGAGCAGTTGTGAATGTAGCACCATTTAAAAGTTTCAACATCCAATCAGGACGGTGCAATGTTAGCTCACGGGCAGGCCAGGTTTGTTATTGTTTAAACCCCTGCGCAGGTTTTATTGTCGCTTGGACTTTATTTACCCCAGGACAATTTACCGGGCGGGGTAAATAGGATTTCACGGCTGGATGGCTTGTGGAAATCTGACTAACGTTACTACCTACCCATCTGAAATTCAGGAAGGCTTAAACTTGTGGCTTAAACCAAAGAAAAAGAAGAAAGTTTAGCTGCTTTGGTTTTGATCTGTTAATAAAGTTTGTTAAAGTATGAACTTGTTGGAAAAATTTTTTTGTTGTTCAATATTTTGGGTTTTTTCTTGTTGTTATACTTACTTAATATTTCAGTATGTAAATTATAACTTAGATACTAGTTAGTAGTATACCTTAAGTACATGACGTATGTAATAGTGTAACAAATTATTTTCATGTAGGTCATTTAGAAAAATCTATGCATATTATTCCAAGTTCCATAAATTTTTAAATGAATTTCGTTAATTAAATTAGAACGAATCCAATAGTTAAAATGTTAAATGAAGGGTTGTGTTAGAGGTACCGACGACCCGCATCAAGGGTACAAGCCGTACAAGGGTTGTGATAGTTTAGTAAAAGTTACAGAAAACTTTCACGCTATACCCCGACCACGACTGGTACGAAGCGCTGCGTAACTATTTAGTTTGATTAAAATAAGCTAGTTAGTTAACTAATACTCTGATAATACGCAAGCAATAAAAAAGTGAAGTGGCAGTGGGCAAGCTATGACAAAAATGGAGGCCGTGGGATGACCTTGGCAGTCTTGACGACTCAAAGAAGATGGCTGGTGGCGTGGTTAAAGAAAATCCGTGGAAGGTGACGCGCTCTTGCAAAACATTGGCAGTGGAGGCAGAAAATGAAATATTAATAAAGTATTTTTTTAATAAATTTATTCAAAACTAGCTTTTGCCCGCGGCTTCGCCCGCGTGAATTTCGGGGTTTTACAAATCCTGTCCTGGGAGTCCTGGATTTTCTGGGAAAAAACAGCATATGTGTTAACCTAACTTCAGAAACACGATTGGATAAAAATTTCTCGCCAAAAACTTCTCCCAAAAATTGCTCCAAAATCTCCATTTTTATAATTTCCATCGAAAAATACGATGGTACATAATTGTAATTTTTGTTTTAATGTATCGGTAAAAAATAATTCCCAAAAACGCTCAGAACGTCATTTAAATAACTGGCTTCGTTTTTGAAGTAACAACGTTTTTCTGTTATATTCTTCCGCAACGCTGCATACTAACCTAACCTTTTTTTTTTTTTTTTTATCGTGGGGAATCCTCATGGATACCCAGTCGCCCGGGGGAGCGGCTGGGTTATGCCGGACTCTTACCGGCTAAACCCCACGGTGTTTCCTCCTCGCACCGTATGACGGGAACACGGGAACGCTTGCGCAAACCTCCGCGAACCCGCCGGTGCCCGGCCGCTTCCGCAGCCCCTCCACGAGGTGTAGCATGGAGCTCCCCTCCAACAGCAAGGCCCGCCAGAAACACCTAAGCGGGCCTTACCTCCTCGGCGCCCATCCGTAAGGCGACGGACCCCCCCGGGACCGCCACCCAGGGGCCGTGGGCACGGGTAAGCCGATACCTGCGAAGCTTGCTCCTGCACTTCGCAGGCATCGACATGCCATACCCCGCGGCGGATCTGATCTTTGGCTCCGCCGCAAACCACCAAACGGCCGCAGAGGACAGGGAGAACGGCAACGACACACCGACACTCCTCTTCCCCTGCGGCCCCGCCGCCGACGCATCTAACGGTGCGCCACCGTTAGGTCGCGGGAGATAGGGCGAGCGGCAACGACACACCGATACCCCTCTCCTCCCGCGACCCCTCCTAGCTGCAGGAGACAGAAAACTCTGTCCCCCGCACCCCTCTTGGACGCATCCAGAGCGGGCCCATCTCCAGGCCCACTCCGAGCGTCCCCTCCTGGATTCCTTTTGGCTTCACCGTGGGGCCCAACCACGGTTACTGAGCCCCCCATCGCGACAAGATTGGAATCCATCGGGGGGGATACTAACCTAACCTAACCTAACCCACCAACGTATTCATAAGAGTGAGAAGGACGAAAATAAAATCAACGTATACGCTTAAGAGTGAAATAATTTCAGAACCTTTACCTTATAGGTATCCATTTTCGCATTTATAGCATAATTACTATCACATATTCTATTGCTCAACTAAAACACATATTTTTAATAGCGAAACAGTTCTAATATCAGAAACTATACAGGAACACCTTTTTAGCATTTTTAACCTGTATCCCATTGCTTAACCAAAACACACATTATAAATAGCGAAACAATTGTACTTTCAGAACCTTTATGGGTAGGTACCCATTTCCACATTTATAGCATTTCTAATTACTATACCATAACCCATAGCTCACTTAAAACATACATTGTCAGTAACGAAACAGATGTTAGTTCAGAACCTATATCACATAGGTACCCGTTTTCATAGTTATAATATTATTAACCTGTATCTCATTGCTCAACTAAAACACAAAATGCTAATAGCGAAACAGTTGTAATGTCGGAACGTATAATACAGGTACCCATTTTCACATTTATAGCACTATGCATTATTTATAGCATTATAGCATTATTATTTATAGCATTATTATCCCATATCCCCTTGTTCAACTGTAAAATGCGTACAGTGCTATGTTCAGAACCTACATAGTGGCCATTTTCACATTTATAGTGATAATAGATTCAGTTTTTGGCCGCGGCCCCGCCCGCGTCAAATTCGCTTTTTCATGAATCCTAAGGGAAACGTCATTTTCCCGTTATCGTTCCCTATTCCAACCTTTAAACATGCTTTCAAGCAAGTTCGCTTGAACAATCTATCTATAGATGAAGCTATAGATTGCTCTAGAAAATTTGGTATTTTGAGTATCCCACGGGAACTACGGATTTTTCCGGGATAAAAAGTAGCCTATGTTTTAATACGGGTTATAAGCTACCTATGTTCCAAATTTTAGCTAAATCGGTTCAGTAGTTGAGCCGTGAAGGAGTAACAAACATACACACAAACTTTCGCCTTTTAGGATTAGGATATTAGGACATTATTATTTATAGCATTATTATCCCATATCCCCTTGTTCAACTGTACAATGCGTACAGTGCTATGTTCAGAACCTACATAGTGGCCATTTTCACATTTATAGTGATAATAGATTCAGTTTTTGCCCGCGGCCCCGCCCGCGTCAAATTCGCTTTTTCATGAATCCTAAGGGAAACGTCATTTTCCCGTTATCGTTCCTTATTCCAACCTATAAACATGCTTTCAAGCAAGTTCGCTTGAACAATCTATCTATAGATGTAGCTATAGATTGCTCTAGAAAATTTGGTATTTTGAGTATCCCACGGGAACTACGGATTTTTCCGGGATAAAAAAAGTAGCCTATGTTTTAATGCGGGTTATAAGCTACCTATGTTCCAAATTTCAGCTAAATTGGTTCAGTAGGTGAGCCGTGAAGGAGTAACAAACATACACACAAACTTTCGCCTTTATAATATTATTAGGATAAAACAAACTAAAAAGTAAGCACAATATTAACTCGGCCATAGTTTAGATAAAGAGAGTGTAGTCTGGTTGCGATAGTAAGACAGCAGTGTCGGTGACTGTATAAGTGACAAAATGTGGAGGTCGAAGTTTTTACTTATTTTCCGTGCTCCATGCTCCGAAATCTCTATGGAGCGAAATCTACTTATTCTATGGACTACAATGTAAGAACTACTTATTATAGGCTTATTCTTACGGCTGTAATATGTATAAACAGAAGAGTTTGACCTTATACATACTTAAGTTAGTTATTTTATTGATATCTGCCATCCTAAATAGGAGCTCACCGTGGCAAGTAACTTGTAAAGAAGACCTTTGTAGCTGACATAATGATTGATGTGAGGTAGTTAAGTTTTGTTCACAAGTTTATTAATTAACACACCTATGACGTCACTGCGAAACTTTGTAAATATAATTCAAATCCCGACTGCTCTTTACGTAAAATATGCAAATTTCGTAACCGCTTTCAAAGTCTTCTGCTGTATAGAGTGGAATAGTTACGTTAACTTTCGTGGTAACTATGTCTACATTTTGTTAGATAATGCAGAACTAAGCACACTGATGTTAGAACTAGAAGCATATCCACAATAACCCTAACTTGCGAGACGCAAACTCCGTGCGTATGTCATATTATTAAAACTCAGAAAGAAGGTGTTTTTTAATTCGTACCTATAGTGTGCCCGCAGCTAACCTTTTTTACTAGATCCTAGAAACACATTAATGGAGATAAGAAGACCAGATTTTTTTATTTTATTTTGAATACAAATCTTTTTATTTAATTAAGCAAAATTGTTTTTAGCAATCCTAACTGTAATGTCAACAAAGCGTAATACTTTTTATCAGTCATTAATATTTAATTAGCCATTTTAGGGATATCATTAAAATGTATGATACATTTTTGAACTCTCCATTGTTTCCTCAGGATATGTGCGATATTTTTGTGTTATTTTTTCAGGCTTCTATACATCGTCCCCTACTTAATTAAGGCTTTCGGCTAGTTATAGCTAGTAACCAACACGTGGTATACTAGAAAATAAAGATACATATTTCAATCCACAAAGACGCGCCCCACTCTGTCAAAATCACTTATATGTTTCTTTTGATTCGTATGGAGTTTGACAGAGCGGGGCGCGTCATCGTGGACTGAATTATTTATACGTATTTAATTGTAAAGTTGCAAAATAATACCACTAGAACTAACACGATAGCACGATCAGCCTAAATAATATGACGTCTGTATTTTTAAAGGAAAACTTTTTTAGGTGTGTTGAGCATTTTAAAGATGGGAAAAAGCTATTGAAATCATGACACGACGAAATGTAAACACCGAAAGAAATTGTCTTTAAGTCACGCATGTCGAAGATTTCATCGATAACAAACATTATTATTATGAGATACCTACTTTGTTCCTACTAATACCAATGCCGTGTAAGTTTCAGTGCAGGCCACGCACGTATAAGAACTAATAAACTTTGGAAATAGTTTATTATACGAGAACCTAGGAATAACACGTTAAAAGTTGCAAATTAAGTAACTCTCTTCGCTTCCAAACTACTACATACTGCGTCTACTTAAAAAAATTCTTGAGCTCGTGGCGATATATTTTAGAGCCTCAAAAATCTAAAGAGAATTTATGGCAAGCAAAGCGTGCATTCTCTATATTTCTAACATGAGGGGATCACCTATTCCATATACCGCTTTTAAGGTTCCACACTCTATTTATATTTTTTTCAATAACAAAATGGTAAAGAAGGAACCATTATGGTGAGACTTCGAGAATCTAAGAGATCCGTCCATACATCTGTCTGCCTGTCACAGTCGGAAATTTGGAATAGTTGTATAGAATAATAATTGATTTTATGTATTTTAGTAGATACATAAAAAATACTGTTCCCCCTAATCCCCGAAGTCCACCAATCAAAAAAAATGAAATGGTCATGGGCATAAGAGTTTTATGTATATTTTACAAAAAAAAAAAAAACTAATGCTCTAGCTAGCATAGTTTTTTTTATACTTACGATAAACCTCTAGGAACAAAGTTAGATTTGCAGTTTGTTGACCATAGTGACATTTCTTCTGTCACATGTGTGGTTTCTTAGCACAGAACCCTCAATGCACGAGTCTGAGTCGCGCTTCCTCGGTTTTAAAAACCGAAGAAAGCTTTAAGAAACCACCTGAAAATAACCTCTGAAAATAATCTTACGTAACCCGCTTCCGAACGAAAGCATGCCGCATGCCGCATATCGCTATATAGACAGCAAAATATATGTTCTTGAGATACTCGTACGTTCCGGGCGTCATAAAATCGTCTGCAACAAACTGGGCATAACAGGGTAAATGTTGCAGTTGTTGGCACCCTATACCAAGCATGGTCGCGGCGCGCTGCCAAGCAAGCCCGCCCCCTGCCTCCTTGTAAGAGTGACAAATGCTGGGCACAATAAATTCCGGCAGACAACAATTACCGCGACTCTTGTGCTATGTAAGTCTGTGTGGTTATACGTTGTGGTGATAAATAGTTATAGTTGCGTTTACCCGTTTGGTACGCGGTGGAGCCAAACTTAAGTTGATCCGTATCAGCGTGGTGTAACAATAAGTTAACTTCAAATTATATGTATATTCGGATCCACATTCCATAGACCTAGGAGACAATATGTGGACTGGCTCCGTCTACAAAATTAGCGTGTCTATCCTATACGCCAGTTGACTGATAAAAGAAAGTCACGTTAAATTTTGTAGATGGGGCCCAGTCCATATTGTTTTTTAGGTCAGTGATCCTAAAAAAATCTCAACCTCTCTGATAAATGAATTATTTTATAATTTTATAAGCATTTTTGAGATAGGGCTCAACTCAACCCAAATAATCTCATCCTTATAATACTTAATCCTTGTTAACGTTGGGTTGGCTATGTAAATAATTTCTGACGTAGAACGAGTATGAAAAAAGATCTGCCAAGTATATTAATAAACAAAACTTAGAAAATGATCAAGCCGTTTCAGAAGAGTTTCGTGAAACGAGAATTTTACATATGAAAGAAGATGTTGTTGAAAAACATGAACAAACAAAAGAACGTTATAATAATACATAGGACTTAGGAGATATCAACTGCATAATATCTTATGGATTTCCAATAATCATCTCAAGCTCATAATAACCTCTAAGAGCGGAATTAAGATCCAAGATAAACAGATGCTCGGATAGGGATCACAGAGCGTAATAGATATTAAATTCATGCTAATGGCTTGTGAGCATTATCTAGACGGAATTCACTATGTACACTGTACCCCTTGAGATAACTAACAGTTAACTGTTGGATAATTGATTCTGAACCAATTAAAGATGATTAATTGTCAGCAGGCGAGCATTACGCTCCAAGTCTACGCACGGATTAAGAAATGAGGAGATCAGTAGAGTATCCGGTGTCTCCTACATAGCTCATCGTACCATACTGACTGTCGTTGGGATCCAAGATGCCGGAACGTGGAACTCGGAATAGAAAACAAACTTGTTTAAAACAAGGGCAGCAGCATAGATTATTACTATTATGAACCCGAATAACACCACAACATGATCGAAATTTGCATGAATTACAAATGATTTTGGTATTACGTTCGTATGGGAGACATCGTGGGTTAGTGGACTCTTAAGAATTTTATAATTTCTAATTTGGTCTAGTCTAAGCGCCACCAACTCTTTCACTATAGGCTCCAGACTGGTAGAGGACTGCTGGAAGACTTTAGATGACCTAAGCAATCGCAATAAAGTCATCCTTCGCTGGGTTCCAGGGCATGCAGGGATCGACGGAAACGAGAGGGCCGATGAACTTGCGAAGCTTGGTGCTAATAAAATGGAAAATTCTTTTCAAAAAAACCGACTTCAAATGCCACTACAAAGAGTGAAATAATTTTTCAATGTAGGTACACCAATTCGAAGTCGGGCGATTAATACGAAGGACTATGATTGTACGAATTGCCCGACTTCGAATTGGTGTACCTACATTGAAAAATTATTTCACTCTATGTAGTGGCATTTGAAGTCGGTTTTTTTGAAAATAATTTTCCATTTAATTTTTTACTTTTTAGTGGAAAACAACAAATGCACAGGGCGTTGAAAATAATGCCCAAATCGCTTGAAGTGTGCTCATAAAATCTGAAGAGTTCCCTCAGTTTTTCCGAGATCCTATCATCAGAACCTGACTTGATGACTGTAGTCATTAAGTTAGCATCTGCAAGGAAATGCACTAGTAACTATTAAAAATACCCAAATCGCTTCAAGTATATTAGCAAAGTTTGAAGAGTTCCCTCGATTTCACCAAGATCCCATGATCAGATCCTGACCTGATGACCATAGGAAAACCTGGAAAATATTACTCTTTCAAACAGTACCAAAATTGTTTCAAGTATCCATATAAAATTTGAAGAGTTCCCTCGACTTCTCCAGGATCCCATCATCAGATCATGACCAAAAAAAAATGGGACCATCTGGGAAGTATACCCTTTCAAACAAAAAAAAAAATTTTTCAAATCGATTTACGCGTCTTCGAGTAATCGGTGAACATACATAAAAAAAAAAAAGATTCCGACGAATTGAGAACCTCCTCCTTTTTTGAAGTCGGTTAAAAATCGCATGATTGGGCCGGAACCGTTCTGTGGTATCCCTTTAAGCCTGGCTAGGCTTACCCTGGCAACCTATTGCGGTCTGAAGACACTCATGCACTGGAATAACACTCCAGGGCAAAATCACTCAAGAGCGCTAATAAGAGCCTACAATAAGAAGGCTGCCTCAGAGGCAGTAGCGCTGAGTAGAAAGAAGCTCAGAATCCTGGCAAGGGCACTCACGGGACATTGTGGTTTGAACAAACATATGTTTAAACTAAAGCTCCGTGACACAGTCATGTGCAGACTCTGTAGTGAGGAGGAGGAAACTCCTTTGCACATACTGTGCAGTTGCCCAGCCTTGACGCACAAGCGTAGCCGACTCATGGGACGGTATATCCTCCGCCCAGAGGAGGTTAAATATACCCCTGTATAGGACGTGCTGCTCTTTCTTGCGGCAACTGGACTTGCAGGGGAATTATAGGCAGCGGCGAGCACAAAAGATCGGCGACGGTCAACGTGCTACCGGGAACAAAGGAGGCCCTGCATAGCCGCGACAACAAGAAGATGAAGAAGCGCCACCAAGCCCAAGCTATTTAGCGTTTCGGCGCGATGCTTTGAAGAAACCGCTAGGTATTGCTTAATGCTAAACCTCTTCAAGTGACTAAGATTACATCTTCGGCTACATTGTCACATACCATCAGGTGAGATTACGGCAAGTACTAACTTGTTGTACCTATGTAAAAAGTAATAATGTTGTGTAATGTTATATGATTATTTCCTTTACATTTATGTCTTGTGTCTTAGAGCGCGTGAGATGTGGATTTTGCGACAGAATAAGGGGATTTCCAAAAAGCCACAACGCGTCCCGAAATCCTGTATTTTGTTTACGACTAGTTATGTGCCGGGAGAGATTTATGCCGCTCCTATACCTGAGTAACGCATAATAATGTTGACTGAATTACGTGATATCATGTAGGTAAAAGGGAATGAAAAAACTGCTCAGCGTAGAGAAACATTTGTGCATCTAATTGTTTTTTGTAATTACCATGTAGGTACCCTGCATTATTTAGATTAAGTTCTGGCCAGTTCAGCCGTGGTTAGTTACCATCCTAGCAGCAAACACGCACAAACAAGGGATTTAACCTTTCTACGAGATGCCGAGTACAAACCGTTTGAGGTGAGTTAGTTACCCTTTCAAAATTGTTGTTTGTCCTCCCGTCACGCTACATCTAAGAAACATAGTATTTGAGAAACAGGAGAACTGATTTGAATTTTTAAACACTCTCCGAAACCTCTGAAACAATCGCATGGCTAAACTGACTTTCAACGTTATAATTGAATATTATAACATAAACTATAAAGCAAAACTAATACAATAAGGAACTATGTGCGTGCAACACCGGAATACAAGTAACTTTGTACCAAGAACAAAACTATAAGTTCTTTATGGCAAACATTTCGTGTGGACACATAGTTTACATACGGCACAGATTGAGTGCGGCTGCGACATTTATGCGATAACCTAATCCTAAAATATCTTTAATTGCACGATCAGAAAAAAAAGATAAGAGCCTAATAACTGGCAATAACGGCGAGCACGAAGTTCTAGCTGCTTCGTGCCTCTAATAACTATGGTTACTAGCTACAGCTTGCGTGGTCAACGAAAGGCTTGACGCGGGTAGTTAATAGAAACATAATATTGCCTATTAGAGAATTTAACTAACAATCCATTGACACGCTAAAATAGGAAGAATACTACGTAGTTCGTACGAAGTTTGATCAGTAGTAAATAAGCAATGATTCGTCTTCTTTCGAAAGACTAATTCGATCTACTATCAACTGGATAGTTTAGCGATTTAGCTAAACTTTGCGGGCATGTGTAAATCGAATGAAAATGCAAAATTATTATGGCATGGAGCTAATGTAATAATGGAAGTATGCCATAAAACTTGGGAGTTAGTCGACACAACTCCATCGAGTTTGGACTCGTTTGATCTGACTTGACAAGCACTTTGGTGCTGGATGGTAACTAGGGCTAGTACTGAAAGAATACGGACGATTAAAAAAAATATATTTTTTAAATGATTACTCGTTCAAAGAAATTTTCAGAGCTGAGTATTTACTGGCTACAGGTAAATCACGAAGTTGGTCACACAGAATATCGCAGTTCAAAATAGTGGACGGAGGCAACGTTTCCGCGATAGCAGCGCGTCGGTATAACAAACTTTTTCCATCCCCAGAACAAACGCATTAAGGGATCCACCGTTCACGTTCGCGGGCGCAACGCGAAGGCGCGATAACTCGCTGTGACACTGATTTATGTCTCGGTTTGTTTGTCCCGTTGGGCTCCGGAGCCCCGGTTCGTCCCGGCCCGGACGCCGCGCGATAAGGATACAAATGCACGCTGCAAATTACCGGACCCGGTTCGCTGATGCGCGTTTCCCATACGAGTCTTTGCTCTTGGGATTAATGAGTTTAAATCAGACTTTGAAAATGAGAATTTATGGCATGGTTTGGGAATCTTATGACGTTAACCGCCTTACAAATAAACGTGGAATAGAGTTTCCTTCGAATGTCAAAAAATCTTTGGTTCTGAGGAACTGATTCCGGCCGAAAGCCTAAAGTAAGGAAGTGTATGGAGCTCAAAAATGTACCATTTAAATGACATCCCTAAAACAGCTGGTTCAATGAACTGGGAATAATAAAAATTATATGAGGTTTTTTAATATCACAGTCAGGGTTGCTAAATTTAATATTAATTCTAAATAAAATAAATTTTTTGTATTGCAAATAAAATAAAATGTCTGGGATTTCTTATCACGTTAATGTGTTTCTAAGATCAAGTTTAAAGGTTTATATTTAGCTGCGGGTACAATATACGAATTAACGCACACCTTGTATAAAAAAAAGCTAAAATGCAAACAAATGCACATGAAATTGAAATAAGACCAAAAAGCTTAAGTAGCTCAATGCCATAACTCCTTTTTCATCGACTTCTTTAGTAAAGTATAACAAAACGGATCTTAGGCAGAAATTAAGTGCTCCCTACTGAATCATCCCGTTTAATATGCCTTCCGCTTTAGAAAACTAGGTTCAACAACTAAAGTTGAATCAAAACGTTAACATTCACAAAACTTATGTAATAAACATAAGGATTAGGTGCTGCAGTCCTTACGGTCGCACAGACGAGCAGTTCTAACTTCTAAAGCTAGTATTATTTCATTACGTTAATAAACAAGTTTAACTGCCCCGTTGTGGCACGTAACAGCAACCAAGCTTCGTCATAAATAACTCAGTACAAATGAATTTCTTGAAAAGGTCGTTGAAATATGGCTTCACGTGGGTCCGGACTCCGGTCACGCGACGGCCGAAACATACATGCCTTATTTACTCATCGTGTATTTAAACAAAGGTCGTGTATATAATTACACTGTTGATTGGCCCTTGAAAGATAAAACTTTTCGAATGAAGCGGTTATTTTGTTAAAGGCCACAATTTGGTAATTATACCTCAGCCGTAAGGAACAAAGGAATCAAACCATAATAAGTAATTACTGTAACTCTTTGATTTCTCATAAAGTATTTTAGTGACGGACAATACATTTCATTCCAATGAAAAAGAATGTACCCAAGTAGCTGCATGAATGATTAAATTTTTATTACTTTGTCGTAAATTACGTTTATCCCGGAAAACCTATGGTTTTCATTACGTTCCGTCCATCCAATCGAAATATGCCATGTGACTACGCTGTAGTATTTTGGAAGAACCCTCCACCAACTGCTTATATCTCTTAATTTTATTATGATCAGTTTTTCGAGTTAGCATGAAATGTGTTGTAATACACGTCAATAATTTAACAAAATACTAGATATGAGCGATCCGCTTTAGTCTGTTCTGGCAATATGAAATGTGTTTCATAGTCTGTGAATAATTTATTGTCGATTGACACCCGATCGCGGTTTTGTTCGTGTTTACATTGCTGCTCCAAATCATACGCCTCGATTGAATGGTTTTTGTGTATAGGTAAATGTATTATTATGTAAAGCACTATAATTTTATAATGGTGAAAGTTTGAATATGTTCATGTATGTTTGTTACTTCTTCACGCCGTACCTAATTAGCCGATTCGGCTGAGAAATGGAGATCGGTTATTATAGATTATAACGTTAAGTTAATTTTTCAGTTTTTTACGATATTTCTCACATCACTCACTGTGTAAAAACGTTCCTGAATAGTCCCCTTGCTCGACATTATTTTAATGATTTTGACTGAGAGAACATCAATGTCAAGAGACTTTAAAGTAGACTCTATTAATAAGAAATAATATTTTAAATTCTTATCTATTTGGGAAATGTATTTTGAAATTGTAACACTAACAATATCTAATGAATAACATAATTATATCCATTATTATTTAACTCAAATCTTCGTAATATTTGGCAATAAATATTATATCAAGATATGGCATATACCTATGCGCTTAAAAAAAATCTTACATGAATGACACCATGAACATAATTTCGGTATTGATCTCATTCGCTAAGTATTTAAAGGAGAAAATAAGAATAGGCATTTCGAAGGAGATTTTAAGTGTAGGTAAGTATGCCACGATAAAATTAAAATATCACGTCTGCGAACCATTCAACGTAGCCTTGCGAAAACACTAAGTGCAGAAAACACTCCACTTTCCCCTCATTGTTGATTCATTAGTTCATTACTAAAGAACTTGCCTGTAAGCAATGAAACATTGCCTACTCTGAAACGAGAGTAATTTTCCTACACCTATTTACCTGAAAGCCTAGGCTATAAATTAAAACCTCAGTGTTTCATTTGGAGGGTTGAATCAAGAGCATTAAAGAAGATTAAATATTAATAACATACTGAAGAAATACAGTACTCGTGTGCCTAAGAATTTTATGAAATGTTCTCAAAGGTGAAACAATGCCAAACTGCAATTAGTTGGCATGGTGGTCTTTAATCTGAGCCGGCGTCAAGTTATGATATGATGGTTTTAGCTAAAAAGCCTTTCAAATTTTCAGCAACCGAGGCTTATTGATAAGCGCAAGGTCCATTAATAAATAGCCTTTCAGATTTACAAGATAATGTACCTTTTTATTTTTTGGCATAATCCGGGTTACTTTTAAAATTAGCGCGGTACAAACCCGCCTTTATTAATTTTACAAATTAATAAACGCCTTGGAGGAATAATTTTTGCTTTAGAACTCAAAACTGGGTCTTAGATTTTCTAAAAATGAACGTTCACTTCAGAGCGTTTTGATATAGTTAACTTAATTCACAATTGTTATCATTGATTTATTGATTTGGACATAGAGTAATTATTACATTAATCAGTCCTACTATGTAAATGAAAAACTCCTACAATGATTTTTAAATAAACTCACTCGACACATAAATAGCTCATAGATACATAAGTAGCTTGATGTTTTATCAATTTACCAGGGTGATTCGCAAATAGTTACGATTTACGAAGTAACTAGCTTTAAATTTACATGCTTAAGAATCACAGTAAAACAGGAAAAGCATAGTATACATTTATGAATGCGTTCGAACGGCTGTTGATGAAAATTCGGGATTTTTAAATAAACTCGAAACACGACAAGCTCCATATTTGACCATCAATTTACCAGGGTGATTCCTGAGTCCTTATAATTTACGAAGAATCTAGTTTAAAACGCTAAAGAATAACAGTAAAACAGGAGTGTAAAGCACAGTTGACATTGATGAATGCGTTCGACAGACTGTTGTTAATGAAAATTCGGAATTTCAAATAAACTCGAAACACGAAAAGCTCCATATTTGAGCATCAGTTAACCGGAGCGATTTGCGAGCAGAGTATCACGTTGACACCGCTTTTAGCAATATGTCTGATAGATAACGACGGTAGGTCTCTCCAGTGACAAGGGTGAGACGTAAATATCACACGGCGTCCCAATTTGTATGATTAATTGAGTCTCCACGCGAGATACAAGAAAAATGAGACGAAGGTTTTTCAGATTACACCTATTCATGTTCAAAAATTTAGATGAAAATTTAAAAGAAAAATCTCTTAATTATATGTATAGTCTTTCAGAGAAATAAAATTGATAACCTGTATTGTAAATAATAACTGACACATCTCTATGGAGGAGAAAACAAATGAAACCAATTTTTATTAGCCAACAAAAGATTTCAATTTTAAATAATCTCTTACTCCCAAACTAGACAACAACCCGTGTCTTAGGAGTCAGTCAGTCTTCAAATAAGCTAAATACAAATATAGCCTGAAAAAGTCCTGTGTATATAGATATCAAACAAATAATATATTGCTTGAATTATTTTAATTTAATAAATCGCTAAAACGTTAATAAAGCTTTTTCTAGGAACATTCGGACCTCTATACATTGGAAATTTATCCTGGTAGCGTAATTACTTCTCTCGTTTGGTCTGCCGTAAATCCAGCTCGTATGTCGTTCACACTGCACTCGGATGAAACATTCATGATGATTACGCCCATAAATTTCTACTTACTCGACGAACATGTAAACAGTATATTATAAATGCTTGATTTATAATAACTAT
The DNA here is from genome assembly GCA_963855885.1 of Coenonympha glycerion. Taxonomy (NCBI): domain Eukaryota; kingdom Metazoa; phylum Arthropoda; class Insecta; order Lepidoptera; family Nymphalidae; genus Coenonympha; species Coenonympha glycerion. The sequence continues at coordinate 5,025,556 of OY979632.1, forward strand.
AATCACGGTTTCAATGGTAGTATCGCTGGATTTTGTATTAAAATGATTTTTAGGCTATACCATATCATTGACTCTCAATCAATCTACTTTGAAATTGTCCTTCGAGTAGGTTGAGTGAATCAAACATTTTAAGTAGATGTTTTATATTGTGTGTTCAAAAAGTATACTTGTGATACAATGAATAAACCGAAGTTGATCGCTTAGTGAAGGCCAGCTGTCTAAGAATTGAATTACCAAAGTCAAAATCGTAATTTTTGCCTGGGATAACAGAAAAAAAATAAAGTCGGAACCAGGATGAAATGCAAAAATAAATAGGGATTTAAATAAAACTAGAATCGCACGGACGAAATCGCATGATACAGCTATTAAGGAATAAAGAGGTCTACCATATCTTCTGTGTTGGATGGTGAAACTCAGAGGCGCGATAAACTTATAGTGACGTTGATTTATGCCTCAGATTGTTTGTCCCGGTTGCCTCGAGTCCGGGTTTATCCCGGCCACCGGTAGCGATAGAGCTACAAATGCACACTGCAAATTACCAAGCAAACTTTGCTGTTTGCAGAAACGTGGTTTGCGTTACGTAGGGGTCCCATATGTGCCTGTAGTAAGTATGCTGAAAGGCAAAGTCTGACTCTAATGCTGTTCTTGTTTTATCTATGAGTTACATAATTTCATTGACAACGTATTTGTAGGGACATAAAGTACCCACAGTGTTTGCTTTTTCAACACGCTTCCCTTTCTTCGTGCATCCAGGTGTCTTAACCAGGAGGCCTACTTCGACGTAATTCCGGTTACGATTCCTTTTTTCATGTCAGATTAAAAGATTTTACGACATAAATTAGCGATGCAATTCAGTTTAAGTCTATTGTTGAGTCGCGATTAGAGTTAATGGTAGGCCCCTAGCATAATAAATACTTAAACTAATTCTCAACTAAGATCGGAGTTCATCATGCGTTTAACCCTAATTTCGAATTTAACAACAAATTGCAAATAAAATATGGTATTCTAGACTTTTCTATTGTAATTATTATAACGCTCTCCCTATAAATGATCCAACAAATTCTGGTTAGTTGCTTAGTGAATCCTGGTCTAAATAATTGGTTCAATTTAATTATATATTTTGATATTTCACAGATGTGAAAGACATTAATATAAATAACAGACTTTCACTTAGTAAATGTTGCTTAGTATGAGGATCGTCTATCCCTATACAAGGGAACACCTCATGGGTTAATCAAGTATGTAGTCTATAAGTACTATTTCAAAAAGATTTAAAAAGCTTTTTATACGCTCACAGATCAGAGAAGTACGTTTTTATACTACTTTTATATATTTTTAATACCACCATTTTCATAATTGTTGTCAACAATTAAGTACCTGAATGATGCATATACTCTCAATTTCGAGCACGTTAAACACGGATCAAATGAGGAGCCCGCCACGGCTGTAAATAAATTTTAATTAACAACAACTTTAAAAACATAATTTAGTTCGTGACAGCATTAATTAATCTCGCCCACATTAAGCTCATGGATTGAACGATAATAATTAAATGTTGTTGTGTCTATTATGCATACAAATCTCTAAAGTAAATTATTATTTTAATGAAATCCAACCAAACGTTTCAGTTGACTGCCAAATCTCTCATATTTTAGGGAGTTAATAAATACGTATTAATTTGATTGTATGATTAGAAATAGCAAGAGGAATCATTGCAGGAGGCCTTTGTCCAGCAGTGGACGTCCGTCGGCTGAAACGAACGAACGAAGGAACAAAAATACTCTACACTTAAGTATAACGTTTACAAGACGGGCTCAGTTTTGAAAACGGTAAGATAGGAAAATCAAGTATCTAATCTCAAAACGCATAATCAGAAATAAGTATGGCGAAGTATAAATACATAGTTTTATTTGATTCGTATTTTGAGCGAACAGTCGGACGATGGGGGGGACTTGAGATGCATTGACATCAATTTTGAACCGAGTTTGTAAAATGTGAGGGGGAAGTTTACATCCCTCTTACGGCCCCCGATCGCTGATTGAGATGTTTCTCTAAAGCTTGAATATTGTACCTGATCGATATTTTTAACAATGCGTTGCTACAAGGGGGAGCAAGGTTATATACAGAGGTAGAGCAAATTGACGTTTTTTAACTAATTTTAAAACCAAGATGATTTGAGTCATCTTGGTTTTGAAACTGGAAAACAGTAAAGACATTAAAAAATAACCTTCTTTTACATGGATTATTAAAATATTCTTCTATAGATATAGATATATAGATATTAATAAAATCACTAGAGCTGATTCGTGAATTGATGATTTTGCAAATAAAACATATTCATGGTAATCGGCAACGAAGTAGGCCTGCTAATTGGCTGAAAAATATAATAACAGCGATATCAACAGGGCAGAATTTTTTCCCATTACGAAGAATACGTTTTTAATTACGAGACAGGTAGCATTAACTAATTAGTTAATTGCAAGACCTAATAGATGATTCAATCCTTGTCATCAATAAAAAGGATTCGAAACACAATAATACGCTGTCGATTAATATTACCAGCACTGATTAAGAGGATGCACAATGGATTCACAATGCAGCTCCCGCATTATTCACGGACTACGTGAACAATGCGGGATGCGATCTTTTATACTTGGAGCACTAGTGACTAGATAAGATTCAAAAATCAATTTTGTCAATCAAAAACAAAAATATTGTTAAAGTATCTGTAGGTTTATGAATAGGTATAATGAATAACAATATTGTATTTATTAGGTATTTTTTTTAAGTAAGGATTGTAAAACTTTAAATAAAATAGTCCACAGTCCACATAAAAGCAAATTTATTTGGTGAATTCCAACAAACAATACAAAATAAAATAAATCAAAACAACAGTGATTAAAATAAAACATATATAACAATACGATGCAACCAAATATAGACTCTTAGTTATTGATTTATTTGAGTAAACAAAGTCGTAACTACTAAGATAGGTAACTTACAAAATGTGCTTACAAAGCACCAAAATCCTAACTCTACACAGAAATCTCAAACAAAAGCGATTCCTGCTAGATTTAAATGTAAATGTTTGGATCGGAACTCGGAATGTAATCGGCAGAATTCTACCAAATTTGCCTCAGTTCCAAGTCTTTACCCCATTCATTAGGCGTGGGCTTGAAGATTTCCAACGATCGATAGGAAAATTGGAATTGTTTGAAAGTAATATTTAACCACGTCACTTTTCATCGATCTCGACTGAGCGTAATTTTATCTTTCTTCGCGGGTTTGTCGAAGTGACTACTTTGTTCAAATATAGAATGCTTTTTGTTTCTTCAGGTTGTTGTTCTACGTGCCTTTTATCAAGCTAACTATTCACTAAAAATCTCATTCATAGGCGAGAGTTTGAACACAACAATATTAATTTATTGAATTTTGTAAACTGTGCACAGTAATATTCGGTAATCGGTTACTAATTCTTTCAAATTATATTATTTGCGACATATTCAATAAACAATCGACCTATTCTTTAATAATGTTGGCCTGAGGCAATTAATTTCGTAGTTTAAAGAGACCATATACATACATAATATTTATTATTTACTATAATCTCGTTACATGAAAAATTGTGTAAGACATTTAAGACAAAACAAATTGAATGATAATTTGGAAAGGATATATAAATTAACATCTCTATAACTACTTATTTTTTCAGCAGCTTAATGTTACATAGGAGCGTATTAATATTATTCATTTTTTCGTTCTTTTACATTACGAATTTGCATAACATTTTTTTAATATATTCAGTTACGTAATAAGTTGCTTCTGCAGCATTTTTTATCGCAACTGACTTTGTTTCTATCACTTTTTGTTTTCCAATTTTATGTTAATGTTTAATTACATTGGTTCCATACGACAATTACAATTTGATTATATTATTACAGCTTTAGAGCCACATGCGGCCTGCGGTCGTTAGTTCGTTGCAATAAATAACCTATTTCGACACAAACAAATTACGGCCTTTTTAACGCGAGGGTTGTAATTGCTGGATTAGCATTGGTTGAATAATGATCAATGGGGGATCATGCAACTGAATTTGCAACTGGTATTTTTTATCAGAACGTAATTTCGAAAGGATATTGTGACTGTGAGTTCAATTTAATTATATCTTTGACTTGGTTTTAAATCATTTCACTTGGTTCTTATTATATACCGTGGATAACATTTTATACAATTATACCTCTTACAGAAAGTTGATCTTCTCATCACTGACAAAATAGTTAGGGGGATTAAGATTTGATGTACAACTGCTATTAGGGTTCTATAACTACCTACATAGTAAAAAAAACTAACATTTTCTGGATCTTTATACAGTTATTTGAAATGAGACATAGGTAACACGTTGTTTTTTTTTCGGGAAAAGTTATAGAGTGGATCAGTGGACTAGAGTCAAAATTAGTGAATTCGTATTAGGTTCTACAGGCTACATAGTCTATTTTGTGCTCATACCCACTAACACCTATTTCCGATGATAATAACGATGGTAAGTAAATAATAATACGTTAACATCAGTTAATAGGAAGCGATTAATCTGCTGTTGTTTAATTGAATCGATCTCGGGTTTAAACATTTATGACCTACGTTATTTATATTTTATTGCAATAGGTATGGTTCTTGTTAAAAAATTGCAGGAATATAATTCCAACTTAACGGATCTTAGTAATATTAAAGCATAGTTTGCTCAAAGTAGGTCAACATGTTTTAAAATCATTAAATTCTATTTAACCCGTCTGAGCCCCTCACCTTGTGTATCGGAGTTCCCCAAAAGTCGTTGAGGAAGATATTTGAGATAGGAGTCTGCGGTCTCAGGTCTCTGTTCTCTTTTATGGCACTGATGTCGTCAAAGACGAAGCCACAGTAAAGGCAGTTGTGGTAAACGACTATACACGCGAGGACGAGGACTGCGCCTAAGCCTCTACGAGGTGCTTCAGGCAACTCTTCGGTAGCCTGGGTCGGGCCAGCGACCCTCCGACGACTTCGACCAGTTCTTGTCCTCACCGCCGACACCACTCCTCCGAAGCGACACACGCCACTCACGCGGTCCATCGTGGATCAGACCATCCTGTATAATTAATACTATCAAAACACAACACTACCCTAATCCCGGACTCGTAAGCAAATACCATTTACGGCGGACCCGAGCCACCTGAATGCCAGCGAACCACATTCACGAACGAAACTATATAGGCTACACGAAAATTTCTAGTAAATACGCGTTTCTAACGAGATTCGCACCAATTCTCTACAAAAAGCTGACTCTACAACCCTTGTTTACGTCACTCCGGAGCACATGTCACTTTTTTTCAACGGAATCGTTTAATTTGACACAATATGTGGTATTTTGGTGTATCGAACACGCGGACACACCCGTACGTGAGGCAGCTTCGCCGACGACTGCCGAAGTGAGACGAGCGAATGTCGCGTCGAGTCACGTGACCAGTCGTTTTACTGCGGGTCGTTCTGAACCGCGCATGCGCTCCCGTGACCCCGCTGGCGGCAAAATAAATATTACCATTCATTCAATAGGCATACGTGGTCCATGGTCGGTACCTTCTGCTCGTGTGCGTTCATCGAATAGGCATATTGTGTAATCTTCAGGTCCTTGATTACTTACGAAAACTATAATCGCAATCCTAACTGGCTGAATTCTCATAAATTAGGATTCTGGTACGATGCTGTGTATCAACTATTTAGACACCTCTTCCAAGTTTGTATGATAACACCGTCAGCTGTATCTTCTATTACCGTAAGATTACAATTAGTAGTCACTCAGGTAACCGTAATAAATAAGTCAAAAACGGCTTTTTAATTTTTTTCGAACACTAGTGGTCAAACTCTCGAAATATGTCTTGGATCTAGTGAATATACCAAAAATATAGAGCTTCATAGTATTCATGTCACACTCATACTCGTATTTTTGTAGGTCCTAAACTTTTTCAATTTCAAATTTGGGAAGCGTTTGGAACGCTTCTTGAGTATTTTGAGTTTTGAACTGAATGTCGGCAGCATGAGTTTAGGTTGTTATTCGGATTCGGTTTGAGACGATGCGATGGTAAAAGCTTTTCGATGTCACGTCTTGCTTTTTAAGACGGAAAGTTATAAGTGATTTGTTTCTGTAATAGTATAAGTATATACCGCACTTAAGTAACAAAATCTATGTTTATACGTGTACCTATTTAAGTTTAAAGAGTTTAAAGCTCATGTTTGACCTAAAATTACTGTGAATATTTTCACCCTAAAACATTTCACCCAATTTTTTTGAATAAAGGCCAAAAAAAATATGAAGTAATTTTTTATATCATTTCGATTTTTCCACTATTAATAACTAACACAATAGTATGAGTAAATAAATTGAATAAAAAAATTTACGCCATTTTAAAACAATCCGACGATGTTCGATTGATCAACAACAGAGTAAAAAGTCTTCAGATTCGAAAACTCACGGAATCCGAGCAAAAAGCAAGCCAATTTAACTCCCTATAGGCTGTTGATTTGTCCAGTTTTTTGGAGTCTGTAAAGGACACGGCAGGCAGGGATCCTAAGGGAACGATAACCCTGAAAAACTGGGGTTTGGGTGATTGATGTTCAACCGGGCTTAGAGCAAATAAACAGGCCCTTGTGTTCTATACGTTTTACAAATGCTACGTGGCTTAATTTGTTTTAAACTTGTCTTATTTATTAACATCTATACATTTTTAAATATAGAGGTGAGAGTAAATCTGGTTATTGAAAAAATGATATTATTAGCTACGGAAATTGCAAGTCAAAAAATTTAGGTACACGTCTACTTATGCAAAAGTGGAGATTCTTAAAGATGCATCTGCATCAGGTCAGTTATCACATTTACACACAATAGCAATCAAGATTTTAAACTTCAAATTTATAGACAAATAAACAAGTTGTACTTCTCAATAAAGTAACTCGGATCCGAAAGTAGTCGGATAAGAAAAACAAATTACTAGTGGCAATGGTTCTTAAATGGTCCTAGAATATTTTGGTTTTGGTTCATGAGAAAACTTGATACCACTTTTGATCTTTCTTCTTTTTTAATTGATTACCGCTTTATCAACTAGAAGAGACCTGATGATCTTTGTACACAAATACACCAATTCAAACTTTAAACATACCTTAATACATTAATTTTAGCGTATAGAAGAACAACCTTGGATTATCCGTACAGAAAAATTTAAAACATCGAAATTTTTGACTCTGTCCTTACTTCCTAAGCCAACGTGACTACTTTTAACACAAGGATCACAAATTTGAACACGGATGCTGATATCTTTCTCTTCAGCTCTTTAGCTATGCAAGACTCATTATGAATCTTGCGCTTTGCCTTCTATTGTCAACTGGCCGGGTCGATAGGCCAAGTACGGCCAGCAAAACTTGGCCTCCCCTATTTGCAGGATATCTTTGATCTCATTAAAGAATAGAGGAAATCGAACGTAGCTACGAAAGTCAATTTATAGTGGATTATAATGATTCAGTGTTGAAGCTATGTGCTTTTGTGAGAAAGCGATAAGTTCTAATTTTAATTTTTAATTTAATGCAATTGACTGGTTTCTATAAAAATACAGAATTCAAAATATTATTCAACAATTTAAAGATGCTCGTTTTTCTGATACTGAAAGTAATGGGAAATTTATCTCCAGACAAGGCTTCGGAACTTGTATTTACTAATATACCGTGCATCGAAAACTTCGAAATCGTGAGCTAAAGGACTGGTGACGCCATTTATGGGAGTTGATTAAATCATAGTAAAAAATCGTACATTTGACGCTTTTGAGATATTATGATGCTAGGGAAGGATGCTCTGGATCCCATAGACAGCATATAGAAAGAGCCCATGGATATTGATGAGACATATACCTAACATAACGAAAATGCTATCAACCACCTGCTTACAGAGAATTCTGGAGTACTTCGGTCATATTATCCGCAGGGAAGGTGGCAACTAAGGGAAGATGGTTATCACCGGAACTTAGCTGGAAGGAAAAAGACCTCAGAGACCGAGCCCGATGCGTTGGTCGGATCAAATACGCACCGCACTCTACTTTAAAGTCAGTGATGCTCACACGTTGTAACCAACAGAGCAACATGGCGCAACATCGTCTTGTAGAAAAACGTCAGTGGAAGTGGTCACAACCCACAGTGATGAGGAATACGATGCAGAGAAAATAGATTGACGGGATCCGCAACACAATGCCCGGGTAAAATCACGCTGCGAAGGTCCTTATACTACTCACTCATGTGAAAATTTGCACATCCTCGTTTTGCACAGTGGATATTATTCGACCAGAAAATAATAATATGAATTATCCGTTATAAAATTGAATCGCTATCTAGCTAAATAGGAGTCAATCAATCTTGTTTGTTTAATGTTTGTAATGTAATATGGGGCCGATTTATTCGGAGCGACTATCAATCACAGCCGGCGGCTCGCTGAATGGCGGTGACAGTTCGCGTAACATGTGACTCCAATCAGCCCCGCCATTTTGCATTTCCGTTTGATTACACTTGCCGTTTTTATACGCATTAGTAGGTATGTGTGGGACACGAAGAAAAAAGATTCGCTTTCGAATAGTTAACACTTACAAGAAATTACGGATGGACTGTGGCGACACGTTGCTTATACTATGCGAAACTTAATGTTTTTCTTGCTTCCAACTCGGAAGTATGTCGAATGTTGCATTACAGCCTGGCCGGGGACGGGTGTCATGTCAATTGCTTAGTAATTTTATAGCGGCATCTCTAAAATTGATGTGTTAGGTATTCGAATGTAAATATTTGTTTTAAGAACTTTTACTGTCACAAATAATACTTTTCCTATCACAACTAATGATCTGTTGCGTCAAGAGATGGCGTTGTTGAAACTAAACCAAAGAAAAGGTTCACTTGCATAGTAACTTCATAAAACAACATTTATAGTTTTCATTTCGTTCGTCCCTACTAATGTGTATAGCCCCCATTGATCTCTATTCTATTGATAGCTGACTGTCACCGTAAAAATGAAGACACTTGATTTTCGCCATATTGGCGATGATTGTTCATTTAAATTCAAAATAAAATTCGCAGTTGAGATGTTTAATCTATGCATACGTATGATTAATTCATATATGCAGTGATTATGTATGATTTTCGATAGAAACATAATCTTCCAAGCGAAAAGTGAAATTGCGAACATTCAGTTATTCATGTCACGCTTTCTTGTTTCCATTTTATCTCGCTGTCACTTATTGAATCTCCTTGACAAATGAGCACCTGCGTCGTGAGCCATGGGGCTGAGGTTTATGGTGTCTTAAATATCTATCAATATTAATATTATTTGTATCTAATAATTTCCCAACGTTAGGGGAACTAAATCTACTTAACTTTCTAACATTATTGAAAAGTAGGTACCTACCTAACGTGTATCGACTTATTTAACCAACTTACGGTGGTTTTCACTAGGTTATCTATGCACGTTTTTGACTTTTTTGCCTGATAGAGATACCTACAATCAACAGATCACACAAACGTATATTATAGTACCTAGTGGGATCCAACCCATGAGGTCCGACGCAAAAGGCAGGCCCAATATCGCGAACTGTCCGAGCCAATAGGTTGTCAATTTATTACTAGCTTGTAATTAGTTACGAGCAAATGTAATGTAGCTACTTTAAAACAAATTCATACATGAAACGTAAACACATTTGATTTCGAGCAATATAGGCACAAATAAAATCACCTGCGTCAAAGTACATCATAATGTACCGTGTTGGAGGCGTCGAACGATTTAATAACATCGTAATGGCCGCCGGAGTTGTTCAGGCGTTGTATTTAATTAAGCCGCGGCCCTTTTGTTCAACCCCCCAAGTGCCGGCCCTGAAGAGTTTTATTATGTGTTATAATTTTACATTGTAATTAAAAGCGTATAGATTGAATGGATATATTAAAGGGCTTGATTAAGGCACTTTCGGGGGTTTATTGCTGTTTTTTAAACTATACTTAAATTATTAATTATGTTTAAACAATCATCCTGATTTAAGTTTAAACTCTAATTAAAATTAAACTTTATTTGGTTTTTAATTAGAATTATGTTACATTTATGATTTCGCGTAGGTTCTTATATTCGTACTTAAATGCGATGTAATGACTAGTTCTTCTGGAATAAAATCTGTCTGCTATCTGTGTGTTAATTCTGTATTAAATCTATCTCCATTTCAAATACATCCTATTAGTACACGGCTTAGTAAAATTGTAATGACCAATCGAGTTGTTCAGATCTTTAGGGCCCGGCACTTCAGGGAAGTTGAACAAAAGCTTCGCAACCCTTTTGTTCAATTTCCCTCAGGTGCCGGGCCCTGAACATTTTAAATGAGTGTAATATATACAGGGTTATAGAAAAAATATCGGAAACCTCTCGGCACCTAAATGATATCATTATAACTAAAAACTTTTGTTCTATAACTTTCCAAAATTTCGTATTAATTTGTGTCATACAAAAATTTTATAAATTATGTTATTTCTGTAAAGTGACATTACACTGTGAAACGAAATACAGGTAATCAGCGATTATGACTATCCCTGTTGCCAAACCGCTGCGACGTTGCCGATATCACGTATTAGACTACAGAGTAGTTACAAAGAAAGAATGTATGCAAAATATTGAATAAGTGATATTTCTCAAAATATCACTTATTCAAACAAAAGTTGTAGAACAAAAGTTGTTACTTTTAATGATATCATTTAGGTGTCGAGAGGTTTCCGATATATTTTCTATAACCCTGTATATTTAGTTTTAAATTAAAAGCGTGTATAGATCGAGTTAATTTGTGGTTTATAAACTATAATTGATGATTAAACGAACTTACCTGTAAGTGAAGTTCTATCACAATTATGTGAATACATTTTATTCGAATATAATAAACACAATTAGGTATACTTTCATTGTACTGGCAATTTCGCACTTTTATTTATTTTGTTTTTTAAAACTGACCACCCTGATGGACACGCGGTCCCCAGCCTACCTCCGCGTCAAGCTTCATTCTTTAGAGAATATTTAACAAAATTTTCGTATTATACTCATGGGTTTTGGGTATGGGAGGGACCTTATATTATTATATTCGAATAAAATGTATTCACATAATTGTGATAGAACTTCACTTACAGGTAAGTTCGTTAAATCATCAATTATATTTCATACATTTTATTCTTCATATAATAAACACAATTAGGTAGATGTTTAGAGATGAAAATTTTTGTTAAATTATGGACATTAACAGATAGTAAATTGTTTCCTATTATAATAGGAAATAGGTCCTCTTTATACCACAGAAGTATTTAATTAACACAATCTTTTCGTTCAATTCCTGGATCAATAACCCAGTCACATTATAAATAGGTTTAATTTATATTTAGATAGATTATAATGATTAATGATTAGAGAGCAAAAGAGCTATTGCGACCGAAGCATCATCGCTCAATAAGAGGTTATAAAACTTAGGTAACGTCCGTAATGGTTGTTACCAGCAGACTGCTTTTCTGATGAGGTCAAGCAACAAACTACGTGCTCGCCGAGGAAGTGTTGCTGAGTGCACTGAAACGCAGACCTCTCTCGTGAGAGATTATATTCCTCGGCAGACACGTTCTCACGGTGGTCTGCCTGCAGGCGACCTTATGAGGTCGCTTCAACATTATCAGGAGGTTGTCTATTATATATCTTGGTCTTAGATTTTGTAAACGACATATCGATTTGTTTTTCAAAGCTGTGGCAAATTTTTATACTTTCTCTTCAGTTTTAATTATGGTATAATTAAAACTGGTTCGCCCTGAGTAGTAGCTGGCGTTGTATAAACTCAATAATTCCCTTGAATTATATAAAAACAATAATACTAACTTTAACTAATGCTAATGTTCTCATTCTGTGCTGTGTCTACTGCCTAGAGCTAAAAAAGTTACAAGATCAGCAAAGCAAAGTTACGGAATGAATAAACTCTTATTAAGGCCCATTGAGCAATGTGTTAGCATACTATATTGTGTGCTACTATGTGGTGTTTGATGTTAATTTATCTATTCATTTTCGCAATATAATATATATATATATATTTTTTTTTATTTGACCCAAAATCATCAGCAGAAATTAAACTCAATGCCGAATGATAACAAGTAATCGTACCATATGCTACGTCGTTAACAAGTTGTTCTGTTGGAAATTACGAGGTTGACTTATAATGTAGGTACGGATTGTACGGATCTCAGTCGTTATTAAAGCAGTATTGCCACAAAACTTTGTAAATAACACAAAATTTTTGAAACATATAAATTATTAAAAATTCCAACAAAATGTCCCTTTTTTTTTTTTTTTTTTTTTTTTTTTATATATACAGGGTTACTTGTAATTTATTAACAACCTCCTACATATAACTTCTATACATGATGCTGAACAACGTTTGTTCAACGACTTTTCACATAACTCAATAAATTAACCAAAAAAAAAATTATAAGTTTTTGTTGAAAAGTCTGTCAGTGTTTTAACTCTATGGTCAATTTATGTAATGCTGTTCCACACCTGCGTGATGAAGCGCCGACTACTAACCGCGCAACAATTAACATCCGAAGATATCGCTTCTCTGTCGTATTTAAAAATGCTTTGCGACGTAAATTACTAACATCGGGCTGAGCTATCGTCTGCAGGTCAATAATTTCTTCCTACACTAGCGATTGTCGTGAACAACAAAAAAACTTCTCGCGGCGACAGACGTAAGTGTCGGACAGTCATTAAGTAGGTACCTAAGTACCATACGCACACATGATAAGCATGTTGTTTACTTGGCAATTTCCCGCGCTTTTTACGGATGGGCAAAATTACTACCTATCAATCCCTATTAGTTTATTCACCTACATAAGTACCTACATTCTTCACACCTAACCTAGGTAGGTACCTACCTACAAAACAGTCAACACGAACAGGCTACCTTATGCTTCAGATACCTACCAATCTAACCAACACTTAAAATACCACATAACCTGCGTACCTTACATCAAACCTACCTACCTAACGCGTCACCTTTACCACCTTACCTAACTACAAACCTAACACCTAGGTGTAGGTATCTGTTCGAGACTTGAATTTAAGCATCTCTGTTACTTTCCATTGATGTACCAACTAAAGGTCATTATGACGTGTGTATTACCAGGTGTGATTGCAGTCAAGGGCTAGCTTGTAGTGAATAATAAAAAACAGCCTAACAGCCCACATGTGCCTCAACTTACAACTGGGCAATACCTACATTAATCTTGAAGATACTTATCTACGTCATGCCTGCTCTTTCATTCATATTCATTCGAATAACGATAGGGATCGAATGTGATCTGATACAGATCTACTTATTAGTAATTACTAATTACTTACTATTCAGAAATGAGACTACAAGCGGTACGCGGCGGCGAGTGACAGAAACAAAATCAAGTTCAAAGGCGACCGCCCAGTCGCTAATGAAAATACAATACAATTATTATTATTGTTTGTCGTGCGCAGAAAGTTTGCGCGCGAGTAGTTATGTAGGTACTTGGAAGCGTAGAGTTATTAAAATTTTAGAACAGACATTATAAATATTTTTATTTTTGTAAGAAAAAAAAAATTTTTTTTTTTTAGGAATTTTAAAATGTCCTGGAACAAAAGTTATTTACTTTGGTGCATAGAAGTTGCCTGTAGGAGGTTGTTAATAAATTACAAGTAACCCTGTATATATTTTTTTTTTTTTTTATTTATTTATTTTTTTTTTTTTTTTTTTTAATGCCTTCAGAGAACTTCCTCCAGTAATTCCTATGGATTGTGGTTCTCTAGGGAAAGACCATATTTATTTATTTATCATCAATAAATGTACTATAAGAAGTAAGTCTTTTGACACCTTATGTAAAAGAAGAAAATCCAAAGTTGTAAAGGTCCTTAGACGATGTATGTCTAAAGCATTGTCTATAATAGTATTTTTAAGCATTCTTCCTCTAGAAGAATGTATAGAAGAGCAAAGGTAAACTTGGTGTTCCAAAATGTTCAGAATGCGTCTGTTTCTAAGACGTCTGGGTTCGTATTGATTACATTTCGCATTATTGCAAGAAGCGATAAATTCAATAACTGGATTGAACTCTTTGAATAACTTTGAAGTATATAATTTTACCGCGATAGCTTAATCCCATTAACTGGATGTAACTCTTGGTCAGCTTTTGATTATCTTTAATTTCCATATAAGAAACAATTAACCCAATCGTTTAAATGAGGATATTTGATATCCTCTATGCAACTGATGTAAATCATGTGTATCAAAATAGATGTATCGAAAAATATGGCCATCAACTCTGTAAAGAGGTATTTCGATTCATCTTAACGTTAATTATTACAAAAACAAAAATCCCTCTAATGAAAATAATTAGTCTTCATCTAGACCGGGAAATCGTGTGAATCACTAGTTCAACCTTTTAGGTTTAAGGGAGTTAGATGACTTAAAAAATGTTTTGTAACCACTGGCCATCTGATAGGATAACCGATGATGGACGAACAGCTGCGTCTAAAGTCTAATTTTTCTTACGGACTACATTTTTTGTTTCTACAGACGTTCTGTGTAACCCCATCCATACCTAATAGCTGGAGAAGTGGACTTTAGGACTTTTAATCGGAATTAAGCTTAACTCTTACATGATACAACGAGTTAAGCGTATAAAATTCTTAACAGAATTTGAATTGTTACATAATTCACGTCATAGTTTGCGGTTGGGTAACGATACTGCCATATCGTCAGAAATTAAAATAAAACCAGGAAACTGAGCATGTTTTGAGGGTAGTAAATAACTTTAACACTCTAACACCTAACAAATCTTCATGAAAAAACCGCGGTAAGTATCTGAGATGAGTCACAACTTCTTTATGTATTTTACCAAGGATGAATCGGTACTTTAAAATAAGATTCTTCAGTTCATAGGCATAAAACCCTTTTTAGGTATTCGCTTGTAAGCTGTTCTATGAACTATCAATTTCAAAAGATTTTGAACTACAAATTCATTCAACGCCTTTAAATTTAGAATGTATCTTTTACCACGTAAGATTTTGAGGTTAGACACATCTTAACTATAATCGAACATGCAGTGACTCACTCCCACATTATCTCACCCAAAAAAGAAATGTCGATTGTCAAAGACATTTGTCGCTTTTTCTTTGTTGTGAACGTGTAAGGCGGTACACTGTGTTAGTGTACGATTTTTAAAATGGTATTATGTAATAATAATTTTTTGGAGCTAGTTCCTTAATTTGTTCAATTCATTAAAATATTTTATTGAATGTACGTACATTTGTACACCTAGTGAAAGTCAAAAAATAGTCTTCACTTATTATAACTCCCGAAATTCTAGATCATGTTATAGATCGTGACGGATTCCTTGTCAGTGATATGTAACCAATAAACTTCAAAATGTTGAAGACAACTGGCATATAGGTACCTTAATGTCTAGCGTCGTCGATGAACCTGGTCCTTGTTGTGGCTGATGCTGGAAACTTGCTGTCACGTCGCATCTTCCTCGCGGCTGATCGCCAATACTCAAGTGTGTCACGCCCCCCCCCTGCTGGCCGAGCCGTAACGAGAGGGGGCCAGCTAGTTTCTCGAGAAACGAGATTGCGCTGTCCCAGCGGTGGGTGTCGATAGCAAAGTCGCCCGCCGCGCCCTGCTGGTTTCTTTATTTACAACACCTGACGATCAGTAACCATTGAAACTAGTATAATGCCCGAAACTATTTCTCCGAAAAAACATCTGGTCCCGTTCGTGAACTTTAATTACTTGTCATTTGTCGAAACAAAATGTCATTTGTCAATACTTAAGCTTCTTCTCAGTTCAGGACGCGTTGTGGTTTAAGATTTTTATTAGTTTCAGAAAGAATTTAACAATTCACTCAATGAAACTTTCAGACTAATGGTACATTATACATAATATTGTTGAGCTAACAGTTAAATTATCATCCCATTACACAATCTGAACATTAATTTTCGAAAGTAAGTAAAATTATTTTCCACCACAAAATCTAAACATTATTGTTGTAGGTACATAGTTAGAAAAGTTCGACGCGTTGGTACCCTCGTGGGATTAGTTTTTAAGTCGTGAAATAGTTATCACTGATAAAAGGCTATAACATTTAACTGGCTATTCATAAGCCAGGCAAGTATATCAAATAAACTATTTGATTCTTTGCAATGAAGGTCGGCTAGAATTTTATAACTGTCGGGACTAACCATTAATATAGTTCTTGTGACTGAGCGCCGATAGCAATTCGGGATCAAAGTCCGGGAGGTCATGCGGAGCCACTTGTAGTGAAGCCGAGAACAGCGCCACACCGACATCGTCCCCCGTTGGTATCCGCAAAGTCCTTTGAGGTTTTTTTAAAATCCTTCGTGTTGACCCGCAGTCAACCTCCAGGAGCATTGACGCATCATGCTATGCTTTCGTGGTATCCTCAACGTGATACCCTCCAAGCTAGCTTAGAGATGCCTGGACTATTTCGCGCATCATGCTATACTTTCGTGATAACCTCAATGTGATACCCTCCAAGTTAGCTTAGAGATGCCTTAGGATTTCAATTTTTGGACACACTTTCGTCAGCATTGATATTTGAGTTGATGTGATATCTGGGAAAAAAGGTTAATTTTCACTTACCCTCTTTCCTCGGAGTCTGACGAAGATGAATGCACAATTATATGATTTGATTTGATTTTATTTTTGTTATAATAATAAATTTTACTAGCGTCTAAGCATTATCAGTATAGAAAATTAAACAAGTTTTAACACTGAACACTTAATTTTTTTACTTTGAACCTAAATTAACAAAAACGAGACGTGTTTTTGTAGTCGAGTGCTCATTGCCGCGCACAATAAAAGAATGAAGCTTGACGCGGAGGTAGGCTGGGGACCGCGTGTCCATCAGGGTGGTCAGTTTTAAAAAACAAAATAAATAAAAGTGCGAAATTGCCAGTACAATGAAAGTATACCTAATTGTGTTTATTATATGAAGAATAAAATGTATGAAATATAATAAATCTACAATCATTATTAAAAGTTTGTAGGTAGGTAGGTGTGTGTTCTAGTAACTACTGTAGACATATTTTTGGGTTCAAAATGTTTGTCTTAACTATCACTACCTACTAACTATGTAGTCTGTTTATAAAATACACGAAGTACAAACTTTAATAGTTTTAATTTTTTTTTGATATTTCTCTAAAAATAACTACATACTTATTAACTGACATTGTATTTAACGTAATTTTATTCAGATCAAACTGATCTATTCCAAATCATAATAGGTAGCTTTGCAAATGCGCGTTGCAATAATTTAAGCCAGGGAATATCCACTATTGTAGTTTTTTGTTTGATTTTCGCTAGCAATCAAGCGCTAAAACACTGGGCCCTGAAACAATCAGATTAGATATTACCACCCATATAAACCTGATGATGAACCCATCGGAACATTTTACGTCAACCTTCTTCATAGAAGAAAAAGTTCTTAGCGTCATTTGTCAAAATTGCCGCTAATACGGCGCAACATGCTGGAAATCTTCTCTGTAGAAACAAGCGTACGGACGAATAACAACTTGATCTGTGGCGTGGACCGCGGTCCATAGATAATTCTGTTGGTGTCAAAATAAACATTTTTGACACCAACAGAATTATACCTGGGGTCCGTCGGGTCTCATGTATACTTCTCAGGTCTATTGATAATAGTTACTAAAGTATATCAGCCTATAGTTAGGTTAAGCCACTTCCCGCACTTTGTATCATCGTTCCATTCCTGCTAGAGGGCGCCTCAATTTGAACAATATAGCTACTGAATGACTAGTCAGCGAACAATGCCCACTTCCCGAGCTTACCTATTCGTTCAATTGCTGCCATTTTTCTTTAACCATTCGTTGCTCCAAGCTTTTAGAATCTTAGCAGTAGAAATAAAATGATTACACATAATATCGTGTTAAAATAATACAACATTTTATACAACACATTCTCGATCTCTCGAACACTGAAAGTGACAATGTTTATTTCAAATTATAGATCTTTCTCGCGGCACCTACGTGAATTTCAACAATTTCGCTCAGTTCAAAAAATCGAATTCAAGAAATCGTTGATATACTGGGATATAAAATATCATACGCCTTTGACAGTGCTTGTGCAAAAAAAGCTAGTTTTAACGAGCGGGCGAGTCACCTGATATAAAACAATACCGCCGCCCATGGTCATACTGTAGCACCAGAGGAAATGCAAATACGTTGCCGATTCTTAAAAAAAAATGTTTATCCCCCTTGAATAACCCCATGTTGATTGATTGAATGACAAAGAAAACAACAAACTCATGTTAAAAATATATTGGTATAGTTCGAAAAGAGGTAGTATATTGCCATCTGATTCCCAAATAATATTCTGAAAATTAGTTTAGAAAAAGTTAAAATAAAACTTCTATAAATAACTGTAGAACATACCTACGAGTATCTGTAGCTGTATTTGTTGTGATTGAAGTCTGTAGAATCAGGAATCACGTTCTAAATACTGGGGAAATAGCGAAATGAAAACACAATAAACGTTTTACGATGGTTGCTATTAAACAACTTAATATCTTTTTTTCGACATTAGAAAAATGACAGTATAAAACCTAACAAAGTATCTTAACCAAGTAGGTTTTACAACATCCGCCCTTAATGGGAATAAAAAGATAAAGTAGTAATGCTAAACACAGTTATAGAAAAAAGAACTAAAACATTACTACCAGACTAAACAGAAATACAAAACATAAACCGAAGAAAAATAATAAATAGAAAATTATTCTACCTATTTATCCCTAAACCCATATTAACTACGCACCTTAGATGAGCTATGCGCCTTAAGGGCTTGGTTAAAACATCGGCTGTCATTTTATCCGTAGGTATAAACTTTATATCTATAAGACCCTCAGTAACCTTTTCACGAATAAAATGAAATCTCGTATCAATGTGTTTGGTTCTATTGTGGTGGATTGGATTGAGCACAAGTTTCTGTGCACTTTGACTATCATTGTATAGCAACACCCTATGAGCAAAACCAGTAATGTCACACACTAACCGTCTTAGGAAAATAGCCTCCTTTGCAGCACTGGTCAAGGACATATACTCAGCTTCTGTAGATGATAAGGCTACCGTCGGCTGCTTCTTACACTCCCAGCTAATAGGTCCACCTGCTAGCGTGAAGTAGTAACCCGTGTATGACCGACGGTCATGTACACAGTTCGCCCAGTCAGCATCCGTGTATCCACACAGACGTCCACCGACTTTCCTGTAAGTAATACAGTAATCCATTGTACCTTTTAAATACTGTAACACCCTTTTAGCAGCCAACCAATGCCTTTTATCGTGACAGTTATTAAACTGACTTAAATAGCTTGTGGCATAAGCTATATCGGGTCTTGTATTCACAGCTAGGTACATGAGACATCCTATCAAGTTTTGGTAAGGATATTCACCAAGAGATATTCACCAAGAGACTTTACCTTCTGCCCCGTGCTCAGCAAATCCCTCAGGCTGTTGCATGTACACCTCCTCCTCTAAGTCTCCGTTGAGGAATGCGGTATCTACATCCATGTGTTGAATCTTCAAATCCATTTCTGCCGCCAACGCTATAAGGGTACGCAGAGATGAATTTCGAACCACAGGGGCAAAAGTCTCGTTATAGTCAGTCCCCCAAACTTGACTAAAACCTTTCGCAACTAGTCGCGCCTTATACTTGACTATTGCTCCGTTCGCGTCCCTCTTTATCTTGAATACCCATTTACATGGAATTACCTTTTTATTTGGTTTATCCACTAATGTCCAAGTCTGCTTATTCAATAAGGCATCGTACTCATTTTTCATTGCAGAGATCCAATTATCTTTATCATCGCTATTAACAGCTTCACGATAACTTTTTGGATCATCATACAACAAATCAACATCGAGAGTGCCGTATGAATAATAATCAGGAGGTTTTCGTACTCGTTGAGGATATCTTCTCTCAGGACATACATCGCTGGGTTCATCTGAAGGAACCAGAGACAGATCACTTTGTTCACCCGAGTGTAGAGACTCCGTGTCACCAACACCACCAGCTTCATCAGTCGCGTCCACAAAATCGTCAACTTGCTCTACCTCTATCTCCACATCTTCTGAAGTAGATGAAGAAGAAGTAGAAGCAGATGAGATAGAAAACACAATAAACGTTTTACGATGGTTGCTATTAAACAACTTAATATCTTTTTTTCGACATTAGAAAAATGACAGTATAAAACCTAACAAAGTATCTTAACCAAGTAGGTTTTACAACAGTATTTAATCCCATGCTGTTATTTTATGACTTGTTGCTGCTAGTGGCTTTGTCCGTGGCTGAAATACGAACACAACCAACTAAAAATAAAAATATTCTGCGCATCAGGATTTGCTAAAATGAAAAACAGAAAATTCTGAAATTACTTTCAGTGAAAACTCGGCCGGCAACGAGATCGAATTTCAAACGAAATAGAAACTAACTTGGATTAGTTGGCTGCGGAGTGATCGCTTATTTTTTAGTTTTAGTTCGGAGAGTTTTGGGGAGGATTTCGGTCCCTTGGTGATTGATGAGGGAGTAGGGTTAAGCAGCGAGTAAACATACCCTTTCGCTGTACATTGACAAAATAAATATACCTACAGCTAGGCCAGGTTCACTTATCACGTGATCGAAGAAACCACAGGTAGCCGTCTCGACGTACTAATTTCAGACGGCCACCGCGCGCCGGCTACTTTGTTCGCTTTAGTTATTGTATGGTCTATTTCACGCACTATACCTGCGCCCGATTGCGAGGCAACCTTAGCACGTCGAATTAGATAAAGTTACGCGATAGAAAAAAATACCACATCTTCACGTTTGTTGCGTGTTGTTTGCGGAGGCGGGGCCAGGTGCTATTGCGAACTGAATTGAACTTTTTGTGTCAGCGATGATTTAAAGAAATCTTTTAAATAACCGTTTAGTCTCTAAGTGAAATAATATAGGGTAAAATGAAACTTGATGTCTCAGGATGACCAGCGCACTTTATTGTTTCGTATGACATTGCAAATCATGCAACGTATTTGACATGGGCAGGGGTCACTTAATATCAGATGTACTTAACCGTTTCGTCATACTTTAGGTACTGTTCAAAAAGATGTAAAGGTTAGGTCAAAAAGATGTAAGATGTAAAGCTGATATGTTTAAGCTTTTTAGAGTTGCGTAGCCAAATGGCAAAAAACTGAACCCTTATGGATTCGTCATGTCTGTTTGTCTGGCTGTCCTTCCGTATGTCAAAGCCACTTTTTCCGAAACTATAAGAACTATAACCTTTGAAACTTGGTAAGTTGATGTATTCTGTGAACCGCATTAAAATTTTGATGAATAACTTACCTACCTAACTGTGTTTGAGACTAATTATTTCAAATAAGTAGATTCACTTATTTGGATACAGGTAAGTTATGTAGGTATTATTTTGTTTTCAACAAAAACCGCTAATATATTTTAACAATCCCAACCAACTATATTAAGTGCTTTTGTTCTTCAAGCACCAAGAAAGTTATTTCAATGAAGCCATTAAAGAACTTTTACCCGCCCGGATCCAAGTGAAAGGTAATAAATCAAAACTTTGCTATTAAAACAAAATGAGACGAAGCGATCAACTATCAAAACACCACCTCTTCATACAAACTTTATAATCTTCCAAGTTTTGGGACATTATTTCGTCAGGCTTCATCGCACTTGCATTTTCTTGATCATATTATATTTGAAGACTTTATCAAATTATTTAAAGTTTGTAAAGAAATTAAGAAAAACCATTTTATTTATACTCCTTACCCTTTTGTGGAATATACTGTTTAACTTACCTACTTATCTTTTTAAAGCTCTTTATATTTCAAATCATCTATAGTTATCAGTTATCTACTAGTTAATAGTTATTTACCTATTGCAAAGTCGTGGTATTAAACTAATTAAAAAATCCTTATTTGCAAACACGTAAAAAAACCAAGTAAAAGGTCTAAAGATAGAAGATAACTAAGATAATCTTTTAAAATAATATCGTACAAAATAAGTGTATAAATTCATTTTCTGACGTTTTATAGGTTCATTCTTTTAAAGATAAAGGCGCGCAAACTCAGTGAATCTGAAAAGTTTGAAACTGACTTCAATCCATTACATAAGTGAAATATTTCTTTGTTTTCCGAACTTCACCGCGAGTGAACGCAACGTTACGAATCGGAAATTTATTACTTTCACTAATTTTTAGGGTACGGTACCTCAAAGGGAAAAACTTATCGGATAACTTTGTTGTCCGTCTATCTGTCAAGTCCCCTTTACTTTTGGAACGCGTTGAGGTATCGGGTTCAGATTAAAACCATATACCTATGATCTAGAGTCCCTTGAAGCTGTAAATAAATCAAACTTCTAACTTGTAAACAAAATAAAAAAAATATAAAAATAGTCTTTATTCATCCTAAAAAGTCGGAACTCTGAATTTTGTCAAGAAAAATGATCTACAACAATCATTTTTTTATAAACGACTACAATACAAATTGCTTGATTATTGAAAGCAACGATTATTTATAAGAATATTTGTACAATTACAAGTCAACTTCATCGAACTGTAATAATTGGACAATATCAATTAAGTATTACATAGAGACGGGGTAGAGTGTGAGAGACGTTTAATTATAATAGAAATACGAGAAAAGGTTATTATGCCTGTCAATCGCAGGTTATAATCACGTATATCTTTAATAACGTTGTTACAATAGTAATTATAAATAAGAACACTGTACCAACAATATGATGTAGGTATATTTATGAAATATTATGCGAAGTTTAAAAATATTTGAGATATTTAAGTAGGTATAATGTAAATACAATAATCTACTTATATGTATAACACTTGTGTTCTGAAATCTTATCCGTGACTGTCCCTTGTGCACATCATTGAGAAGCATTACTAAGTATGAAACAGAATTATACAATAAGTAAGGTGTTTAGACACGCTTTAAGTGGCGAAAAATGGTTTCTATATTAAGTAGTCGATGTTTAAAAATAGAATTCGATTTCAATTTCAAAGCGAATTTCATTTGCAGTTCTTTAACCTCAAATCTATTATTGGCATCATAACTTTGATTCGTCTTTCATAACGATCTTATTGCAAACCCGTGTATGTAGAGCTTTTAGCTACGTTATAACTTTGGCAAACGTATTCACTTGAGTCATATTCGAAAGGAGAAAGTTTTGATTTAGTGCTTATAGCCGGCCCAGACGAGGGACCCCCTTTAAAGTTTCAGACTTCAGGTTATGTAATAGAATAAAATAGTTCGAACGATTTGATTCTCTTGTTTAATGCATTCAAAGCGATTGTCATGAAGCTAGAAATAAGACGGACTAACTTTGGCTGAACAGTAAAATAATTGAATCTTTACGTCAATTCGCATGAGTAGGTATACTAACTAATTATATCTAACTAATTGTATCTAAGCATTTTCATCAAATATTCTGTGGCCATGTCAGTAAATAATATATGTATTACCATTTGCCACTGATCTCTATCATTTATGGACCAAACATTCAATGCACTTGACTCTCATGCCAGGTTACGCAACAATCAGCGCCAAAACGGCGAAGATCAAGACGTGTTTTCGAGTGAATCCGTATAAATAAATAAATTGATATATTCCACTCGCGATAGATACATAAAATCTTAAATTGTTTTCTCTTTATACTTAAAGATTTATTTCTATTCAAATTGCAAATAGGTTTTTATGATTTCTCGCGACTCATTTAACATACCACTTTTAAGTACGTATTACCTATATTGTTTTTACGTTTATATTGTTATTACGTATTTTATTGTTTTCTTCCCAAGAGTTGGTATTATTCGCTTCTCCGATTTCCGTTGCTTTTATGATGATAACTTAGAATTAAATGTAAGGTAGAGTATATTAATTTTATTGCCAACCGTTTTTGTCTTTCATCGTTGTTTCTGGTTTGTTGCGTTTACGATACTAAAATTCATCTTTGTTGATTTCTATGCTTATTTTTATTTGAAAGACTTTCGTCTTATACTTACCTCTATTTTGATCTATTTATCAAGTGACTTTCAGTGCTTCAGAACCTCTGTCTTCTAGTTAAGAGTTGGAAGTTTAAATCCCAGACTATTGGGCGTTGTGTGTATTTTTGGAAACTAAATATCGGTTGTTTCACCGTGTTTAACGATAATGGAATAGCATCGTGAGGAAACCTGTATTCCGTAATGTTCTCACACAGTATATTTTGTAAAAATCCTTTCTATAGAAGCAAGCCATTTTGCCTGTCCATAACATATCAAAGATAGTGTGTTCGCATGAGGCTCGCCCGTACTTCAAAATTAAATGGCATGAGACAGGTATGATCGATGGCTGTGAGAGTTCCGTGGAACTGAAAGCAATATGGCGGCGCAATCTATTTCAATTTGATCTAGTCTGGAATAGCGTTTATTACTAGAATAGTTATAAAACTATCGGTGAACAGTAATACGACATGCCGAGGTTATACATATAATATGATACATGGATCGGTAGTACTACAATAGAATACCTTAATAGATAGTACCTCATGGTACTACGAATTTACCAAGATGCTTTGTGAATAATAAAAAAAAGAATTTTGCTATACTACTTCAATATGAGTTGGACTGAAAAAAAACCCACACTTAATTCATATTTATTGGTTATCACAAAGGGACTCAAAATAAATTTATCTAGTTTAGAACACTTTATTATAAATTTTATTAAAAGAGTCACATAGAATCATAAACTATATAAAATCTTCTCTCATGATCTCAGGGCTCTGGTCTCATGTCGTTTACAGCATTTATACCGTAAACAACATGAGAAAGATTACCAAACTATGTAAGTATCTTTCTAACTCTTTCTAACTTTTGCCTTTTTCTAACTTTGCACTAGTGTTTTTTACTGATGTCATTTGTTTCCCTTAAAACAAATCTTCTACATTATTCGCGTCACGTCACTTTGTTTTCCTTTCTATTCTATCTTAGTGTCACTTATTGAATCTCGGTGACAAACACGCACCTGCGACTCAAGTTAAGAGCTTTTAGACCCTGAGCTTTTTTGTGGTTTACTTTCCTTTGAATATCGTGCGTATCGTATCGTATCCAAAATGATTTTGTGACGTAAGTGCGGCCACTAAGATGCTTCTTAATTTTGATTTCTTTTTACCATAACACACCTTTACTAATAGGCATTTAGAATAGTAAAATTTTCTAGAAATGCTAATTCATGAAAGGGTTATATGGATGTTATATTGAATACCAAATAATTATAGATAAATACTGTGTTTGCCTTAATACTTAAATCAGTAAATTAGTTATTTATTTTGCTTTGCGTAGAGGATAATAATTAAGGCGAAAAAGGTGATAATATTATAGCGTGAAAGATATTATTTATCAGGGTAAACTGTAAACCAATCCTTTAAAATTTATTTGCTGTATACCTACCAGCTACCTTTTTATTAAACTAAAATAAAATCATGCTCTACGCCTCTACGCGAGCAGAATTAATAGGTAATAAATAACGAACACTCTTAGAGTACAAATTAAATAGTCGTAGTAAATAACATTAAAAGGTTTATTTATTAAATTATTTATCATTGAAAGTTATATTTTTATTTATATCTCAAGCTTTCTATTTCCCTTAATTTTTTGCACAATGCTCGCGCTAACGAGTTCAATACGAAATTCATATATCGATTTTCGGAGAATTTCGTTGATTTTGTTTGCGAGAACTCTGAAAATTTGCGGAGTTTGAAGCACTTCAGATTTGTTAAACTTTCACCAATGCGGACAATTCTTGAATGTCGACATTATTTTAATTAGTTACGAAAAGAGATGGAAAGATGACGCTCAGAAATCACCTTTAATTTTATCCTGTGATTGAGTTTCTTGCCCTCAACTTCCATAGATTAATAAGTTCCAATCACTTACAATAACACATTATCTAAAGATTACGACTCATTCTGATCGAATTCCTAAAGATAATGCTTAATGTCTTAGTCGAATAATTTATTTCACGTAGGCCTGACTGACTTACAGCCACTTATAAAAGTCAGTAGCTACACTGTTAAATGGTGATTGGTGATGCCTATTTCACGGATTCAAACTAAATTTACAAGGGTTCCAAATCGCCCACCACTGAGAAGAAGCCCACAACAAACTCAGCCATATTTTTAGGGTTCCATACCAATTTGGTAAAAATGGGACCCTTATGGTGAGACTTTCTCCGTCCGTCCGTCCGTCAGTCTGTCACACTCGATTATTTCAGTAACTATCAAAGTTATCGACTTGAAATTTAGAATAGTTTTAGGTAATAGTGACCCAACGCCATTGCAATCATAAAACATTGAAAATTGTTTTTATTTTTATTTAAAAAGGGGGGAAAACCGGGGCTTCGAATTTTCAAAATGAAATAACAATATTGAGTGGGGTATCATATGAAAGGGCATTACTTGTGTATTCTAAAACCGATTTTTTTATTGAGCAAACTGTCAATAAAAATACCGTTCCCCCCCCCCCCCCTTATCTCCGAAGTTTATCAATCGAAAAATCTGAAATAATTATAATCAATAGACATTCATGTATATTTTACAGGAAAAATAAAATCAACTCCCTAACTATTATACTTTTTTTGATAATAACAATAAACCACCAAAAACAAAGTTACGCTTGCGGTTCGCCAACAAAAGTACCCACATGTAAATTATACTCGTAAATTCATGAACAAAAGTGATTATTTTAATGTTTTACTTCTTTTATAGTATGGAACCCTCGGTGCGCGAGTCCGACTCGCACTTGGCCGGTTTTTTTTAGTTACTACCGCTTATCGAATTTCATTTAAGAAAATCACAGGCTAGTAAAATCAGAGCAATTCACGATCACTGCAAGGGGTTGTTCAGGATTCCAAGAAGACACGTTAATCAAGTTGAAAACAGCAAGAATAACTGAAAGCGAAACCCGAGCGAGTTCTTGCATCGAAATCGTTGGAGGTAATAAATCAAAAGTTTTGGATCACAAAAAGCATCCTGTCGGGGGCTTGAATCGACCAACTTCGCTAATCTGTTTTTTATTCGTTTGATTAGTTTTCATTCGATGTACTATCCAATTACATTCACTAACTCTTTGTTAAAAAGTACTAGGGAAATGATAAATGACTTTTCGGCGCATAGGTGAAAAGTTTCTATAGTCAATTTAGGAGGGTTTGTAAGCGTGTTATTAACCGACTTCAAAAAAAAGGAGGAGGTTCTCAATTCGTCGGAATCTTTTTTTTTTTTTTTTTTTTTCTATGTATGTTCACCGATTACTCGAAGACGCGTGGACTGATTTGAAAAATTCTTTTTTTGTTTAAGAGGGTTTTGTTTCCAGATGGTCCCATTTTAATCAGGTCAGGATCTGATGATGGGATCCTGAAGAAATCGAGGGAACTCTTCAAATTTTATATAGACACATGAAACTATTTGATATTATTAGAAAGAGTAATATTTTCCAAGTTGTCCTATGGTCATCAGGTCAGGTTCTGATCATGGGATCTTGGTGAAATCGAGGGAACTCTTCAAATTTTGCTAGTATACTTAAAGCGAGTTGGGTATTTTTTATAGTTACTGGTGCATATGCTAGCAGATACTGATTTGATGACTAAAGTCATCAAGTCAGGGTCTGATGATGGGATCTTGGTGAAATCGAGGGAACTCTTCAAATTTTGCTAGTATACTTGAAGCGAGTTGGGTATTTTGTATAGTTACTGGTGCATTTGCTAGCAGATACTGATTTGATGACTTAAGTCATCAAGTCAGGGTCTGATGATGGGATCTTGGTGAATTTGAGGTATCTCTTCAGATTTTATGAATACACCTCAAGCAATTTGGGTATTTTTACAACGCCTTGTGCATTTTATTGTTTTCCACTAAAAAGTATAAAATAAAAATGGGAAATGCTTTCCAAAAAACCAACTTCAAATGCCACTACAAAGAGTGAAATAATTTTTATTTAAATTTTAGGTACCTACACCAATTCGAAGTCGGGCGATTGTCTATGACTTCGTCATTTCTTCGCACATCAAGTAAGTAAGAAGGACTATTAGGGATTATATGAAACATTGCCCGACTTCGAATTGGTGTAATATAAAAATATATTACACCAATTCGAATTTGGTGTATATAAAATTTAAATAAAAATTATTTCACTCTTTGTAGTGGCATTTGAAGTTGGTTTTTTGGAAAGCATTTCCCATTTTTTGTTTATTAATATTTTGGTTGTTTTGTCGGTCTTATTGTTTAATAAAACTAGGGTTTATCTGGGCTCCGCTAACGATTTCTGTATTTTATAAATCCCGCAAAAACCATCGGGTTTTCCTTTTAAACTTGCGTACCTATGTATATAAAAATATAAGATTAAGTAATTATTTTCCAAGTCATTTACGTTATAAAATCTATAAGTTACAGTTCAAAAAATTTAATCTATATCTAAGTTTTTTGCCCTTTTCACAGTGCTTAGGTTTAAGTAATTGATTTAAGTTTAGATTTAATTTTAATTCAGATAGATTTAATTTTAATAATATAAGTTAAGATTTAATTTTAGGTATAATATTTTGTCTGTTATTTCAAAACATTTATTAATAAAGTAATTGAATAAATATGAATCTGCCTAATATTATAATGTTTAAACCCATCTCATTATCCTGATTATGCCACTGGTAAATGCAGCGGCGTAATAAATGTGTCCGTACTCCGTACCTACGCTCTAATGGCTTTACAACCATTAGCTTGAATGTGTATGAATGGGCTAAGTGAATACTAGGTATCGAGTGTAGCTTAATCAAAATTAATGATACTACGTTTAAGTGCTACGGGCTAACGTAACATGATACAATAATATGTCAAAAGTTTGTAATTACACAGTAGTTTACCTTATTTATTAATCATATTTTTCTTCACTTCTTCTGTATATCTCATCATAAACTTCTTCGTGCCTGCAATATGCTTTAAACGAGTGCAAAGTATTTCTCGTCACGTATGAAATATAAATTAAATACTGATGCTAGAAATATGACGTCTACTTTCACAGCAGTATTTCACCGTTACAGCTTAATTCAGAGGGAGATTGATTTTTATCCCACGGAGCTAAAAATGTACTAACGAGAGGAGAATATGCATTATTTTTAGTATTTTCAACTATAGAGCCTGCCATACTTAAACCCCAGGTTTAATTTTCAGTCATGTTTTCCTTTAAATATTATACAGAAAATTAAAAAAATAATATTTAAGTTGTTTAAATAATGAAAACACGTAAAATTATACTGGTTTTATATTTATCTCATATACTTTTACAGCATTTGTATGTATAATACACCTGAACAAGGAGGATATGAGAATCTTTTTTTTCGCAACTTAGGTGTAAAGAGTTATTACTTTGTATTTTATGTTTAGTTTGAATTATTCGAATTGCGTGGTGCCAATAATAAATATCATTTAAGTCACGTCTGTTTCTTGTATTCCCTTTGTTTTATTTTTGTCACTTACGAGTATGGAATCTGTGACAAATACGCGACTACGTACCTATAAAAATATTATGAGACGGATCGGTTCTGATCAATGCGATGTTCATTTTATATGGATCTGTCTGGCGATGGTTACTGGTAGTACGGCTTGCTTGTTATTAGACTTGCTTGTTGTTATACTATCAGACCCGGCAGCGTTGTTTTGCCTTACAAAATATTTCTCACGGTTATGAAAAAAACGAGTAGATACGTAGTTTGCATCATACTCTTACCGAATATATACAAAAGAGTCAAGCTATTTTGAAGGAGTTTTGTTACAAAACAATGTTTGACAAGCGAATTCGATAATTTAAAAACTGCGTTAAATACAGCAAAATCGATTGTTTTAACAACGGACATATTTTATTTGGGCCGGTTAGCTATATTTTATAAAACATCTTAAACATAATTATTTGTATGCTTGCGTAGTGCGGTTATTCTGGGACTGCTTTTTCGAATAGAGATTTATCAAAAACCTAAAAACCTGTCTACATAATAAGGGAACCGAGGAAGGTTGATGCTTTTGACAAGTTGGCGGTTTTCTTTGTATCTCCCCAAAACGGGGACAGCTCGCGATGATTTTAATGACGTAGGATACAAAAAAGCGGGCTTAAAGCGCTGGAACATTATGTTGAAGATCGTAAACGAACAGGGGAGCATAAAGGGACAATCCATGTCAACATCATGTTGAACGATAAGGGAGCCCGCACATGTTTTGTGATAGAAATAATTGCAATATCTGATCGAGAATAGAATACCTGCTCGTTAGCAACTAGAAACACCGTAGACAGACCAGGTTCACTTATCACGTGATCGAAGAAACTACAGGTAGCCGTCTCGACGTACTTATTTCAGACTTTTTCGTGCGGCCGATTGCGAGGCAACCTGACGTACTAACGTCAAACGAGATAAAGTTACGCAATAGAAAGAGACCGCAACTTTGTGTTTGTTGCGCAGAAGGCGGAGATAGGCGCTATTGCAAATTGCACTTTTTGTGTCAGCGCTAGAGTCGCTATTTCTTTAAATCATCTTGTGGAGCAAGCCTTCTATACCGTTAGGTACTACTTATTATGTATTTCGCACCGTAGATTCAAATCACACAAACTAACAAACGAACTTTTCAGCTTTATATTATTACATAAGTAATGAGTAGCTATAGATTATACCAGTACCTACTCGTGGAGTAAGAGGCAGTTGAATTGTACTCAGCGTACACAATACCATTCGCATCGGCGGATCCAGGGGGGGGGTCATGGGGGTCATGACCCCCCCCTGGGCCATCCAGAACGTAGATGGACCAATAGTTAAAATTGTAAAATATAATGTTTTATATGGTATTTTTGGGAATAATATAGATTTTATGTAAGTGAGTATCATTAATAATATCTGGGTGACCGAGCTTCGCTCGGTGGCCAATAGATGGCAGCAGTAGTCATAATTTTATTTTTTTGGTAAATTCGACATTTAATAAAAATGAATCCTAGCTAGATCGATTTATCGCCCCCAAAACCCCCTGTATACTAAATTTCATGAAAATTGTTCCAGCCGTTTCCGAGATCCAGATTATATAGAAATATACATATATACAAGAATTGCTCGTTTAAAGGTATAAGAATTTAATTGATTTATGGTTGATTTTATTTTATATAAGTAGTGTCAAACGCATTATTAGGGAACGAAAGTACGAATTTGAATTTTATCTCGCCACCGTGACCTTTTAACTGATGACCTCCTGATTTCCCAGGACACTTCCTGATTTATCTATTTCCTAATCCTCCTTATTTACTGATTTCATTAATTAATCTCAAGATATATTTGGGTTTTGAAATTATATTCACGTAAAAATGATGTAGGTATCTAAGTGTGCTCCACGGCAGATTTTACGAAATGACCTTGAATGCACGCATACAAGGTTATTTCAGATCAAGAAATAAATAATTATTTATCATGCGAAAATGTAAAAAATTTGAGCTCGCTTCGCTCGCATATCCAGTTATCAAAATATAAATGCTCCCAGAATCTTTGTTATGTTGTGACTTTTTCAGTAAAAAAAAATAAACAGAAAATATCAAAATATGTATGCCCCCAGAATCTTTGTTATGTTGTGACTTTTTCAGTTAAAAAAATAAACAGAAAATATCCAGTTATCAGAATATATAAAGTTCGTGTTTGCTTCATTCAGGACTATTTGAGATTTCAAGGCGTTATTCCGCCTAAAAATTATGATATTATTTAAATTAAAGATTAAAAATTGACAACACTATAAAAAGGAATAAAAAAAAGTAAAAAATTTGAGTTCGCTTCGCTCGCATTTCCAGTTATATCAAAATATATTTAAAGTTTGCGTTCACTTCATTCAGGCATATTGCGATTCTAAGAAATTATTACGTCTAAAAATGATTATATTATTTTTATTAAAGATAGATTTCTCACTGTCAAACCATGTTAAATTCAAGACAGGGATAAATAGTGATTTATCCTGCGAAATAGTAAAAATTTTGAGCTCGCTTCGCTCGTATATCCAGTTATCAAAATATGTATGCCCCCAGCATCTTTGTTATGTTGTTTTATTTAGTGAGAAAACAGAAAATTTCGCGCTCGCTTCGCTCGCACATCCAGTTGTCAGGATATAAAGTTCGTGCTCGCTTCGTTCAGGACTATTTGCGATATCAAGACGTTATACCGCCTAAAAATTATTATATTTTTTTAAAGACGGATCTCACTGTCAAAACAGGTTAAATTCAAGACCGGAATAAATAGTGATTTATCCTGCAAAATCTTAAAAATTGTGAGCTCGCTTCGCTCGCGTTCGTTCTACACTGTTACGAAAAATCTAATCGTGGCTAAGAATTTCAATAGTTGAAACGTCCGAAAAACGCACCCATTGAAGTACATAGATGAAGTGACAATGCGTTTCGGAAAAAGAAATATTGGCTCTTTTATCTAAAGATTTTTCAAGTACAGTACCTACTTATACACATATATAATAAAATACCTACTTTTAACTGTATAAATTAGTATCATAATTAAATTAATACTTGTTGTGACTTGACTATAACTTTGTGACCCCCCCTGGCACCAAAACCGGATCCGCCCTTGACCATTCGGTAATTACCGGCCGAGGGGTTCCCAACGTTTCCGACGTTTATTAATAGACATGCCACTTGTCAATTGCACGGAACATTTATTTACTACTGTACTAGTTGATCATTGGCATGCATCGTAATAAGTAATAAATCCAGCTTCTAATGTTTTTATAAATTTATGGAAACGTTTAAAATGGAAGTTCGTATGTTTTAATTTATTTTATTTTTAACTTAAATGTTGAAGTGAAATGAAATGAAAATGATATATTTCATACAGGACTAACTTACATGCACTTATAGATATTTAGGAAAGACTTATTAGTAATGATGAAAGACTATTTAACGTAGGGTTTCGGTCCCGGGTTTCCGATCATAATGAAAATTGATTAAATAATGCTACCGATAGTTAAATAGATAAAATGTTATATGTATCTGGCATGCGCCGAAATGGAGCCCCATAATCTTGTGCAGAAAAAAAATTGTGATAACATCTTAAATTTTTATACGGTAACCTCGGGCTGTAACGTCTGAGAGTTGTTCCTGATCTAAGAACAATGGAAAATTAACAATGTACCTACTTACTGTTTTATTACGAAATGTCATGATTCAATTACACGACTGCTCAAAAAAAGGCATAATTTTATATTCTGTGATAATCGTATGAATATTTTTGATTATCTGTGACCATGTCTTCCGCCATTTTAAGAGAACAAATAAACCTTACATCTTATTGGTCAATAAAATTCCCGCTCATTCTTCTCAACCAATGAGAACGTCTCTAGTAAAAACCAATGAAAAATCTAGTAGGCTATGGGAGAAGGATTATGGAATTGTTTTGATGAGGACAGAAGCAAAAACTATATAATTGATATTGTACTGATATGAATAAAAAACTATGTAAAGTACTCATTGCATCGTAATACAAGAAACAAGGCATATGTATGTCAAAGTTTGAGCGATAAGAAGTTTAATGTAATACGCTAGTACTTGTAATAAGGAAAATAAAGTGTATACTATGAAGTCTGGATTTCATTCACAAAACATCAGAAGTGGGATGTGATCCGAAGACCCACATATTGAGGTATGATATAAGTCCCTGTTTTAAAACAATCTGCTGTACCTTGGCGTGTAAATAGGTAGATATGGATGTGCTTAGAAACATTATTCCAAGTTCATGTAGATTGTATTATATTCAGATATCATAGTGAAATGATAAAATTCGAGGTTGAGCCAGTTAGTAATTCTGTTTGAACCTAGTCATGGCGAAGTCTTATGTCGAAACTTAGAGCAACTAAGTAGGTACATTTTGATTCCTTCTGTAATGCCTTAATTATCTATTGAACCAGACGGGTTTTATCGGCGGCATCATGTCGGGTGTCGCTTTGGTTAAATAGAGTAGTTTTTGTTCCAATATTATAATTGCAACTTTGTTTGAAATTAATAATTTGTAAAAAAAAAACATAAGACTAAGAGTACCTATCGCGAGTTATTGACGTGCAACGCCATCTAGTGAAAGCGCCATCAACAACTATGTAAAGCTTTGAATGGGTAACGCCATATTGTCTGTGCATTAAAATAGAAGAGATTAATTTTGAAAACCTACCTGTTTTTTTAGGTTAGTGGCTTAGCGCTCTGATCCAATTTCTTGGTAATTGTTTGAAATATAATTTTAGATTCTTTCATACTGAACACACGTAAGATCATAATTATTTGCAAATAAAAATAAATAAGGGTTCCATTTTTACCAAATTGGTATGGAACCCTAAATAGGAGCATATCGCATAGGCCCATAGTTCGGGGCTTTATTAAATAATTAATTATGAATGAGTGAATTGTGTCAAGATATAGCATTAGTTGATTAATATCGGCACAGCCGTGTACAGTGCGACAGGCCTATCATGGCGCGTGGCCAAAATCGGTACTAACGCCGCTATCTTGTGATAGTTCGCTCTAGCGGTATATCGCTATTGTATGTTGCATTGTTTTTGCTTACTATTAACTATTTTAAACCAGAATTGAAGTATAAATTGAGGAGATTTTATTTCCTGGATGCCTTTGTTCTATAACAGCGCCCTCCTGTCAATGTCATTCAAGTGCCAAGAGAGCCTTGTCGGACTGTAGTTTGTTCATTGCCTGTGTTATTGGGTATAGCTGAAGTTTTCAAGTAGTAGTTCATGTAATTTCGATAATTTATCCAACGCAGAAATAATAATTGTATTTTATGATGAATATCTTCATCTGACTGCAGAAACTTTTATTAAGCACAACTTTTAACTCATATCATGGAAAGTAAAAAAAAAATAGTTCACTCTAAGAAGCTATACCTAGATATAAATCAATAAAAAAAAGAGAAAAATTAGAAACTGACAGTTCTTACAAACACTGGCGTATTATTTTCATTTCCTTGCCATTCTGAACAGTTCTTGAAAGAGATACTGTGGCAGTGATTTCATGAAATAAAAATAACATATTATTATTTTAATTCATTTGTAATTCCCCAGTATACTTGTAAGATTTTTACACTGATTATGATATGATGGCATGAGAATAAAATTAATGCGATTCTGCTTGAGGCAATTACAACAATTGCTGAGAGTTTACTAGTACTGTCAAGCGGTTTTTAAATAATGTTGATTTAGTGTTGATTAAGTTAATTTCAACATAGATATTCTTTTATTAAAGTTTTCATTAAATTAATTGGCAGTTAAGAGTGCCGTGACTAAATTATAATACGTTTATGAGTGCCATATTTATTTTTTCTATAATGTCCTTGGTTATGTGTGCCAAGACGGAACTATGTATGTTCTATGATGAATAATGGCCTTGGTTATTTGTGCCAAGAGTTACTTGGTTATGTGCGCCAAGAGTTACTTGGTTACGTGTGCCAAGAGTTACTTGGTTATGTGCGCCAAGAGTTACTTGGTTACGTGTGCCAAGAGTTACTTGGTTATGTGAGCCAAGATGGAACTATGTATGTTCTATAATTATTTGTGTTATGTGTACCAAAATGGTAATAATGAGTACTCAGTTGCAGTTTATCGATGTATTAAAAAAATAACAATAACTACAAATTTACTTATACATTTTCTATCATTGAAAGATTCTGAAAGGACAGTAAACTCATTAGGACTTCATGTTAATTAAAAGTAACAATAAAATAGAGGTAGAATGATGAATGGAATTTGAAACAATGTTTTATTAAATACAGATCTATTTTTGAAAATAATTTGCTAAAACTAAAATAGATTTTTCACGAATAATCTCTTTTGTATAACAGCTGCTATATACCTATACATAATTCATTGAGCATTGTTTATTTCTTTTTCCGAGAATATGACACGATCAACGAGCTGGTCGTGGACTGACGCGGATCAAAGGCGAGCGCGTGAGGACGCATCCTCTGTCAACACCAAGGAGGTACATGGAACGAGCTAGCCGTGAACGGACGCGGCTAAGCGCGTGTAAACGCGATCCCCGTCATAACTATGGAAGTTGGTCCGCAAGGCACGTAGATGCTCCTATCAACGTCGGTGGTCCCCACAACTCCCACACTGCTTGCAGCTCACCAAACCGTTGCTTTAGTTGGAACAAGTACTTACAATCATCAATGCAGCAGCAAGCAAAAGCTTCAATACAGACGAGGTGGTTAGCATTTTTTGAAAATTTGCAACGACGATCATCTTAATGTAATTCCAGAATCGAATCATCAAGCAAAGCACTAAGCGTAAATAACTGGTTAGTCAAAGAATGTGCGACCATTAGTGAGGGACAGTAAAAATAAAGCTTACAATTTGTATTCCAAAACTTGTAGGTAAAAAAAAAAGTGGTGCGCAGTTCTTTACCTTCCCTTAGTTACAGTTGGAACGAATAGCTTCCAAAATCATTCACAAATGAGCAAAATTACAGTCATATTATTTTGGTTGAGATGCTTGCATGCATTTCACGAAGTACCTAATGGAAGTTTGTAGAAATGCTATTATTGGCATTTTTAATCGCTGTGATCTTAGCGGCAATAAAGCGGTAGACTATGATATCATTCACGCTATATAAGATAAGTCTATTTGGAAGAAGGCGCAAGTATTGGATAATGGATTGTCAGAAACGTGAAGATCTAGGTATACTATATTTCTTAAATTCTAAGTGACGCTACACTATCAGAATTATTAAAAAAAAAGTCGCTTATAGGTATTCCATTAGTACCAATGATAATGATATAGCCACTTTGTATTTATTCGTTAATAAGGGGGCTATCTTGTCAGAAATTCCCAAAACCCATAAAAAGAGTCATAATTAATGTTTTAGAACAATTGGGCACGATTTAGTTCTCAGTCAACAGAGTCCGTTGACGTTTTCTGGTGAGACTTGTGAAACTCAAACACACCAATGAATAGGTTTGCTTAATTTTTTTTGTGATATTTTTGTTATAGTTATCCGGATGATAAAACCTACGTGTTAAAATGGGTCATGATCATTTGGCATTAATTGATTTTGGTATTAAGTGTTTATGCGCAAATTACACAAATCAGGAAACGTCAAAATGTAATTTATGAGCTTTTAACCTTTCACAAAGGCCTTCAGTAATCCTGTCGTATCATTTTGAGTAACAGTTTAATTTCATTATTATTATCAATGACGTTGCCACAAGTATTGAAGTATTTAGGAACGAACTCTTACATACTCCTTTTCTGTCCTTATAAACATTCTAATAACCTAGAACATATTCTTTATCAGTCCTCCTAAAGATAAGGATATGGAACACTGAAGTTATCTTATACCTTTAAACGAGCAATTCTTGTATATATATTTCTATATAATCTGGATCTCGGAAACGGCTCGAACGATTTTCATGAAATTTAGTATACAGGGGGTTTTGGGGGCGATAAATCGATCTAGCTAGGATTCATTTTTAGAAGAATTTACCAAAAAAAATGACTACTGCTGCCATCTATTGGCCACCGAGCGAAGCTCGGTCACCCAGATATTAAGAAACTTAAGTGACAGTAGGTATGTATATGATTTTCTAAATGTGTATAATGTCTGATTAAATGCCCATTCAGATTGCATAAAGTATCTAGTCGCGTATCCACGAGCGAACCGCCAAGCCAAATGTTTCAATCAGATCTAGGGAAGTCAAGGTTAACAATATTAGACATAAAACATACTTAAGATGTTCAGATGACAGAATCCTCATATCCGTGATGTTAACATTAACAATAGTTAAAATCAGTAATAGTTATATATTTAGTAAATATTTAAATTTAATTTTATTGAATCATGTTTGTTTAGTTTCTAGTTTTTAGTTCTCTAATAACTTGAACTGTAAAGTTTATTGTACATTGAATGAATTTAACGTTTGTTATATATATTATGGAGCAAAAAAATAAATAAATAAATAGAGGTTCAGTGTTTCGATTTCAGTCAATTCAGTATCCAACATTAAATGATAATATCACAAAGTATAAAATTAAAATTTTAGGTCCTTACAAAATTGTCAAAGATATGGAAATTATAGATAGGTACAGAATTAGCACAATAACCGGATTTCACATAGTCTGTAGTGCATAGTCTAGTACAGATTATAAATAAAACTACTATTTTGATACAGAGTTTGTAGTGCGAGGTGATTTGCTGAATCATTGAATATTGGTATGACGTGATCAACGTTCGAAATTCGGCGCTTAAATCGTCTGAAGTACATACATAGCAATTTTTAATTAGCAATATTTCATGAGTAATATATATTTTTATTTGCAATTACGATGGAAACAACTAAATAAAATGTAAAAAAAAACTGTAGAAGTATTTCCTATTGAGGTGGTAAGCTCGAGCCGCAGTTGATGTTACGAGATTGTCATTATTTATCAGATTTATTTACCGACGTTTTTCAATACAATTGTAAGAAATTATATTAATAACAAGATTGTAACACATTGATTATTGTATGTAACACACAATATGCTATGCAAGGTTGATTTGAAGTAATTTTTGTTCAGAACGCACGAAAATTTGTGGACATGCAGCCTATATTATAACGTAGACGGTACTTAATTTTTGACTGTAAGTCATTTTGCTATAGAAAATGTGAACGATAAAATTATGATTTTTACTTTAAAGAAAAAGATTTGAAAAATGTTATGCTACAATAACATAAACATTCTTTCAAAAAAAAAAAGTTGTCATTTTAATCTGTAACCGTAATAAAAAAAAAAGATAATAATATTTGGAATATTAATTCAGTCTCTGTCAGTTTTCGTCAATACTTGCTTAAATAAAATACTTTATATAATATTATGATAATTGAAATCTGCACAATTAAATTAATTAAGTCTCCAGACCCTAAGAAGTGATTATGTTAACAATTTTGAGTTAGTCATTTATAATTTTCTAATATTGTATACAATAAATAATGTATAATTTTATGTAGGTCTGTATGTTATAGTTAATAATTTCTTTATTTTAAATTTAAATTAAAAATTCATTGTACCCAATAATACTTTAATTAATCTAAAAAACCGAATGTCATGATTATTTTATGTTAGTGAGATTGGGACATAGGTAAATTAATGTCAGTATTATTTATTTAGATATTTAAATTAACAAATGTAGGCACTGAATATTCTTAAGTAAGTGCATGTAGGCTAGGCCTATGTGAAATAAAGTATTTGAAAAATATTGTACATTATATAATGTAATATAAATTATAATTTTGTTACTCATAAAGGCGAAATAGTGGTTACTTAACATGTACCTAAATATATATTCCATATTTTGTAGTTTTTGTATAATGATGTATTTTAGTAAGATTAAGCCGTAGGTAATAAGAGTCAATATCATTTAGACATTGTAAAACACCAATATACAGATAATTGATAAGTAAGTGAAACCCTATATGAAGTGTAAAACTAGGTATTTGAAAAGTATTGTTTTAAATATAAATTATAGTTTTGTTAATCATAAAGGTGGCATAATAGTTAGTTAACATGTAAGAGTAAAATATACTATCTTTTGTATAGTTTTTGTGCAATATTTTTATAGGTACTAAAACGCCTAGTTGAGTGGTCGTAGAATTTTTACTTTGATGAGAGTTTAATTATTGTGCACCAGGAGGTTGCACAAGAGTGGATGGCCGAATGTCATGATTCAATTACACGACTGCTCAAAAAAAGGCATAATTTTATATTCTGTGATAATCGTATGAATATTTTTGATTATCTGTGACCATGTCTTCCGCCATTTTAAGAGAACAAATAAACCTTACATCTTATTGGTCAATAAAATTCCCGCTCATTCTTCTCAACCAATGAGAACGTCTCTAGTAAAAACCAATGAAAAATCTAGTAGGCTATGGGAGAAGGATTATGGAATTGTTTTGATGAGGACAGAAGCAAAAACTATATAATTGATATTGTACTGATATGAATAAAAAACTATGTAAAGTACTCATTGCATCGTAATACAAGAAACAAGGCATATGTATGTCAAAGTTTGAGCGATAAGAAGTTTAATGTAATACGCTAGTACTTGTAATAAGGAAAATAAAGTGTATACTATGAAGTCTGGATTTCATTCACAAAAGATGGCTTTAGTATTTTTAATAATAACTTTATTCAGTTGGATTGAAATATTTTCTCCATATTTAAAATTCACAAAATGATTGTCTATAAAGTCCGACGATTGACGAAATCGTGTCGAGATAAAACGTTTAGATTTTATTCTTGGAAAGCTTAATATATCTCATCAGACAACTCTCCGTAGGTAATTTGAATAACGACGATATTAATGAAAATGCTTTATTCTTAGTGGAGAATTCGACAAAATCTTCCTAACGATCCTCACAAATGCCAGGAGGGCTAATGCTGTGATTTGTAAAGACGAAGACGAGCGGGATTGAGGCGAAACGATATTATCCTTTTAATAAAAAATGAGTATCAAACTTTGTATGTTTTTATTTTGAAACTAGTAGGGCGCGTGAGTGCGCGGGCCACATGTGGCCCGCGAGCAGTCTTCTTCCCGCCTATAAAGCTATCGCCGTCATCTCCATCGCCAATTGGAATCCGATTGGCAGGGGGCTTAAAAATGACCAAGGAGCACTGTCATGCTTTTAAAGATAGTTAAGGGCAGTTCGAACAAAAAATACGCTGAACCTCATGTGATGAGGTTCAGCGTAATTTTTGTTCGAACTGCCCTTAACTATCTTTAAAACCATGACCGTGCTCCTCAACCATCATCCAAATCCTAGATCATTGTCTCTTCTAATAGTATGTAGGTACATTTTCCATGGTATTTTCCATACACCCCGTTGAACTTGAGATCCTGATCACCTTTTGCTAAGAAACCACTCTTTTATTTTTTAAACTTTCCGAGATAGAACAACACGTAATTTGTATGGCGGTCATCTTGAATTGGTTTTTTTTCAGATCAGTGCCAATTGCGTGAAGTTCCGAGTATTTTTTGTTTAAGCAATCCCCACCTAACTATAATACCTTGCCCATGCTCCTTGACTGTCTTTAAAATACTCAATCATCACCTCATTCCATATCTTTCTCTGGTAGTCTTCCAAACAACCGCATCAAAAATTCAAAACTTTGCATAATTACAATATTTTAGTCACTTCAACATTCCCCATACATTTTCTACTGAAAAATAAATTCCGCCATTTTGAATTTTTTTTTATCCATCGAATAGACCTTCGAGTCCTGATCAGTTCTTGTCAAGAAACCATTCTTCTATCTTTTATACTTTCCGAGATATCGGCGAAATTCGTATGGCGGCCATTTTGAATCCGCCATTTTGAATTTTTTTTCAGCTCACTGGCAGTTGAATGACATTTCAAATGACATTTGGTCGAGCACCCCCCACCTATCTCCAATACCCTTGGCTGTGCTCTTCACCCGTCGTCGAAATCCTCAATCATCAGCTCTCGCTATATTTTTCTTCCTCATGAATTTTTCCTTTCTATACAAAACGATCAGTGAAAAAAAAATTTTCCATACAAAATTGTTCAGGAGAGGTGATCAATCAGTCAATCAGCACAAGCAGCTATATATATATTAACTAGTAGGGTGCGTGTGTGCGCGGGCCACATGTGGCCCGCGTGCAGTCTTCCCGCCCATAAAGGTATCGCCGTAATCTCCATCGCCCATTGAAATCCGATTGGCAGTGAGCTGAAAAATATACCAAAGAGCACTGTCATGGTTTTAAAGATAGTTAAGGTCAGTTCGAACAAAAAAATACACTGAACCTCATCGGATGAGGTTCAGCGTATTTTTTGTACGAACAGCCCTTAACTATCTTTAAATCCATGACCGTGCTCCTCAATCATCATCCAAATCGTAATCATACTTTTCATAGTTCTCTTCTCTCTTATCGTAATCATACTTTTCATAATCTCTTCTCATACTTTTCATAGTTTTTCATAGGCCTTTTGGTTTATTGTAGCATTCACATTTTCCATGGAAAAATAAATTCAACCACTTTGATTTTTTTTCATTCATCCCGTAGACCTTGAGATTCTAATTACGTCTTGTAAAGAAATCACTCTCTTATCTTTTATACTTTCCGAAATTTGTATGGCGGCCATCTTGAATCCGCCATTTTGATTTTTTTTTTCAGCTAACTGCCAATTGGATGACGTTTCGAGTTACATTTGGTCGAGCACCCCCCACCTATCTTCGATACCCTGGCTGTGCTCTTCACCCGTCTCCGAAATCCTCAATCATCAGCTCTCTCCATATTTTTCTCTAGTAACTCTCCGAAAAACCGCATCACAACTTGCATAATTACCAACTGTTAGTCTCTTCAACATTCCCCATACATTTTCTATGGAAAAATAAATTCCGCCATTTTGAATTTTTTTTCTATCCATCAAATAGACCTTCGAGTCCTGATCAGTTCTTGTCAAGAAACCATTCTTCCATCTTTTATACTTTCTGAGATATCGACGAAATTCGAATGGCGGCCATTTTGAATCCGCCATTTTGAATTTTTTTTCAGCTCACTGCCAATTGGATGACGTTTCAAATGACATTTGGTCGAGCACCCCCCACCTATCTCCAATACTCTGGCTGTGCTCTTCACCCGTCTCCGAAATCCTCAATCATCAGCTCTCTCCATATTTTTCCTCCTCATGAATTTTTCTCCTCTACACGACCCTATCCTTAAAAAAAAAATTTTTCATACAAAATTGTTCAGGAGAGGTGATCAATGAGTCAGTCAGTGGCCAATCAGCACGAGTAGCTATATATATATTAATGCTTGGTCTTCCTTTAATCCCCTGAAATATATTATTTTGAAATGCTTGGTCTTCCTTTAATCCCCTGAAATTAGAAATAAAGTTAGCTTATGTCGATGATTAACACGGGTTATATTTAACGTTAAAATCGGAGTCATAACAAGCCTTGCAGTGGAAACACAGGGTTGTTTAATCCCCAAAGCCTCATACATCATCCCTTCCCGTGCAGTGTACACAATCGATCCAAATACTCACGTGACTAATAAGTCAAGTGACTGATAAACCAATAGGTTTATACCGTTCACGGGAAGGGTTCAAACTTCCAAGTACAAACACATACTGAGTGCAGATAATGGTTAGAATAAATGTTATGCCTATATTCAAAAAATAATAACCCTAGATACGGTCGGGGCAATGTAGAAAAAAATAACTTTTCTACATTGTCTCGGGTCTGGGTATTGTGGTACCTTTGTTGTTTCTGATTTCCATAACACAAGTGCATATGCTACTTACTATGGGATCGGAGCAATGTATGTGATGTTGTCCTCTATATATTTATTTATATTTATATATATATACTTAGGTACTGTCTAGCGTATTCAGTGTTCCTATTTATATACCTTATACAAGGAAGATATAAACCTTAAGAGGTAGCTCTAGCAACCCGCGAGTTGTCCTTTGGTTTAATAAGGCGCTTGTAGTTAGCAGCCGATCCTATCCTGATTTGCCCTACCATAATTACATATAACTTATGTCAAATTTTATCTCAGATAG
This sequence comes from Coenonympha glycerion, assembly GCA_963855885.1. Lineage (NCBI taxonomy): Eukaryota > Metazoa > Arthropoda > Insecta > Lepidoptera > Nymphalidae > Coenonympha > Coenonympha glycerion. The sequence goes on from OY979632.1 coordinate 5,069,336, forward strand.
GGCAAGTCTGGATAGGATGTGCTAATAATTTTGCCGTTAGCCAGAACAATGCAGTATCTATGCAATACAACGCATGTCATTATTTTTATTTGACAGGTTTACAATGCAACTGAATGGATGGCGCAAAAGGTTTTTGCTTTTGACAAACTCGCGTTGTGATTTTCTTTGTGGCTCGCCGAAGCGCGAACAGACTGCGACGATTTTAATGAGGTGGGTAACAAAAACACGCGAACAAATAAAAGGAGTGTTGGGCGCTTTATATCGAAGATGCATGGGACAGGAATTAATGAAAATTATTAGTATACATTAGGTATACGTATTACATATATGTGTATTCATTTATATCATTTTTGAGTACTGTAGCAATTCAGACGTACGATCCATTAATGACTTGATTTCTTAGGAACAACGACTTCATTTAAAATGGCATTTAACATCCTGCGGTATTTGACCAATGGCATAGTAATTTGATCAAGCTGCAGTTTTGGTCATGTACCTACTGATTGGTCACTCTTTCATCATTGTCAAATCCAAAACTTGGATCTACAATTGGTTCTATTAAAAGTTAAATTTTTGCATCGATTTTCTCAAGTGATTGGAAAGAACGTACTGCTATAACAATGACAGCTCAACCGTGGTACAGCAACTTATTAAGGGATTCGGGGCTTTGAAGCCCATCAGGTACCTTTGACTATTATTATAAACGTGTGTGAAAACTAAAATAGTTGTAGGTACATTCTGTGGAATCCTGAATTGTATGCTTGATATGTCTCCAAAGTTGTACCTATTTAAGGAGTGTACCTACCACTTAGCCAGCGTGAATATAAGTGCATACGATACGTATAGTTCAAATTCTTGTAAGTTAACTCACGCAGCCTAGCCTTTCCTTTAGTATTTCCTCTTATTTTTGTGCAATAGTTAAAAGTGCTTTTTTTAAATCTCCCGCCTTTTTTTTAGCGATGATAAGACTTTACTTGATCAGGCTATAGAAGTCAATTTTTGGACTTAGGTCTAAAATTGCACTACCATCACACGGTCCTCTGGCACCAACGATCTTTCTTATATTGATAGACGAACGGACAGGAGCTAGTCACCGCTTATCGGTAATATTATACGAATGACGAAACAAGTGACGCTAAGAGGACGGGAACTTTGAGATATTTTTGGCTCCAACATACTTCACATGTATGTTGAAGCCAAAAATTTCTCAAATATGGCGTCGCGCGTCATTTCGGTACCGCTGAGAGCACATACCGCTGTCGGTCGTATACATAAATGCCAGTTTTTTTTTGCAAATCAAAAATCAGGCTTCAAGGCGGAGCCTACTTTTCATTGCTCGTACTAATTGGCAGTATTAGCTCAAAAGTAAATAGCTGAAGCTCTCGTTCCTGAAACTCGGCTCAAATATAAAGATTAACAAGTTGTTGAAGCGACTAATGCAAGTCAGTGCTACCTCGTTAAAACTTGCGCCTCGCGCCGCGCGGGCCTCAACTTCACAGACGAATGGAACTACCTGTTTTTATTTACAACTAGCGAACGCTCACGACCTTGCCCGCTTAAGAGCTAGACGTCTGGCAATTGTGAGATTTTTAGTCTTAAAAATTTCTGTTGCAGTTAAATGCGCCAAATCCAAACAAACAAAGATGAAAATTCATTCGTTGATATTCTTAGAGCTCTGTATTAACTCAAACGTTTAACTTTAATGTCCGTCTGTCCATCTGTCCCTTATTATGCTCCTTTTGACTCAGGGACGGGTTGATGTATCAAGGTGACACGTGGAGTATCAATGTTAAGTTGGTAAGTCTATGGCTCCATTAAGGTTTAAAAAAATCAACTCAGTCAACCCTATAAAAATCCCCCTTGTCAATGGCAAGAAGCATGATTTCAAAGAATATTAATATTTTTAGTGTAGGTATTTTTTAATATTTTAATAAATGACGTGTAAAAAAAAAGAAAAAGGCTAGTTAAGATTAATAAAGGAAACAAAATAAGAAAAAGGAAATTCTACCTATTACCCATTGAGTTATAAACTAAGGAGTTAGGGTCAGCGCTAAAAAGTGTCCGAAATGAATGACATACAAAACGCTAAAAGACATACAATCGCACTCCAGTCTCGTGTTTGAAAATTAGGCAGTATAGTAATGGTTTAAGACATAAATTACAATGTTTTAGTTTGTTTATAAAAATAATCATGTACCCTCGTTTATATAGGGTTTCTCGGGACACTTTTTTCGTGAATTCTGTATTACATCCCTCATCCATAGATTTATATACCTATGCTATTACCTAAAAAAATAAAGTATTGTTTTTCTACCCGACGAGAGAGCAGGAGGCGCGAGTCAATTAATCTGATACAAATATTCAGTTACAGAGACTCTACCTAGTAAAATGGTTAGTGTGCAATTCTTTATTTCAAGAAAACCATAGACATTTGTTTCAGATCGCGCTTGTATTCTTGTAAAATAAAAATCTCTTGCTCCATTATCTTTAAGCAAGGATGCGAGTCACTTCCCTCTTGCCTAATGGCCCGCCGCCTTCAAGTTCCCCATTTCGTTATTGTGACACATTTGTCAAGTTGATCCCATTTGTTCCTGTTCCCTCGCAAAGCCTTCTTCGGCTAATCTATTTATTCTGCATCATAAAGCTTAGTGGATTTTGTATTTTGCTCATTTAAAAGAAAAGAATTAATGTTTAAGTATGTAGAACTGTAGAACAAGTGTCATAAGTACGAAGTTACTTTATAGCGCTTTTGATTTAAAGTACCTAACACGAAATGGAAAACAGCATTAGAAGACCATATGGTCAGAAGACATCAAAAGAGTCTGCTGGAGTCATTGACTTCAGAAGGTGCTAAGGTGGATCATTTCAGAATTGCTATGTCCATTGTCCAGCAATGGACGTCTATCGGTTAAGATGGTGAGGACGACAGATTTGAAAGTAAGCTGAGTAGTAGACTTCAGATCCCTAGATACGTAACTCTAGATTTTAGAATGGGTTTTGTATGCTTGAATTGGAATAATTCGTAATATCATAACCTAAAGTCATTCACTGCTAGACTTTTCCAAGAGCATGCCAATAATTTTATAACATATAATAAAATCCCCTATCTTTCTCATCTACCCGCTACCAGTGACTTTTTTCAGTCGATCTAGTGGGCAGGAGGTCATCCTACGCTGCTTTTACCGGTACGCGGTCTCTACTCCAAAACGAGTAATGTTTCGTTGTATGATTTTTGCGAAAATTATGGATAACTTTCATAGATGTATTTAGAGTTCCTTAAAATGTTCTTAGGTTTCAAGCTAAAGTAATGTACAGAGATTCTTAATATAATGAAAACAAGTATCGAATAAAAATAGTAGTTTATGAAACGGATGCATAATGGGGGGTATTAAAACATGAGGTGAGTTTAAAAAACGAGCCACAGGCGAGTTTTTTAATAGTATCACACGAGTGTTTTAATACCTAATTATGTAGAGTTTCATACACTACTTTATCTACGCTCAAATTATCATAAATCCAAACCATAAAATCTTGCTAACGTTTGTCGTAAATCCTTCACTTTTTTGGTGATTGTGGGTCATTTTTGTTGCAATTACTAAAATGTCAGGTGGAGTTAAATTTTCTTTAGTAGGTTTCACTGCTAGACATTTTTCCGCGCTAAGTTTTGACTAAGTAACAAAAATAACACATTGAAATGTTAAAAGTTAGGTATGGCGCCAAAATTCAGTTGTAAACTGCGTATAGTCTGTTAAAAAAGTCATGAAACAAAAAAGAGTAGAAAAATATTCATACAAGTCAGATAAAGTATATTTTTAGTGGATAATTAAATAATCAAAAATTATACACAATTTTTTTCAATTTTCTGTATGAACACACTTTTTAATCAGTCATATAAGGCAGGGAAAAATTATTGTTTCCGTGAACTATATATACCTAATCAAAGTCCGTGAATTAATTGTTGTTTATGGTCCATCATGGCCCATCCCATAACTACCAACTAAATGTTGTCTGTGGACTCCATATATAAAAAAACAAAATTGAGGATTGGCTCTACACAATGCTCTACACTCTCTTTTGGCTATGACGACCACAGAGAAAAGAAAGTTATTCCCAACGAGGTTATTCCCTGGTCTGTGATGACGACACAAAAATACAGGAACCCAGAGCCGAGTATCGTAATGGAAATTATTCAACTATCTAGAGTTATTTCCATAGTACAGCGATGTTATAATGAATAACTTTTGAATAATTATAGAAGTCTGTGAATGAAGTAGGTCAATATGTGACACATTTTGATTTTATAATTCGAACTTTAAGCAATGAGCGTAGATAAACAATTTTACGAAAGTCACAAAATAATGATCAATGACTGAGTTATGATTTGTGACGACTGGTATAGTCGTCACAAATCATAACTCAGTCATGGAAAACAAAAAAATATTTGACTCGTGTAATGGATTGAAGTCGGCTTCAAACTTTTCACATTCACAGAGTTTTGGAACATTTATCTCTAGAGCCAGTGCAAATACATCAAACTTGAAGCAATTTTAGACTTTTGTTTTATCAAAGTGTTTACGAGTAAGAAATTAGGAGCGTTCGAAGTTATATCTTGATGGGGCATGCGCATATCATTCTACAGTAATAATGCTTTGACTGCCTTTACACGCATTTCTAAGTTCCTATTTTTTTTCAGTGTCGCAATTTTAACTGAACACTCAAGGCTTGCGTGGTTACAGATAAAATCAATACGAAATAGCAGCTAGAATACATTTCGTAGAAAATTTAAAATATACACGCCAAGGCCATTTTAGTACGTGAGGGTCTGTTTACTCGGTACTTAAGCCCAGTTCCTCATCAATCACTGTAGACCCCCGTTTTTCAGGTTATCGTTCCCTCAGGAACCTTGTGTGTCCTGTCCTTTACTGACGCCAAAAAAAACCCGAATGAACAGCGATTCCGGACTACGATTGGTTTATTTTTTGCGTCTATTCCCGCGTTCGTGCTACTCGTATATACGAGTGATCCCCTTTTGCACTTTTGCACTTTTTACACTATTTTTAAACATCTTCTGTGAGGTTTATAAAAAATGGGCTGCGAATCTGGCTTATGTAATAAGGACTTCAAACAAAAAATTTACAAACATTCTTCCTATAGGAAACTTCTTCTTTTTGTATTTTATTTATATTTTTTGATATATGTCCCATAGAGAAGACTTGAGTAGATATAGAAACGGGGACGGCCTTTAATAGAGAAATAAACTGCCAAAAAACGTCCTCAAGGATTTTTCTTTCGCCGGCGTATCTTTCCAGGGCCGGCGTATCTTGGTTTTTGTAATTGTGAAGAGAATGATTAAAAAAAATCAACCCAATTTATGCAGAAGTGGCGAAAATCTCGGGTGGATATATTCTCGACTTATGACAAAATATCTGTCCTGTCACCTATATTTTTATCGGTATAGACCTTAGAAGCGTATTTCGTCATTGGTGTAGACAAATACTACACTTATTTTATAATAAGGGACATATTGTGTCTAGCTACCCCTCGGTCTTTCAGGCCCCGTATTACATAGTATCGTAAAGTTCTCTATTTGTACGAATATATATTCTTTTTATACGGACTGTGGTATAAAAAAAGTGCTAAAAGTATTATAATTTGACTTATTATACTACCTATATCAATTTGCGAAATTTAAACGAACGCTTGAAACTAGCAAAATAAAATGGTTACTCTGCCTCGCAATGTCCACAAAACCGATGTGCATCGACATCAATGAAAACCGCATACGAATAAATTTTTCCCATCCAAACAAAATATAAAATCAAAAAATAACATTTCGGTACCAGTCGACTGAATAAACCTCTGAAGCCTCATACATCATAATATGTTACGCATACATACACAATGAATAAAATGTACATACTTTCACATATAAATGCAATGAATTTTTAAACACCTAAAAAGTTAATCTTCAATAATAACCTCTACATCTACCAGCATCCTGCGTCTATGATCATAAATGATAAAAACTTACTTAAGAGTCCCATGAACTACAATGTCTCCATACATTCGAAAAACCAAATCATTTGTAATTCGTGCATATTTTGATTAATATGTTGTGGTGTTATTCGGGTTCATATAGTAATAATCTATGCTCCTGGCCATAATTGGTTCGGAAATACTTCTCTAAAATGAAATATAAATCAATTTTGATGAAAATTGTTATAACTTCGGTTGAGTTCCGTATTACCAAAAATTATGAATGATAACTTGTAACTTTCTTTATTAATTGATGTTTTTCTTTAGCTGGACAGTAAAAACTGTGCTCCTGATGCGACGTGAGATAGTGTTATTTTTATTACAAAACAAATAAGTAGAAAACATGTCCTCTTTGACATAAAAATAAGCAAAACTAAATTCGTTTACATTTTCGTTTAACAAAAGTATTTCGGAACCAAATATGGCCAGGAGCATAGATTATTACTATATGAACCCGAATAACACCACAACATGATCGAAATTTGCACAAATTACAAATGATTTTGGTATTAAGAATGTACGGGAGAACATCGTAGGTTAGGGCATCCTTAATATACTTACTCGTAGCAACGAATATATAATATTACCTCGTAGGTTGATTAATTCAAGTCATAAAATAAATGGTTTCTTTCTCATTTCGACAGTTTCATTTCCGCTCAGATTCAAACTTTCATCTAACAAAATGAAGAAGAATAGATGAGAAGATATCAAGCTTTAAAGCAATTGACCGTTGCGGAGGTCCCTCATAGGTTTAAAGACGTTTATTCTCAAAAGAAATACAATAATTTCACTTGATGAGAAATTAACAACGAATACATAAGGTAAACTCTTAAATAAATTGTGTGAACACATTGAAAAGCAAAGTGGCATGCATAATTAAATATCAAAACAATGTTTTTTTAGTTTTTTTTTAAAAGATACAAATGACTTGTCACATATTACGTCCTTTGGTAAGCTATTATATAACAGTGCTCCCTCAACTTGTATGGTTTTAGTTCCGTAATTTGTTCTTCGTAACGGTATTTGAAGTTTATATTTGCTTCTACTGTTTAAGTATGATTTTGTTTTAAATGTTATTTGAGTATGTGTAGCTCCAGTTAGTATTTTCCTAATTAATATACATGTTTTGTATTTATAAAGTTGAGTGATAGACATAATCTTTGTTTTCTTATAGAGTTCTTTACTTGGAAAACGGTAATCTAATTGAAATAAGGTCTTAAGGAGCTTATTTAGTGAAATTTGGAGATCTTTTAAATTTGTTGGATAAGCACTTCCCCATATTTCTATTAAGTATTCTATTACGGGCTTTGCTAGTGAGTTATATATGATGGCACGGACTTTTGGTGGTATACATCGGGAAGATCTACGCAAGGCTCCAGTGAGCGATGCTATTCTTGATTGTAGGTTGTCTATATGACTTCGCCATGTTAATTTTGGGTCTAAAACTAAACCAAGATATTTTTCTGAATCAGAATGTTTTAAGTTTTGGTTATCAATAGTTAGTGGATTAAAAGTAGGGATCTTTTTATTTTTTGCACTGAAAATCATATATGAAGTTTTAGAGACATTTATGGTTAGTAAGTTGTATTGGAACCATTCGTTCAATAATTCTAAATCGTTTTGAGCATTTGATATTATTTCGTGTATTGAGTTACCGAAGCAGAATAAACATGTATCGTCGGCGTAAAGTGATACATCTCCAGTCAAGCCTAAATTTCCTATGTCATTTATATATATTAAAAATAACAGTGGTCCCAATATGGACCCCTGCGGTATTCCATAGTTAATATTATTTGGTTTACTTCTAAAATTTTCAATTTTTACAATTTGTTTTCTACTTGTGAGATAAGATTTCATAATTTTTAATGCCGAACCAGTTATACCTATATTTTCTAATTTGTTTAATAAAATGGAATGAGAGACTGTGTCAAAAGCTTTTTTTAAATCTATGAAAATACCCAAAACTATATTTTTTTTATCAATATTCACTTTAATTTTTGTTATTAAATCTATTGTTGCTGATAGCGTATTGGATTTGCTGCGGAATCCATATTGCCCTTTAAAAAGAAAATTAATATTTGTTAGATAGTTATTTAAACGTGAATATAAGACTTGCTCAAAAACCTTTGAAAGTACCGGTAAAACCGAAATTGGACGGTAGTTTCCCGGATCAGTTCTTGAACCTGCCTTATAAATAGGCGTAACCTTAGCTAATTTTAAACTGTCCGGAAACACTCCATCACTCATACATTTATTAATACATAGGCTTAGGTTATTACTAATTAAGTTATTTATGCACTTTATTGTCTTAGGCGCGATGCCATCAATACCAGTACTAGCATTTGTATTAAGGTTTTTTATTATTTTTTGTATTTCTTCTTTTGTACATGATTTAAATTCGGTGAGTGTCATAGTTTGTGTTTGTGTTTGAGATGTGGATTGAACAGTGACATAACCAGCGTTGTGATTATTATTTTTATGATATTTTTGTGGTATTTTGCTAGCTAAAGTTGCACCGATTGAGGAAAAATAGTCATTAAAAGTTTCACATATTACTGTACCATCGTTAATAGTTTTCCCGTTTAATATAAGTTTTGAGGGAGCACTGTTTTTTTTGTTTTTGTTATTCGCAAATGTATAAATTAGCTCCCACATTTTTTTTGGTTTATTATAGCATTTAGTAAAAGCAGTATAATAATATTTATCCTTAGTGTCTCTAATAGTCTCACCAACTTTATTCCTTATATTCACAAATTTATTTTTTAAGTCAACATTACCACTATCTAGTTTTAGTTTATTCCATAGTATGTTGCGATTTTTTATTTCATCTAATATGTTTTTATTTATCCAATCATCTCTCGGCAAATTTAGTATTTTATATTTAGTAATTTTGTGTTTATCTATATAGTCTTTAATAAATTTCTCTAATAAACTGTAGTCATAATTTATCATTTGTAGGTTATTTTCAGCCAAATCCTTATAAATCGTATCATAGTTTATTGCTTCGTACTTTAATTTCTTTTTCGGCTCCTTTTTATATTTTTTGTACTCGCAATAAATTTGTTTATGATCGGTTGACGGCGAGTCTATTACAGCGAGGTGAAAATCATTACTAGTGTTCGTGTGAACGTGGTCAAGGATCGACTTAGACGTTTCAGTTTCTCTTGTGCAGTACTGAGTGTCAATTTTGTTCAATATTTTATATCCTGCTTCCTGTAGAATGTACATATAATTTTTGCTGCATTTGTCCTTATGTAAAATATTAATATTAAAATCCCCAAAAATTATTGCCCTTTTTTTTCGTTCTAATTGTAACGAGAAAATATCCAAAAAGTTTTTTATGTTGGTCGTGGGAGGCCTGTAGACTAGTCCAACATTTAAACCACATTTTTCTAAGTAAATCCATAAGAAATTATTTCCGTCTACATATTTTTCTTCCGTAACCGTGTGGGTCAAATTATTGTGCACAAAGATTGAAACTCCTCCGCCAATGCCGTCATTTCTATAGTTATAAACATGAGAATAGTTTGGAATTCTAAGCGTATTAGCTTCAGCATCAGATTTTATCCATGTCTCTGTTAGAAGAATCAAGTGGATAGTGTGTTTAAAAGATTTTATAATACATTTTAGTTCGTCTATTTTACCACACTTAACTAAACTTCTCACATTTGCATAAAAGAATCTTAACGAAGAGGTGGTAACTAAAACCTTGCTATAATCATGGTTAATCTCATAGGTGACAGGTTCATTCTGTTTTAATGATTCATGGCGTTTTTTGGAATAACTTTCGTAATTTTAGGTATTCCGTTAGAGTATTTTATAGCTAGGTTGGTTTCGCCGCTCTGTTGACGCTGAGCAAGTTCAGTCTTTAGGCTTTGTAAATATTTTTGTTGAGCTGGTGTTTGGTCCCAGAATATACGGATATTTGAGTCTTTTAACTTACGGTTCCGCAGAATGTAGCTCGCTGTGTCTTGCGTCTCGAAACATACTTTTAAGTTACGATTTTTGCCGGGAACGAATTTACCAAGACGAAAAATAGTTTTCGGCATTGGACAGTTTTCAGAGATGCTTTTTATTATTTTAATCACCTGTTGTTTATCATGTTCGCGTCGATTGTGGGTGTTGATATCGTTCAACTCCAACACACCTGCTATTATAATATTCTTTTGTCGGTTACACCGATCTTGCACTTCAAGGGTGATGTTTTCGTAACTAAGCGGTGGCGGGTTCACGGAATATGAAGTACAGATATTTTTACAAGTATTAATGTCACTATTCAGTTGTAATATCTTTTCCTGGATAGATGAATTTTGTTGCCTCATATTTTCCATTTCATTTACGACACTATGATATTCAGATATTAAGTTTTCCGTCGCGCTTTTAATATCTTTCATTTCTTGTCTAGTATCTGATATTTCTTGACTAATTTTATTATGTATTTGATTTAAAGTTGTGGTCATATTCTGAAAAAATGATTGCATTTCAATTCTCATTTTACTGAGCTCTTCTATAAAAGTAGCAGTAGAATCGTTTTCACGTTCTCTTCTTTTCCTCTGTGTAATATTTTCTTGAGACAAACCGCGTAATTCTAGCGCGGAATCGCTGCCGCTCAAAGCGTTTCCGCTGTTCGCTAGTGAATGGAAACTCATTGCTATGTAACATTCAGTGCACAACTTCACTGGTGACTGAACTCATGTGAATCTATACTGTATACTGTGCATTTCTATTCTATTATAGGAGTGTATGTAGTTTATAATATCATGCGCCTGGTATGATTAAACCAAATTCCAGTGAACTGAGGTCCTTAAGTGATGTAATTCAAAGCTTCTATGATAATCCTTTTTATAAAAAAGTGCGCTTCCATTTGGGAGTGCACATTGTTCTTCCTGTTCTTTTTTTCTCTCCTGTTCATATGTACCTAATGTGCATTACCAATAAACTTTTTAATTTCATATTCTCATTTCATTTATATAATTTATTTGATATATTTCCTTTTTTTGTTTTGTACCTACCTTTTTTTTTTTTTTTTAAAAGGTTATAACGTAAGCCTGTTACTGAGACTTTAACGTCCGTCCGTCCGTCTGTCCGTCCGTCCGTCCGTCCGTCCGTCCGTCCATCCGTCCGTCTGTCCGTCCGTCCGTCTGTCACTAGTCTGTATCTCTTGAACCGGTATAGTTTCATTTGAAATTTTCACAGATGATGTATATAACTCTCATACAACAGACATGATTATTTGCTTTTTTTGGTCGTTGATCCAGTAGACCCATTGTTACTCTACTTATATAACAGCAGTAGTAGGTAAATAGACCTTCTGGCTTCTGCATCATCATCTCGCTACAAGACATAGATAATGGTACGGAACACGGTATCATTCGTGTACGAGTCTGACTCGCATTTTGCCAATTTTTTTTTTTATTTATTACATATATTTTTTTGTCATCGGCCGTCTGTATATTGAAATGTTCAACTTTCAGATTTTTTACGCAGAATAAAAAGGCTATGGCGTAGGGTTTCCGAAATAAAATTTGGAATATTTGTACCAAAAACGACGATGTCGACTATCCAGCTCGAGGGTCGAGAATTTTCCAATTTAAGTTTGCTGACGACATTTTTTATATTGTAAAACGCTAGAAAACGGTACCTTTTTTAAATATATTTTAACTTTTTTTAAATATATTCCAGTTATTCAAATGTTTTGCTCTAAAAATTAAAAAACTTGTAATGACAACTTCGTTTTGTTCAATAATACATAATAAAATCAAAAACATATCAAAATAAAAAAAACCGGGCAAGTGTGTGAGTTTTTGCATGATCCATTCAAATAAAATTGTGGTTAACGCTGCAATCATGACATGATTGAAATTCCAACTACTGTTTCGGGAATAAAACAAAAAAGACGTGAGTGTCGTGGGACACTCGATAGAAGCAACATTTGACCTTTCGCTCGATAGGTGGCGCTGTCTTCAGTTAGCTCACACTAACGAGTTCATTTCAAGTTCAACTCTTCTCGAAGTTCATCGAACATTTTCGTAGATTTTCTTCGTGACGGGATTTTCGTTACACAAAGAAATCTATTTTCTTTCGCCTAGCCCAAGCGCGTTACCCTCCGAAAAGAAACTTTGTTCCAAAAAATATTTTTAATTCATACCCAGTAAAAGTAGGAATCTCTGGGGAAATTTATAATATTATAAGTTATTAAGAAAAGATAACATATAAATTTAGTTTACTGTATTTTTCCTTGTAACAAAGACTTTATTTCCCTAGAGTGTTAGTTGAAGAATTCTCATCACAAACGTCCTGGTGGTCGGTGATTTCAAGGCCACCCATATTTATTTAAGAATCAGTGGGGTAAATACAGGTTTTTGTACAACTTTCGAGTCGACTCGCATCGCACAAACGAATCGAATTCCTCCATACATTTACAGCCAGCGCCATCTGTGGACAGTCGCTGACATGTGGCAGACAATAGATGGCGCTGGTTGTAAATGTATGGAGGAATTCGATTCGTTTGTGCGATGCGAGTCGACTCGAAATTCTTGTATAAACCTATCCTAATCCCTCAGTCTTTTCTCCAAGTAATTGTTTGTCTTTCTGTGCAATTGCTCCGATAGTTTGTCTTAGAGAGGATGCTTAAATTATAGTTTGTCTTAGAGAGGATGAATTAAGACGCAGTTCCTAAGTCACAGCATATTTCCAACGAGCGTCTGTATAAATTCTGCACATTTTTCCTTTTGATTAGTTTTGTCTTCATTTCTGTCTCATACCCAAACAATATTTACCCTACAACATTTTATATTCGTTTACGTTATATTTAAGTTACCATTATTTTTTTTTTCACAATTCGCAAAATACCTCTGCTATTAAATTAAATTAGTCAGTGGTTGCTTCTATTATTTTCAGTAGTTTCTACGCATTTTTGTTTGTAGATTAGCAGCACTCACGGCTGAAAACAAATAAACCACCACAGTATGAGCTTAGCTCACGCATTTTTTGCAACCCTCATTCCTATTTAGGGTCATAACTCATGTCACAAATAAATGCAAATTTTTTATTTTTACAGTGGGCTGTTGGATTGTAGGTAGGTTTGTGCTACATGTCAGATTAGTCGACATACTCGTAGCTGAAAATCGAATACAGCATCTCATGATCTGTAGACACTTACCACTAGACTGACAAAGCGATTTACTTATTTATTATATTTCATACATTTTATTCTTCAATAATAATAAACACAATCAGGGTACACTTTCATTGTACTGGCAATTTCGCACTTTTATCTATTTTGTTTTTTAAAACTGACCACCCTGATGGACACGCTGTCCCAGCCTACGTCCGTGCCAAGCTTCATTCTTTTATTGTGCGCGGCAATGAGCACTCGACTACAAAAACACGTCTCGTTTTTGTTAATTTAGGTTCAAATTAAAAAAAAATAAGTGTTCAGTGTTAAAACTTGCTTAATTTTCTATACTGATAATGCTTAGACGCTAGTAAAATTTATTATTATAACAAAAATAAAATCAAATCAAAACATATAATTGTGCATTCATCTTCGTCAGACTCCGAGGAAAGAGGGTAAGTGAAAATTAACCTTTTTTCCCAGATATCACATCAACTCAAATATCAATGCCGACGAAAGTGTGTCAAAAAATTGAAATCCTAAGGCATCTCTAAGCTAACTTGGAGGGTATCACATTGAGGTTATCACGAAAGTATAGCATGATGCGCGAAATAGTCCAGGCATCTCTAAGCTAGCTTGGAGGGTATCACGTTGAGGATACCACGAAAGCATAGCATGATGCGTCAATGCTCCTGGAGGTTGACTGCGGGTCAACACGAAGGATTTTAAAAATACCTCAAAGGACTTTGCGGATACCAACGGGGGACGATGTCGGTGTGGCGCTGTTCTCGGCTTCACTACAAGTGGCTCCGCATGACCTCCCGGACTTTGATCCCGAATTGCTATCGGCGCTCAGTCACAAGAACTATATTAATGGTTAGTCCCGACAGTTGTAAAATTCTAGCCGACCTTCATTGCAAAGAATCAAATAGTTTATTTGATATACTTGCCTGGCTTATGAATAGCCAGTTAAACGTTATAGCCTTTTATCAGTGATAACTATTTCACGACTTAAAAACTAATTCCACGAGGGTACCAACGCGTCGAACTTTTCTAACTATGTACCTACAACAATAATGTTTAGATTTTGTGGTGGAAAATAATTTTACTTACTTTCGAAAATTAATGTTCAGATTGTGTAATGGGATGATAATTTAACTATTAGCTCAAAACTCAATAAGTTAACAATATTATGTATAATGTACCATTAGTCTGAAAGTTTCATTGAAGTGAATTGTTAAATTCTTTCTAAAACTAATAAAAATCTTAAACCACAACGCGTCCTGAACTGAGAAGAAGCTTAAGTATTGACAAATGACATTTTGTTTCGACAAATGACAAGTAATTAAAGTTCACGAACGGGACCAGATGTTTTTTCGGAGAAATAGTTTCGGGCATTATACTAGTTTCAATGGTTACTGATCGTCAGGTGTTGTAAATAAAGAAACCAGCAGGGCGCGGCGGGCGACTTTGCTATCGACACCCACCGCTGGGACAGCGCAATCTCGTTTCTCGAGAAACTAGCTGGCCCCCTCTCGTTACGGCTCGGCCAGCAGGGGGGGCGTGACACACTTGAGTATTGGCGATCAGCCGCGAGGAAGATGCGACGTGGCAGCGAGTCTCCACCAGGTTCATCGACGACGCTAGACATTAAGGTACCTATATGCCAGTTGTCTTCAACATTTTGAAGTTTATTGGTTACATATCACTGACAAGGAATCCGTCACGATCTATAACATGATCTAGAATTTCGGGAGTTATAATAAGTGAAGACTATTTTTTTACTTTCACTAGGTGTACAAATGTACGTACATTCAATAAAATATTTTAATGAATTGAACAAATTAAGGAACTAGCTCCAAAAAATTATTATTACATAATACCATTTTAAAAATCGTACACTAACACAGTGTACCGTCTTACACGTTCACAACAAAGAAAAAGCGACAAATGTCTTTGACAATCGACATTTCTTTTTTGGGTGAGATAATGTGGGAGTGAGTCACTGCATGTTCGATTATAGTTAAGATGTGTCTAACCTCAAAATCTTACGTGGTAAAAGATACATTCTAAATTTAAAGGCGTTGAATGAACTTGTAGTTCAAAATCCTTTGAAATTGATAGTTCATAGAACAGCTTACAAGCGAATACTTAAAAAGGGTTTTATGCCTATGAACTGAAGAATCTTATTTTAAAGTACCGATTCATCCTTGGTAAAATACATAAAGAAGTTGTGACTCATCTCAGATACTTACCGCGGTTTTTTCATGAAGATTTGTTAGGTGTTAGAGTGTTAAAGTTATTTACTACCCTCAAAACATGCTCAGTTTCCTGGTTTTATTTTAATTTCTGACGATATGGCAGTATCGTTACCCAACCGCAAACTATGACGTGAATTATGTAACAATTCAAATTCTGTAAAAAAATTTTATACGCTTAACTCGTTGTATCATCTAAGAGTTAAGCTTAATTCCGATTAAAAGTCCTAAAGTCCACTTCTCCAGCTATTAGGTATGGATGGGGTTACACAGAACGTCTGTAGAAACAAAAAATGTAGCCCGTAAGAAAAATTAGACTTTAGACGCAGCTGTTCGTCCATCATCGGTTATCCTATCAGATGGCCAGTGGTTACAAAACATTTTTTAAGTCATCTAACTCCCTTAAACCTAAAAGGTTGAACTAGTGATTCACACGATTTCCCGGTCTAGATGAAGACTAATTCTTTTCATTAGAGGGATTTTTGTTTTTGTAATAATTAACGTTAAGATGAATCGAAATACCTCTTTACAGAGTTGATGGCCATATTTTTCGATACATCTATTTTGATACACATGATTTACATCAGTTGCATAGAGGATATCAAATATCCTCATTTAAACGATTGGGTTAATTGTTTCTTATATGGAAATTAAAGATAATCAAAAGCTGACCAAGAGTTACATCCAGTTAATGGGATTAAGCTACCGCTGTAAAATTATATACTTCAAAGTTATTCAAAGAGTTCAATCCAGTTATTGAATTTATCGCTTCTTGCAATAATGCGAAATGTAATCAATATGAACCCAGACGTCTTAGAAACAGACGCATTCTGAACATTTTGGAACACCAAGTTTACCTTTGCTCTTCTATACATTCTTCTAGAGGTAGAATGCTTAAAAATACTATTATAGACAATGCTTTAGACATACATCGTCTAAGGACCTTTACAACTTTGGATTTTCTTCTTTTACATAAGGTGTCAAAAGACTTACTTCTTATAGTACATTTATTGATGATAAATAAATAAATATGGTCTTTCCCTAGAGAACCACAATTCATAGGAATTACTGGAGGAAGTTCTCTGAAGGCATTAAAAAAAAAAAAAAAAAAAAAGGACATTTTGTTGGAATTTTTAATAATCTATATGTTTCAAAAATTTTGTGTTATTTACAAAGTTTTGTGGCAATACTGCTTTAATAACGACTGAGATCCGTACAATCCGTACATTATAAGTCAACCTCGTAATTTCCAACAGAACAACTTGTTAACGACGTAGCATATGGTACGATTACTTGTTATCATTCGGCATTGAGTTTAATTTCTGCTGATGATTTTGGGTCAAAAAAAAAAAAAAAAAAAAAAAATATATATATATATATATATATATATATATTATATTGCGAAAATGAGTAGATAAATTAACATCAAACACCACATAGTAGCACACAATATAGTATGCTAACACATTGCTCAATGGGCCTTAATAAGAGTTTATTCATTCCGTAACTTTGCTTTGCTGATCTTGTAACTTTTTTAGCTTTAGGCAGTAGACACAGCACAGAATGAAAACATTAGCATTAGTTAAAGTTAGTATTATTGTTTTTATATAATTCAAGGGAATTATTGAGTTTATACAACGCCAGCTACTACTCAGGGCGAACCAGTTTTAATTATACCATAATCAAAACTGAAGAGAAAGTATAAAAATTTGCCACAGCTTTGAAAAACAAATCGATATGTCGTTTACAAAATCTTAGACCAAGATATATAATAGACAACCTCCTGATAATGTTGAAGCGACCTCATAAGGTCGCCTGCAGGCAGACCACCGTGAGAACGTGTCTGCCGAGGAATATAATCTCTCACGAGAGAGGTCTGCGTTTCAGTGTACTCAGCACCAAGTACGCAACACTTCCTCGGCGAGCACGTAGTTTGTTGCTTGACCTCATCAGAAAAGCAGCAGTCTGCTGGTAACAACCATTACGGACGTTACCTAAGTTTTATAACCTCTTATTGAGCGATGATGCTTCTGTCGCAATAGCTCTTTTGCTCTCTAATCATTAATCATTATAATCTATCTAAATATAAATTAAACCTATTTGTAATGTGACTGGTTTATTGATCCAGGAATTGAACGAAAAGATTGTGTTAATTAAATACTTCTGTGGTATAAAGAGGACCTATTTCCTATTATAATAGGAAACAATTTACTATCTGTTAATGTCCATAATTTAACAAAAATTTTCATCTCTAAACATCTACCCTGATTGTGTTTATTATTATTGAAGAATAAAATGTATGAAATATAATTGATGATTAAACGAACTTACCTGTAAGTGAAGTTCTATCACAATTATGTGAATACATTTTATTCGAAAATAATAATATAAGGTCCCTCCCATACCCAAAACCCATGAGTATAATACGAAAATTTTGTTAAATATTCTCTAAAGAATGAAGCTTGGCACGGACGTAGGCTGGGACAGCGTGTCCATCAGGGTGGTCAGTTTTAAAAAACAAAATAGATAAAAGTGCGAAATTGCCAGTACAATGAAAGTGTACCCTGATTGTGTTTATTATTATTTTCGAATAAAATGTATTCACATAATTGTGATAGAACTTCACTTACAGGTAAGTTCGTTTAATCATCAATAATAATTGCTTTGTTCGCAGGAAGCCCATTACCCGCACCGCAGGCGTTGATTGGGCACTCCTTCGGGAATCACTTGCGTAGTTCCTTAATTGAAGATCAATTACCGCAAATCGAATGGGGCAGGCGTGTTGGCGAACTTTATCCAACGTACAGCTTTGATTTCCGGCCCTAAATGCGCATGTAATGGCCGATATCGCCTCGACGCACGGTTAATTAAGCTGTCTAAATTACCGCCATGTAAACGTACGAGGATAGGATAAGATTGTGCAAATGCATATTAGGTACTTGGTTTTTTGAAAACAAGTGTGAAAGAAAATTAAATTTCTCGTTCGTAAGTGCCACTAAAATGGAAAAAACAACCGATTTTCTGTTTTTGATGAGTGAATAAGATCAGTGACGGTTAAAGCATTTACTAAGCATCCACATCGCATATACTTTTATGTATTTTGTATTATGTATCAGAAATGTTATAAATGGAGAGTGAGTGAAAATTCGGATGACTACCTGAGACAGACAAAGTAATAATATTTTCTCGAAATTAAATCTGTAAAGGCACACGATAGTAGATCTTATTATTATACACTTTATCTCTGTTTTAGTTTGATTAAAACCATACCGTAACTTTACCACCTATTTCGAAACAACACCCAGAGCAATTCGTCTCAAGACAATCTAATATAAATGTACTGGCACAAATAAACACCGATCCTGAACCTAACGCTATATTGAAAGTGCCGAGTTGATTGGAATTTATAACCTTTTCCTATCGTCTTAATGAAGTTGTATTGCATTTCTGGGGCGAAACGTAACGTAATGCTCTCAATAAATAACGAACCCGGTTCAATGTTTCGTTAATGCACGTCCATTTGCTTGGATGTAAATCTTCTGCAATTCGCCACTTCTATCATTTTGATTAATTGTTGTAAATTGCAAAGGACTTTCAGACACGCCCTCTCTGCTCTTCCCCCTTTGTGCTTACAAAAATCTTTTATAGCTGTTTACATCGTAAAAGTCCGATAAAAGTGAGATAAAGAATTAAGTCCGATTTGTGTGTTAATAAACCAGTTATTTCAGGCGCCATTGTACAATTTTGATATAGGTAATTTCTTTGAAAGGTAAGTCGATCATAATAGTTCTTAGATATAATATGACTCTGGAAAGTCTACTCTGACGTTTGAAGATCATTAGCAAAGGAACGCTGTAGGTTTTGTAAACAAGATATTGTATCAAACTGTGCAATGAGCTGCTGGAATAGGAAATAAAATAATAAACCAATGTCACTATATAAATAGGAAGCGTAAGAGAGTGATGGCTCTCACTTCAAGAGCTGTGAGCATCTATCGGGTGAGACAATAACGAGTACCAATTAGCGTAACCAACATGTTTGATTAAAGGTATATACTTCATCTCTTATCAGTACTTTTTACGTCCATAAATCACCACGGTGACTTAGTGCGGATTGGTAGGCTTTGTATGCCTTTAAAAAAATTGTCATAAACGCATATATGCAGGTTTGTTCACAAGGTTTGTTTCCTGAAAAGGCAGGAACTCTGAAAAGTCAGAATTGCGTGACCGGGACTAAATCCCACGACCTCAAGATGAAAAACAGAGGTCAGAACCAAGAAATACTTAAGTACCCAATTTTAATTACTACACTACTCTGAAGACACTTATAGAGTCGTCTGCTTTATAAAGTACCTACTGAACACACCGACTGCGCTGTGCTCCGCTGAGTACACATTAAAGTTGTAATTACTCAGGAACTAGATAGTTTTACACCTAAGAACTAACTCTGCACCTATGAGCACTCCCACGTATTTTACTACTTACTTGATGACGTTTCGTGTCATGACGAACATTTGGAAGTTTAATTTTAGTGTTTCTGTAGGGTTAGAATAGGTTTTTGTAGAAATATCGAGTCGACTCGCGTCGCACAAACTTATCGAATTCCTCCTAAATCCAGCGCCATCTATCGACAGCCGAATATCATCAATTGTTCATAGATGGCGCTGGATGTAAATGTATGGAGTAATTCGGATGTGAATGAGCCTGATGCCTACATGACACTCGTGCTGATATTCAAACATTTCTTTACTATTAATATTGATACCTGTTATACAGGCTAAAGTTTGTGTGCTTGTGTGCGTGTCACGTGCGCGCGCGCGTGTATGTATGTGTGAGTGTGTGTGTGTGTGTGTGTGTGTGTGTGTGTGTAGGTGTATGTGTAGTTGTGTGTGAGAGTGTGTACTTACTCTTTCACGCTGAAACTACTGAACCGATTTCACTAGAAATGACCGTGGAATACCCTGGAATAATTAACATATCTTGCTTCAAAGATGGAGGAAACATCGTGATAAAGCTTACATGTTTCAGATTGAGACTTCTCGATTATATTTTCAAACTCGTGAAGACTGCGAATCCGCATTTTTCTGCTGCCTGATTGTAGCACTGGGAACCGTACATTAACTGATGCATTAAATACTCAGTTTCAATAGGTATCTATCTACAACATAGATGGATGTAGATTTACTGTCTAGCCCACATTGCTACAGCTGCCATATTAGACTACAGATTTTATAATAGACATGTTACACGCCTGTTTACATAGAAAATCTAAACTGTTTTTCTATGTACGCGTAGTACCTGAATAACATGAAGTTATAAATCAATGATAAAATAATTCATATCCACAGGGATTCATTAAACCATTGTGTTCGTACTATTAATTAATGTGTTGCAAATTGTAGCGATTGGATTGCAATACGTCCTCAGGGTAGTGATTAATGTGAAATTAACTAATGAAGCAGTGTAAGGCTTTGTTCGGCGCAAGACCTCGCTTCCCGTGGTGCAATGAAATAGGAAACAGGCCGACTGCTGCGATCTCTGCCGCACTTACGGGACTTACAGCAGCCGTCTTACGTCAGCAGCCGTAGCCATTTAACTTAAAACGATTCAGTAGGGTTAGTACAAGTTTTTATATAAATTTCGAGTCGACTTGCTTCGTACAAACGAACCGAATTCTTTCATGTATGTACAGCCAGCCGCATGTCAGCAGTTCGTTAATACGAAGTGAAATTCTCTCCATGAAATGTGGTATTGAAAGGACTATGCCTTAATCTTTGAGTAAATTAAGGAAATATGGACAGATGGACAGGATTTAATAATAAAGGATTCCATTTTAGTAATTTTTCTGCAAGTCTCTAAAAATGATTCACAGTATACGTAAACGACTACACGGCTTGTTTACTGGAGTGAGATTTTCGACGAGTGAGCCAAGTACAATTTTCTAAGTTTATTGTTATTGTGAACTCTTAGTCGGTTTCTCGTTGTATCCTAAGTTTATTGGTACAAATAACTGTTTATGCTGTATTTCATGACGGCAAATGGTTATTGTATTATACAAAACCAATAACGGACCTCGCTACTGTAGATATTTTGATAAGCTGCCAAGAAAATATTTCTGATAGCACAGAAGGTACAAAGTATTTATGGTATAAGAAAGAAAATAAAACAATCTTTACCACAAAAACATCTTAAGCAAAGATATTTTTTTTAATTCTTCAAGCTATAGAACTTAAAACCGATTTGGCTAAAATTGGCTAAAGCCTAAAACTAACATATAGATAGCTTATATTAAAGTCTACTTTCCATTCCGAAAAATCTATCGTTCCCTAGATGTAGATCTAGAAATATGTAGATTTGACTACATCATATTTACACCTGCATACTACACTATTTTTACTACAATATTTTACTCGCTATAGTCGTTATAGTTAAACCAAAGTGCCAAGTTTCGTGCCAGTTCTTCATAATATTGGTGGTAGAGCCTGAAGTTAGTCAATTATGTTGAAAAAAATTAAAAAACACGACTGCCCTGTGATAAAACGACTTTTTCTAACGATACAAATGATTCACAGTATTATGTGTATTAATTGTTAACATGTATGTGGTAATACAGGTCGTTAATGGTGTTTAATGAAATGAAATGAAATGAAATATCTTTATTTCACATAGGCCTAATATATAGGCGCTTGTAAATGGTCCTTATGATATTTGTCACATTTGTATGGCGATAACTCCAAGTCGACTTAAAACTAAGTTTACGAGGGTTCTAAGTTTCGGAGGGTTTAGTCAGTTGATTGCCAGTCAGGTCGGCACACATTACATCCTGCAGTGTAGGAAATCATTACCCGCGGCGCAGATTCTAGTGTAATTACATCGGATAATGGACTAGGTATTCGCATACATACCTACTTGTGATAACTTACTATTCATAGAGGTGCAAGTGGCGTCGGCGACTTAGAAAGTGCGACAATAAATACTCTGTCTAAATTGACAAACCCGAGCCGTCATTACACAATTTTTCACGCACACTAGCATCCGAGCACCATATTATAAATTTCAAATTGACACACACTACAAGAAAAAGTTGCCGCACTCACGGAGCTGTTGTTTGTTAGGAAGGGCCCTATCTAGTCAGAGCGCGAGCGACGACCTATTATAAATCTATGATGTTACTATTACTAATTTATCTTACTATTTCGAAACTTACTTATGATACTTTACTTGTGATGTTCAGTATTTTTTTGGTAGGGGAGCCCACGATACTAAATCGGAAGTTACTCGAGCGTCTTGAGGACCTATTGCCTTATAAAGGTTAGTACTAAAATGAATAAAATGTTATATGATATTTGCTATTTCATTAATGGAGGAGACTTGCACAGGTTTACAAAAATTAAAAAAAAACCTGTCCTTGACAATAAAATCGAGCGCGTTACTATTTTATACACATGCTTCTTCTCAATATGGTTAACGTCCTGACCCCATAATCTGACAATTGTGTCGAGGAGGTTTTTTTTTTTTAATTTTAAATTCCAAACCCAAAAAAAAAATTTAGGTCACGATTTTCTCTTCAGTAAATTAGTAAATTATAAAAACAATGCATTCATCAGGATCCACTCTAAAGTTTGGTTAATAAATAAAGATGTGATGGTTTTATAGAAATGTTCCGAAAAACAACAAACCTTTTTACCTTAGTAAATAATTGGCATAACAGTATTCCGTTTCAGGGAAATAGACATGAAAATATTTTCTTATTTTATTCATTTTATCATTCAACGTGTTTCAGAATACACATAGTGGGGTTAAGGGCACTTCATACGTACTGAATTCCATTTCATTTCAATAGGCATTTGAAACATTTTCGAAAAAGGTTTGGCTTTCATGTATTCTCGTTTATTATTTAGATACATTTACCAAAAGTACATTAACTTATTTATTTCGGAAGGGTTTCGTCAAGGTATATTTCTCCAAGGTTTTCTATAAGGCAATCTTGCTAAGCAATTCGTATTTATTATTCGCGATTCGTACCTTATAAGTACTGGTTTCATTAACAGTAAGTTTAGTTTGACTGAATGACAATATGGACAATATGGACCTTAGCAAAAATATACTACCTATTATAAATTTTGGAAATCCCATTAAAGAAAATTATTTTAATAGATTCATAATATTCTTAATCCTAATGAATTGACCACATTAATGTACAACAGATTTTTACAAGTACACATTAAACTTAATGCGCTCCTTCGTACTAATGATCCATACCAGTGGAAAATAGAAATGTACAATCGTTTCGTTGCAAAACGCGAACACGGAGTGAATAAATCAGAAACACAAAGCTTTGGTTAATGCGATCCCGGTGGTATACGGCCAAATAGTTTGTTCGGCAAGTAACTTACAGACGCCAATATATACATTCATTTGAGTACTCTTCTGTCTATATCCGCATTCCGCATGCGATCTGTAGTTTTATAATAGTTACTAATCTTTTAATCTAATTTATAAAATTCTCGTGCCAATTTTGTTACCAAACTAACAATTCTTGAATGACGAGTTGAGATAAGTTATGCTTTTTTTCGTATTGATTTCAAAATTTGCAAATGTTGGATGTTACTTGAATCTAATCAGCTAGCTAGAGTGATCTGAGTGTTTACCGATTAAACCACCAGCTTGACTCTCAGGAATGAAAACAACTTCTTGTATTCAGACAGAACTTTATTAGTTTGATATAACGATCCAAATCCACATTAGGTTTTGTTGTTGTTTGTTTTGTTGTTGTTTGCATTTTGTTGTTGGTCAGTCCATCTTGAAGATGGATATTGGAACGCTTCCTTCGTTTGAATTACTTTGTCTTGCTTTAAAGAGTTGAATTGGTAGTAGGTGAACCATTTGTTGAAATCTGGCGCTGGGATTATCATTAAAAAGCTCTTTTAATTTTTTATGGTTTTCATCTTTACCGTAATTACAAAGAATTCTCCTATTTTTATAAACACGTTTTCTGGCGATCGTAACGGTATTTATGACTATTTTTTTGTTGACCACCGTGCCGGTGACAACCTAGTGAGTCGGGGATCCTTCACTCTGACTCTTCCGTTTACAACTGCGGGTCTATTTCCTCGTTGAAACAGCCTGTGACGTAGGGGAAGCCGCGCCTAGCTTGTATGAATTCCTGCAGCACACGACCAGAGTAACATGACCCGTAACACAATCAACCTTACTTATACATTCAAAGGATGGAGCGATATCTCTCCAGTTGCGCGGAGATCTCAATAATACAGCTACGTCGCTGAAGAAACGTAACTCTGTTATCGGTTCATTTGCTTCGGTAATAAGTTGTGATACACCGTCGTTTGATAGGTTTCTATTGAAGGAAACGCAACATTTATTTGTCATGGAGACGCCTTCTATTTTTCTTATTACCGTGGAATAACATTTGCACACTTGCGTCACGTTTGCGTTCGGGAACAATTTTTCTTTTATGTTATTCTTGGAATGTATTCTTTCTTCTTATAAGGGACTGAGAATAGGTGTAGAGCCATTACCAAATGTAATATTGTGTGAATCAAGACATCTTATTCGTAACATACCTACCTAAAACAAAGTGCTTCATTATAACGTTTATGTTTTATAAAGAAAGACGAGAGTAGAAAGATCATCACATACAGACATAGATTTAAATACACCGCAGAAAGGTAAAAAGTTCGTAGGTTCAAGTAAGAGCCACTAAAGTAAAAGAAATGTATAGAGCTTGCGTAACTTGGTTCTAAGATACACAAAACGCATCGGGTAGAAGGGCTAATATCCGTTAAAGGATGTTTATTGGCAAACAACCAGCCCGCTCAAACAAATCCATTTAGCCCGATCCTAACTTTCCTCTAACCGTTTGGCTGTAACTTTGTTAGAGACAGCTACGCTACTTACATTGGGCTCAGGGGACGCTGAAAATATCCGGTTAGTTGTATTCAGAAAAAGGGGTTTTTTATACTAGGGGTACGGGCTTACAGATCTTCTCCCCACTCCCCATGCTTAGCCCCTGTCCACAGAATTTTAAGGCATGATCTTATACTTAAAATATAATATTATATGTGTGAGTATACTTGAAATAATTAATAATGAGTACTGGGATAGTAACTTCATGGGTGTGATCTATCACACCCACGAAGAAGTTAGTTTTAGAAAAAAAAGTATCTAGCCATTTCCCGTAATTCGATACCTGAGCTGTAAAATAAAGGCTGATTTACTTTCGAATAAATTAAGTATCAAATTCTAGACGCCAAAATTTCGCTCCGAAGATTTTATTGTATTCAGACTAATCGGATTGGCTTTACGAATAAAATTTGCAAATTCAGATGAAATAAATTCACGATTGCCGAGTTTTTATTGAAATTAATACTTTGCTTAGACTTATTTTTATTCATTTTCCGGTGAAACGAATATATTATAGATATTTCCTTCTTTATGAATTTGGTGAAACGTATCAAATTATTTGAAAGGGTAATAAATTAAATGACGGAATAGGATATATAAGATTTTACATAAAAATAAAATTTCAATTATCAACTTTTTAGGATAAAAATGTTGAGCCACTATTACCTAAACTATTCCAAATTTCAGGTCGATAGCATAGTTACTGAAATAATCGAGTAATGTCGGACGGATGGACGAAGAAAATTTCAACATAAGGTTTCCATTTTTACAATTTCGGTATGGAACCTTAAAAATAGGAGAAAAGGTCATCAAAAAATAAAAAGTACGTAACTGAATACTCAATCGTTTTTCGGGGTATTAAATAAGTATTTATTAGCCATTTTGAGAGGCTACGCTATAATTGGAGATATCGGGTTCGCAGTTCCACTGAAACGCTTGAAAATATTTTCGCAATCATATTTAATTTAATTTTTCAACGAGCTCCAAAGCAAAGTGGCGTTGAGAGCACTTAGCTCATTCTACTTGTATCGGCCAGTTTTCAGTTACATTCAATCAAATATTCTATGAACGAATTTGTATTAGAAATAGGATTTTTTAAAAATTTGCTATTTCTATTCACGCATTCCTTTTGGTTCACTCCCAAAAAACGACGCCCTCCAATCGGCATTTAGAGGGAAAGATACTGATTCAGTGACCGGTTTAGGCCGATTTGAGATTTTTTATGATCAGAGGTGTGTCCCTAGATTGATAGAAAAACGTATTCATTGTTATCGTAATCGTTTACAAATTCTGACCGCTGATTGGTTCCCTGATTTACGTCAGCCTCTTTATCGGGGGGGCAGACTTTGCTAACGATTACGATCACGATGATTACGTTTTTCTTAAGCAATCAACCGTGCTATTCTTGAAAATGTACATCCCTGAAACAGCTGTCAGATACCTGCCATACCGAAGATGGCAGTCAAAATTGAATTCTATTACACCTGACGAATTCATAGACTCATAGACGT
This sequence comes from Coenonympha glycerion, assembly GCA_963855885.1. NCBI lineage: Eukaryota > Metazoa > Arthropoda > Insecta > Lepidoptera > Nymphalidae > Coenonympha > Coenonympha glycerion. The sequence goes on from OY979632.1 coordinate 5,096,181, forward strand.
ACGCTCGTCGCTGCTTTAAGTATTTTTGCAGAATAGCACGGCAGGGGTCTGATTGCATTTACTTAAGAAAAACGTATTCATACGAAAAGCGTATCAAGAACGAAGAATACATGAATAAGTCAGGAGACAGTTAGCACAAATTCTAGCTGCAATAATTATTATAACAATTAGAGTAGGATGTGTCAGCCAAGTCGTACGTAAGGCACGGAGCGCACAAGCGAGCTAAACGCTGCTGAGCACACGTTGTAATTACTCAGGAACTAGATAGTCTAGCGTCAAGGAACTAAGCGCCGCAATAAATCTACTTGATGTGATCGTCGCCTGCGGTTCCGCGATTTTATTGTCGAGCTGTTTGTTCTATTTATTTGTCTCCGTGCTGGGTTGGTTTTAAAAATAAAAAGCCAGTCCTACGTCTGTACTATTTTCCTCTAGTATTTGTAGTGTATCTTAAAAATGTTACTTAGAATGACTTTTACTGATGTTATGAGAACTTCTCAGAAACATTTTTTAAAGTTTTTCAGGCGCCCATTTGGTGACGAAAGGTCCGAAAGGACTGGTTCACTTTTTACGTCACGAAAGTCGGGATCAGTTTTGACAATAAAAGTATCCTGACCAGGGTGAACGGCGCGAAAAAATTTCGCCATTTTATCGGTGCCAAAAATACTTTTTTTGCCACCAACAATATGGCCACGCTGTAGTTCGCTCATCAGCCACCCATTGAATTTTGACAAATAGCGTTACTGTTTGCTAGTACGAAAAAGGTTTTCGTAAATTGTTCGGATGCACATATCTTGAGCTTTCGTATCATTAAATTACTATCCACTTGAAACTTTTCTCCATTAGGCCACGGCCACAGAACATTACAATAAAACCTTCACGGCGGCCAATCTCTGGCGAGATTTTTCACGGGTGCGGGACTATTCTATTCCCTCTTCCCTCCCTATCATAATCCAATGGGACGACAGCTCCAACATGACCTGAGATTCATCAGGCGCAGAACCGACGGCTTAACGTGCACTACGAGCCACGGATGTGAAACAGCCATTTACCAAACTCCGAGTTAGTACTAAGAATTTCCTGATATAAAACCTAATCCTAAATTTTGTTGGCACTAAAAACATCGCTGATAGAAGTAGCCTGTAACAAATTTAGCCCAAGCCCTATTACAAACATGTGTATCATGAAAACGACAGAAGTCCATCGATCAGCACCGGATTCCCGGATTCTGGCCACATTCGCTTCACTGACCATTGAGTTATTGGCTCGTTATTGAGACGTGTATTCAATTAAAACCGCATTTCAGTCCCGCATCGGCAGCGCAAGAACACAAGCGGGGCTAATCATTGCTGAGCACACAATAAAGTTGTTATTAGCCGGGAACTAGGACGTCTAGCATCGACGTTCAGTATTTATGAAACAGGAGTGGGAAATATAAAATCCGATACCAGATGGGGGACGGAGATCCGATACGCCAAGCGATCGACGGTGTAATGTTTTTGAGGAAGATAATTAAATATTACCATTTTCCCTTTTCCCCCGCTCCATATTATGATTTCATTTGCAATCCAAAGAGTTTCCCAGTTTTTTCCGCATTTTAATACAATTTGACTTACCCAGCAAACGTTATTATTTATGTTGCCATTAGAGATATACCTAATATATATATATATATATATATATAAATATTTTAATTGCAATGATTTTTTTTATTAAATAATTGCTATTCAAAATGTTTACTCGCATTTTCTAAGCTTTTTAATATAAAAAAATAATGAGTTCATAACCAATACGCATCATTTTTTAATAAAAAATCATTGCTATTAAAAATAGTTAGGCGCATTTTGTTAAAAATTGTTATGCTGATATTATGTCTCTCGCATGTTTTCAGATCATAAAACTCAAGCGATTGAAAATACATAAATATAAGCTTTAATATGACGTTCTGTTTGTCGATGGCCATGAATATTTTTTTTCCAGGGCACAGCTCCATACAAGTTTCAGCCATGTCCTTTCATGACAATCGATTGAGCTGTTTTAAAGTAGTTTCATAACAAACAGGAGATCTGAGAATTTTATATATTAAACTAGCTGACCCGGCAAACGTTGTTTTGCCAATAGGGATATAAAAATAGCTTACGACCTATTCTTAGACTTACCAAACATTCATAAAAAATTTCATAACAATCGGTCCAGCCGTTTCGAGAGAGTTTGGTAACATAACAATATTCCACTAATATTTTTTCCTGCAATGGAAAAGTAATTATTTCTACTCTAGTTTACTGAGTATCTAATGAGCATCGAGGAGTGAAGGTGGCATAATAAATATACTCCATGCGAACGTCGCCTGCGGGTGGTACGACTTGATAGTGCTGTCGACTTGTTGTGTAACTAGCTTAAATAACTTCGTATCAGATTTAACTGCTGTTTTTGAAGACGAATGTTCTTGCCCGTACCTACGAGTACTCCATATTTTCCATGATTTTACTCTATCTACCCTGTGTTTTTCTGCGATCTAGTATGATGGTTCTTTCTCTCGCATATTGCCAGAATTACAATCGATAGTGATAAAAGAGTACACAATGGGTGTTAACAAATTTTTGGATGCACGTGATTCATCAGGCTTATGTTTAGCCAATCACAGACCAAACATCAAAAATAAAATAAAGAAATTGTATACATATCTTTATACTTACTTACTAATTTTTTTTACTTGTTAGTTATTTTCCTTAATTAATGAATTGTTAGGATCTTATCCTTTCTTGATTTTCCACATCCCGACTTTTCATTTAATCTCCCCCTCAGTTTGCAATAGTAAATTAAAGACTACCTAGGCCTCCTAGGGTAACAAAGCAGTTTGTGGCCTTGTTTATTGCAATACTGAGTCAAAAAGTTTATGGAAAAATATATAGGGAACAAAGTAATCCGGTTAAATCAGAGGATGTGATCTAATAGCTTTGTTGTGCTCCTGAATTGTTATAGATAAAAGTTGGGGCAGTTCCTTCTTTGTTTGTTCTATTGTTATAATAGATGAGACACGGATTTCTGATTGCTTGGATGATTTATGCCCTGTATCTATAAGGATTCGAATGAGTTACTCAAAGGATTTCTTTTAGTTTTGTTATTATCTTACTTTGAATGACTGGTATTATCATCTCAACCCCTTTTTTATGTCCCACTGCTGGACACGAGTCTCCTCTCAGATTGTATTAGGATTGAACCAGTGATAGCTCAGTGGTTCTGACCCAGTCTCTCATAAGGAAATCGCGGGTTCGAATGCTGGGCACGCACCTCTAACTTTCCCGAGTTATGTGCGTTTTTAGGAAACTAAATATCACTTGCTTAGCGGTGAAGGAAAACATCGTGAGGAAATCTGCATGCCTGAGAGTTCACAAAAATGTTCTCGAAGGTGTGTGAAGCCCGCCAACCCGCATTTGGCCAGCGTGGTGGGCTACGGCCAAACCCCTCTCAATCTGAGAGGAGACTCGTGACTGGTATTATAAGTAAATAATATTATGGGAATAACCACAGACCAGGGAATTACTTTATATTGAATAACTGTAAATTATCACTTGGTATAAATATTGTGGTACTGAGAATTCCAAATATAATATTTTCCTATAATTTTAGACTAATTGATTATGTATTCTTTCAAAATATAAAAAAGAGATAATTTTTTGTGTGTTGTAAAATCCAACGAAATGAATACACAAAATGTACCATGCCAATTTTGTAAACATTCACGTTACTATAATAGTATGTATCTTCTAAAGCATTGATTCCTAAATTAGGTCTTCTATTAATATAAACCAAGCTAACAAAACAAAAGAAACACAGTAAAATAAACATAACGCTGCTCAACAAAGATGCAGCCTCAAAGACGCAAGGAATATAAGAATCAGGTCAAAATTATGCTTTATAGTTCATAAGGATGCTCTTTCACAAAGCTACATTATCTCTCGACCAAAAAGAAACCACATCTCTGCATCATTATACTTTGTCCGCAAAACCTTTGTAGATACAACACTTCTCGCAATCCATTAGGGTCTGGGCAAATGACGTGGAAAGTTGACTATTACGTTTGTGAGGTTTGCGGGAAAATCATAATAGATACAGTGGATATACGCTCCAGTACTCTTGGCAATCATGGGTAAGCTTGATTTGATAAATAATTTAATTGGTCTACATAAAAAGTCTATGATCTTGGTATAACAGATACCCAGGGAATTTTCATAAAGATTTTTTTCACGTCATCCTTTTTTCAGTTGAATCACAGTACCATGATGTCTTTTCTGTACACTTGTCTTTTTACTTGTGTTCCTTTTTGGAGCTGAGGAAATCTTCCCTTCTTTTGAAATGTGGTGCTCGCGACGGATACTGAATGTGGATTCGTTGATTTCTTTTCTTCAAGGATGTTGCGGGCATGGTTTGCTGTATGTTATAACAAGCAATTACTTTCCAGTTCTTTGAACACATCCGTGAAAATATTCACGTCTTTCCGTTGTTCCTTTGCTGGATGTTTAAAGGGCGTTGGTGCAGTCTTTGCAAGAAGGTGCATCATTATTTTTAATTAGCAGTGAGTTCCAGATACTCTGATGAAAAAAGTCAAATCTTTACAGGTATGTTAGCATAATGTCCCTTTCATTTATAAGTAAGTAGGTATATACTTTCAAAATGGTACTGACGAGTACATCAGGTAATTCGTTATGCAGTTGAAAAACTTAAAGCTGATTTTAGTAATTTCTCCAAACAAATGTTATATTATGTATACCACAGTTAGTAATTTTAAATACTTTTAGGTTTAGAAATACAAAGGATTCCAATTAGTTAACACAAATGTAACTCATTTTACGATAATTCAAATAACGCATATCGCTCTGGGAGACTATAAATCTAAAACAGAAATCTACTATGGTTACTATGCAGTTGCATATAGTTTTAGTATCATTACGTTTTTACGTAGAACTCATCTCCCCTGGCCTGTTCAAGTTAAGAATTGCAATTTATATTCTTACGCATGTCATGAACCGACTGGATGTGCTCTATACACGAAAGACATACTTTTTGTGATGTTAAAAATTTACGAGGCCGTAAAAAGTCACACCGCCTTTATCCAGCCAGAGGCATTTTCTAAGCACAAGTATGACATTACAATGTAGATTCGTGAATATTGTGGGCGTTAAATTTTATGGAGGATCTTAGATGGTTAAGCCGCAGCGTACGAAAGAGTCCCAACAATTTTTAATACTGGTAATATTTTATCACAAGTGAACCCATGCCCAGAAATGGGCCGTGAAAATGGTTTAACGGCCCACTTCTGGGCATTCTGAGGCAAGACCCAATGGTCTTGCCTCAGAAGGAGAATAATCCGCCAAGTACAGAATCGCAGGCTTCACATATTACTAATTGAGAACATTATGGAGTGCTCTCAAACATGCAGGGTTCATACGTTTTTTTGCTTCAGGAAAACAAATTCTGAAATTCGTTGCTTGGGAATCGAACCCCCATCTTTGGAATCATATGTTTAACATCATAATATTAAATATTCATTTTAAACATTTATGATTTGCAAAATCAAAAAAAGACAAAAGTACTTAGGATGGACTTAGAATCGGTCAGAAACCATCAGGATATCTCTTTTATTGCTTATGGGCTTCAAACTGCTTTAAGAGATGGTGGTATGGTCTCTGGACTTCCCAACTATAAAACCAAAAATTAAGAGCTTAGACTATTTTTTATATTATCTACTCTATCGGGAATCTTACTATCACTCCTTTTCCACGCTTCGCGCCGCTTCTCTCGACTCCTCCGAGACACCTGTGAAGCTGGAATAATAAAGAGTTTTACAACGCGCCAAAATGGGACTTTTCTCGCAATTCAACCGCCACGTGCACTTAAGGGATTTGAATATCTTATGGTAGATTTTATTTATTCCACGCAACTTACCGGGAACGAATCCGTGACGAATTTTAAGTTTTTAAACAAACATCCACAGCTTTTGATGTCGCTTTAGGTTAATCGGCTTTCCGTTGCGCCAGGGATGTTATGATTTTCCATTAATCTTTTCAAACCGGCTCATCAGGCCAGGCTTAGGATTCGGTTCCAATGTGTTTCATAGGGATCCAAGTGCACACCACCTCTCTGGCACCTACCTCCATGTGTGCCAGGGTACCTCCCTGGCATATTTAGCACACTTGGCGTAGTGGCATAGAAAATATAAATAAAAAAAAATCGAATGCAATGTCATAGGAGTTGAACGAAGTGACGGCTTTCAGGCCTGCGATTCTGGAGCCGTGCCAAAAGTCAATTACTGGGAGTGACCTCTGCAATCGGCGCAGACGGCCGACACGCGGCGGGACGCGAGCAATTATTTCTTATCTGGGCACGAACACCTTAATGGGTGTTCAGGTTTTGAACGACACTTGACGTTCAGCGCTTTCTGGCGCCCATCCGACACACCAATTTATTTCACAATCATTAGGTACCTACCGAACAACACTCCAGCCAATTTTAATTGATCCGCTGAAATCACTTTTATTTTAGGACAAATAATGTGAAAGCGAGAGAAAAATAAGTAGCCCTGCTTAAACAGTCGCAAAAAATTTCATGCGCAATAATTGTAATATGTCTATTGTTGAAGCTAATATGAGGAAAAATATAGTGCACTTGATTGTTGTTTTTGATAGGGACGCGGAAGATAACGATGAATTAAAACGCTAGTTTATTTCATACGCTGTCAGCATATTAGTGCACCTTCATGACCTAATATCAACCTAGGTACCACATTTCCGGTAGATATCCACTCCTGGATATGGACCTCTTCAAATGTACGCCACCACACACGGACTTTCCCTTTCCCCATCCACCCGCTATACCAGCGACCTTTTTCAGGTCGTCCGCGTCAGTCAAGCGGGCAATGAGCAGCCTGGTTATTTTAATGTATAATATGTGAGAAGTGATGTCCATTTTTAGTAGATATTAGCTTATACGAAACGCTTTCTTTCACGTTTCTGATACTTCCCTATTCTAGGTTGCGTGTTCCCAGGCAAGTATAATCTGGGTACTTTCAAGAGTAAGCTTTTAAGAGGCAACCGTGCTCCATACTAAACGTCGTTATTGCTTTCCATCAAGCTTGATTTGTAGTAAAGTGCAAGCCTATCGAAAATACAAAAAAAACAATGTACAACTCACCATGAAATTATTTGTATAACTTATAGCATTATTTAGCACCAGCTGGATACTATCGATCCATTGTGTTTAGTTATGTCTATTATTCCCCAAGTGGTATAATAGCGGTGGTTTGTAGCAAAGTTGTCGACAAACAATTACCAGGAGTTAGGATCGAAGCTCGACGGATTTGTTTGCGCCGACTCGTTGTTTGTTGCCAATAAACATGCTCCAGCGGATATTAGACCTTGTCCGGATGTATGATCTGTGTTCCAGCCCTCACTTATCCCCGTTTAATTTGTTTCGAGCATCCCTTTCTTTTGCCGCAGTTATCTTAATTAGAAAGTGGGAGTATATTGCCCAAGTTTAGAGGGTCACATGCTTAAACAACTGGTTTTATTCATTCTACGAAGTCTATTCAAAACTTTTTTAATAAGAATTTTTCCTTTTACGTAGTTTTGCCTTGTTTTGGCTGTATCAGAATTATGTCATAAACATAATATGTTTGAACAAACGACGGAGTATCGTGTCCGAAATTAGGTTCGGGTACAAAATCGCTTACGATCAAATAACTTTTTCTTCAGTTGTTTATAAATCAGACTGAAAAATTGACGCTAAATACATTTAGAAGGAAACTTGACGAAATATCTTATGGAAAAAGGTTATTATGATAATATTAAAGAATATTTAATGTAAGTAATTTAGCGATATGATTCGGTGGAACTTTTAATAATTCATTTACTATTGTTTATTATGACTAAAATTCAATTTGTTGTAAATTTATTATTGGTTATTTAATTGTTTATATTACTATAGATTACTTTCAACTAACTTGTAACTTTTGCATGCCTTAAAAAGGTGAAAACATTGAAACGCTTATAATTGTAATAACATCTGTATTTGACATGTTTTAGATAATAAAAATCAATTACTATGAGTGAATTACAATTTAAACAAAATCTGTTGTTGAGTCTAACAACATAGAGTATCAATATTGATTTTAACCCATGTTTTTATTAATCAGCGATACTTTTCCGTATTTTATTTTGGAGAACTAATCTGATTTGCAGATATTGTATCCAGAAGCCAACACGTTTTTTAAAATCAGTTTGCGTAATATTTTCGTTTCCCAGTTTCGCCATTTTGTTAGTACAGTGCTCATAAAAGTATAGTTATATCATACATACATTCATAAAAGTATTTCTTAGGGGACAAAGTCGTGTTAGCTCACGGTGATTGACGGGCGTTCCTTGTTTGTGTAATTCCAATCCAAGATGACGCAAATTATAGATGGCAACTGTTATTACTGTGTAGGAAGTATTCACAAACTCCACTTCTTTGTTTAATAGGGTATTTGACTCCAATTTTTTTATTACTTTATTATAAAGTAGAATTAAAATAATGACGTGCACTGAAAGAACTAATTAAATCGATCAAATAACAAAAAAGTTATAAGCATTTAAAGATTTGTGATTAGACAGAGATAGCAACATGAAATTGTGACGTCACACCGTACCAATGCCATAGTAGCTTCGTGCGGCTTCATACAAATTTTCGTTTTGCGAGAAAGGGATAGAAGATCCCCCCACTCCAAAGTTTAAACGCCTGTAACTTTGTAAATCTTCGTTGGATTTTAATATTTCTTTCACTGCACGTTATTATTTTTATCCTAGTTTATAATAAAGTAATATTTTTTATCAAATTCAAAAGTAGTGTAAGACCCCATTATAATTTTTATTTACACACTACAGTTAGTACTTGACTGATTTCTTACTTGGTAGGTCACGTTTTAGTCGAAGATTTGTTACTAAATAAGAAAGGTTTCTACACAACATACCTTCTACTACTACCATACTGCTAAATTGCTTTGCGGCGCATGTTTGTCGATATAAAAATCGTACAGAACCGATAAATAAATTATAACTTGTCAAAAAGGCTTAATTAACTCTCAAATGTTTCACTAATAAACCTATTTAAATAAATTTAAAAATATGTTCTAAATCCGCTAACGGAAAACTATTCTAATAGCTTAACATGAATTTATGTCTTTGTGGTTTCGTTCTGTGTGTAGTTGTAGCATGAACAAACTATTTGCAGGAATATATAGCTGCAGCCGCATTAACCAAAGCTTCTAGTTTCAGTTTAAGTTAATTTGCATTGCGTTAATTGTTTAATGCGATATTAATCTCGTTTGTTGTGAAATGTCTCGGTACTCGCTGGATCCACACAGGTCTGGATCCTAAGACTATATATTTTTTTAAACACACTCAAAATTACTACTTCATTATGATCTCACTTGATGGTAAGTTCCTAACGATGCGGCCGAAGATGTTATTTTAATTACTTGGAATTAGTAAGTAGGTTACTTCTAACGGTTTCTACACAGCATCGCGCAAGAACGCTAAATCGCTTGGCGGTGCATCTTTGCTAGTGGTAACTAGCCTCTCCCGAAACCTGCCACCAGACCAGACCTGAGACACAATGCAGAAATTATAAAACTCTTAATTGGCCCGTTTTTGGAATCGAACCTGCGTCCTCCCATTCAGTCAGAACACGTATATGTCTTAGCCAATGAACTGAATACAAACAAAATTATCTTAAAAGTTTTATTACAAAATGTTGTCACATTTTTTAGTTTGGATCCATAACTTATAAAACGGTGGTAGAACTGTACGTAGCGTAAACATAATTATTACGTATTTTTTTAAATTAGTAGATATAATCTAACGGTATCTATAAATCTCGTGGTTTTCATTAAAACATATAAAAATTAATTATAAATCTATTTGTTTTACATCTTAAGCATAAAAATTATTTATTATAATTATTATCTTATCTTATTGTAAGTGATTCAGTTTTTGTATGTCACTGATTCCTCTTCTTCTTTCTTGACAGCCTGGATGAGGACCAAAGACATCACCGCATTTATCACCTGTGCATATAATAATTAGTTAAAATTAATTGCAACCGAAATGAGCATTTTTTTTACTTTTTTATTTTATAGAATCACCAGTGCTTTCGCTATGTAGCGATAAGGCCGCCAATTCGTACCCTTAAGTTGTGTTTAGTTTATTTCTTTTTATATTTTTATTCTCTAGTGTACAATAAAAAGTTTATCTATCTATCTATCTACTTTTGTACATGAATCTGAGTTTGTTGGAAGAGATGTCTTTATTTCGTTACCTCTCTTCCAAGTAAGTGCTGTCAACTGTAATTGTAGTCAACTGTATAGCCAACACCGCTATTTTTACCAACAGACGGCTCGAACGATTTTCATGAAATTTAGTATGAAGGTGATAAATCGATCTAGCTATGATTCATTTTTAGAAAATGAGGAATTTATCGAAAAAAAAATGACTCCTGCTGCCATCTATTGACCAGTAGTGATACTACCGAGCGAAGCTCGGTAATTTAGGTATTAATAACAATACAATATCGTCTTTATGTAATGTAAATGCCATGATCATTTTTGAACATTTCACTTCATGAAATGTAGCCGACTCATTACGTGAATCACAGTCCTGTAGGTTTAAGAGTCACTTACACAAATCATGCAAGAAGCCAGTACGATGCCCGCCAGCCAGCCCGTCTTGCCCTCCAAGAACCAGGTGAGCTCGTCCACACACCCGTGGAAGTGTGCATTGCCGGTGACGGAGTCGCGGCACTCAGACGGCAATGGCTTGTTCAGGTTGATGAAGTCCATTGGCCCGTCTGCGCCACAGCAACCAATCTGCAATAATTAGGAAAAAGAGGTCAATATTAATCTTGATTGTAGAAACTTACGAGGTACAAATTAGGATAGAATAGTATTTTAACGACATCAACGGTTATTCAAGCGATTTTATGCATTACATACGATGCAGGTAAAAGCCCTTATATACCCTAGTGTGCCCCCTTATTAAATAAGAATAAAAACGATACTATTTTTTTTTGTGATTGCAATGAAATTTATCCACGATTCCAGATTCCAGGTTGAAAACTAATATAATAATAATAACTGAAATAATCGAGTATGACAGACAAATGCACGCGCGGACGAATGGATGGAGAAAGTACATAAGGGTTCCATTTTTACCAAAATGATATGGAACCCTAAAAAGCGAAAGCTATTCGTTTACATAATATCGTTGAGCTTTTTCCCGATTACGTAACAGGGTTTTTAGAAGGTTTCATACATAATAGAACATTTATGTAATTAAAAGTTACAATTTATGTCTTCGCGTGTTTCTACAAAGGTCTTCCTTATAATTTCATTGAGTTACGACATAAAGCAATGATACCTCTACCTGTTAGTAGTGGGTTTGAAGTCCAAATCCTAGGCTATTACTTTGGGAATTATAAGCGTTTTTGGCAACGAAGATAAATAAAGGAAGGCTGTTAGTTTCTGTTTTGTTGCTCGTATATATTTCGGTTTCTGTCCAGTTCCCGATTGATCAACGGACCGCTTCGGTCATTTGATTAGTGCGGCCGTCACGGCCAGCGCGACTGCTCCTACCCGGTTCCATTCGATCGCAGGACGTCCATTTGTCAACTGTTTGTTGTTTTTTGGAGTCTGGTTCTGATTTCACTCTGATACTTTGTTGGTACGTTGATACGTTCTATATCTACATCAGTTTAAGTTCAAGCAGTGAATACCCAATCTTATCTCACAATCGGTGGTCCTGGGTTTGAAACCTACGAACCTAAGGCCCGGTTTCCACCAAAGTGGAGCGGAGCGGAGTTGTAGTAAAAGAGTAACCAATTAGATTACGTCATTTTGACATCTCTGCAAATAAGGGGAGAGGAGATGTCGACATGGCGAAATCTGATTGGTTTCTCAAACACAGCTTCGCTCCGCTTTGGTGGAAACCGGGCCTAACGTTATGTGCATTTTGTGCAACCAAATAACACGGCGATAAAAATACCGTGAAAAAATTGCAAACCTGACAGTTTTTCATAATGTTATGGAAGTACACCTTCCAGAACATTTTGAAGTCTGTCAAACTTACCCCTTCTTGCACCATCCTAAGTATTTCCCTACTTCCTTCATGTTGAGGGTTGTTAATGAGCCTCAAGATGACGTCTTTGATTAGAGGCTGGATGCTGGAGTCGTACGTCGAGAAGTCTAGAACAACGCATGCACCCACCAATCCAAATACGAATGATGCTATTTGCGACACTATGAACTGGAAAAGACAAACGGAGAGGTTCAAAATCATTGCGACTTCAAAAACTAAGTACCCAGATTTATTAGAAAATTATTTTGTGCTTTTCAGGGGGTTGGTTTTTTGAAGGCGGTTCCCTATTTTTTTTAAGGAATCGAAATATAATGTGTTTTGGTGTTTTTTTTAATCCAGCTATGCCCTCTTATGGGCCGTCACGGTATCGCTTTCGTACCCTATTGTGACGCTCCTTTGTTATACATAATATAGTCTCGTGGTAAGTGCTATAATTATTGGGAGAGTTAGGCCCTTCGCACACGGCTCTTAAGCGTAAGCGCAGCGTACGATGTGGGCAGTACGAGCATGAACATTTTCAAAGATGTCCGCAGACGAAGCGGTGTTGCAGCGAATCGTGTGCAATCGTGAGCGAATCGCCGTGTGCAAAGGGCCTTACTGTCACTCGAATTTTGTGGGACGCGAATAAAAATATACGTACCGCATACAAAAGCTTAACGTTCTCCATTAGCGCCGACCCGCAGCCGAGGAACGCGACGACCATGACTCCCAGCGAGCCGATCAGTAAGATGTAGATCCCAATGAAGTAGTTCTGCAGGTTCAGGATGCGCATCCACTCGTTGAAGCCGGGCTCGATGCATATCCACAGGCAGAGGGCGCATACCGAGGCGCCGAACAACTGGGGAACACCAAATTAGTATTTTAAAGGCGAAAAGAAATAATTATGTGCCTTTTTACGGTACGGTACGGTACTCTATTACTAAGACTCCGCTGTCCGTCCGTCCGTTCATGTGTTACCAGGCTTTATGTCTTAAACCGTGATAACTACCGACTTGAAATTTTCGCAGATGATGTATTTTTGTTGCCACTATCGGCTATACCAACAATTACTAAAAATTAGAATAAAAAAATATTTAAGCGGCCCATACAACAACCGTGATTTTTTTGCTTGTTTTTGCTCGATATTGATAACGGTAATAGGTAGACTCTTAAAATATTCACAGAATATTAAATTATATATTCACTTAAAAAATGGGGGGCTTCCATACAGCTTAGAGACGGACAGAGGAACGGACAATGAAGTCAATAGGGTCCCGTTTTTTACCGTTTGGATACGGAACCCTAAAAATGATTATTACTCGGATGAAGTCGCAGGCAGAGGCTATCATTAAATCTTTATTCACGTAAAAAAGTATTGGTCCATCGGTTTAATCCACAAAACTTGTACTTCGTTACTTTAACTTGAAATATTGTAGAGAAAATTAGAAAATTTTCAACTTAATATATGAAAGTTCGCGAAGAGCTTCCTTTCAGGGCGAAATTAAGCACAAGAAAGTTGTATAAAAAGGCAGATGCTCCACATAATTTTAGATGGACAGACAAATTATGGCCTCGGGTCGGTAATTTTGTTGAGTTACCCCGCTCCTAAAGGTACTTGCATAATGAAAATTAAGTAGTGCTGCTTATAAATAAATAAAGAGTTAATGGGTGCCGTTTAAGTTGATTTATTTTTTTACACAAGTTAAGGTAAAACCTGGAATTTTCTGTATAAACAAACGCACATAGAAGAGATTTAAATAGGCTGGAAATACAGCATTGTCTATTAAAATTAATTAATTATTATTGATTTATTTTCAAGTATCAAAAATAAGTCATCGTGTACTCACATTAATTATATCCCTTTGCGAAGTTTTTGGCTTTTACTAACGTAGTATATTATCAGGGTCATCATAAAAAAAGGTTTGTGTAATTACACTGACCATTATGCGGACTTAATGCATTGAGCGTTATAAGCCAGTTGATCTTAAGGCGTTGGTGAAGATAAGTACCATGAAAGAAGTAAAACTTCCACCTAATGTGGTTAACGAAAAACTAACAATTTAGAGATGTATACCTATTAGCATATTTCCTTATTAATAAACAATTTTGTCTACTAATAACTCCGTCGTGAACAAGCCTTTACAGCTTTATCTAAGGCAAACATTAGCGGCACGTGGCGTCAGCAGTAAATCGTCTTGCTCTACACAAGTTACTCGCTATAGAACTGTAGTGAGCTCGGCTAATTAGTAAAATTAAACATCAACTATTAGGAGATGGGAGGTGGGACTATAAATACCAGACCTCATTTGTGTTAATGTTGGTAGGCATACGTTGGACGTTTTTGAGATGGGAAAAACCATTGAACGCGCGACACTGTTACCATAATCGACACCTCTGTTTGAGTGTTCACTTCAGTTTTTCAGAGTGCCACATCGTTTTTATCCTATTTTTTAGGCTTCCGTACATAAAGGGTAAAAAATGGAACCCTTCGCCGTCCGTCCGTCTATCATCAGGCTGTATTTCTTGAACCGTGATACTTATATGATAACCGTGATACTCTTGAAATTTTCACAGATAATGTATTTCTGTAGCCGCTATAACAACATTCCATACTAAAAAATAAAATAAAAAAAAGATTAAAGGGAAGAAAGGACATACAACAAACGTCATTTTTCGCTCGTTTTTGATGGATGATGCAGAACTTCCAATATTTTCTCTGCTTATATAATAGAGTCTGTCTAATGAAAGTAGAGACTCGGGTTTTTTCAAAACTTTTTAAATGGCAACCCTGACACGTCAATCGGGAAAAGGAAGATGGCGGTTGTTGATATTTTTCTGTGATCTTATTTAGTCCGGATTTTCTGTGATCGGGTGAAAAAATGAATAAAACGATTAAAAGTGGAGTGCGGGAGTTACTGTTTTGTTTAATATCAAAATTCAAAGAAAAACAACAACAAAACAGGCTGCGTTTACACAAAAACAAGATTGTTTACATGTTGTAGTCGAATTCTTGTGTAAGTAAAACAGTTCAGTTTGATGCTTGGTTTTAAATCCTCCCAAGTAATAATTAGTGCATTATGTCTTGTGATTGTGGATTGGTGGGCTTCTTACACCTTTGAAAACATAGTGCTCAGGCATGTAAGTTACCTCATGATGTTTTCCTTCATAGCTACGCAAGTAATATTTAGTCCTAAGACGCTCATTAGGCCAAACAGTTAAAAGGCGCGAACCCGGGACTCGAACCCCCAACCCCCTGATGAGAGGTAGAAATAATAAATAGGTAAGCAATTTAATAAAGACTTGTGTGAAAACCGATATAAAAAAATAATTAAATTGCAAGTATCAAACTGAGTTATTCCAATATTTGCACTATAATTTTGGGGATGACCTACAAAATTTTTTTAAATTTGCCGGGCGATTTCAGTGTCTACTTTCAGTAGACAGACTCTAGTAATTGTAATAGGTTATAAACGAGCGTTCTAGCTTCTGCATCATCTTCTCGCTACGTTGTATTGATAATGGTGCGGAACCCTTCGCGCGCGAGCCCAACTCGCACTTGGCCAATTTATTTTTAATTTAGCTAGAAGCGCATACATTGTTATGTTGTTTTAGTTCATTGGGCCATCATGTGGTATTTTAAAATTTAGGTGCAGTGCTTTGTGATTACATAGGATTAAATTAAATGTAGGCAAACAATGTTCCGATTATTTGATGTTAATTAATTTATTTTGGCATAGTGTTAAATTAATGAAATAATCCGCCATAATTTGATAGAAACTATTTGTAACACGCAAATTAATTTAGTTGTATTAAATAGTTTAGGCCCTTTTAAGTAATACTTGTTATGCTGTGACTTTGATCGCGTGGATGTTTGTCTTTAGTAATAAGTATAGGCAATGAGTATATGCGATACGTTTTTTTTGCTTAATTAGGATTCTGTAAAAATAATATACTATGCAAGAAATGTCAGGCCAGGTCCACTTATCACGTGATCGAGAAAATACAGGTAGGCGTCTCGACGTACTAATTTCAGATGGCCGCTACGCGCCGAATACTTTGCTTGCGTTAGTTCAGGTACGGTCTATTTCACGCGCTGCGTGCGCACGATGACAAGGTAGCCCTAGTACGAGTACGTCGAATGCGATAAAGTTACGCCATAGAAAGAGAAGTTCTTTGTGTAAATTGCACTTTTTCGTGTCAGCGCTAAGGTCGCTACTTTTTTTAATCATCTTGCTGAGTGAGCGTTCTGTACCTTTAGTAGGTACTATTATGTATTCCGTGGAAATGTTGACTGATTCATAATTGAATTGAAACTATTTGTTTTGGTGGTTATGAGCTTCCTGTGACAATTTTGCAACTTCTTATAATGAAATAAAAAGAAGATATTCTCGGTGATTGAATGCGAAATGCGTAAGCAGGTATTATTCGAAACTTCAGAAGCAACAACATAGGTTTTGTTTGGGAAATACGAGTACAGGTATAGTACGATTTTAATGTGCGGTCAGGCTTGGTAAGCACAATGAATAATTGAAGTATCGTTGTCGAGTCGGCGCCAAAAACACTGTACGTCAAGCGTAGTTCAAAAATTTTGCTGTGCACTCATTAAAGGTGTTGCACAGAGTGAAAATAATTGCTCGTGCCACCGGGGCCGCTCGCAATAATTGACTTTTGGAGCTACGCCAATATAGCACTTGCAATAAAATGACACCTTGCTATTTTCCGGAAAGGTCCGTGATTTTTAAGGTATTTATATGTTTTTTTTTAACAATTAAAAGTAGATATTTTGTTAAGTCGAATCTCTAAGAATCTTGCTATTTATACACAAAATTGTTATACAATCGAAGTAAGTTTTCTACTCCTTTAAGTCGTAGGTAAGTACTGGTTCACTGGTTTGGCTGATATTTAAAATAGAGAAATAGAGATTATACCCTGGCTTACCAGACTGTGTTTGTATAAGAAATATTGAGATTTTTGTGAAAAACCGAAGTCACGGGCAAAGTTGCGGGCAAAACCAAGTAACCACCAAAAATAAAGCAAAACTCAATACAATATTATAATATTTCAGTTCAGTAACCAAATAACGTTGTTAGTGCCATGTCCGATCCGTGAACTTCAACCATATTTTTGTACAAAAGCATAGAATGTCAGGACTTATGGCATTTCCCTAAAAAATAGATAAACCGATAAGGGATATATTCAAATCCCTTAAGTGAGTCTCGTGGTTGAATCGCGAGGAAATGTCCCGATGTGGAATGCCGTAGAGCCCTTATTATTTTAGCCTCGCTGTCTCGAAGGAGTCTGAAGCAAGTGTGAATAGACACAGACCATCAGTGTGTGAGAAAAGTGGCGCTGTCAATATGCTGTATAGCAACTTACTACATTATAAGATAACAAAGTTAGTATTTGTGGCTTAGATATTAGAAACGTGGCCAAGGAATACATAATAGTTAAAAATTTGTGATAATAGGTACAAAAGGCTCACTCCGCAAGATGATTAATTAAAGAAATAGCGACTCTAGCGCTGATAACAAAAGTGCAATTCAGTTCGCAATAGCACTTGGCCCCGCCTCCGCAAACAACACGCAACAAACACAAGGTTGTGGTCTCTTACTATCGCGTACTATCTTACTTAATCTCATTTGACGTACTAAGGTTGCCTCGCAATCGAGCACAGCGCGTGAAAAAGACCGCACAAGAACTAAGGCGAGCAAAGAAACTGGCGCGGCGGTCGTCTGAAATTAGCACGTAGAGAAGACGGCCAGTAGTTTCTTCGATTATGTAATAAGTGAACCTGGCCTGGCGTGGCTTAGGTCTTGAGTAGTGGATAACTTCACTATGGGTATATCTTTGTTAATAAAATGTTATGTCAGAAATATCTTAATTTATTGATTACCATACCTTATATAAATTAGTTCTTAAGAGGCCTGTGAACTACGATGTCTCCATTAATGCAAAATACTAAATCATTTGTAATTCGTGTATATTTCGATCATGTTGTGGTGTTATTCGGATTGATATAGTAATAATCTATGCTCCTGGCCATATTTGGTTCGAAAAAACTGTGCTCCTGAACTAATGCGACGTGAGATAGTGTTGTTTTTATTACAAAACAAATAAGCAGAAAACATGTCCTCTTTGACATAAAAATAAGCAAAACTAAATTCGTTTACAATTTCGTTTAACAACAGTATTTCGGAACCAGATATGGACAGAAGCATAGATTATTACTATACGAACCCGAATAACACCACAACATGATCGAAATATACACGAATTACAAATGATTTTGGTATTACGTTTGTATGGGAGACATGGTAGTTCACAGGCCTCTTAAATCACATGGGTAATGTAGTTATTTATTTTAAAACAATATACAGACGTTGTGGCCGATTCTGTTGTGCAAAATCTCTAAACTAAACTAATTTAAAATAGTGCTATCCTTTTCAAACTGCTCGCGATGGAAAAGAATAGCACTATTTTAAATTTTAGTTTAGTTTAGAGATTTTGTACAACAGAATCGACCACTATATCTTATTTCTGTATAGGATTCAGTAGATAATTTTTTTAATGTAAATAGTACAGACCCGTACAGAAAGAATTTGCAGTTTACAAGAAATTATTAAAAAAATAGAAATTCACGCAAAGAAAAATGCAAGCGTCTATAGCTTTGCTAGTAAAAATATTTTTAAAATAAAACAAAAATTAAATGCAGTGCAATTTATATAAATTTTCATCATAAATTCGTTCTGCGTAACACTCGTTCAGGTTGTGTTTTGAAAGAAGTTTATTCAGGAAGCCAGCTGCCGCATTGTAAGCAAAACGTTATAAATTCTCGTTTCATCCGTAGAATAACTTTTCGTTTTTCGCGCCTTGAGTAATATTATAAGCTGCTGTTAAGGTGTTGCGGCCCTACCAGCCCGCGAAATTCAAATTTTATTTAGTTTTTCGCAAATATTAGACTAACTAAACATTTTAGATTTATGGCAATGCATTTTGCGGGCCTACTTTTTATGCATCTACATGTTTTTAATAGAAACTTTGCTCGAAAGTTCCCACTCATCTCATATTGGTTCCCGAAAGATATTTTTTTGCAGTTTCCCAGATTTCGAGCTATCGGGAACCAATATGAAGTAAATGAGTATTGTTGAGCAGAGTTTTTATTAAAAACATGTAGATGCATAAATTCTGTGCCCGCAAAACACATTGCCATTAACCTTCGATGTATAATTAGCCCACTATGAGCAAAAAACTAAATAAAATTTGAATTTTCGCGCCCGGATGTTACCCATTGCCCTTAACTTCAACTGTGTTGAATTATTGCAACCTCATGGGCAAATATTATGTTTGTTAATACGATAAAAATAATATAATATGTTTTCGGTTATAGTTTTACTGAAGATTTAGCGGAGCGGATGTCTGCGTACCCACCCATAGTCGTGACTTTTTTCCCCTAAGTGGTTGAAATTTCAAAGAATATCATCATAGTTTATGTTCTGATCCTTATACCAATCTACCTAATTGAGCTTCATTCAGTTAAAAAATGCATGCTTGTGATGATTATCTGAGTGACAGAGTAATCGAAATTTCGAAAATTGTTCAAGCCCCTCAAGGTGTTCCTACCCAGACGGGAAATAATTGCCCCACCCGCCCACATCGCGGCTTGCCCCAATAATTGACTTTTGGACCAGCGCCAAGATGTCGCTCACTTCTGTATTTCGTTCCATTTCTGTTCCACTGTTTTGCTTTGTACCTATCTAAGTATCATCTAAGTGTGTTAAGCGGTATATAGGTATGTTGCTTTTTAAACTGGAAATGTACAGTGAATCACAGCTAACTTCTCTGATCTGCGATGTACGTGTAGGTACTCTCACTCGCTTGAGATTCTTGGGACAATAGTGATATAAGCATATCTCCTCACGAGATATCTTAAAAATATTATTTCATACTATGTACTAAAATTGTATATTGAGAAATTTTTGAAAAGAGCAAGAACCGAGTTTCTTGCCAGTTCTTCTCGGTGCAAACCTGCTTTCCGAACCCGGCGGTAGAGTCTTGACATTTCATGAAAGCTTATATCTAAGCCTATGTGAAATAAAGAATTTCATTTCATTTCATCAAGGACCACCATTGTATTGAAAAGACGACGACAATATTTTAATGTTAGTTTCTTTGTTAGTCCCTTAACCTGCTTACCGCAATACTTGTAACAGGACCAGTCTTTTTCAATAAAGCGCTCTTTCTAAAAGCTAGTATTTAATAAAGTTTTTAAAGTTAGTTAGTTAAGTGTTTTTAAAAAACACACCGATGCCCAAAGTTTTAATTATTTTACTATTATTAGGCAGGTATAAAATTTACCATTTTAACTATTCAAGAAGGCTGGCAACACTGTCACAGTCGCACTTACAAAGACATCCTTCAAGCCAAGTAGACGAATGCCGGCGTGAGCTTTTACGGCGCTATAAATTTTTAACATTTAAATACTTTGTTTTTGGGTTGCGAAGAGCAAAACATAGCATCCGCACTTGATAGGAATATAAATATGGGTTGCAAATTAGTAGAGACTACTAGTACTTAACCCAAGTACGATAGTTAATAATAAGTTATAAAAAATTGACCCAATATAATTTGAATGATACACAGTAATATTATGTTTTGTAAATAAGCATCAGAGCATTTTAATTTCTGGATAGGAGCGCCATTTGTGAAATTCCTACTGAATTTGACAAGTAAATATATATTTTCTATCATAATGTACAGGAAAACACACCCTGTAAGGCCTCAAGTTGAAAAACCAAGCTACGATCTGTCCTTTGCTGTCTCAAAACATAATTTATGATTTTAGTTCATTGGTTATTTGGTTTGTATATTAAGGTTCCTTTATATATCCAGCGCAGTTTTGAGTTGATAAATTGCTTTCGGAAGATTGGTATTCACAACTTAGAGCATTGTATGATTTTTCCCGCAAACGTACTAGTCAACTTTCCGCGTCATTTGCCGAGGCCCTAATGGATTGCGAGCGGTGTTGTTGTCTCTACAAAGGTTTTTGCAGACAAAGTATAATGACGCAGAGATGTGGATCTTTTTTGCTTGCGGAATAATGTAGTGTTGGAAAAGAGCTCTTGGTTCTAGTGTGACGACCTGATTCTTAGTTTCAGCTTGATTATTCATACCAATTTTGATGCAAAGAGTTTGCAAGGAGAGAACTTACACTATACCTTTCTTTCTTAAGAAAAAAGTAGAAAGTTTTGATTTATGATTTCAGAACGTTGTATAGATCCCGTGGTTCAACTGGTAGAGCATCCAGTAGATGGGAGTCGCGGGCCCCGGGTGCGATTATTTTTATACGTATTCCTTAACATATCCCATACCTTTAAACGACCAACTCTTGTATATATTTCTATATTATAATCTGAATCTCGGAAACGGCTCGAACGATTTTCATAAAATTTAGTATACCTACAGGGGGTTTTGGAGGCGATAAATCGATCTAACTAGGATTCATTTTTAGAAAATGTCATATTTACTAAAAAATAAACACCGTGCAAAGCTTCGTCACCCAGATATTAATAATAGTAATAACGATCTAATTGTTTAAAAAACATTATATGTTATGTGTATTTGATATTTTCTTGTACTGAATGTTCTTAGTTAATTTGCTCTGATAACACAAAAATAGTGTATCTGGGGTTTATTTTATTTAACCACGATATTGGCATTACTTCTGTAAATTTCTAATTTTTCTATAACAAATTCTGTCAGAAAGATACAAAGACAGTCTAGCGTTTATATTTTCATTAAGGATACTCATAAAAAATACTAATTTTATATAAGATTCTTCACAAGCAATCCATACAAGCAAACTAAGCAAATAGCCTTATAACAGAGAAACACGAACATAAGACAAGAACTGTTAAATATTCTACAAGTTTGAACTAGGTGGAAAAGTTTGCTCGATAGTTGATGCGCCGCAATTTGTCAGCTTTACAGTGGGTATATTTCCAACAAGACGTTTCTAGTATAACTAAAATACTTACCCGGGGTTTCTCGAAGAAAAATATCTATAAACAAGTTTAATAACTTAAGAATTTTCGCTTAGAGCTTGTAACTTAATTCACTTAACGTATTTTTCATGAAAACGGATTCATTTACATGGAATCTTTGAGCAGGGTTTGTATGAATATTTATATTGGATGGATGTTCTGTTTTGTAGAGTCTGACGGAATATTTATATCCTTATTAACTAAGCATCGATGTTTCTTTCTAATGTAATGAGAAAAGTTGAATTTACTTCATTACAGTTTAAGCATTTGATATTTCTTATACCGTATATTTTATAACGTATATTATAATATAAGAAAAAAAGAGTGGTTTAAAAATTGTATGAATTATTATTTATTTTAATAATTAATCAAGATTTTTTCTAATGGACACCATATTGAAAATTTAATTATAGCCAATTTTGTCCATGTTAGAGATTCCTTGCCGTTTATTCTGCGTGCGCTGCGATCAACCGAGTCCAATGCATCGAGCTGATATTTTGTAGATCCATCTCAGAGGTGACTCCATGCGGGAATGAACTTGAACTTCATACATTGTCAAAAGCTGTTTGAGCATGAAGTACCGCAGAAGAGCGGAAATCACCAGTTAGGACACCAATAATTCAGTTAGACAATTCTTAGGCTAATGGAATTATTGAAAGTATAAAAGAAAACTGTCTCAACTTTTACCTATAAAAATTTTACGAGTAGGACGAAAACAAAGCTATCAAATAGGATTACTTCATCACGTGCCCAATTTACTTTTCTTCCAAATTCTGTTGACGGCACTTACGAAGATTATGAAACTTTAACCCTAAGCAATAAAATGGTCTCCTTTTGTAAACTTTTAGAGGGGAAATACTTTGTAACTCAATATCTCGTAAGTATTTTAGATTTGTTGATGTGTAGATACGCAGTTCCATCGAAACATAATAATTTTAAGTTGGTATACAGTTCGACTAAAGGAAAATGAATGAATACGAGCTTGAAAAGCTAGTTTAGTCAATCATTTAGTAAGTAAAGGTTGATATAATATGTAATTTAGTTATGTTTAAAAATACATGTAAGTTTCAAACTCAGCATCGAACAATCTCAGTTTCGGTTCTCCTTGACTGTGTGTTTTTAAACATAAAACGCTCGTAAAACACAGTAAATGAGGGTTGATGAGGGTTTTGTTTGAAATATTACTTATATCTTAGACATAAATTTACAATAATACTTTAGATATGTGATTCACGGTGTGACTCGCTTGTACGTGGAAAGCAGGACATACCTACTACGTGTGATAAGGTGCTGATAAGCGGATTATTTATGCGTAGCCCTTTATTTTAGTTAATCTGATATGAAAATATTAAAAGACCTTATTATTTATGAAAAACCATGTTTAAGGCGACTATATCCCAGCACTTTAGGTATTTGTCGCACAGTCAGACCCGCTCTACGATACCTAGCGACCATTGCCGTGAGCCGAGAAGTTAGAATGAACTCCGTGAACCTATTCATAAATATTTGCGTCACAGTACTGTGCAGTAGTGTACTGTTACAGTTGGACTATTTGTCATTATAATTCGCTTCACGAAATATATGCTGGAAGTTGCGTTTTTTACGTATATTTTGACTTTTTTATGGTAATCGATAATATCAACCGAGGTATTTATTTATAATAATTATGTATTACTAAAGTGGCAGGATTTGTAGAAATTTTTCTTGTACATATTAGGGAAATGAAGAGTTTTATATTTTTTTTTAATCTTCTTTGCTACCGTCCGCATCTTTCTTTTCACAGTAGTAGTTTTGACACATTCTGTGATCACCATAAGAGTGCGGCATTGAGTTTAACAATATCGTTGTGCAGAACTGATATGGCAACGTTTTTAGGGTTCCCAGATATTTTGTGATATCTATACTAATATAATAAAAAGGTAGCGTAACGATGTTTGTGAGTTTGTGACGTTGTAAGGGGTAATCTCTGGATCTACTGAACCGATTTTCAAAATTCTTTCACCAATACATTATCGTGGAGTGTCATAGGCTATAATAATTTCCAAAATTAACTATGCATTGTTACTAAAACTTGAATAATGTAATCCAAGTCGCAAAAAAATTGCTTTCATCGCGTACGCTGCGATTGAGGATAGAACAAAACAAAATCAAAATCATCAAATCAGTATCAAAATCTGCAAAAAAGTCCGCAATAGCATATGCCTATCTCCTATGGGTAACTCGCAATGACTGCTTTTACTTTAAAATTGTGGATTAAAAATAAATAATTTTTGTGAAGCTTATTTAGCCCATATGGTATTAATTTATATCTTTGTAAATATGTTTTTTAGAACGGAAATTTAATGTAGAATAGTTCTGCCCTTTACTCTATACAGTTTAAATACATATCTTCAAAGATATTAGCAAAACAAAAACGCGCGGTATGCAGGAGCGCGCCGCCGCCGCTTCGGTCGTTGCGTGGCGATAGGATAGGCATTTATCATTCATTTATCTGAATGCCTCGCGTCCAGCGCTGTGGGCTGTGGGTATAAGGCCCGTTTTCCACCACAGCGAAGCGAAGCGGAGCTGTATTTCAGTAACAAATCAGATTTCGTCATTTTGATATTTTTGAAACTGAGGGATGTCTAAATGATGAAATCTGGTTAGTTATCCAAACACAGCTCCGCTTCGCTCCGCTTTCGTGGAAACCGGGCCTAACGTGGGACAAAAATATTTCTAACGCGGAACGGAGTCTGCGGGCACTGCTAGTTTTATATATTTCACGATAGCTTTTCTCATTATCATAATTCTTATGTTGGTAAGTGTTTTTCGATGCCTCAGGGCATTTGTTTCTGCTGCCAGTCTGCGTAGTTTTTTACAAAAGTTGCGTAATATGTGCTTGCGACACTCAATTTTTTCAACGGTTACATTTTGATTTTCATATGGTTTGGCATTGAGTATCCTTACATATGTCGAGTCGACATTTATCTCCAATCATTGTGTGATCTCCAATGTTGTAAATGAGACCGTTCATCGAAATAGAAGCCTTCTAAAATAATTTCAGTTTCAACAATTAAAAAACACGAATGCCCTGTTATAAAACGAAGTAATAACTCGTTTTTTACTTTTTAGTTCGTTTTATAACAGGGCACTC
Organism: Coenonympha glycerion; assembly: GCA_963855885.1. Lineage (NCBI taxonomy): Eukaryota > Metazoa > Arthropoda > Insecta > Lepidoptera > Nymphalidae > Coenonympha > Coenonympha glycerion. The sequence continues at coordinate 5,121,494 of OY979632.1, forward strand.
GTGTTTTTAGGGTTCCATACCAATTTGGTAAAAATGGAACCCTTATGGTGAGACGTTCTCCGTCCGCTCGTCCGTCCGTCCGTCCGTCCGTCCGTCTGTCACACTCGATTATTTCAGCAACTATCAAAGCTATCGACTTGAAATTTGGAATAGTTTTAGGTAATAGTGACCCAACGCCAATGCAATTATAAAACATTGCAAATTGATTTTATTTTTATTTAAAAAGGGGGAAAAACCGGGGCTTTGAATTTTCAAAATGAGATAACAATATTGAGTGGGGTATGAAAGGACGTTACTTGTATATTCTAAAACCGATTTTTATTTATTTTTATGCCCGATAGTTTTGATTTATTGAGCAAACTGTCGAAAAACATACCAGCCCCCCCCTCTTATCTCCGAAGTTTATCAATCGAAAAATCTAAAATAATTATGATCAATAGAAATTAACGTATATTTTACTTTTATACTTTTTTTGATAATAGCAATAAACCGCCGAAAACAAAGTTAGGTTTGCGGTTCGCCAACAAAAGTACCTAGGTACATGTAAATTATACTCGTAAATTCTTGAACAAAAGTGATTCTTTTAATGTTTTACTTCTTTTATAGTATGGAAGCGGTGCGCGAGTCCGACTCGCACTTGGCCGGTTTTTTTTTTTAATTTTTTAATTACTTATTTTTATTTTATGTTTTTTACTGATGGTCAGCAGTTAGGTTAGGTTAGGTTAGGTTAGGTTAGGTATTTTCTGTTACTACTCTCCAATACCTTCATTTTGATACCCATATTATGATAGTTGAAGAAAAATTTTTTTTTCCACTTTTGAAAATGGCGCCTCACATCCGCCATATTGATTTTTCCAAAAAAATATAGTCTTTGTTACTCGGGAGGATCCAAGGATTCTAACGATACCCCATATATCCAAATCTGTTCAGCCGTTCAGAAGTTATGGAGGAATAAAGAAACATCACATACATACATACATACATACATACATACATACACACATACATACGTACATACATACATACATACATGAACCCTAAAAACATTACACTCCTTTTTTTGGGCAGTCGTGTAAAAAGTAAAAAACGAGTTATTTTAGTTGAACAGATAAACAGTAACAGTATTTAAACTGTGGTTACGCGTGATGGTATTTGCACGTGGTGGAATTTACACTACCTACCATAATTTTCTTAGTTCGTATCAGAGTTTCTTCGGAGCTTTTGAGGACTAGGTATTTTGATAAACTCAAGAAACACTTACTATATAATTTTTTTAAATTCTCCTTCGCTTCCTGTCAGATAGTTTTTTTTTCCAGCGCATTTAAAAAATAAATAATTTTAGCGCGAAAGGAGCGTGAGTCGTGAAAACTTGCGCAGGTCCGTCTCGTATGGAGGCTCGTGAGCCACTGAGTACATCGTTTATTCGATGCGTTAGACCATTTTATGACTTCTGTTAGGCGAAATTTTGCAGCAATTTTTTTATTTAATATCTGTCTGCTCAATGGATAGGCAATACAATGAGATTACTTTACGTATAATTTTTATGAAATTTAGTCTAAAGCTTTGGAAATACCATTAAAAAAATGAACAAAAACGACCTGTTTTCAAAAATTTTTATGATCGAGGCAAGTTTAACTTATCGTGTTTTCATGAGGCCATTATAGAGATAAAGCATGTATCTTTAATATGTATTTTTAACAGTGAAAAAAAACAATTTTTTCATGACTTTGAATTGCTTTGAAAAGTGGCGTAGTCGCTAAAAACCGGGATAATGGGCCGTTAAAAGATTGCATACCAAATGAATTGTAACAATTAATGATTGCCAGAGCGTTTTGGCGATATACCATATTTTATTAATATTAGGTATTCTGTAGTGATATTATCTAAATTGACAACAATATAAAGTTATTCCTTGGTCTGTAGACAAGCCATATCCGCATAAAATTCTAACGCTCCAATAAGGGCTTGATATTTTATAGACATGCATGGAAATGCATTCTTCTTTGCTCTACGGTGTATAAAAATTGACATTATTAATGAAATGATATTTACGAAATTAATCGCTAGTGAAGTAATGAAAATCTTCCAAACAGAATAATACTTATTTCTCTACCGGAAATGACGGTAGCGCGTCGTGAGTCATTTTGGGCAAATCCTCTACATTTCTGTGTACGTTTCATTGTCAAGAAAACAAACACCACAAATCCAAACATCCAATTCCAACTGTACTCTCCACGGACAGAAAACTAGTGTGGAAACGTAAATACGTAAAGCTAATTCAAAGTATACAAGAGAAATAGAACTGGTCAGAGCTTCCAATATCCGATACCCACCCATAGTACAATGTTGAAGCAGAACAAAGTATACTTGATGCAATAAATCTGTGACTCCAGTTTTCCAACCGCCGGCCCTTGCCCGTCGCCTCTGCCAACCCCCGGCATTGCACTTTAATATTTCACTTCACTACAAACAGAAAACTATTACTAGAAGCTCTCTAGTAGGGTTGTTCACTCAACGATCGGATCGTTACTGGAACCTTATCAGCAAGATAAAGTGTTACACATAGCTAGGTTATCTGTATTTGCGGAGATAAAAGTACGAAAAGATACGAGGTTTGGCTTCGTTTTTTGATTGCCACACCTGCCGTGCTATTCTGCAAAACAGCGACGAGCGTGCATCTCTGCATCTATGAATTTGTCAGTTGTAATAGAGTACAATTTTGCATGCCATATTCGGGTTGGCAGCTGTCTGGCAGCTATTTCATTTTGTAGAATAGCACAGCTGTTTATTTTTGCTTTGTACGCCGAGACAAAAACAACAGTGGATGAAACACACTGTGAGCACATTTCACTTTCAATAACTTCCTTCATCCACGTTCAAAGTAAATCAATTAAAAACGAGATAAAATCTTCACTGAAAATAAGACAGCAGATAAGATATTCTGAAAAAATATCTATATAAAATATTTTTGGCAATATTTTTTTTTAATATTGCACAGACAACCACACTGTCTGTCTGTACCTATAAAGATATATGCCGTCTAGATGGTCATTACTTAATGATATATATTATATCAGAGAGGTCAGATGATTGTTGGGCATATGGTATTTTTGAAAGCCTACTACTTAGATTACTACTTGAAGTTTTCTCGAAATAATATACGTTACAATAATAATAACAAAAAAATCGTTAAAAGTACTGTTGAATATATCCTTTCCAATAAAAAATTCAAGACTTATATGGTTTTCCCATGGATCCCATTATAACAACTAGACTAAATTAAAATGGGCCCTCACGGGAAGCGTCAGCTTTCTTAAAAAAAGTATCATCAAAATCGATTCACCCAGTCACAAAAACAAACATAAAAAAAAACATAATATAGTCGAATTGAGAACCTCCTCCTTTTTAGAAGTCGGTTGAATATATTGTGAAAGTTCCTTAATATCCACTGTGGGAACTAAATAAACTCTTATTTTATTTCCGTCAGTAGATGTAAATATGCGGCAAGCATTTCAGCGACTTTGTTATTTGCAAGTCTCCGAGTCAAATCCTTCATTGGTATGCAGCTTGGCATTCTTGGCATAGTTCGATTACTTTAGCTTCACAAAACTTACATACGATTCTGTGTAAATTTGCTTTACAGCTTAAAAAGCATAATACGCTCGCTTCGACTTTGGACTTAAAATTGCTTTTGATTTTTTATTTTTAGGGTTCTGTACCTTAAAAAGAAAAAACCGGAACCCTTAGAATAAGATCACTTTGCTATCCGTTTGTCTGTCTTCGAATCAAATCCATCATTGGTACGTAGCTTCATAGTTCGATTACTTTAGCTTAACAAAACTTACATACATTTCTCTAACCCTGTTTTACAGCTTAAACAGCATTATAAGCTCGTTTTGACTTTGGATTTCATAGAATTGCTTCTTTTTTTTTAAAAAGGAAGTCATTGCAGATTGCTGCAGTGTTATGATGGTAAGTCAAATTACAGCTGAAAACTTACATTCCTAGTTCCTACCAAGGAAGCTGTACATGATTCATGATAACTCCTGTCCTGTCGCATGTTGGGAATATAACTTGAGAAGCCCTCTCATTAAACACGCGTGTTTTCAACCTCCTTCATAAAGGAGGAGGTTCCCAATTCAACTGTTTTTTTTTTATGTTTGTGACCTGATTATTTGCTGACTGGGTGAATCGATTTTGATGATTCTTTTCAGTAGAAAGTTGACGCTTCCAGTGTGATCAATCGTTTCGAAGGAGTGTGGTAACAAAAATTGGCAAAGGAATTTTTTTATATTAGAAAAGATTATTCTTTGGTTCCAATCGAAACGTGTACGAAATCCGATAAACGGGATCCAGAGTTTACCAACGGATGCGGGTATTAGCTGTAAACATAAATAAGGAAGATATACGGCGTTTTAGAAAATCCCCACACACGAAACGCGCCACCGTAAATTCTATACTTGAAATGGCATAAATTTTACATTTCGTAAATATTTTACATTTAAAATGTACTCACTGGACACACTGAATGTACTAGTGGCATTAGAAATTTTTAAAAATACAAGTCTCTAGATTTTATATGGAGGAATAAGTTTTTGTACAAAGATCGCTCTTTTTATTTTACACCGAGTATGTATTTGAGTTTGTTTTAAATTGTATAGTTTTAAAATCGTGATAAATTGCGCGGTTTAGTTTTATTTGTAGGGTTCGTACCCAAAGTAAGATAGACCATACAAAGATAATTTGCCTTGTTATACAGGAATGTTTTTTATATATTTATAATTATCCTTAATTTTAAAATCATAAAAAAATAATGCATTTTTAAATAGAATAATATTCTTCATAGATTATCGGGTGGTATGCTATTTCTGTTGAATAATATTTTCAAAATTTTAATCAAAGTTCATTTATTTCATTCAAATCTTTTTTCTAGGACGAACTGTTAAATCAGCATTCTCAATGGTTTCTGCTTGTAAATTGGCGTTTCCAAAGAAAAAGAAAAAAAAGGTCTGTACGTTGTTGAGTCGTTCGTCTCAGAGAAGTGCTTATTGTTGAAGAAGATATTTTTACTATAATGTTGTTAGCCAATTACATATCAAGAGTTTTCGGAATATCTTGTATCTTGTATACAACAAAAGCACTGTTGAGAATTGTTTGACGGTTCTTCGAAGACTTTGTAGACTGTTTGAGTATCTAGGTTTATTATTTGTAGTTCTCTGGAGACTTGTTTCAAGAGAAATAGTTATTTGTTATGCAAGGGCGCAAAGTGGATTTTTGGGCCGAGTGTCAAATTTGAATGCTGAGCGGCGAAGGATTCTAGGGTTGAACCCTGAGCGCAGCGAGGGGTTCAAAGAATAGAATCCTGAGCATAGCGAGGCATTCAAAGACACGAGACCCAAAAAAATTTGCGCCCGTCCATAACACAAAATTTTTCATCTCACCACAGCGAGGAAAATCACCAGAAGAACACTTTAGATCGGCATTGCGATTTATGTTAAATGTTGTTTTTGGTAACTCTGAATAATTTCACTAACTGAAACCACCTTCAATCATCACTCACCTTATTTCAAAGTTAAAACAAAAAAATAATGAATAAAGTAATAAAAATATTAGGTATTTTCATTTAATCACGATTGGAAACATAGACAACTATCACTAGACCAGAAAAAAAATTGAGAAACTTTTTTTTTTACTTTTTTTTGAATGCGTTCTGAAATAGGAATTTCTAAGAACCAAAGATAATATAAAATTTTATAAATATTTTAACAATAATTACATAAACAACGAGGAAAAATCATGGATTTAATTAGATCTCTTTTATAATTAATAAAACTAAATAGGAGTTATTATATTTATTGATATTCTAAGAAAAAGTAAAAATAAAAAACTAATGTACTTATACAAACTCTAAGGTCGAACTTTTTTACTGAACGTATGTGTTATAAGAAAAAAAAGAAATCTTCAGCTTTGACATTGACATGACACGTAATTCGAGTTTGACGTTGGAAATGCTTTTCGGCCCAAGGGCCGGAAGGGATTTTCATACTACTTTGTCTCCCTTGGGAAAAATGAAAATGCTTTGGCGGCCTAGGGAATATAATAGCATTTTCCGCCCGCATTTCGGGCATTAAAATGCGCTTTTCCGAGCGGGTGAGATGAAAAAGTTATTATTGTGCCATATCGTTATAATAGAGACTATTACCTGTACATTTTGCCATCAATAGGCTATCACTCGGACTTCGTTTTTGAAAATCATTTAGTTTTATTTAAGACATACACACATAATATAAGACATACCCGTATATTATACTTTTCTTTTCTATTCAAAATCAATATTTTCTTAAAACCATACCTATCTGTAACTTGGAGTGAGCTTTGGTTTTGATAAACACGAGTGTGGTAATGTAAATTAAATCAAGCGTGTATAATTTCTTGGATTATGAGCCTTAAATTTAAAGATTAGAGTCCATTTCACGAGCAAGTGTGATGAAAAGTACATTAAAAAAATCAATTCAACAAGTGACACAAGAGTTTTATGCATAACTACATTTACGTAGGTATCATTAAAACACCGTTACAAAGTTTTATTATCTGCCGTTAAGTTTCATTAAAACAGTATCGACTTCCGTTTTAATTTCACCCGCGCTCAGAATGGGTTCATAATGAATACTGAATTGATAACTTTGTGTCGGAGGAACACCGCTAACGCCGCACAAGCTTATTAAATTTATTTTTAACTACTGCAGCAATCAACTTCTATCGGCAAAGTGACTATGAGCAAAGAGTGAATTGCGCTATCATTGAAGACTCAATAAGCAAGATTCGAAAATAATGAGTGAACTTTTTTTACACACTACGAGTGTCTCTACGAACTCTAGCACACCCTTCCAGCTTCTAAATTCTGTACAATCTGGGTGCCTTTAAGAGAAGAGTGAATTGGCATTTTCTAGGCAAACTCGCTCCCTCCTATAGACCTTCATTTCTGTCTGTCAGAGTTCATTGTAGTCAAGCGCAAGCGTATCAGTAATAAAAAAAGTCTCACCAAGACGGTTCCACTTTTACAATTTTGGTATGGAACCCTAAAAACTCACCTGATAGCAAGCGACGATGCAGCCAAATATATTATCGTTACGAACTTGGAAAGGGATAAGCAACCCCAAGCGGTTTCTACACAGCATCACACTGGACCGCTTAACATGCTTGGTACTGCGTCTTTGCGGATATGGAGCAAACAAGCCGCGGCCAAGACATAAAACAAAAGATCTTACTCTGACGAACATAACAGATAAACGACGGTTTACCTAATTAATAAAAAACTAAGCTCCAGCTTTCCTTCAAAAATTTGTTTTTCTTTATTTTTTGGAGCAATTTTTGGGAAAACGATTTATAATTTAATAATAAACTGCAGGTCACTAAAAATTACTTAAATAGCCGTTTACACCGTTAACAATCCATATCTTGAAAATTTCTGTATCCATTTTGGTATTAATTTATATATACAAATATATGATGTTCTTAAATAGAGTATGATTGATTAAGCCGTTGCTCTTGTTTAAATATAATTTTAAATTAGATTAGCTTAGGTTTGTACTACATAGTATTTATTAACTGGTCCGAAGTTAAAGAAGAATAAAATGTGCAGGAATTGAAAGAGAGAATATAACTGCACTCTGCAGAGGATTTTGGCCTTTACAATGCAACAAATGACCTACTTTATTTGAGAAGTATGCGGTCTTATAGATATTCCTATTTATATCGGAGCTAGCGGCTTCTTTTTATAAGTGTGCACTGTCTAAGACTAGAAGTACTTTGTCGTTAGTGGGAAAAGTAGCGTTTAATTGTAAGTAAGTAAGTTTTGTACATTGCGCGAGGCCGACTCTCATTTGAGCCATCTTTTTATAAGCCATAATATAATAAGGAGATACAATAACTACTTACGTTGTTTCAATCTCTTCCAGTCCCAGTACTTCCTTGTCAGAAATCAAACCCGGGACCTTTTATTTTTAAATACCACAAGACGATAACTGATATTCATATTATTTTATATTTTATTGCTTGAAACTCTAAAGGCTCACTTGCGCCAACCCGAGTTAGTGTGTTTACTTTTTTTTTATAGACAGATAATGCCTATCGCATTCCCATCCGTCAGGGGAAACGGAAGGATTATGTGGGGCTTGCACCCACTATAAACTCTCTGTTTCCATGACGGACCCGCTGGCGGAAGTGCGGGATTCACTGTCGTATTCACCGTGCTTCCGCCAGGTTAGTGTGTTAACTTAAAGTTAACGCGCTAACCCAGGGTAAGTTGTCAAAATTGTCCGATGCGAGACGTTGTCTTTAGGGTTAAAAATGTAAATATTCAACCTCCATTTCGCGCAAGTGGACCTTAACATAAAAATACTTTTGTCCTTATTTCGTCAAAAATTCACCATCGTCGTCATTCTAATGTATTATGGTGAATTAATTTATAAGTAACTATATTTTAGGTAAATACTAACCTATTTGGATGTGACATCAACATTCTACGTGGGGCTGACCGCTCCGCCGTAGGGCACAGCCCAAGGGCCCCGATTCTATTAACGTGGCAGTTTCAATTTCCAGTGGATCCGGTTACATGACATATTATTTCTCCGACTGTTATAAACCATGAAGTAGGTTATTCTAAGAAATAGCACTATCACTTCCCTTAAGACGAAGTGATATCTCAACTCGTACTTATTTTATTTTTAAAAGTTGAAAAATGGCCTGTTTTCATAGTTTCAGAATTAACAATGATGACAAGTTTTGACCTAGAGTTAGGGCATATCTCTTTGGATTAAGCAGGACAACGATAAAAATAATGTCATGTAAGTCCATTTTCCAAGCAATAGTTACTCGCATGTTTCGGTATGAATTTTTCTTTGTAAATTGTCTAACACTAGTTTTCATAGAAATGTACTGGCAAAGCACAGGGAATGTCTCAATTAGTAAATTTCGAAAAACACAATTAAAAGTTTAGAAGTGTAGATACAACATTTTTACATTGTATGCAGGAACTTTCACTTATAACTAATTAACTGTTTAATATTTATTAGAATTGTGTTGTTGACAATTAGCTTTTACTTGTAAAACTATTTAAATTAAACAAAAAGTATTAAGTAGTAAGTAAATTTTAGATCAAGAAAAATGTTTGTATGTGATGTACCTTCTCGATTCTTTTCGTTTTGGTCACAAAAATGGTTTTTAAGAAAGTTAGTGATTGGGTATGATACTACAATAGATGAAGATTTTAGATTATGATTCCATATTAGAATTAAGACTTCCGTGAGTGGACATTGTAAGAAGGAAAAAAACGGCTATAAACTTACGTCTATCTGCAAAAGTCTGGAATATCATCAAGTACTACGCCGTTAGTCTATGTCTGGGATAAAACATTATTTATATTCTGATTTGTATGCCTTCTGCGTATCGTGGCGCTCGTTTATCAATAGCTATACGCTCCAAAGAATTCCAACTTAATATCGTACACAAAATGAAACACTGAAATAAGCTAGACGCTTTCCCGAAACAATTATTATCTAGACGCTTTGATAGAAACAGAGGTGAAATACATATGCGAGACTGGTTATTTGTTTCTTGCCAGTTCTTCTCGGTGCAAACTTGCTTTCCGAACCTGGCGGTAGAGTTTTCATAAGAGCCTATTATTTTGGCGTAAGTGAAAAATAAAGTTTTTTTTTTAATTTATTTTCATTTTCATTTTCATTTAGAAATGGCCAAAAGGACATTTTTTCCTCTATGGTATTCTTTTGGATTCAGAGCGTAGCAAAGGATTCTAAAGTAGTTATAGAGGGGAATGAAATAGGTGTATATGACGCTCGAGTAATACAAACTACTTTTCATCACTACCTATGAGAAAAAAAAAAACGATTCGAAAAACATAATAATGAATAATACGAACTCGGAATCAGAATAGGAAAAGCGCAACTCTTACTGTACATACTTTAAATTATTTTTTTGTTATTCGAGTTTGTATGATTATGCTATATTTTCGCTGACAACCTAATTCTAAACTGCAGCTACATGATGGGGTGCTCCGCACGTGTCTAGCATTTTTCCATAAAACCTTAGTACGATATTTATACACTAACCTTCTTAGGATCGAATTTCCCACTCTAGTCTGTATTTTCTTTTATCGTTGCGCTGTTCAGATTTCATACTTTTCAATACTTGAGGGATTCATCCTTGATCCTACTTGATCCATCCATCCCTCAAGCTTTTTTTTTGACAAGAGTTTTTTGCTTTATCGATTAACATTTCCTTTCCTAAAACGTCGTTTTTAGTTTCTTTATATCTGTTTGAATCATGATCAAAGCAACATATTTTCTATTAGCCTTTTAACCTTTGATAGCTCATATTGTGAATGCCCGAGAGAATTTTCGGAATTTAATCGTACACAAGATATGATTTTCTCAGGTGCGTCTCAGGTAGGTATTACCCATTTGTACTTTGATCCCTAGAAGTAAATTAAAGGTAATTTATCTCAGAATTCCGTTGAACATATTATTAGTTGAGAATATGGGCATCTACTCATTATTCTCAATAGCTATATTGGTTCGCAAATAGTGAGTGGTACAAAACTGCAGAGTTTTTTTATGCTTGCATGCAGTGTCTCCCATAGCTCTGTATTGCAATAACATACGAAGCATTGCCCTTGCGCTCATGATCCTGAGAAATTATAGTTGTTTAATCATTTTTCCCTGTAAATAAACAATATTACCATGTTGTTTCTGAACGCCATTACCATTAAATAACACGTTGTTTTTCTTGAAGTTGCAAGAGAAGTAAATATTCCATTAATCAAGGCACGTCCCACTCGGAGCCGGCGGGATAGCTTAGCTCACTGCATTTTTCTATATCAGCACTCTACATTGTCTGTTTTTGCTATTAACTGTGAATATACACTGATTGAACAACTGTCTTGGTCTGTGCTGTCTTGGTTTTAAAGCTTCACTTTCGGTCCGCGTATACCCGATCTAAGTACCTCTTTTTTCTCTTGTTATATTATAGGGTTTAATTAGTTTTTCAGTTTACGTCGTGTTAACGTCATTATTTTTATCCTAGTTTATAATTAAGCGTTTTAATATCTGTAGTTTCTTTGGATGGAGTTCAGCTTGCGGAGAGATAGATATTTCCCTTTTTCTTTTATAAAACGCTGGGAAGACGACTTTAAAAAAGCTGTCGGACCGGAATGGCTTAGAATAGCGAGAGACAGGGAAAGGTGGAAATCTTTAGAGGAGGCCTTTGTCGAAGGACAAGCTGTTTATGTAAAATATACCGATCGTCAAACAAATTAAATATTACACATGTTCATATATTATTGTTTTTATAAACTTTTAGTTTAAATAATTAATGTAATACCATTGCAATAAAGGCTTATTTTATTTATTTATTTTATTTTATAATTAAGTAATAATTTTTTCAATTTCAAAAGTCGAAGAATTCAACCGGCGAAGCTGCGAGCTTAACTAAGTCTGGGAATGTAGATAGATATTGTTACACGTTCTTAGATTAACAGCGGCTGTCCATAGATGGCGCTGGCTGGCAACGTTTGGAGGAATTTGGCTCGTTTTTTCGAAGCGAGTCGATTCGAAATTTGTACAAAAATCTGTACTAAAGTACCGCTCCGCATTTCTATCTTAAATAATAAGTCAGGTGCGAGTCGGTCTCGTGCATTGAGGGTCCACTACTGTAGAAAAAGTAAAACCATAAAAAAAACCTTTTTTTCTTGAACCGCAAACATAATTTTTTTCGATTGGTAAACTTCGGAGATAAGGGGGGATGGTATTTTTTTTTGACAGACCCTAAAATAATTTAATTTAATCTATCTGATTTAAGATACCTATCTTCAAAGAACAAGCAGTTTATTATACTTAATAGATGCAGTTTAAATTATAAATTACAGTTTGTGTTGATTACTTGATTTCGATGTTGGGTTAAATATTCCCGTAGCAGCGCCGCGCACTGGGAGAGTAGAGATGCAGCACAATGCCTCGTTTGTGACAACTGTCTTCCGCCATTCAATTAAAGTAAATGGATTTGCTGAAACACGATTAAAGTTTGCAATCAGCGACGGCGTAAACACAGCTGTACAGACTTGTGCTTCGGAGAGACGAGAACTACAATTCATGAGCAAATATACGTGAGTTTGATAGATTTAATACCATTGCTACACACAAATAAAACATTGTAGAGCTTGCTGACATAGAGGAAAATTATCAAGCAAATTCCAATACACATCGCATTTTCATGATGTTACATAATGGATGATTTTTATTGATGTATTCGGTACAGAAAAAGTTCAATTGTCCGGCCTCCGATTATAAGAAATAACAACCGCGACAAAAGTAAATAAATAAATAATTGGACAAGTGCGAGTCGGGCTCGCGCACTGAGCGTTCCGTACTATCAAGAACAATTCCAACCAAAACACTTCAAATTTCAAGGAATCATTTCCACCAAATCTCGTTTTTGTCTTTTGAATTTGAATTGAGAGGTATTTTAGTTAGTTAGAATTGGTCTTGAAGGTACATAACTATCAGTGTGCGAGCCCCACTCGCAATTGAATAATTCTTAATTAATATACACATCACATGTAATCTTGCTATTAAATATGCACAAAAACCGCACTTTTCTTCACATTTGACTGTCCGGATTCCTGATTATCCGAATGTGCCTTACGATAACGGATAAGGATAACCATAAGTTTGGTTAATCTGATTCCTAAGTCCTATTATCTGATTCCTAAGACTATTATTAATTATTAGTTTTTTATTATTATTTTCTTTATTTATTATAATAATTATAGTGGTTATGTACTACTGAGAGTACTATTACCATTTCAAAAATATGTTTATAGTCCCTTGGAAGGGGTCTGCCAACACTGTGTATCCATAACAACTCTATCATTCATGTTCGCGGCTGAAGTAAAGAGAAGCGCGGTGTATGTCGAAAGTGGCGCCATCTAACTTATCATATCGATAACAATCTTAATGCAGTACAATCTAAGGTACACAGTTTACTAACTTATCGAATGGGATTTAAGTGTAAAAGAACAGCAATTATTATTTAATCACACCTTGTTGATAGTAGAATAAATTAAAAGAAAGGTTTTATTCTTCAAAGATTTTAACCAAATTTAACTAGAATTTTGGCAAAGGCCGGATCGGCTGTTAGAACTTATACCGTAGTACGTTTCACCTATGCCTTGAAGGAACTAGTTAATTACCAATTTTAATATTTATAGATACTTAGGTATATATTATCAAGGTTTCGGCACTGCAATGAAAACCACCCGATTTAATAAACGTAATGGAACCGAGGGCACAATGTAAAATTCATGGGTGCTAAAACATTCTTTTTACAGCGGCCTCTCAAGAAAATAACAGCTATGTATTCGAAACAAAGAGACCCGCTCTCTCGTCAACAAAACAGTGAATGTTCTCTCAAACCTCTAAGTAGACGCAGGCCTTTTCAATCTCGACGTGTAGGCGCAGAATAAACAATAGTGCCTACCCCTCCCTTGTGCCTTCTGTGTTCTAGGGACGCGCCGGGGTTTGGATACTCATTACTTGTGTGTGTACTCGTACTTATCATTTATTAATCTTCTACCAGACTATCTGATGAAGAATAACTGTCAGTATCAGCCGTTGCACAAACATGGGCGTACCTAACCGGGCGTAACATTTCTTTTCAAATGTGTGGAGTAGGTACTTTTTACAGATAAAAGTCAAAAAGTAGTAGATATAAAAAGCTTTAAGATTTCCCCACCAAAATGGTAAGAATGTATAAATGGAACACAGGGTATAACTTCAGACGTCCGCCGCATTTGTCTGTTTGTATTACGTAATATATTATGTTTGTCGCTAATTGCAGTAGGTAAGTTAGTAACTATTTCAAAACTATCATCGTCAAATTTGGAAAACTTGTATGCTTGTTGTGTGTGGCTACTACTTAGTGGCTAAACAAAACTGGAATATCAATATGAAAATTATGTTGTGGTAAAATTAATAGCTGGATGTGAGTCGGGCTAGCACACTGAGGGTTCGTTGTTGTATTGGAGCCCCCTGGCGGACGGCGAAGTCCTGTCCTGTTTTTTTCCTTTGGGTACGAAACCCTAAAAAGGAATGAAAATCAGGGATTCTTTTAAAATAATGTATGTGAATCTTCACGTGTACGTAAGTAGGTCCTAAAACCAATGTTTCTTTATCATTTTTAATTCACAATAAAAAATAAGTATCTTGTAGAAAATAATATGATCAAGTAACACTTGATATTCTTTTAGTACTTACAAATTTTTCAAGGAACTTGAATGCGGCACAGCTCTAGAACCTACTTTCGGAAAAACGAAACTTTTCTTATTATTTAAGAGTCCCGAATGTTTAATGCATGAACTACGATTTATCGAGAGTGAATAATGAGGAGTATAATTTCAGTGATTGCGTTTCTGCACTCAGCGCTGTATAATTATTTTGTATCAAATTGATGCATACATATAGCGTTAAACAAAATTTTGTGGCTTGTCGTTAAATATCTAACAAAGATTTACAAAGTCACAGGTATTTTAACAATGGAGTGAGATTGGGTGGGGTCTTCTATCCCTGGGAGAATATTCTCGGAAAACGAAAATTTGTACGAAGCCGTACGAAGATACTATGGCATTAGTAAATTTACAAATGTAACAAATTACTTTTTTTGGTTAATTGATAGGTCTAATTACTTAATTTTTCATTTTACGTCGTGTTTACTTCTTTATTAAGACTTCAAAAAAAAAAATAGGTTCTGTGTTCGACCCGTATGTATGTATGTATGTATGGATGTATGGATGTACGTATGTATGTATGTTTGTCCGCGATTATTTCGCGTTTGGCTGAACCGATTTTGATGCGGTTTTCAAGAAAGTATTTGTTACATTCTGGAAAAGGTTTTAGTATATTAACCGACTTAAAAAACAAGAGGTTCTCAGTTTAATTGATATGTTTACATTTAAGTTTGTCCGCGAATATCTCGTGTTTGGCGAAACCGATTTTGACGATTCTTTTCTTGTTAGGTAGGCCATACATCAGAGGTATATCTCTCTCATATCTCATTTCAAATTGTTCAAGATCTAATGCATATCTTCGGAGATGGAGAGCGGAACTCCTCAACGGAAAAGAGTTAATTGCTTTGCAATCAGTGTTATACGAGTAGTTTACAGTGTAGATTTTAACGGACTTCAAAAACCGAAGGAGATTCTCTAATATGGTTTTAATTAACCGACTTCAAAAAAGAGGTTCTCAGTGTAATTCCTGCGTCGGTATTTTGGGTTTGTCCCCGATTAGCTCGCGTTTGGCTGAACCGATCTTTCTTTAGAAGACCAAGAAAATTGGTCAACAGCTGTGGTTGAGAAAATCGCACAAGAATAGGTATAGCTAGGTATATAAGTGTACGCGCCAACTATATAACATTCTTATTTGATTAGTCAAATTTTGTAAATAGCTTTTATTTAAAAAATCTGCGTTTAAAATGTGTAAAAAGCGCTCTATTTGCACATAGTACTGACGTGATACGAGACCATGTTTTAGAATGTAGAGTCTAGACCACAAACCTAGCTACACGCTCAATAGGTACTGAACACCGATTTGTGCTCTCAAACCTAGGTGACCGAATTCTAGATGCTTGTAGGTACTACTAAGGTATTCATGGATTCATATAGGACTTGATACATTGTAGAATAGGTTCGTGCGGCTTTATACCGTTTTTTTTTTAATTTATTTTGGAATACAAACAGCATTTATAAACAATATTGGTTATTATAAGTAGGTCATACATAAGCCAATCAAGAAACAATAAGTTTTGCGAGAAAGGGATAAAAGACTCCCACTCCAAAATAAAAAATGCCTGTAACTTTATAAATCTCCATTGGATTTTAATTTCTCATCATTTTTTTAAAGTACGTTTTTATTTTTATCTTGGTTTATAATAGAGTAATAATTTTTATGATATTCAAAAGTGTAATACCCAATTATGCAAAAGATTCGTTCATAGTTTTACTGCAATTAGATTACTATCTTGATTCGCCAGGAACGCCGATTCCATTAGTGGATTAACTTCTAGAATGTTTCAACTTGGATTTATATTTCACGTTACCTTGCAACTGTAATCTGTTCTGTAGTCCATTACGGACGAGCATTGCTGATGAGGTCTATTTTTGTTGCACAATGTCTATGATTAAAGTTATTTTTTTATTCTAATTATTTTGTTAATTCGAAGATTTGACTCCTAGAGAAGTGTTAAGTCAATATGATGGACTTTTAAGAATAAAATATTCAATAAAAAAGGCGTGTGGCACTCGGAGACTGCCGCGGTAAAGCTATTGCATAGAATTTAAAGTTATTTTTAGTTTTTCCATCAATCGAAAAGTAGAACTTTTGGTACCAGGTGCAACTTCACAAACTTTTTAGTTTTTAGTTTGCCATCTATCGAAAAATAGCAGAACTTATTAATGACTTTTTGATGGCAAACTAAAAACTAAAAAGTTGTGGAGTTGCGCTCCTTGCTTTCATGCTAGCCTAGTACCAAAAGCTCTACTTTAGGAGTGCCAGGTTATTTTCGTTACGAAATTTCTGGATTCGGTCTGCACCGTCAAAGCCCGCGATAGAAGCTATGCAATAGCTTAAAAAGTAAAACCTTTAGGAGCTAGGATGAATCAACAGAGGAACATATTGATGTAAAATTTTGCTAGGTTAGTAACTAAGTGTCTTAAAATGCTCTCAAAATAACTGCATCTCACGGTGTTTTAATGCAATACTGATCTCTATTCTGTGGATCTCAAACTGTCAACGTTAAAATGAAGACACGTGATTTGCGCCATTTTGGCGCTGATTCTTTCGTAACCTGACATGAGCGTCCATGGAACTAAAATAAAATGACATTTAACGGTCAGTACCAACAATTGTCAATTTAGTGCCGTGGACCTTCGAGGGGGGCGCTTCAAATCGCAAAAAAAAATCGCACAGAAAATCAACTGTCAATTGTATATAATGTTTGATCCAGCGTATAGTAATAGAGATCAGCATAATGCAATCATTGTCTAGAAATTATAAGCTGTAGGCAGTTTTTTTAAGGATCCATGAGGTTACTGGACCTTGTAATTTTATAATTAATTAGGTGTAGATAAGGAGATAGACTAAATTCTAATAATTCGCATTTTAATTCACGATCCAGAACGTTAACGGGACTTAAACACTTTCAACTTTAGTAATGCACTTACCAAGAATGCCGGCAATGAAGTTGGAAGATACACATAAGTACTATGTCTATATAACCGAAGCAGCCCGGCTGTCTGCTCCGGCAAACTAAACCGTTGAAAGCTTTTGCAGCAAATACCGCTAAAGCCGCAAAATATCAAGTATCGGCGCGATCCACCCCCAGTCACTGCTCAACAATAGCCTTCACTCAATTCCTGAACACAAATCTATTTGGTGAACTTCTCCGCGCCAGAGCTTCTAAACGAAATCTCCGCGACGTGTTTCGGGATTATTTGCTTTGATGCATTGCTTTACTTACGATGGATGGTTGTCCCTATTGTAAGTATGAGAATTTTTTTCGCCAATATTTTTTCAGTGCTTCAAGTCTTCAAGTAGTACGTTCTTCCTGTACATACCTATGCTGTTGAACATTTTTTTTTATTGTAGATAGGCGTTTGACGACAATCATGCCTGATGGAAAGCAATGATGAGGTCTAGGTTGGAGCGCGCTTGCCTAGAAAATGCCTATTCACTCTTCTCTTGAAGGCACCCAGATTATACTTGGCTGGAAACGCGAAGGGCGTTCCTTACCTTAGCGGTTCGTAACAGAAACGTGGAAGAAAAACGTTATGCGCGAGTTTGTTGGATGTCAGCCATGTAAGGATGCCACCGCTCTCGGATGTCGCGGATGTCTTGCAGTCCTATGGTAGAAAGGTGAAGGCGGTACAAGGTTATGTAGTTCCTGAGCACACTCACTAAAGTATATCCTGTAAAAAAACCGCTAAACAGGCAACATTGCGACGGTAAGCTGAGCAATTTTGCCCGCGTTAGCAATTCCTTGCAGATTATTCTGCGAGCGCGAAACATGCGATAGCAAAACTAACATGGACTCTGACAAACAGCCTGAGGAACATAGTATTTAAAGTCGCGTAATGCATATTGAAATAAGGAGTCCAGAGGGAGAACCAAGGTTACCCTCAGTAAAAAATAGCCAATGGATGTTTTAGTTTCCCCAAAACACTCCCCTAAGTTTTGAGCGAGAATCTAGTATCCTAAAATATTTATTATGTGCTATGTATGTACTCGTAATGTGCCTTACTTTGGTACCTGTACTTTAGTGTCCTAACTGTTTAGTCTTGAGGCTAGTACCCGCAATAACTTATAAGTTTTTTATTTATTTATTATTTTTTATTTATTTATTTATTCGTACACCTTAAAACTATCTTACAGGTTACCCCAATACGATAGAATAAGTCACACTTTAATTAATCTTAACCTACTTATTTATATAACTTAAAAAAACTGTTGTGGCCACTGTGAACTCGCTCAGCGAGCAACTGAATACGTCAACTCGCTTACTCATGGCGATGAGCGTGCGCGTCGCGCGCGTGAGCGGCGCTCGCTCCAGCAGGCACGTACGCGCGCGCGGCAGCGCCAGCAGCGGCGGTCTGCGCCTGCGCGCCACGCTCCCGTCCGGCACGCACAGTCGCAGCTCTTGCAGGACGGCAGGGTTGTGCACCACTCCTCTTAGTACTTTAAGTAAATAAGATGCCAAGGCGAGTTCCCTTCGCACCTCCAGTGTGCTATATCCCACCATGCCCATGACGAACATCGTGGGATACATCAGCGGATATCCCGGGTATACGCCGTACAGTTTGCTATACAGGAACCGCAAGAACTTGTTTTGGATGCGTTCCAGCATTATCCTATACTTACCTTCATTGGGTGACCAGATCATGGCGTTGCACTCCAGGTGACTTTTCACGTGGGCCTCGTATAAAGCACGTAATGCTGCGATGTTTGTAAAAGAGTTAGCATGTCGCAGGACGAATCCCAAATTACGATAGGCTCTTTTACAAACCCCGACAACGTGGTTCCGAAAATTTAAGTCAGTGCTGAAGTGGACGCCGAGATCCCTCACCTCTTTGACCCGCCGCAACTGCTGGCCCCCCAGCTGGTACTGGTGGTGCTGCGGGGCTCGCGCGCGACTGAACGACATCATGGCACATTTAGACACATTGAAAAGCAGCCTATTCCGCACACTCCATTCCCAGACTGCGTCCATGTCTCGCTGTAATCTTTTATGATCCGTGATGTTCCCTATTTCAATGACCAATTTTAGATCGTCCGCAAATAGAAGGCACGTCGATTCCGTTACCACTTCTGGTAAGTCATTTACCATTATGATAAATTGGAGGGGTCCTAAATTGCTGCCCTGACTGACGCCCGATCTCGTGTAGTACGACTCCGACCTATGTCCATTGCAGTCGACATACTGGCGTCTATCCCCTAGATAGCTGGCGAAAAAGGCCAGCGTCTTCGGCGTGCAGCCTACTCTGGCGAGCTTCGCGAGGAGGACGTCGTTGTCGACCGTGTCGAATGCCTTTTTGAAGTCGAAGTACGCTACGTCCACCTGCAATCCAGCATCCACTGCCGGCACCAGTCGAGTCATGAGGTGCATTAGATTGCCAGCCGTCCCTCGCCCAGGGCGGAATCCGTGCTGCGCGTCAGATAACTGTGCACTTACCTGATCGTATAAACTGCTATGTATAGCCGACTCGAAGACCTTCGCTGGAGTGCACAGGACCGCCACGGGCCTGTAGTCACTAGGCTCTGGACCTCCTCCACCTTTCGGCACCGGCACGACTCTGGTCAGCTTCCATCGATCAGGGAATTTTCCGGCTGCAATACAGGTGTTATATATGTGCAGCAGAGGTCCCATTAACACTCTACGGCAATCCTTAACGATGAACGGAGGTATTCCATCCGGCCCTACCGAACGCTTCGCCGGTAGCCGCGCGAGCGCCTTGCTCACCGCCCGCGGCGACAAACTATCGAGCTGTACGCGCGGAGCGCCCGAGCCACCTTCCACGTCCGCCGCCGATACGCTCAGCTTAGGCGGCTCGGGACTATATACAGAATGAAAGAACCTAGCAAACTCCTCTGCACACTCTAGATCGGATAGTACTCGGCCTTGTTTAACTAACCTTTGCCGGTTCGAATTGCCTTTCTTTGATCGCATATAGTTCCAAAACGCCTTTGGATCCGTCGCCAAGTGAGCCTGCACCCGATCTCGGTATCGGTCGTGCGCGACCGCCGTCGCAGATTTCACTCTCGCCCTGACACGCGCGAACGCCTCATAGTCATTTCGTGACTTACTTCGCTTATATTGTTTGTGTAAAATATATTTCAACTGTATATCTTTAATTATACCTCAATCGTACCAAACCGGGTATGTGTATCTGTTATCGATAGAATTTTGTTTCTTGAGAGGAACACAAGCGTCAAAAATGGTTTATACTATTTAGCTACGTAAAGTTTTCAATATGTTTGTATACTTGTGTGAAAACCAAAAATTTTTCATTATGAGTGCAGGTTGTGCTGATTATATGATGATGATGATTATGATGATGAAAGAATAATGA
The DNA here is from genome assembly GCA_963855885.1 of Coenonympha glycerion. Taxonomy (NCBI): domain Eukaryota; kingdom Metazoa; phylum Arthropoda; class Insecta; order Lepidoptera; family Nymphalidae; genus Coenonympha; species Coenonympha glycerion. Next base: position 5,142,183 of record OY979632.1, read on the forward strand.
GAAAATACTTTGTATTTTTGAAATCGACGTCGATAAATTACTGTGTACATCATTGTGAATAGCATGCATTTATTTGAACTTTTAGGGAGGTTCGCCTAAATAATATCCGATTCTTAAAAATTCTGGATTGACATTCCTATCACTGAATACAATTCGAAATAAGTTTATAGAATAACGGTGTAGCGGTATACTGTGTTACATACATACATACGTGTTTATTCATTTCGCTAATTAGCTTTATCTTTAGGCACTCAAGTCCACACTCGGTATCTGTTTCGCCCATTCGTTCCTTGCCCATCCAATTCCATTAATGCAATACTTTTTTGGAAGGACAATGGGGAATATTGCGCGGAAGAAATAGCCATCTTCCCTCCGTCGCCTTTTTCTGACTTAATTGTTTTGTAAGATTGGGAGTTCGGAGTAAATGGACTGAGCTCGGGTTTATCATTCAAGTAGGGACAAACGTATAAACACAATGTTTATGGTTACATTGTTATCTTACTAAAAAGCAAAGCCATGTTAAAATTATAATAATATTTATATTTGTATTGGAGGCAAACTACAATAGATCAAACTACAATTAATAATCATGAATAAATACGAATAGACTTTACCTACGTAACTTTTAAAAATATTCATCATCATCATTTGCATAAATACTTATTTTATTCATACTCTTTACAGTAATTTTATAAGCATAAACCAGAACAGTAATTATAAGTTTTTTTTTCAAAAATGGACAATAATAAAAATGGGAAATGCTTTCCAAAAAACCAACTTCAAATGCCACTACAAAGAGTGAAATAATTTCTAATGTAGGTTACCTACACCTTTAACCTACACCAATTCGAAGTCGGGCAATGTTTCATACAATCTTCTTACTTACTTGATGTGCGAAGAAATGACGAAGTTATAGACAATCGCCCGACTTCGAATTGGTGTAGGTTAAAGGTGTAGGTAACCTACATTAGAAATTATTTCACTCTTTGTAGTGGCATTTGAAGTTGGTTTTTTGGAAAGCATTTCCCATTTTTATTTTTTACTTTTTAGTGGAAAACAATAAAATGCACAAGGCGTAGTAAAAATACCCAAATTGATTGAGGTGTGTTCATAAAATCTAAAGAGATACCTCAAATTCACCAAGATCCCATCAACAGACCCTGACTTGATGACTTTAGTCATCAAATCAGTATCTGCTAGAAAATGCACCAGTAACTATAAAAAATACCCAACTCGCTTCAACTATACTAGCAAAATTTGAAGAGTTCCCTCGATTTCACCAAGATCCCATCATCAGACCCTGACTTGATGACTTTAGTCATTAAATCAGTATCTGCTAGCATATGCACCAGTAACTATAAAAAATACCCAACTCGCTTTAAGTATACTAGCAAAATTTGAAGAGTTCCCTCGATTTCACCAAGATCCCATGATCAGATCCTGACCTGATGACCATAGGACAACTTGGAAAATATTACTCTTTCTAATAATACTCAAATAGTTTCATGTGTCCATATAAAATTTGAAGAGTTCCCTCGATTTCTCCAGGATCCTATCATCAGATCCTGACCTGATTAAAATGGGACCATCTGGAAACAAAACCCTCTTAAACAAAAAAATAATTTTTCAAATCGGTCCACGCGTCTTCGAGTAATCGGTGAACATACATAGATAAAAAAAAAATAAACAAAAAAAAAAAGATTCCGACGAATTGAGAACCTCCTCCTTTTTTTGAAGTCGGTTAAAAAAGCGAGTCCTTACAAAAGGACATAGGAATTATAAAAATTAAAATATGATGTAGAAAAAGGTAAAGTGCATTATGGCTTACTTTCGCCTGATAGGTGCCTAACAGCCGTTTTCACTAAACCTAGGAAACGCCTAAATCGAATGCTTAGCCCTAAGGTGACAGTTGTTGTAGGTGAAAACTGTCACCTATCGGCTAAGCATTCGATTTAGGAGTTTCCTAGGTTTAGTGAAAACGGCCGTAAGTCCCTATTGTTTAACGTAATGCGTAGGCACAAAATCCAGTTACAGGTCTGTATTTAGTCTGTGACGTAGGTGTAATGCAATTAGATGAAGAGGGACGATTGGACTCAATAATGCTGAGTAAAGAATTCGGTTGATTTGAAGATAAAGTAAGTGGGGTAGGTAATTAGCTTAATTAACTTTGTCTTTCAAAGACTGAATGATTCATTAGTATAAAAGACCTTTTACTGTAATAATATTATTATTATATATAAACATGTACCTTAATGTTTTTTTTTTCTAAAAAAACGGGATATTTTTCGATCCGTTCGATTTCAAACGGTCAGAATAATAAAGTATTCAACAAAAAAAAAATTGTGTTTCTTTATCACTTTTCCAGGACGACCTTACTCGCAAGCCTACCAATTTACCAAACATACACAGAAAATTTCATAACAATCGGTCGTGCAGTTTCGAAGGAGTTTGTTAACAAAAATTGGCACGAGAATTATACGAGTACATACTCGTACTTATTCGAGAGAAGATTTGTGATCGATTAAACACAATATCAGTGCTAATAATAATGGATACCTAGCTCTATGCTAACGAGTATATTATTATCTATTGATTTCGATTAATGTTGCTATGCAGATTTTTTTTTAAAATGAACTTGATTCTCTCTCTCTCTCTCTCTCTCTCTCTCTCTCTCTCTCTCTATGCACTCTATGACTCTCATCAAAAGTCAAAACTCTACCGCCAACTTCGCAGATTTGTACCGAGAAGAAGAAACTTTAGAAGAAGAATCAAGCGGATACTTTCTCTTTTCTAATTTGTTTTTCCATCAAGACGTGGTAGATGTCAATGACTTAGTGTACGATTTGTAGCTATGTTTATGGATATAATTATGATAAAATTATACTTGCCACAAACACAGTGCTGCGTGCCAAGAAAAGTTGAATTTAGTGTAATAATTTGCCAGGTTGGTCTAACCTGAAAGCCCGACAAAAGTGGGAATTCACATATACAGTCAGTGCAAAGTCAGCATGAGTGAATTTCCACGAAAACAGGTTTAATGCAGCATCTGCGTTCTCTACATTTGAATTTTACCGTTTACTGTGCCAAATATACTTACTATGATAATAATATATATATATATTATGTACATACTAAATGTTACCAACTTACCTATGTTAAATTCAAAAAAACTAGATAAAGAAGTCGGGAATAATATTATTATTCACCACTATCTCGAAGTTACATGGATAAATTAAATTTTTATTCCACAAAAGTGAAATAACTGGAACTGATTTGAATAATTTTTCAGTCAAGAAATGTTCAATAAACATTTTAACAGTTTAAAAAAGTCTATTTTCCCTTAGTTAAAAGATAATTGACAAGTTATTTATTTCACACATACCTAGGTACTCGAGTAAGGTAAGCTTATGCTACTCTTTAATGGTAAAATAAATCGATTCCAAAATGCGAGGCATTTGCTCAAACAAAAGCCCTGTCTTGCCTGCTATGTCAGTTTAACCCTCGTTATCGAGATCAGTGTTGTCATTGATTTACCCTCATTCCGTTTGAGTCAACTTTCAGTCTTCAGATATCAGAAATTACACCCTTACATAAGTAAAATATAGAAATGCTGTGATGTAACATATTCTTTGTTTATTTGTAATTCTTTCAGATTTAGAGACGTAAGCAATTTTATCTACGCTCATTGCTTAAAGTTCGAATTATGAAATCAAAATGTGTCACATATTGACCTACTTTATTCACAGACTTCTATAATTATTAAAAAGTTACTCATTATAACATCGCTGTACTATGGAAATATCTCTAGATAATTGAATAATTTCCATTACGATACTCGGCTCTGGGTTCCTGTATTTTTATGTGTCGTCATCACAGACCAGGGAATAACTTTCTTTTCTCTGTGATCGTCATAGCCAAAAGAGAGTGTAGAGCCAATCCTTAATTTTTTTTTATATATGGAGTCCACAGACAACATTTAGTTGCTAGTCATGGGATGGGCCATGATCGACCATAGACAACAATTAATTCACGGAAACAATAATTTTTCCCTGCCTTATTATGACTGATTAAAAAGTGTGTTCATACAGAATATTGAAAAGAATTATGTATAATTTTTGATTATTTAATTATCCACTAAAAATGTACTTTATCTGACTTGTATAAATATTTTTCTACTCTTTTTTGTTTCATGACTTTTTTAACAGACTATACGCAGTTTACAACTGAATTTTGGCGCCATACCTAACTTTTAACATTTCAATGTGTTTTTTTGTTACTTAGTCAAAACTTAGCGCGGAAAAATGTCTAGCAGTGAAACCTACTAAAGAAAATTTAACTCAACCTAACATTTTAGTAATTGCAACAAAAATGACCCACAATCTTTTACCAACAAAGTGAAGGATTTACAACAAACGTTAGCAAGATTTTATGGTTTGGATTTATGATAATTTGAGCGTAGATAAAGTAGTGTATGAAACTCTACATAATTAGGTATTAAAACACTCGTGTGATACTATTAAAAAACTCGCCTGCGGCTCGTTTTTATATCCCTCATTATGCATCCGTTTCATAAACTACTATTAGAGTTGTGATGACTTTCGAAATGTAAACCTATTGAATGGCTATCTAAATCTCTTTGTACATCCTTTCCATATGAAAAATAAACACTATGATAATACTTCATATCTTTTTTTAAATTCAGTTAAAAACGCGGTAACTGAAGTCAAACATAGTTTACGAGTGAGTAGTAGCGAACAACCATTAATCATAAATGTTTTATGGCATTCCAACTCCATCAATAACTGTCGTGAAAAATGATTTATACAACAATATACAATTTGAAGCGGTCCTTGTTGACTTCGAAATTAAACTGATGTTAACCTAATGGATAATGACGTGCTTACGAAAAAGCGAAAATCTATGTTCAGCCGATTTAAAACGTGGGTGAATTATGCTTATTGCTCATACTGTTGAGTATGTACGAAGTTTATGCAGAATGTAGGTAATCAAGAGTTTAGAGACTATCTCGTTGCACACCGAGGCTTTGCAAAGGTGCGAGGAACGTGATCCGCATCCAGGAGTATTTTGCTATAAAGCCTGCCGCCGATTTGAATATGAATGGAATGTTAATGAAAAACTTACGCTGCACTATCAAGACCGCTCATTGCGCGCTTGTTCCGACAAAATGCTAATATCTGGGTAACCGAGCTTCGCTCGGTGGCCAATAGATGGCAGCAGTAGTCATATTTTTTTTGGTAAATTCGACATTTTCTAAAAATGAATCCTAGCTAGATCGATTTATCGCCCCCAAAACCCTCTGTATACTAAATTTTATGAAAATTGTTCGAGCCGTTTCCGAAATCCAGGTTATATAGAAATATATATACAAGAATTGCTCGTTTAAAGGTATAGGATTAAAGTTAAAAATATAACTAGTAGGGCGCGTGCTGTCTTCCCGCCCATAAAGGTATCGCCGACATCTCCATCGCCCATTGAAATCCGATTGGCAGTGAGCTGAAAAAATTACCAAGGAGCACTGTCATGGTTTTAAAGATAGTTAAGGGCAGTTCGAATAAAATAATACGCTGAACCTCATCGGATGAGGTTCAGCGTATTTTTTCCCGTCATGGAATCATCCCGCTCTTTGCCGCTGGGTTTTCAGGATTTATTCAAAGTCAGTCTCATTTATCGGAGACCAAATGATATCAATAATAATACTTTCTGCATTTTGTACTAGTCGCAAGTAATGATTTTGCTCTCTCTTTTGAAGAATAGCTTTATGTAAGTACATTCTTCCTTTTGGGACCAACTACATAATTAGGTATAGTAGCTAATATATATATTTTACTAAGCGTAAAAAACGGTTAATTTTACAAAAAAATACTTTGTAAGCTCATAACCTACCTAAGTAGTGTGAGAAATACTTTGACGATCGAATGGTAGGTTCCAACCACTTCTATGGCTCTCTTCTGGTCTACGATGGTTTGGACTGCTCAATGCGCTGAATTGGAGATGCGCTGAAAAGGAGCTTGAATGAATGGTTTGGTTTTGGTTGAATGGAATGAAAGGTTGTTGCAATGCAAGCTGTCCGCAGCTAAGATCTACGCTGTCTTGTCATTCCAAACCACCCCGCCTCTTACACGTGCGCCAACACACTTTCATTCTTTTCGAACCTGACCGCCGAGTTTACGAGATCCTGATAATAAAGTGGGCAGAGACTTCCATTAGATATTCCATCCAGAGTCCTCGTATAAAGAGTACTCTCACAAGACGTGGTAGCAGTTCTCCTCTGCCATTCCGTAGAAGCATTTGCCAGTCTCGACCAGACACATGCATGCACCCGCTTCTGACAGCGACCGTACCCCGTCAGCATCTGCGAGGTCAGATGATCCATGACGATCCAAGTCGCCTTGAGTCACCCGCTTGCCATTCCGCGACGATGTCTGCCCTGATTTTACGCTTATGTCTGCTCAACTCACCTTTGGCTGCGAACCTACTTGCCACATCAATCCTCTCTCACCCAACCTAACTTTAACCTAATCTCATGTCGTTTTTGTGCCGATAAACAATAAACTCATCAGATAATTATTCCCCGGCTATACCTGCGTAGCTCATTTTCGCAATAAGTATACCCTTGAATATACGTCACATGAAATCAATTTCTTTTGCAATACTGAGCCGTCTAGAAAAATAAGAAATAAGGAACGAGGAGACGAAAGTTTTATTATTTTTTGTCGAGGTTGAGACTCGAGTCTTCCCTTTGCTCGCCGAAGACGGGGCGCGGTAATCAGGAAAATTATTTACTCATGTCTGTGGGCCTTGTAGCGAAATACATTTAGGGTTGACTCCTGTATTTACACAAATATTATAAACGCTAAAGTTTTTATGCGTGTGTACTTGTGCCTTTCCTTTTTCTTGTTTGTAACTTTTTCCTGCCGTAATATTCTACGGACTAATCCGCAGGCCAAAGATTTGAGACTGATCCAAATCGCTTAGTTCAAATTTCTCTAAGTAGGTACCTACTTATGCAATGTTTTTTGTTTGTTTTCAATTTTTGTAACAAATATGTCTACAGCAAAGCTCAACTTATTACTTCATAAACATTTGAATTACGCATAGTATGGCTTCATTTATATTTTAAACTGCTGTTACAAATTGTTTTATCGCTAATAAGAAGTTTTGTCCTATACGAGGTCGCAGTAGCAGGCGATCTACTCGTATTTGTATGGTTGTTCTTCGAAACTACTCGTAAATAACCTACTATGAAGAACGGAGACTTCGCTTAACTTTTTTAACCTTTTAACAGATATATCTTATTTTAATTTTTTAATAAAGTTTGTGTTAAAAATGGTGTCCCAAGTCCCAATTTGTATGGTTCAGACGACAATAAAAATAATAGTAGCTACTTGTGACAGCCCTGGCTCCTTTTCACGACAAAATGATGGAGCGAGAGAGTGCGCCAGGAAGCTTTTGTAAATAGTCACCGCAATAGCTTCTTGCTGATTAATTTTGAGTGAGAGTGCATCGCAATTCGCAACCCTCTTCCACGGCGTCGAGTGACAGAGACGACACTCGTGGACTGAAATGTACCTATTTCCAACTTAGGCAACTGAAATCAATCTATTTCAAACTTTAAATGTTTGAAGTGTATTAACATAATTTTAATGTTGATTGTTGATACTTGATAGTTTCTTTGGTTAGTAGAGCACAAACTTCTTTAGGAGCGTTGCCCGGTGGGTATTTCTAAGATGGAAATAAACTTTTGAACTGGCGAGGTCGTTGCCGTACCGTACCGTGCCGTAACCCGATATGACATCTCTGTTTGAGTTGGGAAAAATCATCGATCTCGCGACACTTTTTCCTTAACTGCTACCTCTATTTGAGTTGTCACTTCTATTCGGAGTGCCACGTAATTTTTGTTTCTCTCAAATTCTATGGGTACCACACCGATAAAGAATCTGAGGATATGATCATCAGAACATTTTACGCATACCATTATACAAGACAATAGTAGAGCTTTATGCCAAAATTTTCCACTAAAATGCCATAATATGGAGTAAATTGTCTCTATGGAAACGTGCATAGTGCAGACAAGGCGCAGACTATTGACAAGATAGGAGTGGCGGGGACCGCGGTCTGTAGACAATACTGCTGCCGGCTTACTATGACGCCGTCGGTGTCAAAACAAATATCTTTTGCACCGGTAAACTAACGCCACTTTTTCTCGCGGTCCGCCACGTCCAGTTGATGTTTCGGCTATAAAAAGTAGCCAATCTGCTAAGACTATCTAGCTTCATGGCTCAGTCAAATTGGTCTAGTAGTTGGGTATGTGGCGAGATTAACTAACAAACCTACACATACTCACACACAAATACATTCTTATGCAGTTTATACATTTTACTGCACAGTGGGCAGCGAGATGTTCTGGCCCTACACATAAACATACGCTCACACAAATACAAACTTGCGCCGTTTATACATTTTACTGCACAGTGGGCAGCGAGATGTTCTGGCGAGAGATAGACAATAATTTAGGCGAACATCCATTAGTTTCGGTAAGTATCCGAGCGGTGTGGCTCTGCGGAGAGGTGCGAGGCGCGTGATTTGAATCCTAAGAACTTCGCGATAAAGCCTGTCGAAGCCGATTTGAATATGAATGGGATGCTAATGAAAAACTTGCGCCCGGGTGTAACGGTTCCAAGAAATTGTTTAACCTAAGTGATATCTACCCGGGTAGTACGAAATATCATCATTGTCATACGATCCAGCCCCTAAATAACAAGGAGCCCTAAATCTAGGAGAAAATTATACAGATTTTAGCCATAGTTTATGTTATTAGCCATGCTTATAGCAAGACGTGAAGTAGGGACAATAGACGTTAATTGCCAGCTGCTGTTAAGCCCTAGGAAACAATATGGATTGGCGTCGTCTACATCACGTGACTATTTTAATAAGGTAAGTGTCGTATAAGATGGCGTCCTACCTAGGCTAGTAACTTGGTTCATGAACTTTTGATAACAAATCTTGGCGCTCAAAAGAACACCCAATATCACGCAAGGCTAATCTTAATTGAATAAATGGGGCGTCTACATAGTTTTGATGTCTCATAGCTGTTAATTCATATCAAATATGGCCATGCCCCGTCTACAAAATTAGCGTGGCTATTTTTAATCCGTCAAGTGGCGCAAAAGATGACGTTACCACTGTACTCGTACGTCATTTTATGGGCATCGTATATCACGCAAGGCTAGGCTAGAATGAATAAATGTGGCGTCTCCTTAATCTTGTTATCTCTGTGCGTTTTACGGTTAGGTACCATGGACATAACTTTTCCGAACAAGAACCGATTTGGCTGAAAGGAGAACTGCGATGCCCTCTAGCAGGAATCTATAACTCCTTGAGCTACCTCATTTAATCTCACCTCGATGTTCCGGCACTCATATGATTCCAACAGACAATATGAATTTCAGAATGTCTTTCCAAACTTCGTTTCCCTGTATTATCGGATTTACGGACGTCTTTTTAACCGCAGCTGTCGCCTCGCTTAAATCCTACAGTAACCTTTCTAAAAGTTTCAGATTGAAAATATTAGACTTCTTTTATGCGAATACATTTTTGCATTGAGTGTGTGGATTAGAGCGTGGAGCAATTGAGAAACACATTTTTTTGTGAACAGAATGCAGATAAAATAGGATCTCCAGGAAACTAAAGAAGGTACCGAGCACTAAATCGGGCTGTTTCAATTTACTCTGCGAAGCATTTAAAATATTCAGCAGTAATTAAATACGAGCTTAGTGCAAAGAGCGGTGATTGCTCAGAGTCACTGGTTCAGATTCACTAAAACAATTCCGCAAATTCTAATAATACTTACTACCTTTACGTAATTAAAATACAAAACGAGATTTAGGTACTTATGTGACGAAAAAAACTTTATAAAATAACTGCCCCTTTTAAGAGTCTTCTGACCCACGGTGTCTCCCATACAAACTTAATACCAAAATCATTTGTAATTCGTGCAATTTTCGATCATGTTGTGGTGTTATTCGGGTTCATATAGTAATAATCTATGCTCTTGGCCATATTTGGTTCCGAAATACTTTTGTTAAACGAAAATGTAAACGAATTTAGTTTTGCTTATTTTTATGTCAAAGAGGACATGTTTTCTACTTATTTGTTTTGTAATAAAAACAACACTATCTCACGTCGCATTAGTTCAGGAGCACAGTTTTTACTGTCCAGCTAAAGAAAAACATCAGCTAATAAAGAAAGTTATTAGTTTTCATTCATAATTTTTGGTATTACGGAACTCGACCAAAGTTATAAAAAATATTGATCAAAATTGATTATTATTTCGTTTTAAAGAAGTAAGTATTTCCGAACCAAACATGGCCAGGAGCATAGATTATTACTATATGAATCCGAATAATACCACAACATGATCCAAATATGCACGAATTACTAATGATTTGTTATTTTGAATGAATGGAGACATTGTAGTTCACAGGCCTCTTAAGCACATTGCATGCATCAATAATAATGTGAAATTGGCTTAGTTACTAAGTTCTTAAAGAGTTGTGCATAAATTTTGGATTTGTTGAATTCCTTTAAACAAGAAGGACATTAAAATGTAATCATCGACATTTAAAACAACTTGAATGTAAATAAAATGAATATTGAATACACAGAACTTGAACCACAAACGGCCACAGAGTACATTGAATATATTATATGTTGAATATAGAAATTACAAAGAAATAGAAGACTTGTACAGTATTTTTATTATTACTTTTTGTATTAATTGTTTTAATTTGAAACCACATCTCTCTTACTTTTTTGACAAAGATTATTGCATGTGTCTAAAACAGATTCAACTATTAAACTCCTAAGTATAAGCATAGGTACGTACTTAGGTACAATGTTTATCAGCTAGGTTTCAAGTATTTTACTTCACCGACCATATTTACTTACTATTTAGACTGGGCGTAAGTACTCGTAGTAAACATTAATGTTAATTTCAGCCCCCACCAGTACCCATTGCAGTAAACAAATGGATAACATCACGGCAAGGCGATGCTCGTAAAGAGCATAGCTGACACGCACGCCCTCGCGTAAAACACGGGCTTTATTCTCAGTGTTACAATGGTAACACGGGAGATTTCGATTTTCCTATCTCGATTCTCGATGGAAAATTTCGTAGCCCTTACTAACTCTAAATAAGAGTTCACTTACTTATTTTTATTTAATCTCATCATCCTTTTAGTCCATCCACCTTTTACTTTTATAAGGAAGTAGAATGTTATGGCACAGGTAGAATGTTATTAGGTGCGAATCAGGCTCGCGCGCTGAGGGTTCCGTATATAAAAACCAATTCCAAATAAAACACCTATGCCCATCAAATTAAAAAAAGATCGCAAAGTCACATCTTTGTCGTATGGGAGCCATAGGAGTTTATTTTTAAAGTGAACATCAATATCATCAATCAATCAATCAATATACATATAATAAATCTGTAGAGGTCGAATTTCTGTACAATGAAAAAAAATGCTAAAATCCGAGTCAGGGGGATGTAAGAAGTGAAATAGAACTAATTTAAATTTTTTTCAAAATTTTTGTTTCTCTGTTTGTCTGTTTGTCTGTTTGTCTGTCTGTTTGTACGGGCTAATCTTTGGAACGGCTGAACCGATTCCAATGAAATTTTGTGTGGTGGTAGCTTAAGTCCCTGGTCAACATATAGGACAATTTTGATCCCGGTAAAATAAAGAGTTCCCGTGGGATAGTTAAAAACCAGTACTTAATTTAACAGCTTTGTAAACAACAACTAATGAACTTAATTTAGTAAAATTTGTTATGCTGATACCTTATGTTGCCTTTTAAACAATATAATATATATATATATATATATATATATATATATATTAAAACATATTAATCCAATCGAGTTCCCGCGGGAAAGTAAAACAGTACAAAAACAGCAGGCGTCTTTCAAGTAACGGATTTAAATGAAATTTTATGATCGTACTTTATATGCCCGGTCAACATGATACTTTTCATCCTGAAAAATTAGGGAGCTCCCGTGGAATAGTTAAAAAAAACCTATAGCTACTTATCTACGTAGCACAATCAAAAGAGCGATTTAAACTGTCGATATTTCGATCCGTTGGTACAAGTCGTGGTCACGTAGTGACCACGACCCGTGCCACTGGGTCGAAATATCGACAGTTTAAATCGTCTTTTTGATCGTGCAACTAGGTATAACTATACAAGATAACCCGTGCGACGCAGGAACGGGTTGTTACACAGCAGCGCACCAGAATGCTTAATCCCTTTGCGGAACAAACGATTAGACCTAATTGAATTTCTTTTTCAACCTTACAATATCTGGGCGTTGGTATCCTCTCAGAATAAGATGAGTTTGGTAGTATAGATATTTCAATCCACGATGACACGCCCCACTCCTATCTAACTCCATGCGAATCGAATAATATAAGCGATTTTGACAGAGTGTATAAGTACCTAGAGAAGACCAAAGAAGATATAGGTGAATTGTGTGAAAGAAGATTTCACGTTAACAGGAGAGATTGGAAGAAGACTCCTTAACGGGTCCATCGAACCGAGGGGCCACTCATTTATCTTGGGAAAAATTAAGAAATTCCATGGGAAACATTTTTGTAAAAAAACTACGCGGGCGGAGCCGCGGGCAACAGCTAGTAACTAAATATTCTGTAAATATTTTAAGCGTCTACCTGTTGCCGTTATGAATATCGAGCAAAAACCAAAAAAAAACATGTTTGTTTTGTGAGAGCTACCTTAAATATTTATTTTGTTCTATTTTTAGCGGCAACAGAAATTCATCATCTATGAAATTTTCACCAGAGAATTTTTCCATACTTTTAAAATTGATCATCTTTTCATCCGGAAATTCTTACGATTCGCGAGTGCGGGTGATATGTGAAAAACCTAAATTCACATCAACGAAGCCGTGAGCAAAACGTACAACATTCGAATTGCCTTTGCGATAGGTACTCTACGTCCATTCCTCAAGACCGATGCCCAATGATGCAAAAGTCCAACGGCCCAGAGTTCCTGTCACGTCCACAGAGGTGGCAATATGTACGTCGTTTCGGCAAACATTGTGCTCCCGCTTGAAATCAACGGGACAATTACGTTACGTACTCGTACCTGCTCCCAATATATCGTGCAAACATTGTCACGCTTAAACAAACCGTACATTTCGCCATAAATTCTTCAGTGTATTTTGACGATCTCTTGGCACAATAATGGAATGCGCTGTGTTTTTTTTATGAGGACGGTCATGTTAATGTGAATTTCGTATGTAGGTAATTAAAATTTGTTCAAGTTTAATTCAATGCTTCAATCATATCTAATGACCAAAGATACTGAATTACTACCAAAGATTTACGGTTAAAAACCATGTGGCCTATATTGTGACAAATTTTCAGCTTCCACCATCGACTTCATGGGTTCCGCTTAGCGAAAATATATTTTCTTCAACGATGTGCTCTTAAAATCAACTTTAATCTTCTTTTGATAATGTTTTCCTCACCTTTTAACTAGGTAAATATGTCAACTATAGGTATATACCGTGTAATGACCGTATAACGAAGACCCCGTGGGAATGCCTGAGTTGTATTAATAGAGTCTATATTCAAACGTATATAATAAAACGTCTTACCTGTCAAAAGTTGCTAGTTAAAAATAAATATTATTTCAAAAGCGATTGAGGGTTTTTATATCAACCCAAGCAGTTTCTCTCCTCACTCTGACGTCAGGATAATATAGAGTGACTCTATGCCATGGAGTATGAATTGAGGGCTTTTGTAACCACGAAACATGGTGAATTAAGACTTTACTGAAGTGTCCCGTATTCAGTTAGTAGTGAGTCGGCGATATAATGATTATTATTTGATATGATGAAAATAAACTATAATGTAATAGTGAGCTGGGAAGGTATACATAGGTATATATAATCGTATGTCCCATTGCATCGTTCGTGGCAAAGGTTTACAAAAGTGGAAATGCATTGTCTGTCGCAAGCGGGCTCATAGCCCTGAATACAGGAGGACGGTGCACCCTCACTTGGAATTAATCTGCAAGAATCGACAGCGGTGACTATTTACAATGCTCCTGGCGAACCCTGCACCGATATAATTGTTCCGGTAAAAGGAACTAGGGTTAACCCTGGTTAACCCCATAGCTTTTAACTCGACTCTGTAACCTATCTGACTAGACTTAGACCGGGTGGATTTCATAGATGAACTTATATCATACAATATCAAAAAGCTATTGGCAAACAAGTAAATAATAATTTAAAAATTTAAAAACACGACTGCCCTGCGGTGAAACGACTTTTTCAAAAAAAAATATAGCCTATGTTACTAGGAATGATGTAAGTACTCTAACGATACCCCATATGCCCAAATCTATTCAGCCATTCAGAAGTTATGGTGGAATAAAGAAAGTCACATAGGGTATGAAACCCTCAGTGCGCGAGTCCGACTCGCACTTTACCAATTTCCAATTTTTTTTGTTTATACGTATGAAAATATTTATTAATATTAAATTTTATATTGATTGATTATTATCATTTAGATTTTTTATTAGTTTGAAAATCGTTTTCATAATTTTATAGTGTGTGAAAAGATAAAACGGTTAATGATAAAGTTGATATACGTTTTACAGCTAAGTATTACCCTATTCAATTGTAGAAATGCAGAGACAATTTTCCCAGACGTAAAAAAATTTCGTGATTACCATTCGATGCGATCTTTGTGGTAAACAAATATTATATTATAGTCTAGGTCTGTGGATTCAATTGTTGTGTGGATTAAAATAATACGACGTTGTCGTTTGTTTGTTTAACTGTCCGCCAAATTATTATTTTGTGATTGGTGCATGATTGTTCTTTATCAGCACAAAATTCATGAAATCCCATAACCCATCACGGAATAACGGAAATAAAAAAATCTTAAAAGCTTTTGAAAACGACTCCAATATTTTTTGCCACCTTAACTTTTTTTACGTTAAGTTCCTTGCGTTTTTTAATATTTCATGAATTCAGCACGGGAAGTAGGTAAGCACGGCGTTTCAGCGATATAATAGAATTTTTAATGATTTCCAATTCAAATGAAACCGTTTTAAATTCTCGGTCTTGGCTCCACTGTAATGGAACGAAACCTCATCAATTCTCAGGTGATTTCAATGTAGCAGTTTCTTATTCATGGAATTTCGTTAAATCGACTGTAGTCGAATTAATGTTTTAATCTTTATGAATTTTTTATATTAAACCTACTAAAATGTCGAAGGCCAATTATTACAAATAAAATGTTTATAAAATATAATTTGTATACTTTTCAAAAAACTAAAAACAATAAAATTATTAAATGAACTCATATTTTTTTGGTTTATCTCCTAGTTTTCTGAAAGCATTTATCGTCGGAAACGCTGAACGCTATTTCGAAGGTTCTCACAGACTACGACTAGTAAAGTGATATTTAATTATATGAAAGAGAAATGTGGTATGATTAATGGTTAAGGGCGATGGGTACCATCCGGGCGCGAAAATTCAAATTTTAATTAGATTTTCGCTCATAGTGGGCTAATTATACATCGAAAACTAATGGCAATGAGTTTTGCGGGTACAACGTTTATGCATCTACACGTTTTTAATAAAAACTTTACTCAACAATACTCATTTACTTCATATTGGTTCCCGATAGCTCGAAATCTGGTAAACTGCAAAAAATTATCTTTCGGGAACGAATATGAGATGAGTAGGAACTTTCGAGCAAAGTTTCTATTAAAAACATGTAGATGCACAAAAAGTAGGCCCGCAAAATGCATTGCCATATTATATCAACAATGTGTAGATAGTCTAATATTTGCGAAAAACTAAATAAAATTTGAATTTCGCGGGCTGGTAGGACCGCAACACCTTAATTGTCTTACGCGTATATTTCAAATCTTTGGATTTATTTTTTCTGATCTGATGTAATGTTTTTCTCTTTGAATACATTTTGTATATGAAGCAACAACAACAGGACAATATACAAGCGTCCTCATGTAAATCTTCGTGGTTTTATACATAAAAACAGATAAGTAGGTATGCATATCAGGGGAGAGGATGCTTTTATGCAAACAACCAGTCGCCCGGCACGCTTTCGCATGTTTTATGTCTCTATAAAATTCCCAGAAACATATCGTTTTTCCTTTTTCTTTATCACCAAAGTTATACCATACAAAAGAGGTCTTTGTTAATATGTCTTTACTCTACGCAGTCAACAGGACTAACGCGCTGTTTCCATGTAGTTTAGGTTCCGTACCCAAAGGGTAAAAATGGGACCCTATTACTAAGACTTCGCTGTTTGTCCGTCCGTCCGTCCGTCACCAGGCTGTATCTCTTTAACCATGCTAGCCACCGATAATGCAATTGGTCGTCATGGTAGGGACCCTCAGTGTGACTCGTCGACGACTCGCACGTCTTGACTATTTTTTAATAAGTATAAAATAATGTCTTGCAGGCCGATCTGGCCACGATGGTCAATTCCTTACGAGACTCCCCATGAGCTCGTGCGGCTTCAATGCCCCTTCTCTCTTATAACCCGTGTGGTTAGTACAGGTTTTTGTACGAATTTCGAGTCGACTCGCATCGCACAATCGAATCGAGTGCCCCCATACATTAACAGCCAGCACCATCTATTGACAGCAGCATGTCAGCGGCTGTCCATAGATGGCGCTGACTGTAAATGTATGGAGAAATTCGATTCGTTTATGCGATGCGAATCGACTCGAAACTCGTACAAAAACCTGTACTAACCACACAGATGGGACAGCAGCTTCGATAACACTGGAGATCATCATTCGTCATGCGCAGAACCGATACCTAATATAATTAAACTTTTCCTCGCACGGGGATGAAACACAACCATACTAACCTCTAATAATTTCCTGATAGAAAGTACTAATAATCTCCTGATAGAAAAACCCAAAACTTTATTTCACTGACCGACCTGGTTATTGTACCCTCGTGATCTGCAGTTGGACTAGCTCACTACCAGACTAACGAGACAGAACTTAACCTTTATTTATTTTATTTATCCTCAGTATGAGTAGTAATAACCCTTTGGACGATACTATTACAGTGTTCTGTGCCATTGATCAAATCATATACTAATTTAAATTTAATTTAGTTTTTCGCAAATATTAGACTAACTACACATTGTAGGTTTATGACAATCAATTTTGCGGGAATAATATGTATGCATCTAATATTTTTTATAGAAACCTTGTTTTGAAAATTCTCACTCACCTCATATTGGTTACCGAAAGATATTTTGTATATCAGTATGAAGTAATTAAGCATTATTGATTGAGTTTTTATTAAAAACATGTAGAATGTAGATGCATAAATTTTGTGCCCGCAAAATTCATTGCCATAAGCCTACGATGTAAAATTAGCCCACTATTAGGGAAAAACTAAACAAAATTTGAATTTTCGCGCCCTGATGGTATCCATCCCCCTTAATGGTGAAGAAAAATACATAGCTAAGAGTTCATACAAAATGTTCTCAAAGGTATGCAAAGCCTGCCAACTCACACTTGGCCAGCATAGTGGGCAATGGTCAAATCAAAAACAAAATGGTCATAGAAAGCGTTTCTACAGTCACGTTTCCATTAGATGAGCAGAAACAGTATGAATCGGTGGAAAATAATATATATTGTGCCTTTCCTTGTTAACTCGGCACCATTTCCGGGAAAACATGTTTTCGTTGCAGACAATAGGTAAACAGTAAATTGTCGAACAATATTATTTTGTATTGTTATATCGACCCTTCTAGGATCAACTGCAGTAAACGACATTTTGGCGAAAATGACTTTTTGATAAGGTTTTATTCAGTTTTTCGAGCTCTATCGAACTGCATTATCAGAATTGCCAAATTCGCGAAAAAATGGCGATTACAGCATAGAAAATTTTGTGGCCCAAACGCTTTTTAAAAAAAATATACGCAGTGAAAGCCGTAATGATTTGTTTATTTTTTGCACGGCTTATATTACATATTGCACTTAAAAACTCAGTAGTATTTATCATAACAAATTGTAGTAAAAGACGACAATTTGTCACTTAGTCGGAATCAAACATTAAAAAATGGTTTTTACTACATTTTGACCATTTGTGATCTTTGTAATATTTTGAGGCAATTTTATTAATAATATAAGACAAAATAGGCTTAGTATCAATGACAATAGAATATTTTTTTACGTAGCAACCACCTGCGCTCGAGATTGTAGACGTAACAACGAGTCTTCACTATTATATCTGACGTTACATATTCTACAGCGCGTCCCGAGATTACATTTAATACTTTTTTTTATACTATATAGGTTTACGCTTGACCACAATCTCACCTGATGGAAAGTGTCGATGTGGTCGAAGATGGAGCGCGCTTACCTAGAAGATGCCTATTCACTCTTTTTTTAAAACCACCCAGGTCGTAACATGCGGGGAAAACAGATTTCGGGAGAGAATTCCAAACCTTAGCCATGCGTACTAAAAATGAAGATGCGAATCGCTTCGTGCGTACTGGTGGTATGGCGACGACATAGGGATGAAAGTTCACCCGGTGTCTTGCGGTGCGGTGGAAAAATGGTGAGGGAAGAACCAGATCAAGCAACTCCTGAGCACACTCCCCGAAATATATAATCCTACCGCCCAAATGGGTTCTGGTATTTCATCGACTGCACCGAAGATTTTTCTTCAAGAGGCTAACCTTCCATTTGCTGGTGCTGGAGATGGAATCGTGACGGAAATTGTGAAATAAGTAACATGAAGCATTGACACAACTATCACTCTAAACTAAAACAATCCCTGAAAATGCTTTTGATGAACCGAAGATTCATCCCGGTCCTAGCATTTCAACGACTGTTGACTGAAGTTGAGTTTAAGGCCTTAAAAACAAAAAGAATATTGTTGTTGCTTGTGTTCCTTTAAAAAATTATATTAATGTGTAAAACGTTTATAATGAATTTAATCGAGACAATTTAAATATTCGTCTTACTTAGTGAGCAATAGAGAACTTTTGTTTGTGTAAGGTTTCTAATTCCTTAATTTACGACGACGATTGCCTATTAAAATTGTTATTCAATAGATGTGTCATACCAAAACGGTACCAAAGATAATTTAAACAGGTACTATTACTTCCACTACAAGTTTTTAAAAGGCCAAAACGGTACCAAAGATAATTTAAACAGGTACTTTTACTTCCACTACTAGTTTTTAAAAGGCAGCGATGCAAAGAATCGATATTGTCTGCATATCTCAATGCTTGTTAAATGTTTTAACCAAAATAATAATGAAACTTTGTATTAATTAGCTGCAAATACAACAATAAACCCATTTTTTTCCATGCAATCCTGTCTTTTACTACAAATAAAAGGTAGATTATTGGCAAGTTAATATATTTTCGTGGCTCTTACTAAAATTTTCACATAATTTAGCAATCATGACGTTGCAGTTAGCGCCATCCAGCAAAAAAATTTTTGTAGTAAAAGCCACTCAACTTCGAAACCCTAATAGGTACAAAGTTCTTGTTTATATCAATTGAAAGTTCCCAAAGTTCTACAAAAAAAGAACTAAAAGATATAAATATAACTATAACAACAAAAAAAAGACAACGAAATCTGTAAAATATTTTTTGTTTTTTGGCTCTCCTGAAAAGTATCGTTTTGGCGTTTACTGCAGTTGATCTTAGAAGGGTCGATATAGGCACCTACTGTTTTGTTCTAACTTGTCCCAAATATATTAATTAATTGCGATTATATACTTGCTGCATTCCTAACAGTAAAGTATTCACACAATGATTGATATGAATCAAGAAATAAAAAATTAACACTTTACATTTGAATTGGATATATTTCAACAAAGGAAATACAATCTTACAATTATATCGCGAAACTAAATTTAATTTCACGATTGTCGACCATGTTGGGTTTTGAACTACATTTAATTTTAAGCTCTATGGCAAAAGGCAAAAAATAAATTTTCCAATGTTCGCAAAAAAGTTTTGATTTCAACATCGTCTGCTTATACAGGGTTTTATAAAAAATACCGCTCTTGGCCTGTGGTTGTTTATGTGTAAACTAACAACTTTTGTTCCCTAGCGGTGTTCCCGAAGCGGTCCTACAGTTTTTAATATGAGCGTAACCTAACCTAACTGAAAGTTGAAACCCGTCTCGTTTCACAAAGAAAATGGTAGTGAGATCTTAATAATTAGATTCAGCCGCACACCTAGGTAATAAATAAGGACAGGCCCCTTCTACAAAATGAGCGACAATTTTGGATCTGTCAAGTGGCGCATAAGATGGCGTCACCTAGGGTACAAATCTTGGCGCTCATCTGGCGCCGCATATCACGCAAAGCTAGGCTAGAATTATTGAATGGGGCGTCTCCCTACTTTTGTCATCTCTATGAATTCAGTAGATGTTAGCGCAACTCAAATTCTAAGTGGCGACATCTATTTTTTGAGACTTGCAACTAGTTTTAGTGCCAGCTCATGGGCTTAAAATGCGAACGAACAGCGTTTTGGAAAGCACCTTTTCCACATTTCCTCTGAATGCATGCGATAAGCTTGAGCGATTTATAAGCGATAACGATCTATCGCTCCTGGGGGAGCGAGCGAGTTAATCTGTTCAACGCTTTTTAACTGCTACTTCGAAATTGTTCTGCTATATACATTTTACTGCAGTTTATTTAAAATTATAATGTTATACTTACCACTAGTATTTTTTATTACTTATACTATGGGTTACAATATTATGATAATGGTTACAATAATAAGTTTTTCTAAAATCCATCTATAAGTCCTATCTATATACTTATAATAAAACTGTAAAGGGTCGAATTCTGTACATTGAAGATATTTTGAATATTTTTGTTGGAGGACACTATTTAGTCGATACTGAAGCCAAAACTGTAATTTGTTTCATTTTTGTCTGTCTGTCTGTCTGTCTGTCTGTCTGTCTGTCTGTCTGTCTGTTTCACGACCGCGCATCACGGCTAATCCGCTGGGTGGATTTAAATGAAACTTGACATGGTTATAGTTCATACTCCGAGGTAGGACATAGGATACTTTTTGTCCCGGAATTCATCATGGTTTCCCTGGAAGACGGCATCAAAGTCAAAATGTGTATTAAGTTATAATTCATTAACCCGTTGTCCGATTTCATTCATTCTTTTTTTGTTAGAAAGGAGGTTCTTTAATAATTATTCCGTATAAATTTTATCATCATCACTTTTGTAGTTCAGAAATTATAGACATCAGAACCTTAATCGATGAGTTCAAGTAGGTGACTTGATACTCGGAATGGACAAGCACCTAGGGCTAGGACGTAAGGGCTCAAGTCAGACTGGAGTACCCTTACAGCCGTAAATAATGCTTAGCAGAAGATTTTTCACTTTTAGGGTGAACAAAAAACATGAATTTATCACCACGTTATACCGTATCGCGCCATCTCTACAAATTATGTGGAACTTGAATGTAAAACTTGGAGATAGGTACTACCGAATTTTTGTTAATAATAATTAAATGTCATGTCATGTACTGTTCCTTGACTTTATATTAAGATGGCACTGTTTTTCACTTTTGTGGACATTCCTAGAGTGCCACGTCTATTTTTATCATCCGCAACATGGAAAGAGTAAAATAATGGTTCACAAATATTTTTAACTCTCAGGTCTTAACTGGTCCTAACCGATTGACCGTCATAGGTCTTTTAGAAATATATATTGCCCATTCTGATACTTGGGATTGTATTGAGATGAAGCAAAGATTTTTAACAGACTCTTATGTTGGGCTGGGGAATATTGTTAGTAGAGTATTTTATCCCAGTGGTACCTACCCGGCCGAACTCTGAAAGAAGATTTTCTACCACCAGTACAACTTTTCACATGATTTAATAATTTTTGAGATATTTCGTGGTTTCAGAATAAAAATTACAATGAAAAGGACGATTTTAACTGTCGATATTTCGATACATTGGTACAAGTCGTGGTCACGTAGTGACCACGACCTGTGCCATTGGGTCGAAATATCGACAGTTAAAATCGTCCTTTTGATCTTTCAACTACGTATTAATGAAACTTTATATTTTTTTATTAAAAAAAGGAGTTTTCAAAATCACCACAAGATAACCCGTGCGAAGTAAGAACAGGTTTCTGTACAACTTCACACCAGAATCCCGCGAAAATCAAGGAATTCTACGGTATAATGTAAAAAAATTGTAATTCACGCGGGCGGAGCCGCGGGCAACAGCTAGTATTATATAAACGCGAAAGTTTGTAGGTATGGATGGATTTCACGCCACAACTACTGAACCGATTTAGCTGAAATTTGGTAAATAGATAGCTTATAACCTGGATTAACACTAGGCTAGTTTTATCCCGGAGAAATCCATTGTTCTCACGGGATTAGTGAAGACCAAAATTTACGCGGGCAGGGTAGAGACGCGGGCAACAGCTAGTATCACATGTTGTGGCATATCATTTCAATATTGCAGTCCTAATGTAAAATAAGCAAGTATCATTCAGTAAATGTATCAAAATAATTCAGGCTGCAATATTGAGACTTATACCAAAGTTATAAACATTGTTAAATTCAACACTGATTTTAATGTAATGTACGTAGGTAATTATTTCTTTTTGCACATGCCAGGAAACAAATATGGACCGAAATGGTTGAAATAAAAAAAAATGATTTCGCAATGTATTCGATCCGCCATATCTATACCTAATTGATTTGTATTCACCGAAAGCATCGGCCACCCTATTATGACCTAGCTATGGAGCTTGTGTCTCCTTTGAGCCTAAAACAGTATAAAATTAAAAATATATAAACGAAATCAGTATCTATACTTATATATGTACATTAGTATTGCTCAGAAATCGGCAACATAAATCCAAGTGGCCGTCTTATCGCTGCACGACGTGATATATTAGAGCGTGTGCCCATTATTACAGGTCGCTTTGGAAAATGGTGCTTTACTTTAATATGTTCGACCATGGTAAAGGTAGATCGATTCAGTACAAGCCTTTTTTTACTCCCTGCAAGTTCGTACTTGACTATGATCAACACTTTTTGCACGATCAATGTTACGCCGGTTTATCTGTTTCATCATTCTTTAAATGGATTAAAAAAAATTATATATTAGTATGTACAAATGGATGTATCGAAACTTTGCCTAGACAATAATGAGAATCCCGATTTTACCATTTGGGTACGGAACTCTAAAAAAAACAAATAATATTGTGATTAGTCTGGTTGTTTGGAGGTTTTGATGTGTAACCGAATACCATATAGTAGGTATTGGCGCCCTACTTTTATCTTGTGTGTCCTTGCACTAAGATCGTAAGGTGAAAATTGAAATAGTCTTGTTCTTGTAATGATATATCAATGATGGCTGAGGTAGAAAAACAGCCGCTCGTCACACAATATTTCACCAATAAAACAAAAATAATATTACGTCGCTACACTTTTTATTATATCACAAACTTCCGTTTTATCATAATGTGAACAGACACTTATTAGTTGTCGGCGACTTCTCGCTAGGCTCTTTGTTATACGGCACTAACGAGGCTCATTTATCGTGCCTACGACGACATATCGCTTTTTGCTAGCCCCGACATACGTATCTTCTATGTTTTGTCTTGTCACAATTTGTTATTTTCTTGTTATTGCACGGTTTATGTTGCTATTACGGTTTGTACACAATAAATAAGCTAAATGATTGCGTTTGGACATGATGATAGAATTAAAAAATATAATTTATAATAAGTATGTTTTTTTCAAAGACAGGAGTTTAATTTAAGTTCAATGGAGTGCAATAATAATGAAGGAACCTATGTACACGTTTTTTTCAGATTTTGAGGAAGGTTAAGAAGTGACTGTTTTACATATTACGGTCTTTTTCTAAGGATAACAGACTACTGTCAGTTCCTTATTTAATTCTTGGTTCTTATTTTGTAATACAACATCTCCAAAACTTAACATGACAGGGATAAAAATTACAGCAAATATTTTTAAAATGCACTTTTAATACACTTTTACCTTTATTGTTGATTTTGAAAAATAAAAAGAGTGATTATCAAACAATGATCCAGAAGTCGGGTGTAAATTGCAGTGTCTTAGCTACAGGTCGTTAAGTGAATTATATGTCTTTAAAGCACTTTATTGTCGGCATTACGATCTCAAGTGCTGTAACTTCGATAGACCAGCGTCAATATCGTCTGGGTAAAAGTTAACAACTTCATAAACTTTATCAACCTAGTAGACGAGTCGTGTGTGGTAAAAAATATTTATGATATGCTCATAACTTCGGCGTAAGCCTTGTGTATTCATATTTATTACGATACGGTTTTATTTCAATGTAAAATCTATGATTTTTTTAAGAGGGGCTATCTCCAGCACTTTTTTGTCCTTTTAGCGAAACAGATTTCATTTAAACTGTACAAGTACTAAATGATTGTAATATAGGTATGTATAAGTGCTAAATGATTGGAAGACATATAGAAGGAAGTCCTTTGTTACTTTCTGTAATTATTCTTATGGCTTGAAGTCCTTTGTCCATGATAGATGATAATTAATCCTCGATAGCACTTTCATTATTGTAGTTTGAGGGGTTGTAATATAGGGACTCGAGCTTTCGTTGGATAATGACTTTCGGAAAGTGAAAAATTTTCAAGACATAGCATCATGTTGCATAAGCACGTCCATCAGAGCATACAGTCCGACAAGGCTCTCTTGGCACTCTGTTGCAAAAGAAAGGCAGCCATAAAATAAAATCTCCTCAATTTTACTTCAATTTTAGTTTAAAATAGTTAAAAGTAAGCAAAAGCAACATAACATACAATAGTGATATACTGACAGAGCGAACTATCAAACAGTAGCACAAGATAGCGGCGTTAGTTCAGACTTCGGCCACGCGCCTAAATAGCCTTGTCGCACTGTACGTAAGTATTCAGTGTTGATCTTGACCGTAGACCAAGAGCGTTGACCTTGGATTATTGTAAAATAAGCTTGACTGATGGATGTGCTTAAGCAACATGATGCTTTAATAATTTTTAATTAATAAATAATATATTTTATCGAGTCCGGGGACTGATATTTCTTCACTATTGAAGTGTATAATAAGTATGACACAATCACCTCGCGGAAAGGTAGCAGTAATTTTGTACCTTATATAGTATATTGGAATGCAAAAGCTGAGGGCTACCTGGGTAAAAGAATTAGTTATGAAGGTACCACGCTTCGTTGCAATGGAATTAATAAGGTTTTAGTCTAATCATTTTGTATGTTGATTAGTGGAATTGAAAACTAAAATGCTTTTTTTAGTTGTGAAAAATTTTATTTTGAGGGAGTGGTATGAAATAAATCCTTTTGCTGACTGTACAGTGTACGTAAATGATGTATACCTATAAATACAATTTTTTCATTACTGAGCAATTTTCTTCAAACATTCCCTACGGCGGTTAAAGTTATAATGATATCCGTATTCATTCCCTAAAAGGAAAACATTCATACCAACGAAACAGATTCCCATTATAAGGGCTTTGCTTCATTGCACATAAAAATTCGGTTTGAATTTGAATAAAAGAGGTTTATTGGAAGAGCTATAAAATTGAACGACGCTTTTGTTACGTCATTTATCTGCAAGTAATTTTCTAGTTAATAAACTTATAAGTAAAACAGAGGAAATATAATTAAGGGCCGATTTTTTAATCGCCAGATTAACGTTAACTAAGGTATAAATATTACGTTTTGACAGGTTTTGTATGACATATGTTTCAAAGTTCCTTAAGCAGTTTATCTGGCGATTGAAAAATCAGCCCTAAATGTTTTTGCTTTGTGAGCATATCTACCATAATTATTAGTCATTTTTTAATGAAATAAGTACCTAACAACATACTCTATTTGAACAATGCACTAGATCTTTACTTAAAAACATGCCATGCAAATTTTAGTCTACAAAAAATGGGTGACTATTAATTATTATTCATTGTGGTCAAAAAAAGAACTTGAAAGGTCTCACAAAACAAGTAACCTTATCGTTATAGTTGACATATCGTACGTTAACATTCTTATAATACCATTCAACGAAGGAAAATACGTTTAACAGAAAAAAAACACGATGTATTTAAAAGTACTCCCCTATACATTTAATTTACATAAAAAAATACACGCAATATTTTAGTACTTGATGAATGGTGCGACGTTATAGGTTTAATTAAGGGGAAGCACGCAATTCTGGTCGAAGGAACGTCGAGTTACCTTGAAAATAAACGTAATCACCCTAAACTAGGCTTTTAAATAACGAGATTTCCATTAGATTTTGAGATTACTTTGTTTGGGTAAGAGTCTAGTTAGTAGGGGTGATGATACTTTATTCAAGACATATTGTAATATTACCATGCCTAAAATGGTTTCAAGTTTAATGAAGAAGATAATGGCGTACTTTGATTAATATCTCTCTTCAGCTATAATGTTTTCTGGGACGAAAAGTTGCCTATAGTATTCCACTCTACTTACTTGCCGTGTGATTATCAACGTGTCGGTTTAAGTCCCGTCAAAATCAGTTTAGCCAAAGATTACTTAGCCTGTTTACATAGTTAAACATTAAAACAAACAAAATTTTGAAATGAATAAATATTATAAAACGACATTTTTTTTTAAGTAACCCACATCCAGTGATTTATTATATAAAAACAGGTGATCTATGCCCACATCTTTCTAAATATAAATTGGGTGCAGATGATGAATCAGTGAGTGAGGACTCTTGTTTTTATTTAAAATTTCTAAGATATAGGAAAAACGTTTCGTGGATTACATTATAACAAGAGCTTGTAGCCCTCAGGATCTTTTGGATTAAAATGTACACAAAATGTAAATAGGAAATTGTATCGCAAGTCCTCGGGCTACACTCTCGATAACCCGCCCTATAAACACTCATCAGTGTCCCCTAAGCTTAGGACAAATTCTTTTGATCTTGTTTAGGGTAAATATTTCCATTTATATGTAAATTTAAAGAATTTGAGTCTTTTGCAGATTTTGTGTGCATGCGTGTTTATACAAAGGCGTCCATCCCGAAATTCATTATAAGCTGCTATTCATCAATATACTATATAATTAATTTATACTCCTCCTTGCACGCTCACAGCTAATATGCATGCTCACTCTCTGTCACAAGTGAAACTATGGCATGCTGTAAGCACTCAACATGTTTGTGGACGTTTTTGATGTGCGAAATGTAGCCTTAAGGCCCATAGCTGGGCACCGTTAATCAAATAGTTAACTTCACACTTCTTACATGCACATTAACTTATGTTGAAGTTCTCGTCTGAAAACGAGGCTCGTTTTGGTGTTAAAATATCTTTACCCGTGAAAAACAAACGTGGAATAGATAAATGAATATCTGGGGTCTGATTGCGTAAGAAAAACGTATTCATCGTTATCGTAATCGCTAGTAAATTCTGCCCCGCGATTGGCTGACCCAAATCAGGAACCCAATAAGCGGGCAGAATTTGTAAACAATTACGATAACGATGAATACATTTTGCTTAGACAATCTAGGGGTTCTCCGAGGTAGGCACATGCACATTGAACGAGTCATTTAATTAATTGAACGAGACTTGTTGTTTCACACTTGTCAGTCCCTGTTTTTCGCGCCGCGCCGCGGTGCTGTGCGATAAATAATAGGCATTGGATTAACGATTAACGGACTTTTGCATATTAACGGAAGTTAACGTGGTTAACTTAAAAGTTACTCCGTTAACCAAATGTTAACTTCGTTAATTAACGATTAACGGATTAACGAGTTAATGCACAGCTATGTTAAGGCCCAAGATTTAAATCTTTAGAAGAATAAATCCTATACCTTTAAACGAGCAATTTTTGTATATATGTATATATATTTCTTTATAATCTGAATCTCGGAAACGGCTCGAATGATTTTCATAAAATTTAGTATGCAGGGGGTTTTGATGGCGATAAATGGATCTAGCTAGGATTCATTTTTAGAAAATGTCGAATTTACCAAAAAAAATGAAAATATGACTCCTGCTGCCATCTGTTGGCCAGTAGTTATACTACCGAGCGAAGCTCGGTCACCCAGATATTCAAACTTTATAGGCTATAGTAAATCAAAGCATGAGCAATATACTGAACTACCTAGAAGGAAAAACGCTTGTGGATTTTCCGACAAAAGCGTACATTGATAAAAATCTAGATAAATATTACCATTTTTCTTAAATTGCAGCCTTTACTAATTTTGTGTGTTCAGTACTTAAGTTTTAAATGCATAAAATATTCGACACCGGAAAGGCAGTGTCTAACTTTCGACTCCAAGAATCCCTCAAGCCATGCAAATGAGGAAATAACCGGAACTCTTCTGCGCAGCGCAAATTTTCTTCAGAACTCGTAATTTCCTTTGATCCCCTATCTATATTCAATGATCCAAGCGCATCGTAACGCTTCGTAAGCGAATCCACGTTATAACTAGGTATTATACTCGTACTTACGTTCTCATAAAACGAAACCAATCAATTTTATTTTTAACCGACTCCAAAAAAAAAATCTAGAAATAAAAATGGAATTATAAAATGATATTTTAACCTAAACACTAACACAGCACTAAACAAATTAAAACTTGTCTCGTAGTAGTGTGAATCTCACCTGATGGTGAGTGATGATGCAGCCGAAGAAGTTATCGTATTAACTTGGTTAAAGTATTAAAAACCCTATCAGTTGCAATAAAGCAATGTAATGAAAGGCTAAATTACTCTTTGTACGTCATAGTCAAAGTGACTCTGCATAAGCCATAATATGGAAGATAGGTAAGCAGGCAGCTACGTCGCGCAATATGCCACAATCATCTCATCTTTATTCTATGTTATGGAGGCAACTTCATTTTGGTTACCAATTCTGTATTCAGTGGCTCTAGAAGTGAAATGCCAGAGATGAATGACTGAACTTCATCTACTTTTGTGAAACTCGTCCATGCCCAATTTTTTTAGGGTTCCATACCAAAATGGTAAAAATGGAACCCTTATAGTGAGACTTTCTCCGTCCGTCCGTCCGTCCATCCGTCAGTACGTCCGTCCGTCCGTCTGTCACACTCGATTATTTCAGTAACTATTCAAGCTATCGACTTGAAATTTAGAATAGTTATAGGTAATAGTGACCCGACGTCATAACAATCGTAAAAAATTGAAAATTGTTTTTATTTTTATTTTAAAAGGGGGGAAAACTGGGTCGACAAAATTTCAAAATGAGATAACAATATTGAGTAGGGTATCATATGAATAAATATTGAGCGTTACTTGTGTATTCTAAAACTAATTTTTATTAATTTTTATGCCTGATAGTTTTTGATTTATTGGGCAAATTGTCGAAAAAAATACCGTTCCCCCCCCCTAAGTCACTGGCCTAAAGATCTTTGCGGAATAGACAGTAAGGTATGTATTACAAATTTGGCTTGTATTTTCGTTAATTAAATTTGAAAGGTAAATTAGTTTCCGAGACACGAGAAGCTTAATTCGTGGCAAAGCTGACTGACAAACGGATTTAATAGAATTTCTTTTTTCTTCTCTGTCCAAGGAGGACAAATCTCTCAAGGCCATCATTCACGATATGTAGAAAATAGATTTGAAAAGATATTCGGTGCATATTATAAACTTTGAAGTTTTACAGGAACTCTGTGTCCTAGAGTTGATATGCATCAGACGAAACGAAAAATGAACAAACGAATTAAATAAGTAGAGTAGGTAATTAGGTATACACCGTGTCATTGATCCGACACAAACATTGTGTGGACTGTGGACGTCCTTTCAACCGCTTTCTATAACCCACAGCTGGGCATCTTATTCTGAGTTTAATCATACCCCAAAAAACTGTACATCGTTAACTGGGTTCGTTTCTGAAAACAACGTGGGCTATAAGGGGAATTACTGTTATCCTTTGAATTTATACTCAGATATTATCGCTCCAATAAATAGCTACTACGTTCGATTTTCTCCAAATCGGTTGCTTACAAAAGTGACCGCGGCTTAAGTCGCCTACTTTATGAGCGGGATGTGTCCATGCACTTACAATAATGTAGCAGAAGTTTGCCATATCGATAAAATGAGTGGTTTAGTGTCGTTCTATACGTAAATTGAGGCGGGCATATTCGTGGTACTCACGTATTTTGTAGTAGTGGTAGTGCGGATTTATCGATTCTATATTTTGCTATTGATTTTATGTATACCCATTAAAATATATAGGATCGACATCATTTGAGTGGTAAATTTTTTTCGTATAAAGTCACAGATCTAGGAAACAATATGAATGCAAGAACAAGGCCCCGTCTACAAAATAAGCGTGACTATTTTTAATCTGTAAACCTAGGGAAGTAAACACAGTACACGAACATTTGACAGCAAATCTTGGCGCTCAACATGGCGCCGCATGTCATGCTAAGCTAGGCTAGAATGAACGAATTGGGCGCCTCCTTAGTTCTCTTATCTCTATGTGTAAAATACGTATTCTTACAAAAATAACAAAGGACGGAAAAAGCAAATGGTGGGCTTCCATGTTTCCTAAATGTAGACATTAAGCGTGGGGTCGTGCAAATGGCGACTGAAGTATCACAAGACAAGCTGGTCGGCTAAATTACGACCGCGGCCCGCGAGCCTCGTTGCGAAAACTGCGGGAAAACTCCCGGATAATTGACGCGGGTGCTTAGGAGCGGCCGCTCAAATAGCACGAGCAGTGCAATAAAAATTGTAATTGTAGCTTAGATAGAAATAGTAAAGATAGGCCGATCCGAGCATTTTACGTAAACCTTCTTCATACAAGCAAACAGTAGCGTCATCTGTCAAAATACCCGCCGCCGCCGCTGCCCGAACTACTGCGTGGCCTTATACTGTTGGTACTTATGACACCCATAAACTGGCGACATTTTTTCGCGCTGTTCGCCCTGTCTTTAGGGTACAAGTCTGTGAGTTGTAGGCTAATCTAGAGCATAGTAAAAAAAATACAAGAAAATATTTTTAACATTATATTAGAATACTATAGCTAACTAAGTTGACCTGACAAACGTTGTTTTGCCCTTAAGGGGAGTGAAAAGTAGCTTACGACCTATTCTCAGACTTAATAAACACACACCGAAAATTCATAATAATCGGTAGAACCGTTTCGTAGGAGTTTGGTAACAAAAATTGACACGAAAATTTTATACAGAAAGAAGAATAAGAAGATAAAGAACATTGAATGGAAGCAGGCGTTATTTTGCGGAAATCCATAATTAGCAGGACAGATTAATTTGTTTTGCTATGATCTGCTACTTGAAAAGATTCTGTATGGTACAATATACAGGAACTCTACGATTTCGCATTGTGAAGTCAACATCTCCTGAGGATGTCCCGGTGTTGGTACCTACGAAACGTGCGTCCAAGAAAGTGTAAGAAATTATAGCTGTTTCATGTGGGTAGTGTTCCTGCATATTGTACCATACAGAATCTTTTCAAGTAGCAGATTATAGCAAAACAAATTAATCTGTCCTGCTAGATAAAGAACAGTTGGTTGGGGAAAAATGGCCATATTGAATTTAGTAAACAAAAACACTTTAGCTAATATTTAATAGCCTGATATTCAATAGCTAATTTTTAATAGCTGACATTAAATTTTATTTAATAGCTATGTAAAAAAACTCAAGACTTTATCTATCATTGAAAAAATCATTTCAATCAATCATTGAAAAAAAATTAGAAGTTTTTTAATCTTTTTTTCTAGGTATTCTTAGAAGCCCTGAAATTTGATGTATACCGACTACGATTTCCATAGGGTCTATTGATAGAATGAATAAAAACATTATATTCAATAACGGAGGAAGCATAAACCCAATACAAGTCGATTTCAGACATGAAGAGTGTATTTACATATAGAAATGCAATGAAATTTTCCCTTCTATTGAAAAGTATTTGAAAGGAGCTGCTTTGATGGAAATAATATGAAATTCTTCATGATCCAGGAGTGGCAGCGCTTGACTATGTGAATTCAAATAGAAGGTATGTTATATACGACTATAATGTAGTCGTATTCATACGGCCAGTAGTATTTTATCTACAGTTTGGCTCCATAATAGTTTACAACCTAACGTTAAGGTTTTAATGAGTGTAAAAAAATCTCATATTCAACAATTCAATAAAATCATTTGGTTATGTTATTGTATAATGTAAGAAGCTGAAGCTGTATGAGGGTATAAGGAAGATATCTTCCTCGATACTTAACTGCGTTTGGTCTGGTTCAAATGCGAAATTGAACCACAAATCCCAGTAAATTTTATGTCACATTAGAACGCAGAGATGATTTGTTTATCAAGTTACATGATATAACAATTTTATGTCCGCAAAAAACTCCACATTGCCCACCGAATCGTTTTTGTGACAACAACGGGGGCAATAAAGGGTTTTATTGTTATCCTTTGAATTTATATCCAGATATTATCGCACCCATAAATTGCTAACACGTACGGCTTCCTCTGAATCTGCCCTCGGAAAAGTGACCGCTGGATAAACCACTTTCTTTATGAAAGCGCTATTCCGATAAAAGCTATTTTATAGTATAAAGCCTACTTTACTTTCTTAATACCAGAAGGCTGTTTCCGAGACGAAGGTGAGTATTAAAGAGACTGGAATAATGAAGTACACTAGAGACTAGAGAATGTAGGTAGTCTAGATAACTAAACATTGTGTAAGTATAGTAGTCTGTACGATTGCACAAACCAATGTAAAATTCTCTCTATTTTTGAAAATCTAGAAGGAGTTATAAGGAACTCTGTGAATACCACTTATCCTGTAGATATTATTGTTTTTTTTTGGCTAAAAAAATCTTTAAAAGAAAATCACTAAGAGCTATCATTTAATTATTTAATGCCGCTTCCATGGATAGTATAAAATAGGAAGGAGGCTTGTTCCGCCAAGGTAAGTTAATAACCTAAAACAAACAAGGACAAATAAACCACAGAATATAATAATCGAAACTGAAAATGATTTGATGAGTGAATCATAAAGTAATAAGAACACAAAGGAATACTACAATCTAGAACCTCCTCTTTCTTTTGAAGAACAAAGATGTATGTCTCTGATGTGTTCCTAATGTTTTAGTCTCTTCCTGCAACGTCGGCGCCAAAGTGATTTATCATAAGGCAACACGCTGCGGTCGAGATGAAAAATAAAAGTAATTCCTTTTGTATTTGCCGACTACGGCGCACTATACGCCAAACGTGTGAATAATGGTCCCAGTTTGACGTAACGAAGGTTAGTTCC
Source organism: Coenonympha glycerion (assembly GCA_963855885.1). Classification (NCBI taxonomy): domain Eukaryota; kingdom Metazoa; phylum Arthropoda; class Insecta; order Lepidoptera; family Nymphalidae; genus Coenonympha; species Coenonympha glycerion. The sequence goes on from OY979632.1 coordinate 5,175,553, forward strand.
TTCTGTTCTCTTTTAGTAAGAAGAAAACTTATTGAGATGAATTCGCCTTTCAATTGTTTTTTTGTTCAACAAATTCCTATTATACTGGATTCTTCAGCTACGTAACAAAAACACCTAACATCTATGAGAGCTGTCAAATAAGAATGTCAGAACTTTTTAGTTTTTTTATATGGTATTATGATACTACGATACTCTAAGATTTCGCATTATTAAGTTAACATCTCTTGAGCATGGGTGTTTTCGGTGTCGGGACGAAACGTGCGTCGAAGAAAGTGTTGGAAAACTGTGTGTGGTGTATCACGTGGGCAGTGTTCCTGCATATTGTACCATACAGAATCTTTTCAAGCAGCCGATTATTGCAAAACAAATAAATCTGTCCTACTAATTACGATAGTCTACAAATTGATAAAACTACCTTTAAACATCGTACTAATATAGACAAAATAAATACATGTATTATTTATTTTAATCTTTTAACATAAATATAGGTATTCTAAACAAGAAAGGAAACAATGTCTACCAAGTTAATTAAACATTTTTCAAAGTTTGTCACTTTGCTCAAAAAAAGGATACCAGCTTCTACATTTTCATACTAATTACTTGGTAAAGTTGGAGCATTCGATTTTTCACCTTTTTTGCCGTCTAAAACTTAATAAACAGTTACAGAAGTTTACCGCAGTTTTGCACAATCCCTATGCAGAGGATGCATTGTTGTACGGGTCAAGAAACTCAAATAGGTATGACAACCTCACAGGATGTAGGGTGACCAAATCATAAAATAATCTGAAAGTAGGTAATAAAATAAAATCCCTGATTACGTATACCTACATTTAGAGAAAACGTACCTACACCATATTACTTCAATTGCGCCACGGATAACTCATTAAAGTGATCTGAGGTTCACACAAAGGTTTAATTGACAATAACAAATATAAATATCCAATTGGAATGTCAGAGACGTCGAGAATATAATAAAATTAATTCTGTAAACGTATTTAAGAATAATAATTTAATAAAATGCAAAAGAGTTGCAGAGCTTTTATAGAATGTAATGACAAAAGTATAATAAGGTTCAGGTTTAATATGAAATTTATAACTGTTAATGAATATTAACATTAACATAAGGTATAAAAATGAGACACATTGGTTGGGTTGAGACGATGACGATGAAATAGGGAATTCCTTGTAAACACGTGAATCCTGGAAAACCTACTCAGAGAGCTTAGCAGCGCTTATCAGATTTGATAGAGCCGAGCAAATCAAATTTCGAATTCTATTGTTGGAACCTCGGCAGCTGTATGGAATACTTTCCTCAAAATAGTTGAACTAGATAATTTTAGGTTCGTAATATTAACGACTATAATACGTGCGTTTATAATATTACTAACAGTTAATTATTATTATTTATCTAGTTCCGGTAATAGGTGTGAATTTAATAACATTAATCATTAATGTTGGTAACATTACATATTCCTCGTCTCGTCATTATATTATAATTTCTAATATAATCAAATGCTATTTATTTTATAATAAATATTTATCTACGCTCATTGCTTAAAGTTCGAATTATAAAATAAAATGTGTCACATATTGACCTACTTTATTCACAGACTTGTATAATTATTAAAAAGTTATTCATTATAACATCGCTGTACTATGGAAATAAAGTGTATTCGTTTTGAGTTGAGTTAAAAGGTAAACAAACTAACCTTTTGGCATACACTTCACTTCTCAACCATTTTTCACGATGTTAAAGTTGACCACAAACAACATCTGAAGTTACCTTACGTATAACATTTCCACTATTTTATCCACTATTTTAGCAATATCTTTATGAAAAACTGAATCAAAACACAAATAAAGTATGACAGATAAAACTAAAATTTTAGTTGTGACTTCGGATTTTTATCATTGACATTAGTGTTGCGCAGAGCGGCAATTGCAACCACAGACAAAAAACGAACGATTCATACTTAGTCAGTGACCGTAGTTACATCGATTAATTCGTTCAGAATCGATATCACTATCGTTATTTGATTATAACTTGTTAACGTGTATTTAAAAATCATGCTATTGGGTCGTAAATACTGACGTAATAAATAACAACAATATTGTTATAAAAAATTTTACAGGGTCGTTTTTTAAAGATGTTTTGGTATAATAATAATAACTTAATATTTGGGTATCGCGATGGTACGATATAATAGAGGAAGGAGTACAGTTATTAGACGTTAGTTAGGTATACCTTTTATAACTTTTAGTCCTTTAATGACGGTAACTGTCCAACAAAAATAAAATAACGAGTAAATATGAGTAAAAAAATTTAATATTCGACAATTTAACTGTGCCTAGTTATATAAATAAAATCAGCATGTAGATTTACTTTATTCATAGACGAGAATATTTTCAAATAAAAATATTCGTGAAAGTAGGTATAGTAAATTACTGCAGCGGCCAGCAAAAGAGGCATTTAAAATAAAAATAAGTAATACGTAATATAAGTAAAATAAATAATATTTTAGTTGTGTTAAGTGTCACAAAAGTTTCAATGTTCGTGACCATATTAACGAATTATCTTTTAGTCAAAATCATGAGGTTTTGAAGCGGGATTACTTTTTACCAAACTCAAAGACTTCATACAAGCAAGTATACAAAACTCTTTTGAATCTCATAAGAATAATATAATAATGAAAGTATATTTTGTTTAAATCCGAAAACTTCATGCGTAACTTTTTTACGACAGGAAAACTAGTCTAGTCCCTAATACTTAGGCCGATCGCAAAACGTGCCGAGTTCGTACTAACGATATGCGAAACAACAAAAATTATCCAGATTTCTGAGATATAACAGTAACATGTAAAATATTGACGGGCTTGAGTTGGTACTTGCATTGAAATACTTATAGAATAAAAACAGTTACGTCCTCCTAAGGGGCTTCAAAGCAAATAGATCAAGAAATATTAATAGAGGGCGTCCACGGCTTCAATCGCGTGAACTCTCTCGCGTTTATCCCTTACGGGGCTGAATTTTCAAAAATCGACCTGAGATGATGTCCCTTCAAGTTATAATAATTAGCAGCTGTTTGCTCAATTAGTCCAGTGACTTGAGCTGATACGTTGTTTAATCAGACAGTAACTTAATACATCCTCTGTTCCGTTTATTTATGCTAAATATGGTCGTTATATTACTTAAAAACTTCTTTAAGTTGTCTTTTTTAAATATTTCAATAAAATACTGACGTTTATCAAGTTGCAAGGGGCAACAACAATCTCTAGTTGTTATTGAGACGCGCCGCAAATGTGGCCAAGTCCTAAAGGTCCGTCGTAAAATTACAGCGGCGCGACCAACCCCTCCCACGTTCAATACCCTCTCAAGAAGTATTACTCGTATTATGAGGGGTCACAAAGTGAGGACGGCGATATTGGCAGCCCTTACCAGGCGCCGTAAGAAGGTGAGGAAACTTCACATAAAACCCAAGGAGGCAGGTGCGTTCCATTTCGCAGGCGCTGAAATGTGACCGTATCTCACGCTTCACGCGTCATTACAGCTCCTTACAACGTGTACATTCGGCGCGATGTTATGCCGAAAGGGGAGCGCATAATAATAAAAATCTTACGGCGCTCAAGTGCGCAAAGGTTGGGATTTACGCGAGGAATAGTTGCTTGTAACAGCAGTTTTTTAGTTTTGCACGGAATTTTTTCTACGATGGATAATAACCTTTTCTATCGCGCAAGTCTCTAATCTAATTTCAAATATTAATTTCATGTGCCTTAAAATAGTACCTACTACACTTTGCAAAATGCTCTCTATTGGTTTTGTACAAAAAAATTAGCCAATAAACACCAAAATAAAAAAAATCTGGAAGTTAAATAAGGCTGCAATGAATTTTAATTCTCATTTCTCTTTTAGCCGTCCGTTAACAATGATAACAAACACTTATTTATATGTAAGAGTTTTTTAATTAAAGTTCAATGGTTTAAAAAGCAGACTGAAACGTGAATGGTTGCAATTATGTAGCTTATTGATTGGTAATTAAAATAGTAAGTATGATTTGTTTTTTCAAAGCTCCCTATTATTCCATTGTTTCAATGACGATTCACCATCATGCAGTTTTATGGGGTTGATTATGTCATCAAAGGAACCGTAATCAGCGCTCTCATTAAAATTGTTCCGAGGGTTTTTCCCATTCCCCATTTATCAACTGCCTTGTGACACACACACACATTGACGCCGCTGAGAAGTGACACACTTTTCATTTTTATACAACCCTCATTTACAACGTAGCTTTTTAATTACAGAGGAGTTACATTTTTTTTTGTCGTAACATAATATTTGTAATCACAAAAATATCAAAATAGATTGCGATTATTAAGAAGAAGAAGAAAAACGTTATTGTACACGTGAAAAACAAGATACACATAAATAGAGAGAAAAAATAATGATTTGATCTTGATCGCTGCAAGCAATCTCTTCCTCGCAAACGTTGATTATAGTAAAATATAACGGAAGCATGGGATAGGTATTAGTAGAATTTCTTTTTCTATTAATTTTGATCGGCAGACACTTTACTATTTCTGGTTTATAATCAATCGGAATAGATAATACAACAGATATTACAACTACAAACACGAACATTGATGAGCAGTGGTTAGGATGGTGACGGAACCAACGCAGACAGGCGCGGTTATAGTACGCAAAGGCATCCCGTACTCCCTCCAAAGTGACCGACTTGAAAACATATAGCTAGAACTGGGTGTGTCAGTCATTTTATATTTATAAAAAGATAGTAGGCACCATTGATTATATTAATAATCATTGTCAATAAAGACCAATAAACTATTCTTTCAATAATTATATTTTAAAACACTCTACTTGTTATGCCTTTATCATCTTTTAAAAATTATATGATCTTATAAGAATTTTATCATTCGACCAACTTTAACCGCTCTACTAAACGAAAATAAACTTAGCAGAGCGACTCGTTGGGTATTGTTTTATTTTATTGTTATGACGCAATAAAAGTTCACGCAGTAAATAAACCATAGCCTTTTTTATCAACAGACTTTTACAGCAACTCTCATATCTCCAAATGAAATCATACTAAGCGATAAGATTTTCATTGCTCCTACTTCTGTTACTTTATTATAACGATGAGAATAACTTGATGTAATAAAATATAACATAAGATTTATCGAGCACTTTATTGTTTTGTGTTACAGACAGCAAAATTAATCGGTCTTCAATAAAGGCAAACCTACAAATGGTTAACAATTTCCAACACTCTTTGATTGTACACATAAGTACATATTACGTAGGTATATATAAATTTAACTTAACTTGGTTTTCACGTACATATGCCGCGTACATTTCAGTTTATAAAGCTTCTCAAAGGCTGCCTTCGTCAACATTTTCTTCATTTCAGATTTAAAAGTTAATTATGGAGAGAGAGTTCAATAAACATGGCTGCAATAAATCTCGCCGTTGAGTTCGAATAAAAGCCCCTTTTGACTTGATGTAGAGGTAAGTAGAGTCATGTAAGGCGCACCAACACGTCTTGAAATTAATACGCGGAATTACTCTCCTTAACGTCACATAAATAATATTGATGGTGACTGGCAGCAGTTAAACGAACCATAAATGCCGGCGCTGTAACAATTACCTTGGGCTTGAAATATCTTAGGGCTTTTCCTTCAGTCATATAATGGTGAAGTTGGGTTACGATATTATTTTCTTCGTTGTTTTAGGGTTGCACTTTTATGATGTCTGATTCTCAAGTAAGAAAGTTATCTGAGTGCGGTTTCGTTGCATTTTAAAATGGGAACCTAAGTCTAGGAGTAAATTCCTAGGTGAAGTATTCTAGAAATAGAGTTGGTCTTGCATTGCTAGTAGGTAGAGATAAGGTCGTGCTGATATCTATTTATTAATGTCGAAGGAGACTGAACATGAAAAATTCTTTGATGGCCAACTTACCGCCGTAGATCTGCAGGCAGAACTAAAGCAAATCGATAAAACTGTTTCTATAAACCTTGAAATAAGTTCTATTTACATATTATATTTTTTCTTTTATATCCAGAAATAAACATTTAAAGGCTTAATTTGCAGTACATTTGTTTTAAATAAAATGATGATTGTAAATATACACGTCATATTTATATAAAGATTTTCATTTATTCACAAAAATTTTCCTTTATGTATCTATACTTATAATAAAACTGTAAAGGGTCGAATTCTGTACATTGAAGATATTTTGAAAATTTTTGTTAGAGGACACTATTTAGTCGATACTGAAGCCAAAACTGTAATTTGTTTAATTTTTGTCTGTCTGTCTGTCTGTTTCACGACCGGGCATCACGGCTAATCCGCTGGATGGATTTAAATGGAACTAGACATGATTATAGTTCATACCCCGAGGTAGGACATAGGATACTTTTTGTCCCGAAATTCATCATGGTTTCCCTGGAAGACGGCATCAAAGTCCAAATGTTTTTTAGTTATAATTCATTAACGCGTTGTCCGATTCCATTCATTCTTTTTTTGTTAGAAAGTAGGTTTTTTAAAGATTATTCCATACAAATCTTATCATCATCACTTTTGTAGTTCAGAAGTTACAGACATCAGAACCTTTAAGTTCAAGTAGATAGGTGACTTGAAACTCGGAATGCACAAAGAACCTAGGGCTAGGACGTAGGGTTCAAGTAAGACTGGAGTACCCTTACAGCCGTAAATAAATAGGCTTAGCAGGAGATTTTGTATGGTTTAAAATTTTTCACTTTTAGGGTGAACAAAAATCATGTAACTGGCGTTATCGCTACGTTATACCATATAGCGCCATCTCTACAATTTATGTGGAACTTGAATGTAAAACTCTGAGATAGGTACTACCGAATTTTTTTAAATAAAAATTAACTGTCATGTTATTTACTGTTTCCTGACTTTATATTAAGATGGCACTGTTAAGTCATGAACAGATTTAAACTTTATCATCCGCAATATGGAAAGGGTAAGATAATGGTTCACAAATATTTTTAACTCTTAGGTCTTATCGATCTTAACCGACTGACTGTCATCTAAGGTCTTTTTATACGTAAGGAAATATATAGCCATTATCCATTCTGATGTTTTGGATTGTATTTAGATGAAGCAAAGATTTTTAAAAGAAGCTCTTATATTATGTTGGGCTGGGGAATATTATTAGTAGAGTAATTTATCCCAGTGGTACCTACCCGGCCGAACTCTGAAAGAAGAGTTCTACCATCAGTACAACTTTTCACATGGTTTAATAATGTTTGACATATTTCGTAGTTTCAGAATAAAAATCACAATGAAAAGGACGATTTGAACTGTCGTAGAACAGGTTTCTGTACAACATCACACCAGAATCCCGCGAAAAATCAAGGAATTCCAGTAGGAAGGTATATTATGTAAAAAAATCGTAATTCACGCGGGCGGAGCCGCGGGCAACAGCTAGTTATATTATATAACATGTAATATAGTGCCAGTGAACCTGAACTAGTCACATAAGTATAGTGAACAATAAGACCTAATACCTTGTCTAGGTTAATTGGATTAGGGTCAAGATTTTTGTTTTACATAGCATGAAGACAGTAGGTTGAGATTAAGTGAAAACAATTTATATAAGGTATTAAGTTGTTTATTTAATATCGCTATCATTTTTGCTGCTTAAAAAACAATAAATACTTGAACGTAAAAACATATGTTTTCTAATAGAAGTATGAAAAGTAAACGTTTCCATTTCCATTAGAGTCCATTGTTTTGCTGGTTGTTATTGCGAAGGCTTTCCAAGCTATCGAAGCATTGTAAGCATGTCAGGGGGGACCATTGTACAAGTCGAGGACGGACCGGGCGGGCGGTCGCGCGATATGATAAAGAAAAAACAAAAATCTTCCTAATCGAGACTCGATGTTGTGAAAACAAAAGATTCTTTTAATTTTGCTTTTATAGCTTTTTGATATACACAGGTCTCCACAAGTCTGCGGTCTTCATGATTGCACATGTCGTATGATTTCGAGGCATACCAGTTTAATTTTTCGTAGTCGTGACTATTTTTTTACATGGTTATTTAAACCAATTTTTTCAACCAGGTGATGCTATACCTATCATCACTTGGTTGATAATCATTAATGATGTAATGATTTATTATATCGGTAATGATGTTTTATCTAACGAATGAATATCCTTAGAATAAATATGACGAGTTGATTTTTAAAAATTTAACATAACTTTTACATACCTCCATTTTGTAGTTTTACGTTAAAATAAATTAAAATATTTTTACGTTACTGTTCCATAAGTTGCAACTAAGACCTCATAAGAAGGCTCAAAGTCACTCAGCGGGCGATGGCGAGAGCTATGCTCGGAGTTTCTCTGCGGGATCAAATCAGAAATGAGGAGATCCGTAGACGAACCAGAGTCACCGACATAGCTCAACGTATTGCGAAGCTGAAGTGCTAGTAGGACAAGGCTCGTAGAACCGACGGATGTTGGGGACCCGAAGTGCATTAAAAATTGATGCGTATTGGTTATGAAGTAATTATTTTTTCATATTACAAAGCTTAGAAAATGCGAGTAAACATTTTAAATAGCAATTTTTTAATAAAAAAATCATTGCTATTAAAAATATATAGGCGCAGTTTGTTGCAAGTTTTTATGCTGATATTATGTCTCTCGCCTGTTTTCTGATCATATAAATTAAACGATTGTAAAAACATTATTATAAGCTTTAATAAGACTTTCTGTTTGTCAATGGCCATGAATATTTTTTTCTGAGGGCAGAATCCGGCCATGTCATTTGGCTGAAAAACATCACAGAGGTAAATTGCTGAAAGAGCTAATTTAGGAAAACCAGAAGGTACACTACTAATCCGATTAAAGTGAATAATTTGGTATAGCATGAATAACGATTGCGATAAAACTCGATAAAACCTCCGCTCGATATAAAAGCGCTCCCCTCCTTGAAACGCGGCGTGATTGAAGAGCTCCAGTCATGTAAAGTGGAAACTACACCTTGAGTGCGCCGCGAAATTAATAAGCTGAATTACTCGCCATTAACGTCACGTACAATAAATTAATGGAGACTTCGAACAATCATTGGGGTGTTTTTTGTATGTTAACATTAAAATTTGTCCAAATATAAACTTTTCTCTTTGAAAAGTGGGTTTGACTTTTTTTAATTCATTTGTACCCCTAAACCCTTTAACGCATATGGGACACGTTTGTCCCCGTACGTTTTTTTTCCGGAATCATTGTAAAATTTTAAATATTTATAAATTTAAAAGTACGTTTTACTATATTTTACTTGAGGTCACTAAGCATGATGGATTAAAAAGAAATAAATACGCGCAAAATTTTGAGTTTTTGGTCGGCTGATTAGTTTTTCTTGAGTTTCCATAACTATATATTATATGGTATTTTTTTCGAAAAAATCAAAAAAGGACACCCAGAAAGGGTTTCCCAGGGAGCGTCAATGCAGCCTTATAACAACTAGATTGTACCCACTGAGCAATTAGATCAATTTCAAATTTTCCTTATTATTCCGATAGATCCAATTTATTTAACAATCTAAATAGAGAACGCAATTAAAGAAAATTAAAAAATAGTTACTATTGTTATCTTCGAGTAAGTTATGAACTTTTAAATTTTAGTTGTGATCCTAATGCATGTTAAATGGATTTGAGAAGGCTGATTTATACCGGGAAGAATTAAAAAGAAACTCAGCAGCGCTATACGGAATCAGAACTTGATAAAATTATGTGTTATCTATTTAAAACCACTTCCTGTGTGCTGAAAACGGGGTGAGTCACTCAGACGTTGATTTGAATAAATAAATGGTAGACGATGTTACATTTAGAAGCTCCAACGTGTCAGTTTTCATTTGGAATCCATTGTTTCCTCGAAGAAATGTGAAATTCTTTTTGAGTATCTTATATTTCGACACTATTTTTCCTGATTTTTTTTTCATTTTGTCGTTCACTGTTAAGGAAGTATACAAGATGGCTGATTAGGGCGTGACCATTTAACACGTTAATTGTAAAACAAAAATTTCAATTTTTTGAGGATAGGCTTGATTTTCTTCTCGACAGGTAAGTAGGTACTTTTCGTAAAGGCTCCAATCAAATCTAGCCACATTTACGCTAAGATCAGATTGAAAGACCCCGAACAAAAAAGTGTTTTTAAACAAGGTTCATGTATGCAATTGTACAGTGCGTACTGTTACACCCTTAAACTGTAAAGCTTAGTGCTGACTGGACTCCAACCACCCTAGGTTATATAAGGGAAGAGCTTGAACTCCAGTCAGTCTCGGCTCATACCTCATAGAGGCAACACGTCTCTAAATCTTGTTCCAATTTCGAGTTGAATAAAGTTTATTTACTCTGAATCTTGTTCTAATTCCGTGTTTTATTAATAAAGTTTTTTTTTAAAAAGACTGCGCCCCGATCCCGTGTAACATTGGTGGCAGCGTCAAGGGATACAAAAGTTAAAGTATCCTCGGACTCCTAGTGTTCAAAAGAAGAAGTGAAATAAAAACTAAGTTCTGTGAATAAAAAACAATTCCAGTGAAAAGTGAAAGTGTCTAAGTGTTTTTTTTAAATAATAAACAGTTCCAGTGAATTCTGTATAAAACCAATTAACCAATTAACTGTAACTCCTCTGTATCCTGTAAATAAACAGTGAATTCATCTGTTTTCTGTATTGTATGTGTGAGAACTTTGTACCAGTGCCAACCGCTTAACTACTGAACCATCGGGGCATCCGTTATCGTGTGGAATGCAGCCGCTGTTCGTATTCGTCACCGCCGTACTCAAGTGAGTCCAAGTGTTTACATTTCAAGTTCAAGTGTTTATCTTTGTGCCGGACGCAATTGCTTTAATTTAAACAAAGTCCAGACTGTTTACATTAAGAATGCCTCTCGATACTAAACAAACGGAAATGGCCGAACATTCTCCGGTTTTACCGCCTAGGACTGTAACAAAATCAACGACGACTCCCGTGATGGAACTAAGTGTATTGTTTAAGTTTATTAAATCATATGACGGATGTCGCGAAACACTTAATTCTTTTCTTATAAATTGTGACAATGCAATCGATTTAGCCAATGAAATTCAGAAACCTATATTGTTTAAATATATATTATGTCAATTGCAAGGGAAGGCAGAAATTGCCTGTTCAATTAAAGATTTTTCCTGCTGGTCACAACTCAAGAGCTTCCTCAAAGAACAATTTTGCGAGAGGAAACATTACTCGCATCTCTTGGCAGATCTCCAAGAGAGCAAACAAATTCCACTTGAAACCGTCAGCCAATTCGCACTTAGAATAGAAACGTGTTTATCTCAACTCCTCACGGAGATCTCTATTTCAAATTCCGAACCAGGCCAATTATCCGGGCGCACCGCAGCCATGGAGGACCTTGCCCTCCACCATTTTACGATGGGCTTACTCCCTCGTATTTCTACGATAGTTAGATGCAGGTCTCCGAAGTCCCTGAACGAAGCCATTAACGTGGCAATATCAGAAGAACGAATCCAGCAAACACTTTATAAGAGGTCTCCCAATGATAACAAGAGTAACCGACCCAGGAACTCATTCACTCCTGTCCCGAAATCAAGCCCCGCACAATTACGGTCTACCAATTTCCAAACAAATGAAACATCTCCGAGATCGCCAATCATCTGCAGATACTGCAAATCCGAGGGACATGTTTTGGTGAACTGTAAAAAACGCGAATACAATAACAACCGCTTCCGGGAATCTCAAGCGCAAACATCTAGCCGAAATCCTAACTCTTTTCCGAGACCGGGCCCCAGTCGCGTAAACTTTATGCACGATGATATGATCGAATCACGCGATGAGGTCGATGCCATCCCCGAGAGAGAGGATTATTCCAATTCTTTAAACGAGTAGAGGTCCCGTCCTGGTGTCGTGCGGAACACCGAAATCTAAAAATCGATGCCAAACCCTCTGTGTCCACGGCAAAATCATACGCAGCCGTGTTAAAAACCTCTGTATCCCTGTCTAAAACCTCTGTATCTGTGCCGAAAACCTCTGTATCCGTATCGAAACCCTCTGTATCTGTGCCGAAAACCTCTGTATCCGTGTCGAAAACCTCTGTATCCGTGCCGAGAACCTCTGTATCCGTGTTGAAGCCCTCTGTATCTGTGTCAAAACCCTCTGTATCCGTGTCAAAGCCCTCTGTATCTGTGTCAAAACCCTCTGTATCCGTGTCGAAGCCCTCTGTATCTGTGTCAAAATCCTCTGTATCCGTGTTGAAACCCTCTGTATCTGTGTCAAAACCCTCTGTATCCGTGTCGAAGCCCTCTGTATCTGTGTCAAAATCCTCTGTATCCGTGTTGAAACCCTCTGTATCTGTGTCAAGGCCCTCTGTACCTATGTTCAAACCCTCTGCACCCATGATTAATCCCTCTGCATCCATTCATCAAAATAAGAATCAAGTCAAAACTCAAAACCAAAGATCAAATTTCTCTAAATCTAATTCCAAATTCCAATATCCTGATTCTGAAGAAGAGCCGAATAATATAGAAGACAATAAAATTTTTGAAGTTACTGCTAATCCTACAAAAATGCTACTGCCGCATATCCTCGTCAAATCATCTGTTTCAGATATCCCTCTTTCATTATTAATTGACTCAGGTTCCTCAATAAGTTTAATTAAACACGATTCCATTCAAACCCATCTTACCCTTGTCAAAGAACAAATCAATTTAAAGGGGATAGATCCTGGTCAAGAGTCAACAAGGACCATGGGCCACTTTAATCTAAAATTACAACTTCTGGATTCAAAGCAAAAACCAGTGATCCACAAATTCCATGTAGTAAAAGAAATTGACATACCCTACGATGGCATAATCGGGAGCGATATGCTGAATGCCTTCGGTTGTAATATTGATTACACTAATAACACCCTGAGAATTAATAACATAAAATCCAAGTTACTATTTCATGAACCCGTTTATAGTGTCCCTCCAAGATCTGAAATGGTCATCGAATGCTCAGTCTCTAATCCTGAAATAAAAGAAGGTATTATTCAGAATCAAAATTTAGCCAAAGATCTCTTGGTAGCCAACTGCTTAGTCAAGGTCAAAAATAATAATAGAGTAAACCTGACCGTAGTAAATACTACAGAATCTCCGATATCCGTAAACTCCAACCTGAATCTCACTCTGAACCCAGTAGAAGAACTCCAACCATATTCAGATCAACATCAATCCTATCCTGTTCATAAGGTCCAACATCAAGATTCTTACCATCGCACCCAAGAAGTTTTGAACCAACTTAGAACGTCGCATTTAAATTCAGAAGAAGTAGATGCCCTATATAATCTTTGTTCCGAATATTCCGACATCTTCCATCTCCCTGGCGAAATGCTAACATACACAAATGCTCTGAAACATTCTATTAAAACAACATCCCAGAATCCAATTCATGCAAAGTCCTACAGATTTCCAGAAGTTCATAAAGCTGAAGTCAAGAAGCAGGTCGATCAAATGTTATCTCAAGGTATAATAGAACCCTCTGATTCCCCGTGGTCAGCCCCAATATGGGTGGTTCCCAAAAAGTTGGATTCATCCGGGCAAAGGAAATGGCGTGTGGTCATAGACTACCGTCAACTTAATGACATTACGATAGGAGATACCTATCCAATACCCCAGATAAATGAAATTCTCGATCAACTCGGTTCCAGTAAATATTTCAGCACATTGGATCTCGCTTCTGGCTTCCATCAGATACGCATGGAAGAAGAAGATAAAGCAAAGACTGCTTTCTCTGTTCCCGAAGGTCATTACCAATTCACGCGCATGCCGTTCGGGCTTAAAAATGCCCCTTCGACTTTCCAGAGGTTAATGAATTTAACGTTATCAGGTCTTCAGGGGACACGATGCTTCGTGTACCTTGATGATATAGTCCTATATGGTTATGACCTTGACCAAGCCATAAACAATTTAAGGTGTGTTTTCCAACGTCTAAGAGAGTATAACCTCAAACTACAACCTGACAAGTGCGAGTTCTTGAGGCGTGAGGTCGCCTATCTAGGTCACATAATTACAGAACAAGGTGTAAAACCCAATCCTGAGAAAATAGAAGCCGTGATCAATTTTCCAAGGCCATTAAACCCAAAACATATTAAATCCTTTCTTGGTCTCGTTTCATATTATCGCAGGTTCATTCCAGATTTTTCGAAAATAGTTAAGCCATTAACCCATTTACTGAAAAAAGATGTTCCTTTCGATTGGCAGAACCAACAACAAGTAGCCTTTGATGAGTTAAAAGCCAAACTCACTTCTGCACCTGTCCTTATTTATCCTGATTTCACGAAACCCTTCATCCTGACTTGTGATAGCTCAAACTACGCAATAGGCTCAGTGCTATCTCAGGGTCCGACAGGTAAAGAAAGACCAATAGCTTTTGCGTCGAGAACGTTAAATAAAAGTGAATGTAATTATACCACTACTGAGAAAGAGCTCCTTGCTATCATTTTTGGATGCAAAACCTTCCGGCCTTATCTGTATGGTCGAAAATTCCAGATTGTGACTGATCATCGTCCATTGAAATGGCTCTTCAATCAAAAAGACCCATCTAGTAAACTCCAAAGATGGAGACTCAAGCTCGAAGAATATGAATATGAGATAGTTTACCGAAAGGGTAAACTCAATTCGGCAGCTGACGCCTTGTCTCGATATCCACCTGACCTTTCAAATCCTGTTAATGCAATCGACAGTGACGATACTCGTCAAGAAGATAACTTACCTCCACCGAATCCGTCTGCTGACGCAAATCCAGTACACCAACAGCTGGAAGACAACCAGTCCACTCCAAGTCCATTGAGTGTTGATCTAGGTTCATTATCACCTATTCCTTTTGAACATGTTGATTTCGAACTGCCTGGACCTTCTTCAAATCCCAGAATAGAAGAAACCATAGGCAATGATCCCGAAAACATACTTAATCCAACCACTCCAGATGACCTACCCATTCTAAATCCCTTAGAAGACTTAAATCTTAGTCTTCCTAATTCTCCGTTTAACCCTGAGAATATTCTGAATCCCACTAATCCCGATGACGGAAATTTACCCGTCAACATACCAAGTCCAGCTATCTCAGATGACTCTTACTCTGATTATCTGAAGGCAATGTCAAATAAAAATTATAAATACAATACCATTATTCACGAGTACGCCAATAAATTACCATCCTCTGATTCTAAGGTCATCATAGTTCCTACATCAATCGACTTAGACGAAACTAACCCATACGTCGAAGAAATCCTTGCTAATAACAGTGACAATAGTGAATTCTTAAATAAAGAAAGATCACTCTATTCATTCTTAAATCTGGATTCAGGTGATAAACGCTACTATTTCCTTTTCACCAAAGTACATCACTTCGATGATGTTCCTTACCCTGATTTATTCAAAACTCTGCAAAATCTTCGAAATGAACTTCTCCTGCAACCAGAGGGTCCCAGTGAAATCTCAATCTCTGACTTTAAAGATCCTTTCGTAAAAATTTCTTATAACAAATTATATAATATCATAGCTTACTTGTTCCATAATACCAACATTACTGTCAAAATCCACAGGAATACCCTAATATATCCAACTCCTAGCGAAATCCCCACGATACTCAAAGAGAACCATGATTTACCCATTGCTGGTCATGTAGGTTCCACGAGAATGCTAAACCGAATCAAGGAAAAGTACAGCTGGAAGAACATGAGAACAGACATAGAGAATTATGTCAAAGGATGTACCCAGTGTCAATCAAATAAGGCATTACGTCAAATAAATAGGGCTCCAATGCAAATTACATCAACCTCCACTGCACCATTTGAACGGATTAGCCTTGACATCGTAGGTCCCCTACCGGAAGCTGGTAGGATTTCCTTGAAATATATACTCACCTTGCAGGACGATTTAACCAAGTTCTCTGTAGCCTATCCTATTTCAAACATAACAGCCGAAGAGTGTCTGGAATGTCTTGTTCATTTCATCTCTCTTTTTGGTATACCCAAAATGATCCTTACTGATCAAGGGACAAACTTCACCGCAGAGCTTTTTAAAGAAACCTGCAAATTCCTCAAGATAAAACAGATTTGGTCATCACCTTACCACCCTCAAACCCAAGGCGCTCTAGAGCGAAGCCACTCAACCATCAAGGAATACCTCAAATCTTTCGTAAACGAAGGCCAAACAGATTGGCATAAATATATTTATACAGCCATCTTGGCTTACAATACCAATGTCCATTGTACAACCAAATTTTCTCCACACGAACTGTTGTTCGGTCAGAAACCCTATTTTCCCAACTCCCTGTATGAATCCAGTCCTTCCGGGACTTATCATGAATACATTAGAATGGAATGGCTTGGTGTGGCAACACCAAGGCAACAGCTGTTCATATTTTTGTTCCGTTTTTAAATTTTCATTTTAATTAGAAAATAGTGTGTATTTGTGCCCAATTCCAACTTAATCGCTAATTTTAATCAAAAATAATTATTTAAAATAAATACTCTTGTATAAAATCTAAATATAAGATAGTTTTTAAGTGTTAAAAAGTGAACGTTATTTTCGTCTCTTATTGATAATTTTGTTATGTTACACTAAATTTCCATCGTTTAGGTCGTGATTTAACTATTAATAATAATCAATACAAGTGTATTTGTGTAATTTAAGCCCAGAAAAAGTAAAAGTTAACAAACATATTTAAATGTCAAACCGTTAGTTCAATCAGGTAAAAGTAAGTAAGTACCTATATTTTGTTCGAATTGATGATTTTTGGAGTACTATTGGTGTATTTGAAATATAATTCATCACTTAGTACTTTTGAAATCTTTACTTATACTTGTAATTGCTTAGTTTCTATCCTGTAACTCAGTAATTGCACTTAGGATCTCACTATCTGGTTGATATGTTTGTCTTAGTTGTAAATATAAACTCATTACAAAATGATGACCCGTCGGCAACTGGCAGCACGTCAGAGCCAAGAACAATCCAAAGCTCTGACTCGCCAAGAAAAGCCAAAGCCCAACATTCAGGTACGGGAAGTTCAAAATAAATTACAGCTGACATTGAAAGAGTTACAAATACAAAAAGACCTATGTAAGCAGCTAGATAGTGAGAGAGCGGATAATGAAAAGGAATTATTAGGTGTACTTGATTTAAATAATAAGTTAAAGTCGGAATTGTCAGACTTACACATAAGATACACCGAGGCTATGGCAGACCGAGATAGGCTTCAACTTCTAGTGGACCGTTTTGATGAGTGCCGTGCCGAGTACGACTCTTCCCTGAGGCAGCTGTCTACCCTGCAGCAAGAACTACGTGATGCTTACCAAAGGATCACTGACCTGGAGGATGCTGCATTCAACGCAACAACTCTGCACACCCAGAGCCTATATGAGGAGTTAGTCGACAGTGCTCCATCGTTGGTTCCTGCTGCTACAATGAACCCCAGCACCTCAAACCATATCCAGACTAGTTTAGGGTACCCGGTCAGTTGTAAAAAACTTAAAAAATATATCAAACTTAACAGATTTATACGTAGAACTCAAAAATTATTAAAAATTCATTATAATCATGTACATAGAAATTTAAAAGTAAAAAAAAAACAGGTTAGAACTACTAAATGAGATTAAAAAATATAATATACAACTTAAAAATAACAAAAAGAGGTACGAATCTGACACACACATACTTGAAGAACAAATTGCAAGGCTACATTCTTCCTTAAGAACACTGACTGAAAAGTATGCCTCTTACCAAAACAAAATGGTATCTGTGTGTACACAGACTACGGGTGAAGATAAATTACAGACGGGACATTACCCAGTCAAGAATATCTTGCCTAAAACACAGTGCATTTCTGATGATGCGGGCAGTCATCCGAGGTTTGTGTCACCTATATCATCTCCCTCACATCAGGGGAAGGTGTGTGACAGGTACATTACCCCTGAATTGAATACAAATGGTTCCTCAACAAACCATAATATACAACAAACTTATAAAACTTATATGTATAGCGATGAAGTTGGAATTAACATGGGCGTTTTACTAAATTCTTATTTAAACCATCACATTATAATGAACAGCTGTAAGCCTAGCTCAGACTTGAACAAGATTGTTACTGATATCCTGAGCAACAGGTCACTATATGATCACAATACTAATATAATAATATTATTAGGAAATAGAGGGAATGTAAATAGACAAGATTTAATTAAATCCTTTGAATGTTTAGATTCTTTAAACTTAAAAAACATATATGTGTATACACTTCCATACTGTAAGAAGTTGCCACATCAAGAAAATTTGATTAGGTATAATTATAATATGACACTGTACAATTTATGTACGTACAATAAAAAATTCAATATAATTGACATAAATAAATGTATTGATATTAAATATAATGTTTACCAAGATAGGTATTATCTATCAAATTATTCTAGGCGACAGATAGTTATTTCACTATCATATTTATTTTACATTTCTAGAAAAAATTTGGTTGAACAAACTGCTTCTATTGAGCAGAGTAGTCATTTTGACGAGATGACCTTGGAAGTAATTCCAAGTACTTTTAATTTAAACTAGTTAAGGAGACAAAAGAGTTTTTCTCTTGCTTAGACCAAGAGTCAACAGAAGTTTTCTCTTGTTTGAAGAAAATTACAATATGTGACAAAAAAAAATCATGTAAAAACACATGCTGTGTATTTAATGATAAACAAAATAATAAGTATATCAATTTGGTGCACCAAAATATTCAATGTATTAAGAATAAGGAATTAGAAATAGAATTATTCTTAAATAGCTGTAATATTAATATTCTTTGCATTACTGAGCATTGGCTTAAATCGCATGAATATATGTTTAATTTTGGTAATCACCAAGTTGGTAGTTCGTTCAACAGGACTAATTCCATTCATGGTGGCTCGTTAATTTTGATAAATAAGAATTTAAAATTTAAAAATCGTAATGACATAGTGAGCCTTTCTGTAGAACGGACAATCGAGCTAGCCTGTGTTGAATTAAAGCAGTTCATTATCGTCTGTGTATATAGACCTCCCTTATCTAACTTTGAACTTTTTGAAAAACGGATTGATGAAGTTTTATTCAAAATATCAAAAGGTAATAAAAATCTAATTGTTTGCGGCGATTTCAATATTAATATTTTGGAAAGTTGCCCTGCAGCCGTCAGGTTATTAAATTTATTTAAAACTTACAATTTAATTAATGTCTTTATGGAGCCAACTCGGATAACTTCCCACAGTGCCACATGTTTAGATAATATTTTTACAAATGTAAAACCAGTTAGCAGTGAAATAATAAACAAATTAGACTCTGATCATTGTGGCCAATTTATTAAATTAGAAGCAATTAAGAGAAATGTAGAAAAGCGAAAAATTACTTTTGTGCCAGTATCATCTGACCGTATAGAAAAAACAAGAGCAAGGCTAGTGCAGGGACTACCGTTCCTACCGGACACTATGAATGCAAACGAGATGTATAATGCATTTTTTGATAAATTTAGTTCCATTTTTAGTTCAGTATTTACAAGCAAAACGGTCTTGACTACTGACGCATTAGTTTTCAGTGAGTGGGCAACAAGCGAACTGCATTTAGATAGGCAAAAGCTATATGAACTATATGCCGAACGTACATACAATACTAGTGATGAGTTCAGAGAGCGCGTTAAATTGATGTCAAAAAAGTTTAAAAATGATTGTATATCATCAAAGTCAAAGTATATACAAAATAAAATTAAAAGTAGCGCCAATGTCACAAAAACGGCCTGGAATATAATAAACCAGGAAACTGGAAGAGCTAAACAGCGTACTAGTACCATTAAACTTGACATTGGAAATAAATCTATCACGTCAGACCTTGAGGTTGCTACTGCTTTTGAAGGGTTCTTTACGGACATTCCAGTTTCCACAACAAAATCACTGAACTCTTCACCAGCTATCGCCCTCTCACTTTTAGAAGATAATGTGCCTGAATGTAATAGCATCTTTACCTTCAGCCATGTTACTAGCTCTGATGTTATTAAAGCATTTAAATTAATAAATATAAAAAAAACCAATGACTTATGGGGCATTTCTGTCAATGTTGTGAAATCTTTGCTTGATATTGTTGCACCAGATTTGGCAGTAATATTTAATAATTGTGTAGATTGTGGTGTTTTTCCTGACTTAATGAAACATAGTAAAATAATTCCACTGTTTAAATCAGGTAGTACCAATGACCCCACTAACTTTAGACCAATATCTGTACTGCCTACTTTCAGTAAAATTTTTGAAAAACTTATACTGATTCAATTGCTTACTTACTTTCAAAAAAATGAATTATTACATAATAAACAATTCGGATTTACGCGGGGTCGCTCGACTACCGATGCTGGTGTCGAGCTAATACAACATATATTTGAAGCCTGGGAGGAATCACGTGATGCGCTGGGCATTTTCTGTGACTTATCCAAGGCGTTTGATTGTGTTGAGCATGAAACATTGGTCAGGAAGTTACACCACTACGGAATTAAAGGTGCAGCTCTTGATTTGATGAGCTCCTATCTGAGCAGTCGCATTCAAAAAGTAGATGTCAATGGGAAACGATCTTCTGGGTCGACTGTGAAGATGGGAGTTCCTCAAGGGTCTATTTTGGGTCCATTCCTGTTCCTTATTTACATCAATGACCTTCCTTACCTTACTAAGGACAAGCATGAGATAGTACTGTTTGCTGATGATACATCACTTTTGTTTAAAATTAATCGACAGAAAAAAAATTTTGACGATGTAAACAGTTGTCTCAAAGAAGTAGTACATTGGTTTGAAGCTAATAATTTGCTTCTCAATAGCAAAAAAACAAAATGTATTAAATTCACCTTACCTAATGTTAGGCAAATTCAAACGAATGTAAAACTAGGTGTAGAGGAATTGGATCTTGTAGACACAACTATATTTCTAGGAATAACGTTAGATGCTAAACTGCAGTGGGACCCTCATATAAATAATTTATCGAACAGGCTTAGTTCTGCTGCGTACGCGGTAAAAAAAATTAGGCAGCTGACAGACTTCCAGACTGCTCGACTGGTATATTTTAGTTATTTTCACAGCATTATGTCCTATGGTCTTTTGCTATGGGGTAATGCTGCTAACATTGATACTATTTTCGTGCTGCAGAAGAAGGCTGTTCGTGCCATTTATAAAATGGGCCCAAGAGAGTCTTTAAGAGAAAAATTCAAAGAATTTAATATAATGACGGTACATGCACAGTATATATTCGATAACTTGATATATGTGCATAAAAATATTAATAACTTTGTTAAGAAAAGCGATCTCCATGCTATCAACCTTAGAAGTAAAAATAAACTTATAGTTCATAAAACAAGACTAGAGAAAATAAATAAATCATTTAAAGGCAATGGGATACGCTTTTACAACAAACTCCCTAATGAAATATTAAACTTATCCCTCAATAAGTTCAAAGTCGCTGTAAAACGAAAGCTCATTAATAAAGCTTACTATAGTATTAAGGATTACTTACATGAATCAAATCCTTGGGGATGAATGAACTGCTGTAATTATACTAGCTCAATTAGTTTTAAAAGCTTTTGTGAAGTGGTGATAACAGAAAACAAAACCCGGCTGAGTTTGTTGTGGGCTTCTTCTCAGTGCAGGGCGCGTTGGAACCCTCGTAAACTTAGTTTTAAGTCGACTTGGAGTTATCGCCATTCAAATGTGACAAATATCATAAGGACCATTTACAAGCGCCTATATATTAGGCCTATGTGAAATAAAGATATTTCATTTCATTTCATTTCATTTCATTTCATTTCAGAATGTTAAACCATCGTTTAAAATTGTCACGTGAGAAAGCTCTAGAATATATTGCAAGATCCAAGGAAAGATCCAAACAGTATTATGACAGGCATTCCCGTCCCGTTGAATACAAAGTAGGTGACATAGTTTATGTAAAGAATCATGCACGCCTTCGTAAAGCACTTTCACCTGTATGGAAGGGCCCATACAAGGTGGTAAAAGTCCATGGAAATCATACTCTTTCCGTTTTGATAAATCGCCGCCATGTTAAACATCACTACGATGAATTAAAACTGGCAACAACTTAATTATAGGTTAATATAAGTCTAGTTTAAGCTATTAAAAATCTTAGTTTTAAATAAAGAATTTAATTTGTAATTCCAGCCTGGCAGTATTCTGTCAAGAAGTAAAGCATGATGACTTCGTTGAACAGATTACAAGCAGTCCAGGAATTTATTTTAACCCTATAAGTTCGATTAGATTAGTCAACGACTATTTGCATGTAATCATACCAATAGAACTGGAATATATAAAACCACACATCGACAATATTTATAGCGCTTTGCATACATCCCAACACCTTTGTGCCAGGAGTAAAACTCTAAACGATTTCGAATGCCAAAATGTATTCCAACCGCTTACTTCTATGTTTGAAGACCTTACCAGAGACTATCATTCATTATCACATCTGATTTCATCCAGAAGTAAGAGATCAGCATGGATACCTGGAATTGGCACTATCTTTAAACACATCTTTGGCACTATGGATGAAGACGATGCGATTAAATATAGTAATGCAATTCAACATTTAAAAACTAACAGCAAAAATATACTTAATTTAGTGAAAGAAAACATTCTCATCTCCAAATCAGCTATAATTAATTTTAACGAAACTTTAATTGAAGTCAATAAAAATGAGGATCGTCTTAACAAAATTATTGAAAATTTGTCATCACACATCAACAATGTGACAGTTGTCACAAACTCGCTTCTGTTTAAAACATTAATACAAGAAACGTTTAGCGTGCTCCAGGCTAGTTTGTTGAGTCTATCCTATAAATAAGAGGATATTGTAAACTCCATTCTGTTTGCAAAGACTAATACATTACATCCATCTGTAATAACACCAAAAGAATTGTATAATGAATTGGTTGCTAATGTAAAACATTTACCAAAGTATTCAGAATTCCCTATAGACCTAGAATTACATAACATACATGTCATAATCAAACTGTCAGAAATGATATCTTGTATTTTAGATAATAAGTTAGTTTATACACTTAAGATACCTTTAGTTTTAATCACCCCTTTTAGTTTATATAAAACTGTTCCAATACCTGTAGCTCATGATGCTGGTTCGCCAAGCTCATTTGCTCTAATTATACCCACTGCAACATATATTGCCACGAGCAAGGATAAATCCGAATATTGTACCCTTAATGATTTAATCGATAAATGTAAGTTAGTTACTAAGAATTCATACATATGTTATGATGTTAATAGATTTAACACTGAGAATGAGCCGATATGTGAAACAGAAATAATAACCAAGGTCATAGATTCACTTCCAATTGAATGTAAAAGCAACTTTATTTCAGGCAATATTCATATTTGGCAAGATATAGGAAACAACCAATGGATTTTCACACATTCGGAACCGACAAAATTACACATTGATTGCGAAAATGAAAATTGGGATACTATTTTACTTGGCACAGGGATTCTAACCCTAAAACCAGGATGTAATGGTTATTGCAAGAATACCAAACTCATTGGCACTACAAATCTTACAATTAGAATAAATAAAATATTTTCAGATTTCAACTTAATTAATGATGTCTGCTGTAATCTTGTTACATTTAATAAACTGAATTACACTCTATCTACGAGATCACCTTATTCACAAATAAATTCCGATAATTTTATGAAATTAAATGTTAGAACAGATGATGCTTTAACCATTATAAAAGAAATAGAATCCAAAATTGACACCGAATCCATACCGACTCATTCTACAATTTCATATGTTTTCATAAGCTTTTGTTTAATGTTTGCAGTATATTATTTTTGTCACAAGAAATGTTTAACTTTATATAAGAAATACAAGGTAACTTCTGCTGTAATTAACCCGGATAATTCGGATAATAGTAATGACATCCCCCTTACTCAACCACGGCTGAGGATTATTTAAGTTTGTAAACTTCGCCTTTTAACGCGTAAGTTTACACTTAACCGGGGGGCTGTTACACCCTTAAACTGTAAAGCTTAGTGCTGACTGGACTCCAACCACCCTAGGTTATATAAGGGAAGAGCTTGAACTCCAGTCAGTCTCGGCTCATACCTCATAGAGGCAACACGTCTCTAAATCTTGTTCCAATTTCGAGTTGAATAAAGTTTATTTACTCTGAATCTTGTTCTAATTCCGTGTTTTATTAATAAAGTTTTTTTTAAAAAGACTGCGCCCCGATCCCGTGTAACAGTACCTTCTAATTTTACTTCTATACTTATAATAAAACTGTAAAGGAATTCTGTACATTGAAGATATTTTGAAAATTTTTGTTGGAGGACACTATTTAGTCAATTCTGAAGCCAAAACTGTAATTTGTTCAATTTTTGTCTGTCTGTCTGTCTGTTTGTCTGTCTGTCTGTTTCACGACCGCGCATCACGGCTAATCCGCTGGATGGATTTAAATGAAACTTGACATGATTATAGTTCACACCCCGAGGTAGGACATAGGATACTTTTTGTCCCGAAATTCATCATGGTTTCCCTGGAAGACGGCATCAAAGTCAAAATGTGTATTTAGTTATAATTCATTAACGCGTTGTCCGATTTCATTCATTCTTTCTTTGTTAGAAAGGAGGTTATTTAAAGATTATTCCATACAAATTTTACTATCATCACTTTTCTACCACCAGTATAAATTTTCACATGATTTAATGATTTTTGACATATTTCGTGGTATCAGAATGAAAATCGCATTGAAAAGGACGATTTTAACTGTCGATATTTCGATACATTGGTACAAGTCGTGGTCACGTAGTGACCACGACCTGTGCCACTGGGTCGAAATATCGACAGTTAAAATCGTCCTTTTGATCTTTCAACTACGTATAAATGAAACTTTATATTATGATTAAGAAAAAGGAGTTTTCAAAATCACCACAAGATAACCCGTGCGAAGTAAAAACAGGTTTCTGCATCACACCAGAATCCCGCGAAAAATCAAGGAATTCCACGGTATATGTAAAAAAATCGTAATTCACGCGGGCGGAGCCGCGGGTAACAGCTAGCTTATAAATAAATCTGAATACTTTCAGTATCTAATGACAGCTGACATCTGTGAGGCAGTTGCGAATGGATTTCATTCCTCTCAATTTTATTTTAATGACCGGTATGAGTGCCATATCTTTGAATTCATAATTATTATCTACACAAATCCGCGCCATTTACTATGTTGGCGTAATCCTTTTAACGCTTTAAGCACTCGTTACAAATTAAACCTAGCTGGCAGTGAACAGTTCCTAAAAGGTCGTTAGCCGTTTTAATTAGAAAGATATTCATGCTGCGCCTGGGAGCTTCGTTTAAATTATTACTCAAAATTAAACTTAAAATATAGCACGATCCTAGTCTCGTATAGTATTGAATTATAGGTATAGGTACAGACATTATACAACTCTGCTTGAACTGGCCCATTGAACAAGCTAAATATCACAAATGTAGAATTGAAGGTGTTATTTTAGCGGAAGTCTGTGGTTATCGAAATAATTTTGCTGTATTCAACAGTTTCGCATTCCTCTCTATTTACTTGTTTCCACTGATTACTAACCTCAAGATATGAGCATCAGAATGATTTACGTAAACCTTTTTCATACAAGCAAACTGTCAAAATACTATAGGTGGCCGCTGAGCGAACTACCGCGTGGCCTTATACTGTTGGTACACTCCAAAAAACTAGCGACATTTTTTCGCGCGGTTCGCCCTGTCTAGAGTAGATATATCAAGTCTTGTTTCGCAAATATTAGTAACTAGACAGTGCATATACGTGTAGAAACAGACATTATTGAAGTCAAGACATATTTTGTTTACTAATGCTAATATTAATTTTACGATCACCGATATAGACCGTAAAGTTGAATGTATTTCAAAACGCTACATGGTCGACAATCGTGAGATTAAATTTACTTTCCGCGATAAGGTTAAGAGATTGTATTATACATACAATTTTACACTCTAAATCAATAGTTTTCATTTTCTTTTCATTTCATTTTATTTCTTGAATCACATCACTCGGTGTGTGAAAACCCACCGGCCCCCTGTTCGCCGGTGTACACTACACTGTACACGTTGTAAGGAGGTGTAATCGTGCGTGAAGCGTGAAATACGGTCTCATTCAGTGCCTACAAACGGAACGTGCCAGTCCACTTAAGTTTTATGGGAAGATTCCTCAGCTCCTGTAGCGAGTTTATGATGTTGATGCGGTTGTAGCGTTGCAGTGTGGGGAAAATGGCGGATGTTAAATCAGGATGACTTGTAACACCGCGGCATTCCCTGCACGTCCCGCCACACAGTAGGATAGTTAGGGGACCAGACGCTGAGTCGCTTTAGAGGTTGGACTTTTTTGGACAAAGGCCGTTCGATCACGCCAGTCAAAACTCACCGCGCCTCATGATTATCAAGGATAGGAATTTAGAATTAAAACAAGTTAGAGAAGTAACAAATACAGGATTATTATATTTCAGATTAACAAATTGTTCCTATTAATATGCTAGTTAGTTATAGGCTATGTCGAATGTATGCTAATATATGCTATGGGCTTGACGTTATTTTCACAAAGAGTCAGGGGTACAGCCTGAAGGGCATAAGATAGATGGGGTCACTTCCCTGTACGGTCCGGAGTGCGCGCTTGCCGGCGCGGTGTAGCACAAAATCAGAAAGAGCGGTGCGCCGGCGTTCCGCGCTACGCCGCCAGTGCCGCGTGCGGGAACCACCGGTGTGATGAAGGTCGCCTGACGCCTCGGATGTCCGAAGGATGATGCTGAGTGTGTGGCGACTCGCCTCTGGAAGGCCTGGGCTCGGGCGTACTGGGCCGCCAAAATGGCGGCGCTCGGTGACCGGGGCGCTGGCGCAGACGATATGGGAAGCACCGTTTAATGTCAGACTCGCGAACACTGCACTTTCAAACACTGGCTCGATACAAAGATAACTTCTTACGCAGCTAAGGTGTCGCGGGGCGTCGCGTGACCGTCATCAAATCAATTCTCCTTCATGCCAGTCTCGTGGCAGGCGCCATATTGGCTGCCGCTTTAGGACATTTTTAAAAAAGATTTGGGTTCCCCGGGGAGTCGGCGCCCGGGGCGTTAAGAACGCGGTCGCGAAGCGGACCTCACGAATGTGAAAACTCTTCCAGCCACCGCTGGAGGGGTGAAAAGCCGTTCACTCCATGGCGAACGAAAAGAAAAAAAACCAAATACGGTCGGAGCGCACTCGCGCGTGCCTCGACCGCTGCCCGACTCCCTCGGTGTTGCCCGTCTCTCGACGTCGTGTCGAATCGTCATAGACCCAATTCGGGGTTGGACCAAAGAGATGTAGTGTGCAACACTACAATACCCCTTTTTTCGGCAAAAGAGATAGCCGTGCTATCTCACAGGCCCCCCACTGTAAAGGAAGAGTCGTAGCTCTACACAGAGGGAACAGGTCAGAGGCAGAGTTTTTGTGGTAGGGTGTGTGCTTGAGTTTAAGTGTGTATGTGTGTGTGTATAAATTGAGTGTGAGTTAGTTTAAATTTGTTAGTATTAATTTTAGTTTTAATCTATATCATCCTATGCAATTATCTTAACTATATTCAACTGTTCCTAGTGTGCTGATCCACTCATGCTTTCACAATTGACAGTTTACTTATCCTGAAGTGACCTTAAGGGTTTCAATTTAGAATAAAAACCTTTTGTACTTCTCTTTCTTACATCATACCTAGCATACCTTGTTAGTTGTAAATAGTTGAGGTACCTCATAAGACTTAAAAAATTTAATTCTAAGATTAGTGTTTGTAGTTAGTGTAATAAAGGAAAAAAAAAACTTAGTTTTAATTTTAATTTGCTAACTATTTTATTTATTGTAAATTTGTTATTTTATTATAGTTAAGGATAGTATGTACTTACTATATGTATATTTTGTTTTAGACTTATTTATAATTTTTTGTTTAAGTATGATTAATTAAGGTGTGGATCATTTGTATGAGGGAAAGGGAGATGTTCTATTTATGTTCATCCCTCTCACAGAGTGTGTTCTAAGAGTGTTAGTATGTTTATATACCTGATCCTTTACATATGTACATTTTTTGTTATATAAACTATTTTGTTAAGGGTGTTGAGTTTTTTTTATTTAATTATGTAACATTTTCTAATTACAGATTTGGAGGAAGGAAAATTCCTAATAAATTGTTTATGGCAAAAACTTGTTTTTAATTTTTCCCAAAAGAGTATCTACAATTTTGTAGAAAGGAGGGTTCAATATGCATACTAGTTTAGGTGTAGTAACATATTTTAATAAAAAGAAGTGTTAAATTTATTGTTAGTAAAGAATGTATTACTTTGGTTCATTCTGGGTTTGATATTATGATAAAGAAAAAAAACTAGGTCAAATATTTTGATGTAGTTTTATGTTTGTTGTTATGACAAATTGTGTCTAAGAAAATTTGATTATGTCTTTTATGTGGTACTTTCCCTTACTTTTAGTGTTAATGTCTTGTAGGATATAAATTAAGTCGGATAATTTCTCTAGTACAACACATTTGACAAATCTAGGGGCTAGCTTTGCTGAAAAAAAAACTAGCTGCGTTTGATTGTACAAAATTCCTGCGCCACGCTATATCATTGGGTTTGCAAACTACATGTTTCCGTTTTAGATTGTATCTGGAAGCGTTGCGCTTGTAGGCTACAGTCAGGGCAGATTGGACGTTGTTAAAAATGTGTGCTAGCTCGTTTAAAGCTGATGCTGACTCTGTTCTGTCAGCTATTTTTATGTCGTCTAGCTGTGAGGGTACTGTTGAGTGGAATTTATGTTGTGTGGCATCTATGATTATGTCTCTTCCTGTGGCGAGGAAGTATGGAGTATGGCTTGGGCCGGCAGTTTTGGCAGATGATTTATCCATGTTATAAAGTATGAATTAAATAGTAATTTAAATTATCTTAGGCGCTCTGACTGAGTTTATGACGGTCTCGCTACGTGTGGTTACGCGCAGGTAAACACTTTTCTTAGTTGAGATTACACTGGTGAACTGACACTTATGTTACATATAGTTAAACACTGGCACTAATTATGTCAATGTTCCGATAGGTCTAGTTTGATTATTAAATAATGTAGTTGCTTTTAAACTTGGCAAGATTGAGTTGAATTTCTTAATGAGTCGATTGTCAATTTCGAACGACGTTTGTTTGGCAGGTTGACGTATTAATGTGTCAACTGTCAATTTCAAAAGACGTTTATTTGACAGGGTTGACGTATCGAACGTCAACGTGTCATAGACCATCGGTAGTCAATTGGCATAAACAGGACCACAGATATTATCTGTACCAGACATAGATAATATGTTACTAGATGATAAAGAAATCACAGAGACGTTTATGCACAGCACAGATTATGCTAAGTTTATATTAAACGGAAGTTAGCAATACAGAATGCTTATATTGAATGATGCTAAACTTGATAATCGCGGGAGCGGGTTGAGTGACTGGTTAGGCTTTTTCATTCGGGCGCCATATTTGTGGCGAGTTTGGTGATTGTTGATGCGGTTGTAGCGTTGCAGTGTGGGAAAATGGCGGATGTTAAATCAGGATGACTTGTAACACCGCGGCGTTCCCTGCACGTCCCGCCACACAGTAGGATAGTTAGGGGACCAGACGCTGAGTCGCTTTAGAGGTTGGACTTTTTTGGACAAAGGCCGTTCGATCACGCCAGTCAAAACTCACCGCGCCTCATGATTATCAAGGATAGGAATTTAGAATTAAAACAAGTTAGAGAAGTAACAAATACAGGATTATTATATTTCAGATTAACAAATTGTTCCTATTAATATGCTAGTTAGTTATAGGCTATGTCGAATGTATGCTAATATATGCTATGGGCTTGACGTTATTTTCACAAAGAGTCAGGGGTACAGCCTGAAGGGCATAAGATAGATGGGGTCACTTCCCTGTACGGTCCGGAGTGCGCGCTTGCCGGCGCGGTGTAGCACAAAATCAGAAAGAGCGGTGCGCCGGCGTTCCGCGCTACGCCGCCAGTGCCGCGTGCGGGAACCACCGGTGTGATGAAGGTCGCCTGACGCCTCGGATGTCCGAAGGATGATGCTGAGTGTGTGGCGACTCGCCTCTGGAAGGCCTGGGCTCGGGCGTACTGGGCCGCCAAAATGGCGGCGCTCGGTGACCGGGGCGCTGGCGCAGACGATATGGGAAGCACCGTTTAATGTCAGACTCGCGAACACTGCACTTTCAAACACTGGCTCGATACAAAGATAACTTCTTACGCAGCTAAGGTGTCGCGGGGCGTCGCGTGACCGTCATCAAATCAATTCTCCTTCATGCCAGTCTCGTGGCAGGCGCCATATTGGCTGCCGCTTTAGGACATTTTTAAAAAAGATTTGGGTTCCCCGGGGAGTCGGCGCCCGGGGCGTTAAGAACGCGGTCGCGAAGCGGACCTCACGAATGTGAAAACTCTTCCAGCCACCGCTGGAGGGGTGAAAAGCCGTTCACTCCATGGCGAACGAAAAGAAAAAAAACCAAATACGGTCGGAGCGCACTCGCGCGTGCCTCGACCGCTGCCCGACTCCCTCGGTGTTGCCCGTCTCTCGACGTCGTGTCGAATCGTCATAGACCCAATTCGGGGTTGGACCAAAGAGATGTAGTGTGCAACACTACACTCCATAAAGTTACTCGTTATAAGCACATCGCTCTATAGGCTATATTAGGGCAGGTGGTTCATACTGCTTTCATGTCTACTAGCAGAAGGCCGGTGTACTAAAACAAGGAGCTCTTAGCCATATGACATAATATTGCGATCCGATAAAAATATGGAATTGTAACGAGATTCTAATAAAATGTATAAGAATGCGCGGAGGTCATGTGTTGAATTAAGCGATAATTTTTATACATTTTTTTAAGTTTCATTCCAGTCGAATTTGAAGTAGCGACCTTCTACTCTAATTCGAGTCACTGCGCCAGGGAAGGTCGTCAAAAAAACGTGAAGTGGTGAAGAAACTTGTATATAACGCTCCGTAAAGTTTATTTTCTCTAATACATAAAACAACCAGCGCTATATGAAGAGTGGTGTATTGTTTAATGGTCATAGGCTCATCTATGGACGATATGTGTAATACAAAATTCACGAAAAAAGTGTCCCAAGGAAACCTATATAAACGACGGTACATGAGTATTTTGATAAACAAACTAAAACATTTTAATTTATGTCTTAAACCATTCCTATAGGTACAGCCAAATTTTCAAACACAAGACTAAAGTGCGATTGTATGTCTTTTTGCGTTTTCTATGTCATTCGGTTCGTACACTTTTTAGCGCTGACCCCAAATGCTTAGTTAATAATCAATGGTAAAGGTATATGATGATACTAGCTGAAGCATGTAGATTGTAGATGCATAAATATTATGCCCGCAAGATTCATTGCCAATGTGTAGATAGTCTAATATTTGCGAAAAACTAAACAAAATTTAAATTTCGCGGGGTGTGTAGGGCCAAAAAACCATAAGTATTATATACCTTTATTCATGTACATATATCTTTAATTTTCATTTTACTTTGAGATAAGCTTCAAAAGTTGATATTATAAAAGAGTTAAGTAATTAAATATTATATAACAGTATTCTGTCGTTTTTACTTAAGAAAGAATATGAATAAGCACGAACTACTTAGTTTTTCTTTTAAGACTGCTATCGCTGTGTCAGCTCTTCTATTATTGTATTCAAAGCAGTTCGCCAAGGTTGTATAAAACTTGGCAAACACTGCTATTTTAGTAAAAGTAAACACAAAGATGTGAAACAATGGACACGCCTTAGGCGTTCTATTTTCTTTAGTAATGCAGAATTTGTATATACTAAAGATGTTTACCTTCTTTCAGTATTTTATCAGCAATACCTATTGATGTTATAGTACCTGTTTAGTACCCGAATTGAATTAAAAACTCGCAGTCAAATATATAACTAAATATTCTGTGAATATCCAAGCAAAAAATCATGTTGGTTGTATGAAATACATAATCTGTGAAAATTCAAGTGTCACTCGGTATCACGGTTCAAGAGATATAGCCTGGTGACAGACGGATGGACGTATCCTGTTTTAAGGGTTCCTTACCCAATGGGTAAAAAAGCAACCCTATTACGGAGACTTCGCTCTGTCCGTCCGTCCGTTTATCTGTCACCAGGCTGTATCTCTTGAAACGTGATAGCTACAGACTTGAAATTTTTGCAAACGGTGTATTTCTATTGCCGCTGTAACAACGAAATACTAAAAACTAAAATAAATCAAGTATTTAAAGGAGCTCACATGCAACAAACATGATTTTTTGCTTGTTTTTTTTCTATATATTGATAACGGTAACAGGTAGACGCTTAAAATTTTCACAGAATATATAATTATATATATAAATCTCGTGTCACAATGTTTGTCCTCAATGGACTCCTAAACCACTTAACCGATTATAATAAAATTCGCACACCATGTGCAGTTCGATCCAACTTGAGAGATAGGATAGTTTAAATCTCAATTTATCTATTTTTTATTACCCCTAAGGACAAAACAACGTTTGCCAGGTCAGCTAGTATAATTATATATTTACTGTGGCAAAAAACATTAATATTAAAATAAAATAAAAAATTAAGGGGAGCTCCCGTACAATAAACGTGATTTTTATGCTTGTTTTTGATTTAGTGGGCATGGTGTTTAGTTTACTTAAATACTATAGAGAATGGGAATATACTCTTAATGGTACGGAACCCTCAGTGCGCGAGCCCGACTCGCACCTGACCAATTTTCTACCCTTTGGCTACTGAACCCTAAAAATATATTTATTTTTACTAATTTTATTATTTTCAATTTACTATTTTTAATTTTTACTAATTTAAACTTGTGATGACACCCTGGCTGCGTCCCACATTGAGGCGACCTCCTCTATGGCGGGGGCTGCGGCTACTAGTGCCGAACGGGCCAAGGGACGCAAATATGAATCTCTTGACAAGATTTTTATATTTGCGCCTTTTGGTGTGGAGACTCTGGGGCCGTGGGGCCCGGGGGCTCGAGCTCTTTTTGAAGAAATTTCAAAGAGAGTTATCGAGTCTACCGGGGATCCAAGAGCTGGCAGCTACCTTGGCCAACGTATTAGTTTGGCCATCCAAAGAGGCAATGCTGCCAGTATCTTGGGTACCATGCCTCGTTGCGATGGAATCGATGAGGTTTTAAATTTATAACCTAGTTTATAATCTGTTATTTTTCTTTTAAATCTTTTTATGTACATAATATATTTAAATTTCTGTAATAATAAATTATATTTTTACTAAGCTCATCAAAGTAATGTAATGAGATTGAAGATAATTTAGAATATAATGAAATTGAAGAGGGATTATTAGGGAGCTAGCCCTAAAAGGCTGTTAAAGCGCACGCCACACCGCTGCAGCTAATTAAAGTGGCGGCCAATTATGACACTGAGTTATGAAAGTGCCACATCGCGTGATCCGCCTTTGTATTTGGGCTGCCACACTAGTCTGAAACGCTTCTGCTGCATCATTTTAAACCTAAATCCCTCCTACTACGGAACAGTGTTGAATGATCAGCGGTCCTCTCTAGGTAAACAAAGACATAATAAGGTGGTTTTGTATAATGTTATAGCACATTACATTTGATATCTAAATATTTTATCCATGGGGGAAAATATGCTTCACCTTTATTTTTTTGTTCTAATTAATTAGAATAACATGATTTCAATATAATTTCAGTCATATTGTATTCATTTCAATTGTATGAAACTTGAAATACCTTTAAACATTATAAAATTGGTAAATCGTTAAGCTCTTCTTTGGTAATAATCACTTATTTATTTTTAGTCCCATATCTGTATTCAGAATATTGTAGTAGTAAAAGTACGACGTTATATCCATGAAAGTTGCACATATTACAATTACATTAAACAATTTCAGATAACCTACTGTTAACTTATCTATCCTGATAAGTTTTACCTACTGTTTATTTTTCAGAATTAAGTAGGTACCTAAGTCATACTTTGAATATTGAAATACGAAATTACTGAGGTTTTTTCAAGCCACGACCATTTTCAGACAAGGGAATTGGACACTTTCAGACTTTTAGTCACTTTGGTAAACTTTCTAACAGAGGCCGTTTGGAAAAGTATTTGGAAAATTGAAAAAGTTTTATCTGTTGTCAGGTTTATTTGATCCGTTAAAACCTGAGGATTGTACATTTGTAATGGATTTTATTATTCCATTATAATTAATTATTTAAACTTCAATGCTTCTTGTCTTAAATTTTATGACACCTAGTACATATTGTTAAGATATCATTATATATTTCGCGGGAAATTAGAAATTCTTACTGTAGTTGTAGCTTTATTATAAAAATAATATATTTCCAATTCGACATATTGTTATATGCCAATTACACTTTTTTATGAATAACTTTATTAGAAATTCTGATTAGAAAACTACGGTGTGAAAATGAAATAGGTATTACCAAAGATATAAATCGGGTATTACTAATATTCGTTTTAAAGATAATGACACCAAATTTTCACGAAAATTCTCCAAACGGAGCGTGATTGAGTCCTATCTCTTACTAATCAAAATTTGCTGCAGTTAGCGCAAGCCTTTGTCATGAAAAGCTAATACCTTTTTTCAGATAGAAAAATAGTTGATTGCCTATCGCAATACGCTTTTGTCGACAAGGAGCTCCGATCATTTGCGTTTCCGCAATAGAATGCAAATTTTCAATTTCCCGGTACCTTCAAATCTGATAATCCCCGCCGTTCTTTGTGACGAGCTGAGTCGTTGAGCCGAGGTCATTGCACCCTCAACAATGCACCGTTCCCGATAAGAGTCAATACGTAGCTACTACAGGTAAATGGGCTTCTACTGTTGGCAATACTTCAAGATTGCGAAGTAGTCGTCAGAAGGTTGAATGTTTACAAATGCACAAGTTTTACGGTCTTAAAATTGTCGCACCGCGTTCGGAATTGTCGACATTATTTATTCTGCAAAAGTAAAGAAAATACTATTAAAAAATTAAGAAAAATAATATTGTTTTAATGTGAGAGAATGAAGATTTATAAGTCTATAAGACTTAAAATTATATACCTACTTCATTTTTTTAATAGAACCTATATTTGGCGTCTGTATTAGCATTGAATCTTGTTATGACATAATATTATACCTAAAATTAAATCTAAACTAATATAATTAAAAGTTTAGTTTGACTTATAAAGGACGTAAATCAAAAAGCCTTTATATTTTCAAAACTTCAAAACTTAATGAGTTGCCATAGTTAATAATTAGGTCATCGTCTCTCAGCCGAAGAACATCCAAAGGTAGACATAACATTAACTCCTGAAATGATGGTAAAAACACCACAATTTTGCGCCGTCTGAAGCACGTGACTTCCCGTGACTCTTTGAATATCATCCGCCCAAAGATTTAAATCGCTAGATGAGCCCTAAGCCTCCAAATCGTCCATGTTTTTTCTCTCAGCATGTTTGTGGACGTTTTCGATGTGCGCAATGTAGGCTTAGGTCTCATCTAGCGATTTGAATATTTTTAACTATCCATATGATGCGGGGATTAGACAAAAATTAGGTGCATTAACAAAACACGCAAAGGATAGTTGTAGGTACGTAAACATGGAATCATAAGTTCTAATACAAAATATCATTTCATAGCAACGCCAGCAATAATTGCCGGAGGTACAACACCAAAAGAAACTTTTTCCAAATAATCGCTCAAAGGGATCGCATAAATTGTGATTAACTTTAAGTACAGCGTTGCTACTAACAGAGCCACTCGCGGTATTTTACGAGGCAGGCCATCTGGGTCTTTGCAGGCAATAATAAATTCGACGCACCCTATTACGTCTTTTTCATGGGCGTCTAAGTTACCTATAAAAACATTAGAGTGGTTTTAGCGTTGACGGATTTGCGCCTGACAAGGTATGTATTATGTATCATGACACGTCTAGAACAAGTATTAAAATAATTTGATTTCCTCCCTGATGGTATAGAGACGTGTGGTATGAAAGGATTTATATAGAAATATTTTAAACAAAATTATCAATGACTTAAAGTTGATACTGTTTACAGTTTATGATCGTTATATAACACTGTTTTAACCTTTAAGCTACGAGTATATATATGGACGTTTGACTACTCGTTAACTTAAAAAATTTCTGACAACCTTTTTCTAACAACCTTATCCGTTAACATTTACTTTAATTTTATAACAAGCTTTAATATTATTTGCTTGATGGTCGGCACCTTAGTCCGTTGACCATGTAGGTACGTCCATACACAATCATGATGAAATTCGAATTTCAAACAGCTTGAGCTTCAAATTCGGCTCTACCTGTCTGAAGCAGAAGTAGGTAGAGGCAAATTAAAATTTGGAAGTATCGCTATCCAGAGTGTGTTTTTGTAAACCGTGGTTTTGAATATCTAGCCTGAAATAATTTAATCCACGCGATGTGAGCACTATTTCGTCTGCGAATAGAATGACGTTTATTTTGTGCTGCGGCAAGCCTGCACTCGTCGTATTGCCATGATATCGGCTAGTAGATATTAGCATGTTTGGGTGGTTGCCTGGTTGAGTTGTCGCTCATATTGGTAGGGTAGGTTCTATTGAATTTGATAGTGCAGCCTATCATTGATATACACTCGATACAATTTCAAAAATTCGGTTCCAGGGCTTTGAGGGGCATATAAGATGTTCCTTTATTTTCTTTAACTAATGATTAACCCGTTAACTTTGATTTTATCGTCTTACAATATATTAATGGAATACTTTTTATATTAGAATTATACATGTGTGAAAACTTAGCAATGGGTGAATACCGGATCGGGAATGTGAGACAAAGGTCTTAAAAACTTAAATAAATTTTAAATGAGTACTTAAATAAAGGAAATATTTAACAATACATTCTCAACATTTATTACGTAAATAACATGGTACTCAGTACTGAGCTTAACTTATCTTTAAATATTTGCTTCAACGAAATTTCCCAGACCCAAGGGGCAACAGGACGGCGACAAAATAATTATTCCAAAGCCTAAACAGTCACGAATTGCCTGAATATATTCGAGGGTAAACATCAAAAGTGTCCCTAGGCCGTTTCAAAAGAGAATTGTCGACGTCCTCCCACGAATACAGCCGAGCGTATTCCGACGCTCGTTTCGCCATATTCGTGTCAATTATCCCGGAGTTTTCCCGGCGACGATTGCGGCCAATGGCCATCATTTAGCCGGCCGGGCGCCGTCCCTGTAATTCCCGTACATTTCGCCCGCCATCGGTTATGTATGCGCGTTATTATAGCAGACCCATTCGAGCGATCCCACGCTTAATGTCTCAATTAAATAACACATGGCACGGTGCAAGAAAACACACAGCCGTTGGGGTAAGCGAGGGTGAACCGAGGCTAATTTCCTTATGATTTAAAAAATAAAAAAAATGCTTAGGCATTAGTAGCTTCTGTTATATGGATAACAGGGCAAGGCAAATAGTAAATAGAAAAACATTTTTAAATAAAGTCATTAAGGTTTTATAACTGCATTTTTAGGATATATAAAAATATACATACACGAAAATCAAAAGTAAATCTTTTGATTTTCGTGGATGTTGACGCGACGCAGTTTTTAAAGCTATGCAAAGGTTCTTATGGAGGATTTTAAATTACTAAAATGTGATCTTCATGTGATTCAAAAGTACTCAGGTGGTATAAATTCAACTTCAAGCCTTGTATATTGACACGAATTTCATTACTAAAGAGGTACAACTCTCTGAGAAACCCGTGTCGTCCCATTCATCTGTCTCGCAGACGGGATCCTAAATTCTTAAGAGGGTATAATTTCCTACATTAGGATGAAAAACCGCAACCTGAGGAACCGCAGCTGCGACGGCGTCTCAGCGTGCATAACGTATGAGCGTTACCGCACACGAACACTAATAATTTAACAGAGAGATATTCGCGCTCTACTTACTAAATATCTTCACAAAACTAGCCATATTTTTGAAGTGTTTTTGCCCATCTTAAAAAATGCTCAATATTTTGAGATGGGCAAACCATTGCACTCGCGATGCTGTTATTGTTACCGACACTTATGTCGCAAGTATAGTAGTAGTTTATTTTTCACTTCTGTCAGCATTCCCAGCTGTTGTAAGTTCAGTGGCCACACGTTTTACATTCCGAGAGATGCCGTAAAGTGGCCTCTACCTTACCTATAATAGTGCATGCCGGCTTATAGTAGAGCAGCTAGGTGATTCGCATATTGTTCTGACACACTGAGTATAATTCACTTCACTTCACCACAGCATTCGCAAGTCTGTGTTCACGTGTGCAATCTGAACCAGTTTAATAAGAAATTGTCATAACTAGCCATATTTTTTAAGTGATTTCTTAAGCAAAAACCATTGTACTCGAGATGTTGCTACCGTTATCGACATATCTGTTGTAAGTACCTACCTGATACTAGTCAGAGATACTAGTCAGAAATATTGAATATCATGACAAATATTGAAAAGTGGTACACGCACAAATTACTATACCATTATAATGTACTACATACGTATAAAATTGCAGAGGCAAGCAAGTAGAAAATTGATGTAGGATATTGAGCTATAACGCCATACAAATATAATGAATTCACTTACGTAGCGTATCTGTGGATCATTGAATACAGATGAGGGATCAAAGGATTTGACGAGTCATCGATATTACGCGGCTCAAAGAAATTGCAGCTCCTTCCCTTCCTCGCTTACGCGTATCGGGGTCGGCTTTTTAAAATCTAAAGTTGATCACTTCCACGGGCTATATTTAGTTGCGTCTATTTTAGATCACGCTAATATTATAAGGGCGAAATATAGTGCTTGTTTGTAACTCCTTCACTTCAACTACAGAACTGATTTGGCTGTTCAGAACGGAGATCAATTATTCACTTGAATATTACATTGGCTCGCCTTACTTTTCAGTAACGATAAATTCATGGTGGTTCGTAAAAATATTTTATAAAAAGGATAGCTGAGGTTTGTGACTTCACTCACGTGACTGCATGATATTTTAGCCCCAAGAGTTTAACGTTTCAGAAATCCTGTTTCAGTGGCATGATACTTGTACGTTATATTTTCCCAATGCCATTTTAAAAACCAAGCCCTATCCGTCCAGTGGTTTACGCTGTGCTTATAGATCGGTCCAGACAATCCCATTTTCCTTTTGTAGTAATAATACCTAAACAGAATAGATAGTGCAGGTACTATTTGAATAAATATAAAATTCAACAAGGTAAGCATTTTCTCTGAGCATCAGGGGTTTTAGTGCCTAAAGCCCCTGTTAACCAAATACAATTTCAGAGACGTTTGCAAAGATAAGCCCGCAAAGCTTTTTACAAGATTAACCGGACAAATACCTTTTTACCTTAATTGTATTTATGTTGTGATCCGCAAAAGATTCAAAGTCGTAAATTTACATATAAATGGAAAGATTTACCCTGAACAAGATCAAAAGAATTTGTTCTAAGCTTAGGGGATCATGATGAGTGTTTATAGGGCGGGTTATCAAGAGTAACTCCGGGATGGGATATATACCTAGATTTTTAGATAACAGTTTGCTGCACATTTCAACTATAAAGTTGGTAAGATATTAGGCAATAAGCATATTAAAAAAATGCATATGGATATATGGACATATTCTATGTAAACAGTAATAATCATTATAGCAAAGTGATTTTTGACGGAACGTAATCGAATTTTCAGGTAATTTTTATTTTTATAAAAAAAAAAGAAATATTCATCCTAAAATGAAATGAAAAACCAAAATGACAGCAAGGTACATGACCATGTACATAAATTAAAAATACTTGTATCTTCGGTCGGTATCCATTAAAAAAATCCTATGGATTTCTTAATAATAATTTACCGTACTCCTGCAGGAAACGGCAGAAAGCAGTACGCCTGGAGACAGTATACATTGCGAGGAGGTTCCTCACCCTAGAACCGTGACCACTGGTATTCAACTGGGACCCAAACCTCAAAAATCTCCCAGCAGTTGATAAAACGACTTACAAAATATTTTTAACGGTTTTATCATGTTTTTAATTTTACTGCTTCAGAAATTTTTATTTCGGGGAGTGTGCTCAACAGCTATTTAATTTGGTTCCCCCGTCATCTTTTTACCATAGGACAACAGGGCATCGAAAAATCTTTCACCCCGTAGACGTACCAAAGACACGTACAAAGCGGTTTGATTCTTCGTTACCTTATACCGAATACCTCTACAGGCACTATCTTTCCCTCCACCTACAACCTCGCCGTCTTCAAATCAAGAGTGAATAGGGATTTCCTAGGGAAGCAATCCACCTTAGACTGCATCATCACTTTCTTTCGGGTCTGTGAAAAATCATAATGTTGGAAATAATCTAAATGTACCGTTACCACAATCTGTAATCCAACCGATACTATAACATAAAGCGTTCTTCAACCCATTCCCACC
Source organism: Coenonympha glycerion (assembly GCA_963855885.1). Lineage (NCBI taxonomy): Eukaryota > Metazoa > Arthropoda > Insecta > Lepidoptera > Nymphalidae > Coenonympha > Coenonympha glycerion. The sequence continues at coordinate 5,216,156 of OY979632.1, forward strand.
AATGCGGCATGAATGTATAAATAAGCCATCTTTCATATTCCGGCTACACATAAAAACGTGAAAATAAAGAAAATCTGAGCCGCCTCTATTTTATCTACACCAGTGATTTACGATTAAGACGTACGATATTTGCTGTTATATCCGTGATTTATTGATACTTGCTCCTTTATTTGAATTCTCTTCAGGAGTTACAAAGTCGAGTAAGTAAGCTTCGTTGTATACAAATATGTAAAGTAATTACCTACTCTTAACATATCGAGTTCTGGGCTTTAATACACGTGAGTAAATGATTTATGATTATGGATTTTCCAAGATTGATTGAATTGATGGATTTTCTAGGTTAAAATTACCTATCTAATGTAACGATGTAAACGGTCGCTTTTATCTTTAGTAACCTGCAGTTTACAGACTGTAAAGACAGTTACTTTCTTTAAACATCATTGGATAAATTAATTTTCTCGATAAAAAGTTCTTGAAAAGTTGCTGCAAGACCTCAATTTTTCTAATTTTTATCGGAAACTACAATTATTAAACGATCTCTGCCAGGGAACCGTGAGATCAGGAAAACAGAGGAACTACAAGACTGCAGGTGGTGTAAAGTTATAAAACAAAGTATAATGAATGAATTTACATTCAAGTGTTAAAATGAACTGTTAAGTATGTTTAAACACCCACACGCACTTGCGATAGGAAACCGACAAAAAGTCATTAAATCAAATCGAAAACGCATTTATTAAAAGCCTAGTTCGGTGAAATTTTTAACGAATCCCACACGCCACACTGGAAAAAGGATCGCGTGACTATTTTTAATTAAACTTGTGTGCCGCTCCATTCGTCAACCTCTAAAAAATGTTGCGTGCCCTTTCAGTTGGTGTATGTTGATAGAATGTAACGTTTCTTAAATAATCTCAATAAATAAAAATAAAAAAGGATTGTGCTGTTTTATAAAACCACGGTAAAAGTAAAACTTTTGTGTCCTTGGCTGCTCTGACGAGCGCTTTTCACTTCATCCCTACTCCGCGGCTACTTTTTTAGCTATGATTGTATGTTGATTGATGAGTTGTAAATATTTTCAAAGTTGCCGAAAGTTTTAGAAGCTAGAGACGGTTTTTTTAATAATAATTGAGTCCAACTGCGGCAGTTTTACAAACACGGTATTTTATGCAATTATTTTAAGCAGGTTTTTAATTAACTGTGTGAGGCAAGTCTCAGTTTTTTATGATATTATGAGTAGAGAGATTTATAATATTTTTTTAAATATAATTACAAAGAGTGAGGATAGCACGTGACAGTACTCGATTGAAGCCTCCGGCATAGTAAACAATATAATACGTAAATAATTTAAAAATTAAAAAACGCGACTGCCCTGTAGTAAAACTAGTTTTCCCAAATATCTTAAAGATTTTGTAGATGTAAATATAGCCAATGTTACTCGGAATGATGTAAGGATTCTAACAATCTTAATATATATAAATCTCGTGTCACAATGTTTGTCCTCAATGGACTCCTAAACCACTTAACCGATTTTAATAAAATTCGCACACAGGGTGCAGTTTGCTCTAACTTAAAAGATAGGATAGCAAATTATCTATTTTTTTATATCCGGGCAAAACAACGTTTGCCAGGTCAGCTAGTATCCCATATATCCAAATCCAGTCAGCCGTTCAGAAGTTATATGGTGCAAGAAACTCACATACATACATCCATACATGAACCCTAAAAACATTACACTCCTCTTCTGGGCAGTCGTGTAAAGATCAGTGCTAAACTATTATAATTGGTAATTGACTATAAAAAACAACAGTCGCAACAACACAACCAACGCATTTTGTGAAGAAAATCAACTCAAATCCTTCCACAGTGGGTAAACAAAATTACGTACACATTTTCTCGCTGAAACATAAATAAGCCGTGTTTCAAGGAAAGTATGTCATTAGCGTTTTTCTTTTGTAGATAAAAATGTCTTCCAAGTTCTCCGTCAACAACGCTGGAGATTGCATCGAGAGGACTATTTACTGTAGCGAACTACGAAACCCACTGACATTTATAGACAGGGGAATATATTTATGCCCTTTTAATGGCCTCGCACATTACCCCGGCGGGACTAACGACCTAGAGGAAAGAAAACATGACAATTGTAGTTATTTATTGACAATCGAGCCTTTTTATTTACAAACCATGAATATCGTATTGAATTGTTAGGGTTCAATATTGCAAAAGTGACCTAAAAAGCTATAGGTATAAACATGCTACATTATTGATTCCAGTTTATTAGGCAAAGTCGAATGATCGACGATTAGAATCTTCTAATAAATCGATCCCTTGTATTACGCAGGACAGAAAATACCTGTTTGTCTCAATTGTTATTTAAAGAAATCGTCGAATTTTCGTTGACTTTTTAAGATCTAAAATAATTTTAATTCATCTGCTTAAAAATTTAATTACAACAGCCAACATAACTCATGACGCCGAACCGTCAGTAAAAACTGCACCCTAATAAGGACAAAGGGGTGCCCGACCCACTTTCCCTCACTTACGTGCAATATAAGTTGGAGTGCGCAAAGTAACACATGCACTTTATAACAACGGGCACTAATTATGAAAAGCTATGGGCTCGCGTGCAGTGCTCGCACAATTATGCTAATCTTATTAGTTAATCCACTCCGTCGTGTCCTTTATTCTCTAATACACGAAACACTTACATCTTCGATCAGTTCTCCGCTGCAAACTTACTTGAAATATCGTATCGTATTACATTTATATTTTTTAGTAAATCGTGGTGTTTTCAATAATCACATAAAAGAGGACTTTTAATTTTGAGTAGGTTCTAATAATAAAAAAAAAATGTTTTGAAAATACATTTGGAAAGCAGTATTGCACGGAGAAGAACGGGCAGCATTCTCAGCATTTGTTCTTGTTAAAAAATAATTGATTACATATTATATTTGACAATGTGTAGTTTAATGTTATAATTATGAAAGTTGGTACAGTTGTAAAATCTCTAAGCCGCTTTTTCGGCTGAAATTTGGAATAAGCTAATTTTGTAACTGAAACTTTCATACTAGTACTTCCCGCGGTATTAGATGTAATGCAAGCAATATGCTATACGTATTTTATTTCATCGCTGTAACAACGTTAAAAATTATTAGAGAATAGCACCTCTTCACAGTTTTATATTTTTGCAAGGGCGTGCCACGAAGTAACTATGCTTTTTCTTCTATATCGTGACAGATTAATCTGTATTATTTTATGTTTTAAAGCTGGGAATAAGTCCATAATCTTAAACACGCATGTATTGATAAATGGCTGTGAAAACATTATAAATATTAAAGTTAATTATTATTTACCTGAATTATAATTATTGGAAGGTATATCGTTGTACGTTAAACTAGTTAACTTCATTAGGATGTACTTAGGTATGTTTTTAGTCTAACTCTGAATTCAGGAAATTTAGTGATCACGACATCTAAACAGATTGTCCTGGTATATGCATGAATAACGAATCCAAGTATATCCTGGTAAGTACGAATACGTTAGTATTATAGCGATAGACAGCTTTAATTTTTATTAATTATGGTTTTATTTATTAATCCTTAAGAATAAGATCTCAAAGAAAATAGTTGTGTTGTAACGTTTTCTTTACACGAAGCAATGATTAAATTTACTTTACCAAAATAAATTATAACCCCTGCAGTATGGTGCATGAGCAGGTACCTAATAAGGTACTCTAAGTATAAGAAGTCTATATAATAACATGAAAAACTATGGTCTTGCGTGCAGTGCCTTAGTGCAGTTATGCTAATCTTATTAGTCAATTCACGACGTCCGGTAAAGTTTTATGTTTTTGCACGAGAGCAGCGGACGGTAATAGTTTCTTTTTGAACCGATAGCGTGACAAAATTTAAGGCGTTTACTTACCTAAAGCTTTAGTAATATTATAATGTTTTCATGGCTGACAATATACCTGCAATGGCCATTTTTTCATAGAGCTTAATTATGTTAATGAAACTGTGAATAAAATCAGCCCATTACTATGAGGAAAATTGTCATCTAGTAAATACAAAGAAGATGCAAGTCGGCCTCAGATCCTAAGTTATCCAAGAAGAATAATTGATAGTTGAATTATGCTATTAGTCTAACATTGAATGTTTTTATTAAAAACGCTTACAAACTACGCATCCATATTATGACATTTTTGTAAAAGATAAAAACTTTTGACCAATTTAGGATACTCCTGTGTTTTTTTGGATATCATAAAATGAATAAATCATACCCACTGATTTGGAAGGAAGTCACAATTAACCATATTCAAGTGCCTTAAGTCTAACAAACGATGGAGCAATCTGTTGACAGTTTGGAAACTAAGCCAGCTGTTAACATGGCTGTCTTGTGAGAAAGGACCGCAATTAATTCATGGCAACAAGCTTTCTGCCTGAACGGGCATACTGTACAGCTTGAGATATTGGCGTGAAATGGAAATAATTAGCTGGATCCGTGGTTATTAGCATTAATTCAAGCCTAACTTGAAATGATAGCCTATAAATAGTCGGATTTCAACGATTGTCTATTAATAATAGATAAAAATAGTCACGATAGGCCCATCCGAACATTTTACGTAAACGTTCTTCATACAAGAAAATGTAGTGTCATCTGTCGAAACTCCTGCGAAGTTATTTTTTTTATATTTTTTTATCTATGTGTCTGTGGTCACCTTGCCTGCAATGTTATTTTTAATTCAAAAAAAAAAGAAATAGGTCTTTACCTATCTACCTATACTGACTACTGACGGGGGAGGGTGCAAAATAGTCATCTTGCTCCCATAAACTGGCGACATTTTTTCGCGCTGTTCGCCCTGTGTTTAGCATACAAGTCTGTGCTATTTATATACTCTGTTCAAACATTGTTAAAATATTTTATTTAATTAATTATGATAAAAAAGATGAGAGAAATGAGACATTTGCAGCTTTGGGTGAATCACCACTGAGGAAATAACACGTAGATATAATTTCAGGAAGTTACGCCTATTAGCTTAGCGTTTTCCCGATAAAATCGATACGAATTCAAAGTTATAGTTATGGAAGTGCCTAACTATTGAGTAAACCTGTTTGGAAACTCAACCAGCTGTTGACACGGCTGTCTTGTTAGAGACTCTCGTAATTAATTCATAACAAGAAGCGTCTACACAATGTATGTCATAATACTATAGCTATACAGCTGATATAAACTCAACTCATCGTAGCGTGCGGGTCTATGTATGCGTGATATATAAATAGATACGTTTTTTCCAACGTTTAATTGAATAGTTAACAGATAAGTTTAGTTAGGCTTAATTTAACAGGCACCTATGAAATGTCAGACTATACCGTTTAACCGTACTTTAAAAAAATATAGCGATACAATTTAGTTTTAAATCTTAATATATATAAATCTCGTGTCACAATGTTTGTCCTCAATGGACTCCTAAACTACTGAACTGATTTAGTTCAAACTTCGTGAATATCTGTCATTTGGTCCAACTTAAAAGATAGAATAGTTTTTATCCCACGTGGACGAAGTTGCGGGCATCAGCTAGTAGTATTTAAAATTATATTTATAGCTTCTTGTGAGCAGATGAAAACTGATACACTTACTGCCTAGGTTCAATTTAAAATTCAAACTACCAGGCAGGTACTTAAAAAAACAGATTTTGTCAGTGAATGTTCATTCTTGTGTCATTCCAGCTGACCCGTGTGATCAGTAGAGTAAGAAAAATAGAACGTTCACAAGAGTGAGAGTAAACCGTCTGATATCACCTGTACCGCACGCGCTATCATAAGCTGGAAATAGTATACACTTATACAAGACGACGCGACGTCTTATTATTATGCTGTCAAACACACGTCTGTACAATGGATAGGTCTAATAATGGACCTTATACCACTCGACTTTGATAGAAAAAGTTATAATTAAGGATACTAAAGACAATAGATTTTGGCACAACATTATTATTGATATTATAGATTTCATACCCTCCGGCAGCCTGAATCCATCTTATAGACGCTGAGTAGCGCGTAGCAGCAGCGTAGCTAAGTTCGCAGCGTAGCGCCTAACTTGCTACGCAGTTTTCCCTTCTTGGGAACTTAGGTGGTGACATTGTTAGGCCCACTTGCACGAACCCGGGTTAGTGTGTTAACTCAGAGTTAACACACTAAAGACGTTGACTCTGGGGTTAAAAATGTAAATATCTAACCCCCGTTTCACGCAAGTGGACTTTCGAGATGTTTTAATAAAACCTTGTAAGACACTGAAACTGAATCGCGTCTAGTATGTACCCAGGATGGAGCGAATTTTTGTCCATTACTTAGCACAGAGTGTAGTATTATAAGTTTTCCGTATTTGCGTGCCGTCCACAGCGGACTCCACAGTTCATCGATTACTCGTTTAATCAAGTGCGTAATTCAGCATATTCAGCTAGAGTGCGCGTGCAATGTTGCTGCTATCAGTGGCACAGTGAATATCTTTAAACTGTGGCAGTGGGAAATGGAGACATTATGTGCGGCTTGCACCCACTAAAAACGGACTGTACAGGATTCACCATTGTATTTATCGCGTTCCCGCCAGGTCTCCACCAGTCACGTATTGGGCATTGGGTCTCATCATCTTCGGCAGCCTGACCCCTGCCAAAACAGATTACAAGAGGCGCCATAATTATCTTTGCGCACCACGTCCTGTTTATGTATACGTTTTGGGCGCCGGAAGGCCTCATGTCCGTCGCAACTCATTGAGGTAATAATTATACCCTTCAGCGAGGAGGATGCATCGCTTTTCCCTCTCGCATGTATTTAGTATACATGCGAGAGGGAAATCAGAATCAGGAATCAACTCATTTACTGCAGTGCCCTTCAAACTGAAATAGAGTACCAAAAGCTACGATTATTTATTTAAGATCGAAAACAATATTATAACTTTATTAACGATTCGTTATCGCGTCCGAAAATAAAATAATAAAATGAGTTTTTACTTACATTGGGTGGGAGGTTTGTTTTATTGCATCATAAATAACAAAGGTGGGGTCCTATTGTCGTAAATTTTTAATTATGGGGTCATGTACATTTTATTAAAGATCGTGATAATGTAAGCGGCACTCGATATTACGGAGCATGAGTTTCGAGGATGGATTTCCATTTTCATACATACAAATTTTGTATGAAAATACTTCAAAATTGCGACGTATCATTTCCTATCTTTATCATAAAATATATTGTACGTGGATTGTTACATATCTAATAACAAGATTCGAGATTCTTAGTCACAGTAAGGCGGTCAATAGATCAAACACTGTACTAATATCTAGATTAGATATTAACCGTGCCTGCGCAAACATACGGCTAGGATTTACATATATTTCCATTATCTACTGAGAATCAGTATGGGCCGTCAATACATGTTGTGTTAGATTGCTTACTATTCTGCGGTTATCCAACCAATAATAATATTTGTAGCAATATTACCTTTAAGTAGGATACAATTGCTACATCATTTAATCGGCTTTGTTTTTAAAAAAGAAACTATTTTATTACTGCATGAACACACCTATTTGCATTTGACATCGGATATAGAACGGTATTTTCTTGCAACTTTAAAAATTAGAATATACAAATAAGCGCATCGTTTACAATGCAATGAAAATTGCATCCGAGATTAAATAGAAAAAAAAATCCAATTTGCAACGTAGCTGCCTGCGGTCGCCGGATAATTTCATCTCGTCTAATCCCGGTATCACTACTTACCTTGCTCTGATTACTGCAAAATATTCTCAAGCTGTTTTTCCTCTATCCTAGGTAGATGAAAATATTTTTCAATTAGCCCGCAAGGATTTCATCTATAAAATGCAGCTTCTGGTCAGATTGCGGAGCTCTTATTTTAATTCGATGAGTTTGTTCATGAAAATTGGAAATGTTTTTTCAAAACATCAGATGAGATTTGTTTCCGTGGCTTTTATTTGCTTTTAGCGGGAAATGATTAAGCCCCTTCGTACACGGCTCGTAAGCGTTAAGTGTAGTATAATCCTAGCGTATAACGAGAACAGTACGAGCACGAACATTTTCAAACATGTCGCAGACGTAGCGGTGTTGCAGCGAATCGTTGGAGGAGTAATTGCAATGACGAAATACCCTACGCTTAGAGGACGGGAAAGATGTGACGTATGTTGAAGTCAAAAATTTCTCAAATATGGTGTCGCATTTTGGTACCGCTGATAGCACATACCGCTGTCGGTCGCTTACATTAGCGCCATTTTACAGATTTGACAAATTAAAAATCCGGCTTCAGGGCGGAGCCTAAAAATATATGCGTGACGTCATTTAGAGCTGATCCTGTATGTTACATCCATGAGTAATTGTCATATTGATATGCGTAGCGTCATAACGAAACGCTAACGCGAGCAGTTTGCGAAGAGGCTTACTTTCCAGGTCCTATCACGGACAGGGATATGTTTCTTTTGACATAATCTTATTAATAATAATAATATAATTGACATTATCTTATTAATAATAATATGATAATAGGTTTATTAAGAACCAAGTTCAAATAATGTTATACAGAAAAACAACGATATAATTTACCCGTATACGAGTAGGATGAAATATTGATGGTGTCGATATTCAAATAATAATAATCAGTTTCTGAATAGTTATGTTATTTAAAATCAGGTATGTTATTTATTTAGGGTGACAGAAGATTTTCGTTAGTCGCGCGAAAAAATATTTGAAGTCAGACCTCGAATAATTTCCATATCTATTCAAAAATTTCGATTTTTCAAAATCCTACGGCACTATGGATTTTTACGGGATGAAAAAGAAGCATTGGTGGTAATCCAGGCTTTAAGTTGTCTACAGCCAATCCAGTTCCGTGGTAGTGTTGTAACTGAATTGGAAATATCGAGACACACAAACATTGATACATAGAATCTAAATATTGAATGGAAGCAGGCGTTATTTTGCGGAAATCCATAATTAGCAGGACTGATCAATTTGTTTTGCTATTATCCGCTACTTGAAAGGATTCTGTATGGTGCAATATGCAGGAACACCTTCCACATGAAACACCACACACAATTTTCTATCACTTTCTTCGACGCACGTTTCGTCCCGATACCGGGACATCCTCAGGAGATGTTGACTTCACAATGCGAAATCGTAGAGACATAAAATCTAAGAAACTCTCTTATTCATACTTTTATAGAATTTACTCATGTTTAACTGAACCTTGCTAATAGGTCTCGTGGCGTCAATTATGTACGTTTTGTCAATAATAATATGTGGAGACTACGCCTGATGTAAAGGCGTTCTCGACGTAAGATTTATTACTGTCCGGTCCATTATAACATGTGCATTTGACAAGCAATGGGACTGTATAGCACTCAAATACGACGCATTAATGCATGTGAGTATTGTCTTGAATTAATAATGGCCTCTAATGAGGCCGTATAACTTCACCAGCTTTGGATTCGAAACGGACAGTAGTTATCTGATTGAAGTTAAAGTAAATAAAAGTTGTGAGAAATTACTGTATATTGTAATTTGTAGCTGTTTACTTTGAAGTAAACTTTTCTGTATAAAACTAAATTAAATATATTTTTCAATACAGTTGTATGGTATGGCGCACTTTCAGAGGCTGTCATTAGTATTCGAAAGTTAAATCTTACGCACAGGCATCTTTCTTTTTCATGGTCGTAACTTACTTTTACAAGCTCGATCATTACTTTTGCAAAACGTTTGATACCAAGGAGTTTTCATTGTACAATAAAATGGGATGGACATTGGGATGGGATGGACACAGAAGGAATTATCTTTTACCTCATTTTATTAATTTTATCTTTTACCTTTTATCTTTTATCTTTCATCTTTTTATCTTTTATCTTTTATCTTTTATCTTTTATCTTTTATCTTTTATCTTTTATCTTTTATCTTTTATCTTTTATCTTTTATCTTTTATCTTTTATCTTTTATCTTTTATCTTTTATCTTTTATCTTTTATCTTTTATCTTTTATTCTTTTATCTTTTATCTTTTATCTTTTATCTTTTATCTTTTATCTTTTATCTTTTATCTTTTATCTTTTATCTTTTATCTTTTATCTTTTATCTTTTATCTTTTATCTTTTATCTTTTATCTTTTATCTTTTATCTTTTATCTTTTATCTTTTATCTTTTATCTTTTATCTTTTATTACTTTTCTTTTCTGTTCCCTATTGTCTATATTATTATGCAGTTTAGATACTATTCTGTCTTGAATCGCAATATCAGACAAAAACAGATAATTAATAATAATGGGTTATTATATATTTTAAATTACATCATAACACCACTCATTTTAAATAAGGTTATCTGCGTGATAGACTGACAGACAGAGGTCTCTTTCGCTCTTTTCGCGATAAACTCAAAATATGCGGTTTTCAATAGATGGAGCATTAGATAAAGTGATTTATGTCAATTTTCCAAGGCTTAAGGCCAAGTTGGTTGAAGTATCGGAAAAAGTCAAGCCACCTATTAGGCTTCATAGAAAATACTGCCTAAATCCATGCAAAAAACTTGTAAGTATATGAAATACATATAAAATGATCATATAAAAATCGATCGCTTTAAAGATTTCATTAAGTATAACAAATACGAGTATTTTTAGATACCAAATGTTCAAGTATTGTCTGTAACACATGGTTTGATATGAGTTCAAAATTTGTGACCATTTGATTTCTGGTGTTAAATGTATTTTTGATAAGAATATGCATAGAGATACTGTCTCCTTTTAAACCTATATGAAAACATACCTATAAGGTGGAGGAACCACCTTCTGAAGAAAATTGCCTCCCGTACATTTTATGCTTGTTCTTCTTTTATTGCAGTACTTTTGTTTTTTGAGCGAAATTTACTAAGTTCGGAAGCTTCAGCTATAAATTCACATTTGGCAACTTAGATCTTATGGCATTACTAGCAGAAACCCGCGGCTTCGCACGCGTAAATTTTAGTTTTAACTTAAAAAAAATAGTTTAAACTTAAAAAAATTTAGTTCTCTACGGGAACTCTTTGTGTTAATTTACATGAAATCTATCTTCATTTCAACTCTAAACCAAAAATTTTCAGTAATTGCGGTGTGAACAAAAAATTCTCTCCCGCATGAATATCTCTTTTTCCCTATTATCACGAAAACAACGGATTTTCCAGAGAAAAAAGTAGTTGATTCTAGGATATAATCTATCTCCATTCCAAATTTCAGCCCAATCGATTCAGTAGTTGCGGCGTGAATAATTTTTTGCGCGTGAATTTCGGTTTTTAACTAATCCCACGGGAACCTTGAATTTTTCGAGATAAAATGTAGCTTATGTGTTAATCCAGGATATAATTTATCTCCATTTCAAATTTGAGCTAAATCGGTTCAGTAGTTGCGGCGTGAACGAATATTTTTCCCGCGTGGATTTCTGTTTTTCACTATGATCATACTCGTAGAAGTCATGAAATTTTCCGAGAAGAAAAGTAGCCTACGTATTTATTCTATCTTTTTTCCGAATTTCAGTCATATCAGTAATTACAGCGTGAAGTAGTATTTTTACCGCGTGAATATCAGTGTTTCAGTTTTCCCGCGGACACCATAGATTTTTCCGGGATGAAAAGTAGCTTTTGTATAAATCTAGGATATAATCTATCTCGATTCCAAATTACAGCCAAATCAGTTCAGTAATTACGGCATGAAGGAATATTTTTCACGCGTGGATTTCTGTTTTTCACTATTATCATAGAAACCACGGAATTTTCCTGGATGAAAAGTAGGCTTTGTAATAATCCGGGATAAAATCTATCTCATTTCCGATTTTCAGTTATATCAGTTCAGTAATTACAGCGTAAAGTAGTATATCTCGTGTATGAACATCAATGTGTCAAGTTTCCCGCGGAAACCATGGATTTTTCCGGGATGAAAAGTAGCCTTTATATTAATCCAGGATACAATCTATCTTTATTCCGAATTTCAGCCATATCAGTTCAGTAATTATGGCGTGAAGTAGTATTTTTCGCGTATGAATATGTTTTTCTTTTTTCCTGCAAAAACCATGAAATTTTCCGGGATGAAAAGTAGCCTACGTATAAATACAGGATAAAATCTATCTTTTTTCCGAATTTCAGTCATATCAGATCAGTAATTACAGCTTGAAGTAGTAATTTTACCGCGTGAATATCAGTTCTTCAATTTTCCCGCGGACACCATAGATTTTTCCGTGATAAAAAGTAGCTTTTGTATTAATCCAGGATATAATCTATCTCGATTCCAAATTTAAGCCAAATCAGTTCAGTAATTACGGCATGATGGAATATTTTTCACACGTGAATTTCTGTTTTTCATTATTATCATAGAAACCATGGAATTTCCCGGTATGAAAAGTGGGCTTAGTAATAATCCGGGATAAAATCTATCTCCTTTCCGAATTTCAGTCATATCAGTTCAGTAATTACAGCGTAAAGTAGTATTTTTCGCGTGTGAACATCAATGTTTCAGGTTTCCCGTGGAAACCATGGATTTTTCCGGGATGAAAAGTAGCCTTTATATTAATCCAGGATATAATCTACCTTTATTCCGAATTTCAGCCATATCAGTTCAGTAATTACGGCGTGAAGTAGTATTTTCGCGTATGAATATCTGTTTTTCTTTTTTCCTGCAAAAACCATGGATTTTTCCGGAATAAAAAGTAGCCTATTTATTAACCCAGGATATAATCTATCACCATTCTAAATTCCAGCGAAATCGGATGTGCACTTGCGGCATGAAGATTTTTTTTCCGCGTTGATTTCGGTTTTTTACTAATCCCACGGGAACCTTGAATTTTTTCGCGATGAAAAGTAGCCTTCGTATTAATCCAAGATATAATCTATCTTTATTCATAATTTCAGCCATATCAGTTCAGTAATTACGGCGGGAAGTAGTATTTTTCCCGCGCGAATATATGTTTTTCCCTTCTCCTGCAAAACCCATGGATTTTTCCGGGATGAAAAGTACCCTATTTATTAAATCAGGATTTAGTCTATCTCCATTCCAAATTTCATCCAAATCGGTTGTGTACTTGCGGCGTGAGATTTTTTTTCCGCGTGAATTTCGGTTTTTAACTTATCCCACGGGAACCATGAATTTTTTCGGGATGAAAAGTAGCTTATGTGGTAATGCAAGATATAATATACCTCTATTCCAAATTTTAGCCAAATCGGTACAGTAGTTGCGGCGTGAAGACGTATTTTAACTTGATAAAATCCAAACTTTGGACCCCCGTTTCACCCCCTTAGAGGGTGAATTTTAAAAAATCCTTTCTTAGTGCTCCCCTAGACCTCACAAGGAACATGTGTGCCAAATTTGGAGTCCCTAGACCCAGCGGTTTGGGCTGTGCGTTGATATGTCAGTGAGTCAGTTTCTTCTTTTATATATTTAGATTAATCCTATCACTAAAGTAATCTGTACTTTGAACTACTTACTCTTGCTTTTGACTAATCTTCAAAAAGTACCAGTATATTGCACAGATTTGATGATAATACTTTTAACTAACAGGTTTAGAATATAATTTTTGTTACTTTTTCTCGATCACGTCAAGTTTGTTGAATTTCCGTATATAAATTAATAAGCAATCTGAGACCGAAGATAAAATTATTTTCGGACATAATTGGTTTAAAAAAAATTACGAACATACTCGCTTACCATCAATACGAGTATATTGAAACTTTTCTTTAAAAATGTTTAGATGGAAAGACGTCTTCATTAATTATTATTATTTTCCTGTCATGTCAGCATCCCTCGTACTTATATTTCCATCATTTGTACTTTTATTACCTTTGATGTCGCCGATCCCTCCATTATGCCCTCCCATTTAGACAAGATTAATATAACAATGTCTCAAATATCAATTAGGATATCGAACGTAATTAAGCGTTTCTTGATTTATTTCTTACAACAAAATTGCTTTACGGAGATAGATTCGTATTACTACCATACTACGTATTTATTAATACCGATGGGGAAATAAATAGTGATAGTGAAATACAATTATGGAGACAAATTAATCCTTGGCATAATTAATATGTATTCTACGCTAGGAATAACGAAAGGCGACAAATTAATTATTAGGTACTAGTTGGGTGACCGAGCTTCGCTTTCGGTAGTTTTTGGTAAATACGACATTTTCTAAAAATGAATCTAGCTAGATCGATTAATCGCCCCCAAACCCTCTTTATAGTAAATTTCATGAAAATCGGTCGAGCCGTTTCCGAGATTCGGATTATATATTTACAAAAATTGCTTTTTTAACATGATGACAATCATGCCTAAAGGAAAGCAATGATAAATAATAAAGTTAAAATTTTTTATTTATAAAGAATTGATGATTAAACGAACTTACCTGTAAGTGAAGTTCTATCACAATTATGTGAATACATTTTATTCGAAAATAATAATAAACACAATCAGGTACACTTTCATTGTACTGGCAATTTCGCACTTTTATCTATTTTGTTTTTTAAAACTGACCACCCTGATGGACACGCTGTCCCAGCCTACGTCCGTGCCAAGCTTCATTCTTTAGAGAATATTTAACAAAATTTTCGTATTATACTCATGGGTTTTGGGTATGGGAGGGACCTTATATTATTATTTTCGAATAAAATGTATTCACATAATTGTGATAGAACTTCACTTACAGGTAAGTTCGTTTAATCATCAATTATATTTCATACATTTTATTCTTCAATAATAATAAACACAATCAGGTAGATGTTTAGAGATGAAAATTTTTGTTAAATTATGGACATTAACAGATAGTAAATTGTTTCCTATTATAATAGGAAATAGGTCCTCTTTATACCACAGAAGTATTTAATTAACACAATCTTTTCGTTCAATTCCTGGATCAATAAACCAGTCACATTACAAATAGGTTTAATTTATATTTAGATAGATTATAATGATTAATGATTAGAGAGCAAAAGAGCTATTGCGACAGAAGCATCATCGCTCAATAAGAGGTTATAAAACTTAGGTAACGTCCGTAATGGTTGTTACCAGCAGACTGCTTTTCTGATGAGGTCAAGCAACAAACTACGTGCTCGCCGAGGAAGTGTTGCGTACTTGGTGCTGAGTACACTGAAACGCAGACCTCTCTCGTGAGAGATTATATTCCTCGGCAGACACGTTCTCACGGTGGTCTGCCTGCAGGCGACCTTATGAGGTCGCTTCAACATTATCAGGAGGTTGTCTATTATATATCTTGGTCTAAGATTTTGTAAACGACATATCGATTTGTTTTTCAAAGCTGTGGCAAATTTTTATACTTTCTCTTCAGTTTTGATTATGGTATAATTAAAACTGGTTCGCCCTGAGTAGTAGCTGGCGTTGTATAAACTCAATAATTCCCTTGAATTATATAAAAACAATAATACTAACTTTAACTAATGCTAATGTTTTCATTCTGTGCTGTGTCTACTGCCTAAAGCTAAAAAAGTTACAAGATCAGCAAAGCAAAGTTACGGAATGAATAAACTCTTATTAAGGCCCATTGAGCAATGTGTTAGCATACTATATTGTGTGCTACTATGTGGTGTTTGATGTTAATTTATCTATTCATTTTCGCAATATAATATATATATATATATATTTTTTTTTTTTTTTTTTTTTTTTTTTTTATTTATTTATTTTTTTTTTTTTTATTTGACCCAAAATCATCAGCAGAAATTAAACTCAATGCCGAATGATAACAAGTAATCGTACCATATGCTACGTCGTTAACAAGTTGTTCTGTTGGAAATTACGAGGTTGACTTATAATGTACGGATTGTACGGATCTCAGTCGTTATTAAAGCAGTATTGCCACAAAACTTTGTAAATAACACAAAATTTTTGAAGCATATAGATTATTAAAAATTCCAACAAAATGTCCTTTTTTTTTTTTTTTTTTTTTTTTTTTTTTTTTTAATGCCTTCAGAGAACTTCCTCCAGTAATTCCTATGAATTGTGGTTCTCTAGGGAAAGACCATATTTATTTATTTATCATCAATAAATGTACTATAAGAAGTAAGTCTTTTGACACCTTATGTAAAAGAAGAAAATCCAAAGTTGTAAAGGTCCTTAGACGATGTATGTCTAAAGCATTGTCTATAATAGTATTTTTAAGCATTCTACCTCTAGAAGAATGTATAGAAGAGCAAAGGTAAACTTGGTGTTCCAAAATGTTCAGAATGCGTCTGTTTCTAAGATGTCTGGGTTCATATTGATTACATTTCGCATTATTGCAAGAAGCGATAAATTCAATAACTGGATTGAACTCTTTGAATAACTTTGAAGTATATAATTTTACAGCGGTAGCTTAATCCCATTAACTGGATGTAACTCTTGGTCAGCTTTTGATTATCTTTAATTTCCATATAAGAAACAATTAACCCAATCGTTTAAATGAGGATATTTGATATCCTCTATGCAACTGATGTAAATCATGTGTATCAAAATAGATGTATCGAAAAAAATATGGCCATCAACTCTGTAAAGAGGTATTTCGATTCATCTTAACGTTAATTATTACAAAAACAAAAATCCCTCTAATGAAAAGAATTAGTCTTCATCTAGACCGGGAAATCGTGTGAATCACTAGTTCAACCTTTTAGGTTTAAGGGAGTTAGATGACTTAAAAAATGTTTTGTAACCACTGGCCATCTGATAGGATAACCGATGATGGACGAACAGCTGCGTCTAAAGTCTAATTTTTCTTACGGGCTACATGTTTTGTTTCTACAGACGTTCTGTGTAACCCCATCCATACCTTATAGCTGGAGAAGTGGACTTTAGGACTTTTAATCGGAATTAAGCTTAACTCTTAGATGATACAACGAGTTAAGCGTATAAATTTTTTTACAGAATTTGAATTGTTACATAATTCACGTCATAGTTTGCGGTTGGGTAACGATACTGCCATATCGTCAGAAATTAAAATAAAACCAGGAAACTGAGCATGTTTTGAGGGTAGTAAATAACTTTAACACTCTAACACCTAACAAATCTTCATGAAAAAACCGCGGTAAGTATCTGAGATGAGTCACAACTTCTTTATGTATTTTACCAAGGATGAATCGGTACTTTAAAATAAGATTCTTCAGTTCATAGGCATAAAACCCTTTTTAAGTATTCGCTTGTAAGCTGTTCTATGAACTATCAATTTCAAAGGATTTTGAACTACAAGTTCATTCAACGCCTTTAAATTTAGAATGTATCTTTTACCACGTAAGATTTTGAGGTTAGACACATCTTAACTATAATCGAACATGCAGTGACTCACTCCCACATTATCTCACCCAAAAAAGAAATGTCGATTGTCAAAGACATTTGTCGCTTTTTCTTTGTTGTGAACGTGTAAGACGGTACACTGTGTTAGTGTACGATTTTTAAAATGGTATTATGTAATAATAATTTTTTGGAGCTAGTTCCTTAATTTGTTCAATTCATTAAAATATTTTATTGAATGTACGTACATTTGTACACCTAGTGAAAGTAAAAAAATAGTCTTCACTTATTATAACTCCCGAAATTCTAGATCATGTTATAGATCGTGACGGATTCCTTGTCAGTGATATGTAACCAATAAACTTCAAAATGTTGAAGACAACTGGCATATAGGTACCTTAATGTCTAGCGTCGTCGATGAACCTGGTGGAGACTCGCTGCCACGTCGCATCTTCCTCGCGGCTGATCGCCAATACTCAAGTGTGTCACGCCCCCCCTGCTGGCCGAGCCGTAACGAGAGGGGGCCAGCTAGTTTCTCGAGAAACGAGATTGCGCTGTCCCAGCGGTGGGTGTCGATAGCAAAGTCGCCCGCCGCGCCCTGCTGGTTTCTTTATTTACAACACCTGACGATCAGTAACCATTGAAACTAGTATAATGCCCGAAACTATTTCTCCGAAAAAACATCTGGTCCCGTTCGTGAACTTTAATTACTTGTCATTTGTCGAAACAAAATGTCATTTGTCAATACTTAAGCTTCTTCTCAGTTCAGGACGCGTTGTGGTTTAAGATTTTTATTAGTTTTAGAAAGAATTTAACAATTCACTTCAATGAAACTTTCAGACTAATGGTACATTATACATAATATTGTTAACTTATTGAGTTTTGAGCTAATAGTTAAATTATCATCCCATTACACAATCTGAACATTAATTTTCGAAAGTAAGTAAAATTATTTTCCACCACAAAATCTAAACATTATTGTTGTAGGTACATAGTTAGAAAAGTTCGACGCGTTGGTACCCTCGTGGAATTAGTTTTTAAGTCGTGAAATAGTTATCACTGATAAAAGGCTATAACGTTTAACTGGCTATTCATAAGCCAGGCAAGTATATCAAATAAACTATTTGATTCTTTGCAATGAAGGTCGGCTAGAATTTTACAACTGTCGGGACTAACCATTAATATAGTTCTTGTGACTGAGCGCCGATAGCAATTCGGGATCAAAGTCCGGGAGGTCATGCGGAGCCACTTGTAGTGAAGCCGAGAACAGCGCCACACCGACATCGTCCCCCGTTGGTATCCGCAAAGTCCTTTGAGGTATTTTTAAAATCCTTCGTGTTGACCCGCAGTCAACCTCCAGGAGCATTGACGCATCATGCTATGCTTTCGTGGTATCCTCAACGTGATACCCTCCAAGCTAGCTTAGAGATGCCTGGACTATTTCGCGCATCATGCTATACTTTCGTGATAACCTCAATGTGATACCCTCCAAGTTAGCTTAGAGATGCCTTAGGATTTCAATTTTTGGACACACTTTCGTCGGCATTGATATTTGAGTTGATGTGATATCTGGGAAAAAAGGTTAATTTTCACTTTGAAGCTTGGCACGGACGTAGGCTGGGACAGCGTGTCCATCAGGGTGGTCAGTTTTAAAAAACAAAATAGATAAAAGTGCGAAATTGCCAGTACAATGAAAGTGTACCTGATTGTGTTTATTATTATTGAAGAATAAAATGTATGAAATATAATTACTTTTTAAATTAAACTTTCAAATTGCCTATATGACTCAGTTTTAAGAGATCCAAGAATAATGATAATTGTTTTATGTCACAGTTAAACAGTAAATTGTATGAATTGAAAATTATTCCGTCGAAAGGGGAGTACTTTAGGGATGGGACAGCAGAAATGTCAATGCGAAGGACGGTCTCCGCGGTATAACATTCGGATTTATTCAGTCGTGAAATTAAACAAGCCCAGGAGCGCCCTCTATCGCAGTTTATGTTCTCACTAGATTGTGAAGGTCTTATTCCGGAGGCGTGATATTATCTTATATTGCACCCTCATTAATTGGGGTAGACTGGGCTACGTTATATTGTATTTAATTTTATTGGGAGAACTGAGTCGGAAATAGGAAATTAGGGGCCTAATTCATAAAATTTTAGTTAATTTCATCAATTCTTATAAATTTAGGTGCTCTATTGAATAGGTAGGTGTTATCAGTACACGATCACAAATCACTGTGAAATACTAATGAAGTCTAAGACTGAAATCATACATACATTCAAAAATCTTTAAATCACTATTAATATTTGCATTAGTACGCTTTATACGTTTAGGCTTTATAGGGTACTTAGGTATATTTCAGTTAAACTGTTCTTCTTTTAACGTAATTTTGTGCGTAAATAATAATTTGCTCACATTCATACTTGAATTGAATTGAACGAGAGAAGGGCAATCAATATAAGAGTATGACAACCAATACTTTTAAAATAACTTTAACGGAGTATAGATTAAATACTGAAGAGTGAAATTGACTAGAAGACAAACGCAGCGCTGATTTTCCATTTCAGTTTAAAGATGTTTCTACAGTACTTTTTAATACTGCATTATCTAAAGAATTTTCGCTTATCTGGCTGTCGCAAAAATATTGTAATTTTTATCTTCCTGCGCTTATTATTCAGGGAGCAGCAAAATGTAACAATAGGGCCCTTGAGAGAAGTAAGTATCTTCGTTTTATCTTAACAGATTAAATTATGCAGTTTGACGCTTAACTTACAACTATATAAGTTTCGTTATTTGCTGAGCAATAACAATTATTTCTTAATAGGGTGGTGGATAAGAAGGTGATAAAGGTATGGAAAGGCAATTAATCATAAATCCAGTAATCACAACGAATTATTAACATGACTGTTATCTTTAAACTGTGTCGTTGCCATACCCTTTATAGGTATAAATAAACAGTTTAATTTTCGAGCAGATAAAGTTATGCTAACTTTATCTGCTCCAGACCAGACATTCTAAGTAAGCATAGACCGACAAGTTAACGTTTTTATGAATTTTTCTGATTATATTCTGTAGGTCTGTGAGTAGAAGGTAAAATATTACACTATGTATACATCCCTCGTGAGGAGTAATAAAAGGCAAAAAAACTTTTGCAGAATCACCTCACCTAGTATAATATTATAGTTTTACCGAAAAATCCGATCACCATGGCGACTAGGCGGACAAATTACAGGTCAGATGTGACACAAAATATTCTTTCAGAGGGAGAGAGCTCGGCACGTTGTGATTTGCGACAGCGCGGGATTTTTACAACACGTTAAGTACCATTGAGGGTGGCATGTTCCATTTTTGCATGTACAGAATTGTGCTTATATTCATTTTTCACTCCGGCAATATTGTTCACTCTAACAAAACACCCTTGTATTGTTGGGAGTGAACGCTAAAGTTGACGCTTAGATTCGAGGAAAACTGTTGGGAATTTTCAATTGTATGTCCTATTTCGCTTGTTTAAAAAAAACTCCATTTCAGAACTTTTCTAGAGCCAAGTTGAGTGGCGTTGTTGTGTTTAACTGGGTAACTGGATAACGTTCTACATTTTCAAAATATCATTTTGTTGGAGTATCTAACCGTGATATGATTTCAACTTCTGTTTGAGTAAAAACGTTTCTGTTGTAGAAATGCATTCCAAAATAACTTACTTTTTGGTTAATGTGAACTGCTTTTGATACATAAATCATTTGGCTTGTCTTTGAAGGATATACCTAGCTTGAATATCACTACGTGTTATGAAACTGAGCTTCATACTTGTGTACACAACAAATCTAGCCCCTAACCCTGAGCCCTAACCCCTTGTTAGGGCTGAGGATTAGGGGTTAAATTTGTTGTTTGATACTGAGATTTGAAATCGTACGTTTTGAAAAATCGTGGAGCGGGACAGATAACGTATTGTTATATGAACCTTTGAATAATAATCAAAGATATGAACGGACAACGCTCTTCGGTGCCATGACAAATTAAACAAGAGGACAGTTGACAGCTAAGTGGTGTTCTTGATTCGTAATGGGACAAATATTTTTTACACAACGCGGTCTCTTGTATTTTATTGAAAAAAAGTTTATTTTCGGAGTTTATCAAGATTATCGCGCTGGGGCTAGGCGGAAGAAAATTGATTGTTTGCGCGACGAAAATCCTGTCACGAAAAAATCTACGAAAATCTTCGAAAATATAAATTCAAAGTTTCTCTTACTAGTCAACACGCATGCAATTACGTATAGAGATTTGTTATTTAACTCGTTAACGCAAGCTAACTGACAGCGTTACTTATCGAGCGATGGGTGAAATCAAACATGAACATTTATAAAAAGGAGTTTTGTTTGAGGTGTTATTTCAAACTTTATTTCTAACGAGTGCACCATGAAACTCATGTCCTTTTTTTTCTTGTACTCTAGCTAGTACCAGATAATAATACATCTACGTTTTTTCCCCATACTTTTCATACTTGATCAGAATTCATCAAAATTGTTTCAGCGATTTAGGCATAAAAAAAATAACAGACATACAGCTTTCAATATATTAAAAAGGTAATAATATAAACTTCATTTTATTTCATTTCATCTAAGACGCATCTGTATAACACAAAACATAGAAATGTTATCCACTCTAACAAAATTGTACTAAATAACAATAATTTTAACTTGTCAAGTGAAAAGTTTCAACTTGACAAGTTTGTTTCGGGAGTACAAAATACGTTCGTATTTCGCATAAACCCTATTTTTTACAGCAAATGCTTTCGTACGTCTCCCTTTATGATTGTTCTTCTTTTATTAGAGTACTTTTGTTTCTTAAGTAAAATTTTCCGAGTTAGAGAAGCGGGGTTTACAGTAAATCCGTACTTATTCTTTAAGTCGTAAAAGTTGGGCGATTGAAAAAACTCGTCGCGTATGCTAAACGATAACAGATTTCTTCAATAGATCACTGGATAAGCTATAAAAATGACTGATTACTATGCACAAGAATTTATAAATAAAAATAATATATTGCTAGTACGGCATATTATAAACAAGAAACCAAAGTTTGATCATCAATCTAAGCAACTAATTATAGTCATATTAAAAAAAAATTACTACGTTACCCACATCACAATCTAGCTCTAAAGTAAACGATATAAAGTCTTCGAATTTTTTATTTATTCATTTAACAAATTATATAAATTGTTGAACAAAATTCATTTCGATATCTTATTTAATGAGCCTAGTTCCGAAATACGCTTCTATTAATGAGCAAGGGTCACGTCGCTTAAGGCAGTCTAGGATATAGCATTTGGCTTTATTCAGTCGTGAAATTAAACAAGCTCCAAGGATCTCGTTCGTGCCTCACAGTTTATGTTCTCGCTAGATTATGATCGTCTAATATTGGGGATATTGAACCCTCATTAATTGCATGAAATATTATTGGTTATCCGATATGTTTATATAGATTTTACTCCGGGCAAGCAAATTGTATAGGAATGATGCCAAAATTCCTAGTTAATATATCTGCTAGTATTTCTCCATATGTGTACCTTTACTATACAATTACAAGTAATCTTACTAATAACTGTTGTAGATTCACAAAAATATCATATTTCGGATGAATAAAAATTTAATTTTAAAGATATCCTAAGTAGGAGATATAATAAAAGAATAAGAGGTCAAAATTTTTTTTAAGGATAGAGACGTAGTCGCTTAGTGATCAAATCATGGATGAGGAGATTACCAGTAGCCGAGAGACGAGCCAGAGAGACTGACATAGTTTAAACGTATCGCGAAGTTTAAGTGGCAATAGGTAGGGCATCTATTTTGTAAGATAAGTCAACGTTGGGGACCCAAAGTGCAGTGAGATTGGTAACGCAACGCACGGAAATGCGCATGATCCGTAAATAATCGTTATCGTAATCGTTTGCAAATTCTGCCACCTGATTGGCTGACGTAAATCAGCGATCTAATTAGCGGGCCGAATTTGTGAACGATTACGATAACGATGAATACGTTTTTCTTAGACAATCCAAGGGCAAATAGACTGACGGCATTCAAAAGAATCGCAAGAAGTCATCCAAGCGGCGCTGGACCGTAAAGTTTGGAAATCATTGTAGGGGGCCTTTGTTAAGTAGAGGACGTCTCTTTAAAAAGACTAAATGATTTCTTGACGTCTTTTTTTTTCATTGAAAAATAGGCAGTAATATACCTACTAGTTACTCGATGAAGTATTTTAGATGTAGTTTCAGTGTAGTGCCTATTTTATTTCGCAAAAACTAGCTGAAACTGCATTTCTGCCGGCAATGCTTAGCCAGTGTAGCGTGTTGAGTGACATTATTTTTGAACGGACGCGTTGAAAACGATTTGTTATGGCGCAGTTTTAACAACGAGTCGAGTAGGTAGGTAAAGTGGTATGCTCTATTTTGTATGCGCAAAATACCCGTGATAGAATATTGGGTGCGTCAAAAGTAGCTTTACAAGTTTACGTTACAAAAACGTTACGTTACGTTAAAAAAATCTGCTATTGCACATCAGTTTTGTTATTGAATTTAAAAACCTTGTCTTTGTCAAGTCTTTTTCATAACTTAGACTTTAAGCATTCTCATTTCTCTATAACATGATAGTAAAGCTAAAGAATTTGGGTATAATATTTTTTTTACGAAACTAGCTGAACGGCCTGTTTGACTGAGGAAATTTAAAAGTTCCTCATTTCTTGTCTTAGATATTATAAAAATAAATCTTTGCGATGAATAGCTGTTAAGAGCCAAGGCGAGCTTGGCGATTATTATTATCAATGCGTGAATCAGCACTTCATTTTATGTGTAAGATGAGCCTGTTCTTTTTATGGGTAAAACAGTAGAAATACAGAGGTATTCTGTACACAGCTTATATTTCCAGCTACATATACCTAAAATATAAATAGGAGCAATATATAGGAACTCGTAGCTACAAGAATATACGGGCCATAATTTAGTTCGGCCTGAATACGCCTGAGTAGACAGTATCAATTACTTAGCCTTTTAAAACCAGCTTAAAAATAGTCTAGAAATCGTTCCTCAGCCACACACTAGACGGTAAACTACGAAAGTTTGTATATAAATGGCGGTAGTTTGCGCAAAAATTCATACTTTAACGACTTGGAGTTTGTGAAAGTTGCAACATCCCCCGTGATAGGTACTCAAGTTTTGCTGTCAATTACGTTACGTGCGACGGCGAAGTTCGGTCAGTAACTTTCATCGCATCCGCTCCGCTGAAATACCTGGAAGTTTTGTATTACCTTGATTATGAAATGAATTTACTGACACCTAACAATTTTGCTTCCTCGTTTGATGTACGTACGGCAAATCTAAGATGCCTTACTTCTTGTTTATAACTAAAGGATATATACAAACTGCTGCCTGAGCCAAGTGACAAATAGCGTTACGTCACGACACAGAAATTGAGCACAATTTTTAAAATGTATGCTATTTTGACACTTGGTGACGCTCAGTTGAGCGTTACTGAACTTCAAATAGTAAACATTTTAATTTTTTTTACCATTTCTATACGTCGCGACGCAACGCTATTTGTCACTTGGCTCAAGCAACGTTTTATAGGTTTATACTCGTATATCTCTTGCTGATATGGCTAACGTCCCACAAGAAAAGACAAATTGGAATAAGAATTCCAAACTGACCTTGATCGGAATCAAACCCGCGACTTCTCGATTGAATACCACAGCACGCGAACTTTACCAGATAATGTAAAACTGTACCCATCTTATAAAATTATTACACGCAGTTTAAAAATCCAAATGAATAATATCTTAATAAGTCTTTGAGTATACTTACGTAAGCCACGAAACAATACATTAAGCAAATGCCGTAATAACTAAGATCCTTAGACGGAGGCAAGTAGGAATAATAAATATTTTTGGCCACGTTTATCCCTGGATGTGGCGCATTGCTGACGCGACGCTCGTAAACTGTTCCGGGATTTAATAAAATTTATTCAGCCCCGCTCTTTGGGGGCGACAAATCATAATTCTAGCGGAATAGGTACTTATTTAGTTTGGATCCGAAGTTTTAGAGCCACTAAAGTTTATTTGAGCCGGCGCTCTAGAGAATATCCTGAATGTGGTTATAATAATATGATTGTGATGCGTATTTTTTGGATTTGGATATGGAGAATTGAATTTATATAGAACATATTTCGGAGAGTGTGCTTGAGAAGTATTTGATTTGGTTCCGTCGTCACCTTTTACCATAGAACGGCAAGGCATCGAAAAGGCTTTCCACCCATACAATATAGTCGCGCCAAAGACGCGTACGAAGCAGTTTGATTCCTCGTTCCTGATACGTACTGCAAAGACCTGAAATGCCCTCCCAGGCACTGTCTTGCTACTTACTACCTGGGCGCTTTCAAATAATGAGAGATTAGGAATCTTCTAGGCAAGCGCGTTCTACCTTAGACTGTATCATCATTTTCCATCAGGT
Source organism: Coenonympha glycerion (assembly GCA_963855885.1). NCBI lineage: Eukaryota > Metazoa > Arthropoda > Insecta > Lepidoptera > Nymphalidae > Coenonympha > Coenonympha glycerion. The sequence continues at coordinate 5,241,919 of OY979632.1, forward strand.
ATGATCAAAGTCAAGCGCTAGCCTATACAGTTAAAATATCATACACGATAACTTAGAAGTTATTCGCGTAAGTAAATGAAAGGTAAGCACAAATTTATTAATTTAAATCAATTCATAGAAGTTATCACGGAAAGATTCAGATTTTAGCTGCTTGCTCCCCAATTCGAGTCTCAATAAACCTACAATTGACCTTCAGCGAACACTTATAATGGATGTTACAATAAATCAGCCAAATTGCCCTTTATTACGGGTCTTACATCACTGTAATTAAGACACGCTACTTAGTGGGGGCTGAGTTTTCGACAAACGCCTGTGGTCGTATAGCTTATGTAACCGAGATCAGTAGTGGTTAGTACAGGGTTTTGTATAAATACCGAAGTCGACTCGATTGAACGGATCAAATTCCTCTATACATCTACCGCCTGAAAGCTCAATAGTTAGCTCTAATAAACATAATTTTTTTTTAATGATTGTCATTCCAATTTTAAACAATAAACAAAATGCAGTGTGATTTTGCTGATACCGGTGAATTTAATAAATAAAAAATAAAATAAAAATATTTTATTTCAGACATAATTAGTCCATATTTCTGTTTTACATTTAAGTAAAAAGAACAGTCAAACAGTTTAAATTCAAAAAAATAAAAATTAATAAAATTAAAAATAAACAATATTATAATTTAAGAACTGATAATTTGTGTGATATTATATTGTAAAAAATTTGGGTAAATTGAAGTGGTAATTTTTAAGATTCATTATTATACTATTGGTGCTATTATTTATTCTTATATTAAAGCCCGCTCTCGCTTTACGCATAACAGCATAGAAATCGTCAACCCTGTTCATCGCAAACATGCCTGACGCGCTACACCTCCACGGCAGCCCCAGCAGAGCTCTGAAAGCATTGTTGTATTGCACTCTGAGAGTGTCAAATGAGGCTTTGGTGTAATTGTACCAGAGCTGCGAGGTGTAAAGCGCCCGGCAGTAGGCTTTGAACAGAGTGACCTTCACTTGTCTAGAACAGCGAGTGAATCGTCTAGCCAGCATGTTACTTTTGGCTGCCAGTGACCGTCTTTGTCTGTCTAAATCATCGTTATCTTTCATCGTGTCAGTTAATACATGACCTAGATATTTAAATTTAGAAACATATTTTAGCGCGGTACCACACAGTTTTATGGGCAGTAGGTTTTCTGGACCTTTCTTATGTTTAAAGACCATCACTTCAGTTTTCGCAACATTATACAGTAAACCATGTTTTTCGGCATATTTTTCGCAAATGTCAATGAGGCTACGTAGGCCGCAGACCGAGGGGCTGAGCAGGACCATGTCGTCCGCGTAGCTCAGGTTGTTGATGCTAACACCTCCAACCTGGCAACCCGCCCTGGTCCTGCTCAACTCCTCGATCAGTTCATTTACATAAAGGTTGAACAGGACTGGTGACGTCAAACCGCCCTGTCTAACTCCGCAGCTGAGCTCATAAGTATCTGAGAAGTCATTTTGCCATTTTATTTGATTTACCTGAGTTTTATACCAATGTTGTAACAAATCCACTATTTTACTAGGGACTTTGGTAGCTCGTAGCTTATTCCATAAAATGTTATAATTAATGGTGTCAAATGCCTTACTCAGATCTAGAAAACATCCATATACGGATGTTTTCCGGCCCAGGAAATAGTTAACAGTATTTTTTAATGCAAAAATAGCCAAATCTGTTGACAATCCGCTGCGAAAGCCAAACTGACCACAGTGCAATTCAACATTGTTATTCAGGTGTGACATTAGTAATCTCTCAAATATTTTTGAAAGTATTGTCGCAAGAGAGATAGGGCGGTAATTCTTAGGGTCAGAGACGTCCCCAGCTCTGCTCTTTACAATAGGTATTACATTCGTTTTGGTCATGTTTGCAGGCAGATAACTATGATCTATACATGAATTATATAATGTAGCTATTAGTTGTAAGAGCTGACGGCCCCCATACAGCACATGCTCTATGCTGAGGTGGTCGTGGCCCGGGGACTTGCCGCGCTGCATGTCGCGCACGCAGCGCGCCACGTCGACCCAGGCGACATGCAGCGGGCGCGTGTCACCCGCGCCCACGCGCTCCCCGCCACCATTACATTGTAATTCAGCGTTGGGGTGCGCGCCTACTATCGGGTTTTCTACACGGAATTTATTAACAAATAAGTTTGCTATTTCTTTATGATTTTGTAAACCACCCACCGACACAGGAGTACTGCATTTGGGCTGTAATTTATTTGTTTCTTTCCAGAATTTTCCAAATTCTTTATTTTGCCTAAATGTTGCGATTATATCCATTTTAATCTTGTCCTCATTGGCTTGACACCATTTTAACTTTTGTTTAAAAACTTTTCTGGTATTGGTCATATCATTATAAATATCGCCATGAGAAGGACGCCCATGCAAGTCCCACATTAAAAATGCCTGTCTGGCCCTGGAATGTGCATCCTTCACATGTCGATTCCAGCCCACTACAGTCTTTTTTCTAAACTTTTCTCCTCCTGAGTAGGTGTCAGTGGCAGCTCTAGACATACACTCAATCATGCTAGCATATAACGCGTCAATATATTTTTGATGTTCGGGCATGTTACAAGAGGTACCACAGCAATTTAAATGTTCATATTTATATTTATCAAGGTACTGACTACAAATTTTAGTATATTGTGCCTGTTGAACCGAGGTTCTAGACCCCCACAGAATTTTATTACGGTGCTTTTTATTCACAAAAGATATTTTTGGTACAATTACGTCAAAGTTAAAGTCTACCTCCAAGGGGAAGTGGTCTGACCAAAATACATCAGTAAGTACACGCACGCCCCTGAGCGCACGGTGGGCAGCATTCGTGACTACGACATGATCTATCCAGCTGGTCGTGCCGTGCGCGTCGCTCAGGTACGTGTATGCACCAGACGTCACACCTAGGGTACACACATCCGCACAGATCCAGTCTTCTTCCTCGCAATACGCTATTAGCTCGCGACCGAATAGGCTGTCGCGTGATACGTCACCGTTAAAATCACCGAGACAAATAACACTTTCTACGTCGTCATGTGACGCGATCACTGCACTTATCACTCCTAAGCATTCGGTGAACAACGGTAAGTTGTCCGCGGCCTCTGTAGGCATGTACACTGATATCACAATAATACTGCGACGTGCGAGTTCTAATCTGACTGCGGCCACTCGCGAGTTGCCACAGTCAATGGGGGTAACCCTCGGGAACATGTCTTTACGCCATAATATTGCAACGCCTCCATAAGGTCGGCCTTTGAGTGTACCGCATGTCGTGTCGACCGCAGATACGCCGTGTGCTCCGAACTTGTCGTCAATGGTATCCAGGAAGTCAAGGTCATCCGGTAGGAGCCAGTGCTCTTGGAGTGCGATCACAGGATATTCACTACATAGATCTCGAATATGCTGGCACGAGCGTTTTACCGATCGGCAGTTAAATGAAATCATTTTTACACTAGTCATTTTTGCGAAGAACTGTATTCTCGACGTTTGTCAGTGTAGAGGGCTGACCACCGGAGAATGCGATCGAGCGGTACTGGCGTTTAGGTCTAAACTGGAATAGCCTAAACTCTATACCTACAGGCCAGAGATTGGCAGATAGTAGGGTGTTTTCTTCCGTCTTATTTATTGTGATCTTAAACGAGTTAAAATTAGATTTTTTAAATTGAACTAGCTTTTCAACTCTCACTGGCTCGACGTTGTTTTCAAGAAGAAATTCTGTGATGTTCTTGTCTGTGGTTTGGGAATCGAACCTCGACGCATATATGTAGGATAGTCGCGGCGCGACCTTAATGATGCTCGATGCTAGAATAGCGGTCCCAGTTCTTTTAACAGATCCTAATGATCGGGTAGGTTTCTTGCTGCTCTTAGGTAAATTTTTTCTGCGTCTTTTCTTGTTAATAACAGTCTCGAAAACACTTTCGGCTTCAAAAAAGCTCGGTGGACTGCTCGAATTAGGGCTACTAGTAATAATAGTCACTTGCCTTTTGTCGCTTTTCGGTCGGTTTGTTTGAGCCTGCTCCGGCCCGCGGCCGTTACGCTGCAGCGGCGCGGGCTTAGGCGCGGGCGCGGGCACGGGCGCGGGCGTAGGCGCAGGCGTGGAAGCGGGCGCGGGCGCGGACGCAGGTGCGAGCGCGGGCCGCAGCGGGGCGATCTCCGGACGCGACGGGGGACCGCGTTGCAGCGGAGCGGTTTTGAGCGCTCCGGCTGGTTGCGTACTCACCGACGGCGATCGCGCCGATGATTTTTTATCTACCTTCAAGTTTGATTGTTTCGGCTGAAAAAGATCTTTCAGCTGGTCCAGGTCGGTCGAAGTCACGTAATTGTTTTTGATATTGGTTACGTCCCGTTTTAGTATCACTAGATCTTTCAGCAATGCCGTAGCATCCACATGATCGAAGGTCTATGTAGCTCCTTTGCCACAAAGATGGGTAGGTCGTCAGGTTCCGTCTCTTTAAGGATTCTTATAATCTCCTGAAGCGTTTTCTTCTGTTCTCCCTCGCGTTTCCTAGTGATTCGGTGTTTGGTAACCTCATATAGAATCAACTTTGCACTTTCGATATCAGATTCCTTAAAGCCCGATAAACATATCTGTAATAAGCTCACTTCGTCCATAACACTCCGTTTACATTGTATGAAAGCTAATAACTCATTTATAATAACCTTGGAACTACAGCAAGTCGTCATTTTAAAAATTTGGCAGATATATCGGTAAGCAAGTACGCACACACGCACTAATTGTCACTGGGCATGACCGCACTCGACCGCTGTGCGCGCCGAACGAACCCTCCTGTATCCCTCCTGTATCCTCTACTTGTATGAGTGCTCATGAGGTGTTGTATCAGGCCTTAATTTAGTTGAGCATCTTCGAGGCCTTTTTGACCGTCGTCGTCAGACAAGTGATGGGGTGGTTTCCCACGATAGTGCTTTGTCACTGGCAAGTCAAGGACAACCTTGAAACATGCAGATTTTAAGTCATTTTTAGGGTTCCGTACCGAAAAGATAAAAACGGTAGAGATTACTAGTTATTACTGAGACTTCGCTGTCCGTCTGTCTCCAAGCTGTATCTCATGAACCGTGATAGTTACACTCTTGAAATATTCACAAATGATGTATCTCCGTTGCCACTATAACAACAACTACTAAAACATCGCTTTTGGTCGATGGTCCTAATATTCTACTTGTATAGTAATAGAAGTAGTAGGGTATTATTGAGAGCTCTGGCTCATGCATCTTGCAATATAGGGCAATGAATGTTCTCAGAGCAGAAGCAGAATGTTAATAAATGCCTCAAACTAAAGAGCCAATCCGGTCTGGCTGAGTAAATATTCAATAAGAGCAGCATGTATCGTATTGTATTGCAGTCGCGATCCGTTTGTTCACTGTTCAATATACCGATATTGTTTTTGGTCGCATTGAAACTGGAATCAACATCGGTACCCCTCAGCATTCAGGGTTTTACGCTCTTCTTATCTGATGTTATTGTTTCGGGAATACTGTATACAGTGCTGATATTACTTTGGTAATACCTACGAATTGTTATTTGGTATCTAGGCCTCTACTATTGTATACTAAACGTATTCAGGGAGTTTTGGGTACAGACCTTATTGTTGTTGAAGATTTGTTCACACCTGTATCAACGCCACAACGGATGACTATTATGTACCTAGTAGGTGAACTACATACTGTAAGTTTAGTCCCTAGCGGAAAACTTTTATGTACTAGGTAAACATAAAATCTACTTACAACGACCTAAGGATTGAGGAATTTTAGACAAGGTTATATAAAAAATACTAAATCGCTCTCTGCCCGTAGTTGTTTAGCTTTTAATCTATGGCTTTTCAAAATTCTGTAGTATTACATTTCATATAAAAAAAAAAATATTTCTGTAAAGTGACATTACACTGTTGCGGTTTCGCACGGCGTGTTCGCGCGACGACACGCCGCGCGCTGCGCCATTGCTACTTGCCCATGTTACATTACAGAGTAGGAACAAGCAGAGTATCTCTGTAAAATTTCTCAAAATATTGATTAAAAAAGTCGTAGAACAAAAGTTGTTAGTTTTAATCTAAGAAAATACAAGCCTAGAGCGATTTGGTATTTTTGATATAACCTTGTGTAGAAGGGGCGGAGCGACCGATATAGCTGGAAACTAAATGCTGATATTATGGTCACTCTGCAAGTGTGCAGCAAAAAATCAAATAACAATCCTACAGTTAACCTTATACTTTTCATTTCCCATCACATGAGTTTATTCATACACATTAGTGTGTCATAGCTATTTACGTCGCTAACAGCTATTTGCCCTATGCTTTGATAGACTTTCATATAATTATACGATGCAATTTACTATGTAATACGATGGGCTATTAACGGGCGTATTACCTCCAGACTCGGCTGAGGATGGGCGCAATTTGAATGAGATTTTAGCCGTGAAAAGGGAGAAGGCAGGGAGATAGTGTGCGAAGCGCGGGATTGATAGGATTTATTCCTATAAATTTAAATATGCATCAAAATTTCACTCGCGGTGGGACTCGAAACCACGTCCCCTAGCTATCGCGGCTAGGTGCTCTTCCTCTGAGCTACGCGAGACTGTCTCACCACGACGAAATTCGGATGCATATTGTTTTTCGTTCTTAGGCAGAACTAACGCCATCTATCTGAAAACATTACAGTTATTCAAATATGCCGAAGTCCCATTAATACCAATGGAGCTAACATCGAACGAGTAATGACGCCTTGCCGTTACTTACTACTTATATTTTATATTATAGTGTTTTCACACACTTAGGAAATTATTCCTATAAATTTAAATATGCAGAGGAAGAGCACCTAGCCGCGATAGCTAGGGGACGTGGGTTCGAGTCCCACCGCGAGTGAAATTTTGATGCATATTTAAATTTATAGGAATAATTTCCTAAGTGTGTGAAAACACTATAATCTATACTTATAATAAAACTGTAAAGGGTCGAATTCTGTACATTGAAGATATTTTGAAAATTTTTGTTGGAGGACACTATTTAGTCGATACTGAAGCCAAAACTGTAATTTGTTTCATTTTTGTCTGTCTGTCTGTCTGTCTGTCTGTCTGTCTGTCTGTCTGTCTGTTTCACGACCGCGCATCACGGCTAATCCGCTGGATGGATTTAAATGAAACTTGACATGATTATAGTTCATACTCCGAGGTAGGACATAGGATACTTTTTGTCCCGGAATTCATCATGGTTTCCCTGGAAGACGGCATCAAAGTCAAAATGTGTATTTAGTTATAATTCATTAACACGTTGTCCGATTTCATTCATTCTTTTTTTGTTAGAAAGGTGGTTCTTTAAAGATTATTCCGTATAAATTTTATCATCATCACTTTTGTAGTTCAGAAATTATAGACATCAGAACCTTTATCGATGAGTTCAAGTAGGTGACTTAAAACTCAAGCATCTAGGGCTAGGACGTAAGGGCTCAAGTCAGACTGGAGTACCCTTACAGCCGTAAATAAATATCCTTAGCAGAAGATTTTGTATGCTTTAAGATTTTTCACTTTTAGGTTGAACAAAAATCATGAATTTATCACCACATTATACCGTATAGCGCCATCTCTACAAATTATGTGGAACTTGAATGTGAAACTTGGAGATAGGTACTACCGAATTTTTGTTAATAATAATTAATTGTCATGTAATGTACTGTTCCTTGACTTTATATTAAGATGGCACTGTTGAGACAAGTTTTCACTTTTGTGGACATTCCCAGAGTGCCACGTCTTTTTTATCATCTGCAACATGGAAAGAGTAAAATAATGGTTCACAAATATTTTTAACTCTCAGGTCTTAACTGGTCCTAACCGATTGACCGTCGTAGGTCTTTATATACGTAAAGAAATATATAGCCATTGTCCATTCTGATACTTGGGATTGTATTGAGGTGAATCAAAGATTTTTAACAGACTCTTATGTTGGGCTGGGGAATATTGTTAGTAGAGTATTTTATCCCAGTGGTACCTACCCGGCCGAACTCTGAAAGAAGATTTCTACCACCAGTACAACTTTTCACATGATTTAATAATTTTTGACATATTTCGTGGTTTCAGAATGAAAATCACAATGAAACAGACGATTTTAACTGTCCAATGGCACAGGTCGTGGTCACTACGTGACCACGACTTGTACCACTGTATCGAAATATCGACAGTTAAAATCGTCCTTTTGATCATTCAACTACTTATTAATGAAACTTTATATTATTATTAAAAAAAGGAGTTTTCAAAATCACCACAAGATAACCCGTGCGAAGTAAGAACAGGTTTCTGTACAACATCACACCAGAATCCCGCGAAAATCAAGGAATTCTACGGTATATGTAAAAAAATCGTAATTCACGCGGGCGGAGCCGCGGGCAACAGCTAGTATTTTAATAAGAGTTAGCCAAACACAATCTCCTCTTACTGCATACCTAAATGATGTTGGTAATGCATTTAAGATACAATTTGTATCAGTGCGGTAATGCATTCGGAATTTGGTGCATGGAAAATACATGACAAATGAGCAACGTTAACGCAGATCATGAGACAGAAATCAGAATTTCGTCCGTTCGCGTACACGGAGAACTGTGAAAATTGAAGATGGAGTGCAAACCCATATGTAGGTCTACGTCCTACTACACCCGTGTTTAAAATGTTAATTTAAAAATATGCATAAAATGAAAATTCAATAATGTAAATCAATTATACAATATTAATTATACTTATAATAAAACTGTAAAGGGTCGAATTCTGTACATTAAAGATATTTTGAAAATTTTTGTTGGAGGACACTATTTAGTCGATACTGAAGCCAAAACTGTAATTTGTTTCATTTTTGTCTGTCTGTCTGTCTGTCTGTCTGTCTGTCTGTCTGTCTGTCTGTCTGTCTGTCTGTCTGTCTGTCTGTCTGTTTCACGACCGCGCATCACGGCTAATCCGCTGGATGGATTTAAATGAAACTTGACATGATTATAGTTCATACTCCGAGGTAGGACATAGGATACTTTTTGTCCCGGAATTCATCATGGTTTCCCTGGAAGACGGCATCAAAGTCAAAATGTGTATTTAGTTATAATTCATTAATCCGTTGTCCAATTTCATTCATTCTTTTTTTGTTAGAAAGGAAGTTCTTTAAAGATTATTCCGTATAAATTTTATCATCATCACTTTTGTAGTTCAGAAATTATAGACATCAGAACCTTTATCGATGAGTTCAAGTAGGTGACTTGAAACTCTGAATGGACAAGCACCTAGGGCTAGGACGTAAGGGCTTAAGTCAAACTGGAGTACCCTTACAGCCGTAAATAAATATGCTTAGCAGAAGATTTTGTATGGTTTTAGATTTTTCACTTTTAGGGTGAACAAAAATCATGAATTTATAACCACGTTATACCGTATCGCGCCATCTCTTCAAATTATGTGGAACTTGAATGTAAAACTTGGAGACAGGTACTACCGAATTTTTGTAAATAATAATTAATTGTCATGTAATGTACTGTTCCTTGACTTTATATTAAGATGGCACTGTTGAGGCATGAACAGATTAGAGTTTGCACTTTTGTGGACATTCCCAGACCCAGAGTACCAACAGAGTGCCACGTCTTTTTTTATCATACGCAACATGGAAAGAGTAAAATAATGGTTCACAAATATTTTTAACTCTCAGGTCTTAACTGGTCCTAACCGATTGACCGTCATAGGTCTTTTATATGTAAAGAAATATATAGCCATTGCCCATTCTGATACTTGGGATTGTATTGAGATGAAGCAAAGATTTTTAACAGACTCTTATGTTGGGCTGGGGAATATTGTTAGTAGAGTATTTTATCCCAGTGGCACCTACCCGGCCCAACTCTGAAAGAAGATTTCTACCACCAGTACAACTTTTAACATGATTTAATAATTTTTGACATATTTCGTGGTTTCAGAATAAAAATCACAATGAAAAGGACGATTTTAACTGTCGATATTTCGATACATTGGTACAAGTCATGGTCACGTAGTGACCACGACCTGTGCCACTGGGTCGAAATATCGACAGTTAAAATCGTCCTTTTGATCTTTCAACTACGTATTAATGAAACTTTATATTATGATTAAGAAAAAGGAGTTTTCAAAATCACCAAAAGGTAACCCGTGCGAAGTAAGAACAGGTTTCTGTATAACATCACATCAGAATCCCGCGAAAAATCAAGGATTTCCACGGTATATGCAAAAAAAAAACGTAATTCACGCGAGCGGAGCCGCGGGCAACAGCTAGTATAAAATATAAGTAGTAGTAACGGCAAGGCGTCATTACTCGTTCGAAGTTAGCTCCATTGGTATTAATGGGACTTCGGCATATTTGAATAACTGTAATGTTTTCAGATAGATGGCGTTAGTTCTGCCTAAGAACGAAAAACAATATGCATCCGAATTTCGTCATGGTAAGACAGTCTCGCGTAGCTCAGAGGAAGAGCACCTAGCCGCGATAGCTAGGGGACGTGGGTTCGAGTCCCACCGCGAGTGAAATTTTGATGCATATTTAAATTTATAGGAATAATTTCCTAAGTGTGTGAAAACACTATAATATAAAATATAAGTTGATAGGATTTACTTTAGATAATTTGATGACGTCTTAGTTTCGTAGAATTAATGATATTATCATACTTTTATTTTATCAGTACAACAAAACAACAAAAACATTGTAGAGTAGATGTTCTTTCATTCATTCAACAAAAACATTTTTAAAAACAAGCTCCAGCAATGTACATCATTGTACGTCAGTATATTCCAAAGATCTACATAGAAGTCTTTGGTATATCCATATTCTTCTTAAAACTTCTTTCGTTTTATATCCATATTCCATACGCACAAGTAATGAAAATAGTACTAGCAGTCCGCCATCTTGGGCCGTCCGCCATATTAGAATTAGAATGACGTCACTTAGCCAATCATAAGTTGTCCCCTAAATTAAACGAAAATATGCAAAATAATCAATTCATCTTAATCATTTAACTGCTTTAGGTCAAGCTTACCCGAACATACAATTTAAGTAAAATAAAAATATGCTAAATGTTCTGCATTTTCGTTATTATGTTGTAGTAAAATGATATCATTGTCATCGAAAAACTAGAAAAGTAATATATTATGCAAAAAAGAAAGACAGTATAGTAAAAATAATTTAAAGAAACCCACATTAAAATAATGTTTCCTCGTGTTTAAAATAACTGCAAAAAAAAACACGTGAGTACATGATAAAAACAAAACATGTTTTGACTAAGTATTCTGTTCATTTTCTGTCGTCCACACGATATTATTTAGTCCTAGGCAATTATTTAGAACCAAGTGTCATAATCAGCCGTGAGCAGGTAAGCTTTTGTGAGGGACAGACGTCATTATGTGGATTCAAAAGGATATTAAAGTCATTATCCGCACGAAAATACCTGCTTCACGCACTACTCGGTTCGTCTCGAGGACTGTGTAATGGCGCTGAAAAAGTGTTGAAAGGAATCGTTGAACACCCAACTTTCGAGGGCTTTTCCGCTCTAAAGGGGAGCTTTCTCGTCTTTGTTAGGGATCCATACCTCAAAAGAAAAAAACCGGCCAAGTGCGAGTCGGACTCGCGCACCGAGGGTTCCATGCCATAAAAGAAGTAAAACATTGAAAGAATCACTTTTGTTCATGAATTTACGAGTATAATTTACATGTAGGTACTTTTGTTGGCAAACCGCAAACGTAACTTTGTTTTTGGTGGTTTATTGTTATTATCAAAAAAAGTATATTAGTCAGCGAGTTGATTTTATTTTTCTTGTAAAATATACGTTAACTTCTATTGATCATAATTATTTCAGATTTTCGTTTGGTAAACTTCGGAGATAAGGGGGGGGGGAACGGTATTTTTTTCGACAGTTTTCCCAATAAATCAAAATCTATCAGGCAATAAAATAAAATTTTGTTTTAGAAAACACAAGTAACGCCCTTTCATATGATAAAAAGGGAAATATCGTTCCCCCCTTTATCTCCAAAGTTTACCAATCGAAAAATCTATACTTATAATAAAACTGTAAAGGGTCGAATTCTGTACATTAAAGATATTTTGAAAATGTTTGTTGGAGGACACTATTTAGTCGATACTGAAGCCAAAACTGTAATTTGTTTAATTTTTGTCTGTCTGTCTGTCTGTCTGTCTGTCTGTCTGTCTGTTTCAAGACCGCGCATCACGGCTAATCCGCTGGATGGATTTAAATGAAACTTGACATGATTATAAGATACTTTTTGTCCCGGAATTCATCATGGTTTCCCTGGAAGACGGCATCAAAGTCAAAATGTGTATTAAGTTATAATTCATTAGCGTTGTCCGATTTCATTCATTCTTTCTTTGTTAGAAAGGAGGTTCTTTAAAGATTGTTCCATACGAATTTTACTATCATAACTTTTGTTGTTCAGAAATTACAGGCATCAGAACCTTTAGCGATAAGTTCAAGTACTTGAAACTTGGAATGGACAAAGAACCTAGGGCTAAAGAAGACGTAGAGCTAAAGTTAGACGGGACTACCCTTACAGCCGTAAATAAATAGGCTTAGCAGAAGATTTTGTATGGTTTAAGATTTTTCACTTTTATGTTGAACAAAAATCATGAAACTCGCTACGTTTTACCGTATAGCGCCATCTCTACAATTTATGTGGAACTTGAATGTAATACTCTGAGATAGGTACTACCGAATTTTTTTAAATAATAATTAACCGTCATGTTATTTACTGTTTCATGACTTTGTATTAAGATGGCACTGTTAACATGAACAGATTAAAGTTTAATTCACTTCTGTCGACATTCCCGGAGTGCCGCGTCTTTTTTTATCATCCGCAGTATGGAAAGGGTAATAATGGTTCACAAATATTTTTAACTCTTAGGTCTTATCGATCTTAACCGACTGACTGTCATAGTTCTTTTTATACGTAAAGAAATATAATATAGCCATTGCCCATTCTGATATTTTGGATTGTATTGAGATGAAGCAAAGATTTTTAAATGTGTTCCTGCATATTGCACCATACAGAATCCTTTCAAGAAGCGGATAATAGCAAAACAAATTAATCAGTCCTGCTAATTATGGATTTCCGCAAAATAACGCCTGCTTCCATTCAATATTTTTAAATGTCTCTTATGTTGGGCTGGGGAATATTGTTAGTAGAGTATTTTATCTCAGTGGTACCTACCCGGCCGAACCCTGAAAGAAGAGCTCTGTCACCAGTACAAATTTTGACATGATTTTATGATTTTTGATATATTTCGTGGTTTCAGAATAAAAATCACATTAAAACGGACCATTTTAACTGTCGATATTTCGATACATTGGTATAAGTCGTGGTCACGTAGTGACCACGACCTGTGCCACTGGGTCGAAATATCGACAGTTAAAATCGTCCTTTTGATCTTTCAACTACGTATTAATGAAACTTTACATTATGATTAAGAAAAGGGAGTTTTCAAAATCACCACAAGGTAACCCGTGCGAAGTAAGAACAGGTTTCTGTATAACATCACACCAGAATCCCGCGAAAAATCAAGGATTTCCACGGTATATGTAAAAAAATCGTAATTCACGCGGGCGGAGCCGCGGGCAACAGCTAGTCTTAAATAATTATGAATAATTGGAATTAATGTATAATATTTTACGTGAAAATAAAATGAACTCTATCTTTATAGATATCTGCGTTAAACTGTCAAAATTCAAATTTAATCGACCTTGTATATTGAAACAGTGGTACCCCCATTATTTTCTGCTGACTCAAAACAACTTTTATTGGAACTTCGAACTAAAAGGTACAATAGATCCGCAATATAAATAATTGTCAGATGCAGTCGCTAAATCCAAGATAATTAGTGTTTTCATTAAGGGTGTGTTCCAAAGCTCTAATTTACTTGAAATAATTACATCCATACTTTGTTCGCGTTTATTAAAGGCCATAGATTTCGCGGCAGGCTCGAGCCTCGGGCGGAATTACCCGAGCGTTATCCCTAAATTATTGCTGCTAATATGTCGGTGAACTGCCTTAGATACTTACCCCAAGAAATAGAGCGGATATAAGGATTGATTTGATTTATGCGATTGAATCGTACACGAGTTTTTTTTTTAATGGAAAACGCCTTTTAAACTATCTTCAAAGTCTAAAAAAATTATGAAAACTTGGTTGGTTCATGTCATCAAAAAAGGTTTAGAGTTCCTACATTCAGAATTTCTTCAGTGTCTACAAACATTGTTTATAAGAAGGAAAAAGTAACGGCTATTAACTCACGTCTATTTGGGTCAGGATCGTCCGACCAGTTTCGGACCCATTAGGGGTCCTTCTTCAAGGGCATTTGACGCGCGTGACGCCCGTGCTTCTTCAGGGGCATGTGAGTATAACACGGGCGTCACGCTTATAATGTCCACTCACGGAAGTCTTAATTCTAATATAACATTGTTTATTAAATATATATGTTGTCGTTTATAAGTTGACAGTTAATTGCATAACTACTTGTAGGTATATCTATCTCTATCGATTTATCTTAAAATTATTTTAGGCAGCCGTTACATTTTTACTTTGGAAGAATAGAGTATAGTAGGTTTAAGATTCATAATTTTGTTGTCCTATCTGTGACGAATACTTACGTTACAATATCTTTGTGAACAAACCAGCTTCCCACAATCGGATGTGGCTCTGATCCTGGATTTTAATTGGATCTTGGGACAAATAAACTGGATTACTTGAATTATTTAGCGCCTTTAATATCTAACGCCAAAATGCATTTATTTTGGTAGTCGTATGCGCTTGGAGATTTGAAAATCAGGGATCTCGAAAAGTAGTCTGTGAAATAATTCCGTTCTTTGCCAAGCATCTAACCAAGATTTAGTGATACATTAATATCGTATCTCTTCCTCTTGAAAATCGAATTTCGTGTGCCAAAAAGAGAAAGCTTGATTAAACTAGTGAACGATATTACCTAGTGAACGTTCGTTATAGTGGTATAATAATAATAATAATGACAATTAATGATTTAGCAATAATAGATTACTGAGTAGGTACGTAGCAGCGAGATAATTCACGTAAATTTTTCATCGCCATAACATTGCTAACCCAAGCATAAACTAATCAGTCGTGTGATTCTCCAAATATTGCTATAGCATCGCCGAAATTACATCTATGAAGCTAATTGGTTAATGCTTGCATCGTTTAATTCGCGTAAGCACTGATTGCAATATAATACCTATTTATATCAATATAATATAATATTTGCATTGATTATCCAGCCTAGCGGCCAATTTGCTGGTGATGCTTGCGTTGCGATGGTTGCATTTCATTTTCTTCAAGAATCACACCCTGTGCTTACGCGGGTCAACCAACGACAAAGTACGCTACCCTAAAAGGACAAGAAATATGTGACGTATGTTGAAGCCGAAAATTTCTCAAATATGGCGTCATTACCGCCCACAGCAGTACGCTTAAAAAGGATGCTTCAGGGCGGAGTCTAAAAATACATGTGTCAAGTCAGTAAGTGCTGATCCTATTATGCTCAACCGGTCAGAGCCGAAGACGTAACTTCGTTGATATTATAAGTTTATTTGTATATTTATACTCGTAATTTATATTTGCAGCATTGCAAAGTTCAATGAAAACGCAGGCGACCACGCGGCGCCCCATCTAGACGCACAGCAATTTGCAAGACCGCGCATTTTCCGAATTTAATGCCATATTATTCTCAAATTACGATCTTCCTTGATGGAGATTTTATTTCCTGCCGTTGATGCAGAAAATGAGGGAAGCGAGATTTTGCGAATGAAAAATACATAGAAATTTTTGCCATAACTTCTTGATTACCGACGAAGCGAATTTGCGTTGTGGTTTTAAGTCCGCAATTTGTATTCGGCAACAATAAGTTTTAGGTAATTTTTTAGTAGAGAACATTCGTTACCTTTATATTTCTGTATAATTTTATGTAAATGTAAAATTTTTCCTTTAATTTTTAGCCACTGTATTGAGTTTAGTTCGCAGGCTCTGTACACCTTGTGGTAAACTCCAAGGGAGCTGGTTTTCTCACGATAATTTTCATTGTATGTAAATGATATTTTAAATATTCCTTCACGCTATTGGTTGCCTGGTAGAAATCGGTATATAGAGATAAGGCCGCCTCCTTGGGTGCTCCTTGTTTTTGTGTTTTATTAACTGCTTTTTTATTCTGTGGATGTGCAATGAAGAGTTTATCTATTTATTTATTTTCCTAAACCATAAGTAGGTACACAGTTGTAACGTACTCGTAACTCCGGAAAGTTGAAGTTGCGTGCCCCGGACTCAAATCTCCGACCCTCTCACGAGAGGCAAATGCCTAAACCATTGGGCTATTAGGTACTACTAATAGTCGATTTCCATTCCATTTATCGTAGAATGGAATTTGTACGAAATTCAAAAAAATTCATGTTCATTCCATTTCAATTATTTTTTCGGATTGCTGTCGTTTGGCTAGAAATTCAAAAGTTTATGTGCTAAGTGCGTTTCCGAAAGGAATCAATTCCAAACATGCATCTATCCCACTGAAGCTAAGACTGTAAATCCTTAAGGAGCTGTATACCGGAGAAATACCTATCCAGTGCGGCAATATACCACAACACGACCGAGTTCTGAAAGCCGTGGAACTATTTAATCAAACTATTCCAATCGATCAAGTCAATATCGCAATTTATGGAATTTAGCCTTAAACCCTGCATACTTCATTGTGCATACTTATTAATACTTGGTTGTTTGATGCAAACAATGACGTGTCTCGACACTCTATACAAACACAGTTAGGTTGAGAAGTCTGTAATAGTCTACTGAATCATGTAATGATGTAATGAGCTTATAAATATTATCGATGATCCGAAAATAAATACAAAGTTCAATCCATATAAAAAATCGTAAGTTATTTTTCAATACGAAATAAAATTTCAAGTTAAGATGTGATAAGATAGAAGGATGATTTAGGTTATGTGAAACTTTATAAGTTTGTTTAAAATATTTACTAGTATTATTATGTTTGTTACCTTCATGCCTCAAATACAGAAACGAAATTATTAGGGTAGAATTTAAAATAGATTGGGTATAGAGTGGTATGTGTAAGATAGAGTATACTCGTATATAGGTAACAGGATCCTTTAAAACACCGTCGGCAGTTTTCACATAAAATAGCGCTGACAATTTAGGCTCAAAGTTTAGTTAATAAGGATGATGAGTAGCCACTTCACTCTTAACCGTTAATTGCTGTTTGCTCCATGTTTCGAAATATACATTTAAATAATTTACAGCCTTAGTTTAGACATAGAATAGCAATTAAGAAGCCATTAACAAAGTAACGCAGCTTCCTTCGTAATGTCTATGTTGCCACCTGCTGCAGCTCTGCTCTGCTACCTACTTTCGTAGATTTAATGGTTTATGCCAGCCCATTAACAGCAGACACTGAGAGAGGTTATTTTTGTCCTTTCTACTCTTACGAAAACGTTGTTGGGTGCGACATGAAGCGTTGCGGAAGAATATAACAGCAAAACGAAGTTTTACCTAATTACTAAAAAACTAAGCCAGTAATCAAAAATCACTTCAGATTTCGGACACGAAATCCACGCGGGCGGTACCACGGGTAACAGCTAGTACATTAACGCCCCTTTACATCTACATCTGGCTATAAAATAAAATAAATAACCGATTAAAGGCAACAAAAATTGTGCAAAAATAAGTGCCTCAACAAATCTAGCAAAGTTTTCGGAAGTTCAGCTGTGAATCAGTTTCGATCAACAATGCTTGTGTGCATTCACTTTGACTAAAATCGGATTGAGGAAAAGTTAATATTAGAAGTTTTGCCACTGTTGCAGCCGCGGTTACCACTACAGCACTCAGCACTTCCGACTGTTCTACTTTAATAGAGAACTTTTTAGTTAGAAATGTAACGCCTGGATTTTTATGCTACTTTTTACCGCTTACATACTTTATGCGCTAAGGCCATTTATATAATATTATATACAATCCTTACATGATCACTTTTTATTCGTCCGCCTGTCTGTCTGTCTGTCACGAATCGCGACCCTTTATTTCAGTAACTATTAAAGACATCGACATGAAATTTAAAATATTGTAGGTACTTAATAATGGAATACCGTCATTGCAATCATTAAACGTATATTTTAGAGATAAAATAAAATTAACTCGCTAACTAGGTATATTTTCTTATATTAACAAAAAACTTTTTAAAACAAAATTAGGTTTGCGGTTCCTTATAATAAGTATACCTAGTTGTTTATTGTAGTTGAATGAACAAAAGTGATTCTTTACAAGTTTCATTTATTTTGTTGTATGGAACCTTTGGCGCACGAATTTGACTCGCACTTGGCTGGTTTTTAGGGTTCCATACCAATTTGGTAAAAATGGAACCCTTATTTTAGGATGGTAACGATCAATGTAATTATGAATTAACGACTCCTCCAGTGACGACAGGTCATTAGAGATGTCACTTGGCGACATATTTTTGTAATAACATCAATTTGTGGATCGTCATCAGACAGGCGACCCATCGGCGTGATATTTAGGATTTAAGTACCTGTTTTTCGTTACATAACAGTTTGGAAAATATGTTTTATTTTTACCCAATTTTTACCCGTCTGGGGTGAATCCAAAAAGGAGGATATGACTTTATTAGTAGGATTTTTATTAGGGCCTGCTAATATTATTTAAGTTATGTGAAAGTTCTTGGTTTTCTTTGAAAGTTTTTACTCATATTATGTTTGTTATATTGTTATATTGTAATATAGAAAGAAATTATTAGGGTAAAATTTGAAAAAGAGAGAGTATAGAGTGGTATAAGATAGAGCATACTCGTATATAACAGGATCCTTTAAAACAGCATCGGTAATTTTCACATAAAATAGCGCTGAAAGTATATGCTAATTGGATTTTTTTTTATAAAAATTAAGTATACCTATTAGCGTATGATACAGCTTTTATCTATTAAGAAAGTGTAAATATATGATGCTTACTGCTATAATTACCAAAATTAACTGTCACTTTGCAAGAACGATAAAAACTTAAACACTTTTATAATTTCAGAAGTAGAACTGCTGACCAAGTATGACCATCGCGCCAAGAGGCGTAATTGACATCAAAACTTAAGTAAGTTTCTCACTAACTCCAAGTAGACCATAGCTCCTGCTTTCTGTTAGAATTATCTTCACCCGATATAACAAAATAGATAGATCGTAGATAGCATTACATTTAACATACGGAAACACAGAAATACCTACTTGTATAACAGAAATCCAGTTTTTGAAGCTTACTTTGAGACTCAAAATTCCTTTTCTGATCTGTTAGAAGCGTAATAAATTTAAAATGGATATCGTCAGAGAGATGTGAAGATAATTTTATTTCATATCAAATTGAAAATTGATAGGGGGCATTAAAAAGAGCTATTAATATCTCACAAAGGTACGTAATATGATCGAGCATCTGTTACATAGCATACGCCCTCGTACAGCCAAGACGTTAAATCAAAATAGCTATTCATGTACACCTAGCCAGTAAAATATCTAGCCAAAGGGAAGAACGAGCGATAGATTCGAAATTATGATAAGTAGGATACTATCCAGTTTATTTATTCTATCCAGTTTACATAGAAATTCCAATTATCATGCTCCTAAAACTAATACTATGGTTACCAATAATATGGTTATGTAAATCTGAATAATTTTTCTCTACCTTTGATTGACGTAAGATCTTTCTCATGAAGAAAATGGATTCTATCGGTAACAATAGGATCCGCTCTCATTAATATCTCCGCAAGGGAAGCGCAATTTCTCATGGCTCGCTACAAATGAAAAGATTCTTTAATCGGCCTTCATTATGTGACTTATAATTTGACGACTCGGCTATTTCTGGAAATCGGAAATAATTATTCCTCAACATTTTCTCTCTATAGAGTCCCGTCAAAAAGGGATCCTCTTAGTTTGGTTATTTCGATCCAAACGTCTATCATGCTAGAGGGCGCTCCACACTACGCTAAAAATCGAGTTAGGTCTTAGCAGCTTTAATTTTTTTTTTTACCAAAGTCTGTCTTAACAAGATAAAATATGAACTTCCAATTTCAATCGCCATACTGAATAATAATGACGCAACTAAATATAACAACAACAATGTCAGAAAATAGAAATACAAGATATTGTTGATAGAATTCCAGACAACAATGTGGTCGATTCTGATGTGCAAAATCTCTAAACTAAACTAATTTAAAATAGTGTTATCCTTTTCAAACTGATCGCGATGGAAAAGGATAGCACTATTTTAAATTAGTTTAGTTTAGAGATTTTGTACAACAGAATCGACCACAATATCTACCTAATAAATAGACATCCATTTTCGCAATTCTCAATGTATTAATATAAAGAAAATAAATAATGTCGTAACTCCCCTCTTAATACACTTGTATGAAACTCGTAATGGGGCCTCATAACAATAACAAACAAAATCTCCGACAAATAACAACGTTTTCTTGTTACACGATCGTATTGAGTTGTTATTATAACAAAGTATTTTATACTCTCTTTGGTATTGTTGTACGTCTTGTAAGTTTTTGGTTTTGGTCTAAATCAATCCATATCTATGTTAAGTGTCTTGATAGATTATCTTTTTGTTTGTAATAAACCTTTATTAAAGTTGCAATAATCAAGCACCTCAATAGTGGTTAAAGGCTGATACTTCCTATTTTGGAATATGCTTCGAAACCAGAATTCTAAATAATCAGTATTACCAGTTAGGACTTTAAATAAAATATGAAATGGACATTGAAACCCATGTAATTTTTGCGTGATTTAATATTAACGAGTGCCTTAAAAATGATTTTGTTTAGTTATCATTAAATTCCAAAAAAATAGGAATAACAATAAAAAATATTATGGTGAATAGCAACTCAGACTGAGAGGCTGCAGCGTTTGTTTGTACAGCTTCCAAAATAAATTAACCTCCTTCTCTCAACTAATATTTTATGAAAGACAAAACATCGAATTGGGAACCGGAATTTCAAACTAGAGTATCGTTGTGAAACTTCTCTAATATTCAGGCTGGAATTATTCTTCGAAGCCTATTCTAAAATGAACCAATCTACGATATTGGAGTGTATTTGTAAGGGAATCGAAATTAGTTATTTCTTATATTGAAATCACTGAAATTGAACGACTTAAATTGGTGGATTTCAAATGTTACAATGAAAAATTATAGATGATGAAGTAAAAGTATAATTAAATTTTTGAATTTTAAAGTCATGTGTAAAAGTTGGTCAGATTCTTTAAATACAAGCGACGCATGAATATGGTGGTTGGCATCCCTTCTGTCTTTAACTTACTTAATCATAACACGTCGGGGTCACCAATGTAGCGTCCTAAAGCTCCGGTGTAAAGACTATAGTTTTGGTGTCCGTGTTGAAAAAAATAAAAGAGTATAAAATATATGTATACATATAATATCTTTATTAATATTTAACATGGTAGGTAATAATTACTCTGAGTATGTGCCACTGATAAGAAAACTCAGGGTATATATGGATCCGAACGATTTACGTAAACCTTTTTCGTACAAGCAAACAGAAGCGCCATCTGTCTGTGATCTACAGCTTGGCGCTACTGTTGGTGGCAAAACAAATATTTTTGGCACCGATAAACTGGCGACAGGTTTTCGCACCGTCCACCCTATTAAGGATATATGTAGGTATATTGCATGTGCACTGTTTGCCAGCACGGTAAAGACTTGCCAGTGGCAACTCAATGCATTAAAGTCATGAAAATATTTGCACAGATACTTGTGCCAACAGTCAACTTCTGTAGCTCTTTGCTAGCAGTGGACATTATATTTCTGAGTCACGATCACAAACATCTATAAAGTATTTCATTATACTCAGTTGGATAAACTCCGTCTCTAATAAACGGCTATGTTAGTCGCGGTTTTAAGCAAATAACGGAGGACACTTCAAAGCAATATTGAATACTGTTTCCAGCTTCAGTGTTCATATGATTAAAACGTCCGTTTTGCGCCCGACTTTATCAGACGCTCAATAGCAAAATAAGATCTTATTGACATTTGCTTTATAAATCGACAGACACTATAAAGCCCTAAGTTACATTTATTTTTGAATAATTCTTTATAGAGAACTCAGTGTATCCATGATCAAAAATATTTACCAATTCTTTTAAAATTAAAATAAAATAGGTGGTACTTATATACTCATTGAAAGCAGTTCAGATTTTATAAGAAGGTACATTGCACACATCGCTATAATCGACATCTTTGCCATAATTATTGAAAGCTTATCTGCATATTATATTATAACTTTTTTTAATATTATAACTTGAAAATTGAAAAATAAAAACATCGAGTACAGTTTTCTGATGCCATTAGTTTGTACTTATTCGAAATGACCCTTTTCAAGTAAGGGATGTTAAGGTTTATTTCTAATAGGGTCTATTGCTAAATTGGCTCAATTCTTGAGAAAAGGCACGTTTGAGCGTAGCTCGTTAGTAATATCGGCTACATTTTACCTTACTAGGAATTATTATACTTTATAGCTTTTATGATTGTGTAAGTTTCGTTATATAAAAGCTCCGAAAATATCTCAAAGGAAATAAAAAATACGTATTTAACGCCAACACAGAAATAGCCGAGTTCGTGTATAACAAAATTTTCCAGAAAACGTAATATTTTCCAGCACAATATTGCTGCCACTTTTCTTCTAGTTTCCACTCATATTTAATTACATCTCACGGAAAAGGTATGTAATTTGTTACTAGCTTTCAAAGGAGACTCTCTTATGGAATTCGCGACTGAGAAACAGACGTTTCGTTATTGCAACTTTCATTAAATCCAGGGTTGCGTTTCAGTTATTTGCTGCTTGCATACTGACCTGAACATTTATATTTTATGATTGAAAAGAGTTTTATTTAAAGACAAGTACGTAAAAGCTTTCTTAGAGTGTTAGAGAATAGACTTTTATTACTAATAAACTGTTGTATCAAGAGATGGCGCTGTTATAACTACTTACTTCCATCTACGTTTTTATTATTCACTAAATGCCTACAAACCGAGAAATATTCACTTACATAGAACCATATTTCCTGTTTTCTTTTTATACCTACTTACTTTAGATACTTTTTAACATTTATTTTCAGCTTTTTCTCATGAAAAAGTAGCGTCGTAAGGACGTCATTTTTTTTCTTTTAATAAACTCTCCAAAAGTTTTTCAATTTCAATAAAATAGCGATGTCATAATGCAGAGTAATAACTCTGGAACGTAATAGAGCACATGTGCTCGCCTATTTGAAAGGTTTAAAGGGTCCACTGAGGGTATAACTTTCCCTTTTGTGACATTCTTCAACAAAAAGGTCAGAAATTAGTTTCACATGGCTGTCATTATTCAACATATGTATGAGGTTTTACAATTAATTTTTGTTCGTTATATATATGTAATAACTATACAGATAGATATATGTAATAACTCACTTGGGCACATTTTTTCCATTTGATTATTTTTTTGTGAGAATTTTTTTAACAAGATTTAATATACAAGAGAAAGGAAACTAGGTACGTCCTCTTGAAAAATAATGTTTGTCATAAAGAGCCAGTTTTACGCATTTTTTAGAACTTGACGTTACTTAATCACTGAAGGTGACTTACCAAAACTTATGTATGCGTTAAACACAAGTTGGACATGGTTTAAGATGGGAAAAAACTCTATATAAATTATCTAAAGTAGTGTAGTATATTCTGACGATTAAAAAAATACACACGTTCAAAGAGCGTAAACTTGAACGAAAAAAAGTGGCACTGACACTGTTTTTTTTATTTTATTTATAATTAACACAATAATTTATCTTACCCTCTAACTGACTAACCGTATTTTCTACGTATTAAACTTCAGTACTTAGGTAAACTTATCTTCAAAGAAAGTTTTTCCATATTATATTTATTTCCTTTATATTATTTACCAAGAATAAACTCCCAAATATTCAAGTGTGTACGAGCACAAACTTATCGTTATTAGAACTTTGGGCCCTTTTCGGTTTCAATTTACAAATGTGGTCCCTATCGTCGAGGGACTCGTGTTACCGTCCGTTATAAAAAGCAATTTCGGGACCCTCAGTTCAGATGTATCCGTAACTTTGACAATTGCAGGCTTTTTGGCTATTGACTCTTTTCTTTTTAGTCTCGGACTAAGAAATCTGTGTCTACGTGAATAAACTTAATTTGTACAAACTTAACTTATACGCATTATATTTTACTAGCTGTTGCCGGCAGCTCTGCCAGCGTGAATTTCGGGTTTTCGCTAATCCCGTGGGAACCATGGATTTTTGCGAATAGAAAGCCTATGTCCGGGTTATGCGCTATCTATGTTCCAAATTTCAGCCAAATCGGTTCAGTAGTTGCGACGTGAAAGAGTCACAAAGATCCATCCATCCATCCATACTTACAAACTTTCGCGTTTATAATATTAAGTAGGAGTAGGATTCAAATGTAGCAGTCGCTGGATACAAGTAGCGCAGAATCGTGTCTGTTGGAAATCATTACAGGAGGCCTTTGTCCAGCTGTGGTCGTCTGACGGCTGAAACAAACGAACGCACGAAATGTAGTAGAGGGAAAGTTGATGGACTGATCTATCAGTGCAAAAATTAAACTACAGGATAGATTTAGCTGGGATTGTAGAGAGATGTTTCATAACATGTAAACTTTTTCTTGTATTTTTTTAAACAAACGACTGGTGTTCATTTCAAGTTAACATATACGACTTTATTCTATGTTAAAACTACTATATTAAGAGCGTGCCTAAAAGTTAATTTAGCTGAACTATGTAAATGTATCGCTCTCAGTAATACACCGTTGGCAGAACGTCGTGACTTAGCGGCTTAATAATATTTGCACAGTGAGTTCCGCCAAGATGAGGATTTATATTAATTTCGGTGCTTGCGTATTTTACATTTAGGTGCTACGTAGCTTTCTGCTATATTACGTGGTAGGTACACAATAAATGATGATTAATTAAAATTAAACGCTTTTAACATATTGTTACATAAAGCATTAACCTCTTAAGTTTTCAATTATACACTTGTTTAGTGTCGGGCTATTATCGAAGTTCCGCAATGCAATGATTACACTTTTATTTACATACCTACTACAACTTCAAAGAAGTAGGTCATCCCTACGGCTTAACATTGCAGGTTTCCACACAGCATCGCACCGGAACACCTATAACTGAGCGTCTTCGCATGTATTGTTAGGCACCAGACCTGACCTGAGCCATATTAGATATTATAAAATTCTTAAATTGTTCATGGTGGGAATCGAACCTACAAGATCCCACTGGAAGTCGAGCGCGAGCCAATGCTGCTACTCAAATGCGGGTTGGCGGGCTTCAGACATGTTTGAAAAGGTTATAATGAACTCGCATACACGCAGAGCTCATCACGATGTATAGTTAACAACAACCTAAAACACACATATAACTACGAAACGTCAGATAAACCCAACGGTAATTTGAGACGCCACAGGATCGCTATTCGCATGCTACTGTGGCGCATTCGAAATATACTCGTAACTACTCATAGCTATATAAACATACAACTTTTTGATTTACCGTCCGGTCTCATTCCATCTGATTTATGATGCTGGCGTGCGAATATTAAAGATTCGTATTGATATATTATACCTTTATCCCCTCTCCCTTTTTGCTATTTACGAGAGTTTCCCTAGCCCTCATAACTTTTATCGTCCTTTTCGGTGCCCGACTTGAAAAAACACCCAGCGGCCTGCCTATAAATAACGCTTCAGGATATGTCATAATAATAGTAATTTATTAGGTTTCAAAATATATTCAAAAAAAACCTTTGGTCGAGTGGACTAGGCTTACAAAATTTATTTTATGACCCAGAACCTAACTGCTTACCAAAATGGTGAAAATGTAATTTTTTTTTAAATCACATTTTGTAATTTTGTTCTTTCTACTCGTACTGTGGCTTCGCCCGCCCGAAATTTGGGTTTACACTAATTCCGACTCGTTGGGATAAAAGTAGCCTGTATTAACATTATACTTACACATTTACATACAAACTTTTGCCTTTGTAAATTATACAACATGTTGGTTACTTGCCATAACTAGCCGAAAGCCTTATGTAGGGGACGATTTACCTATGTAGATGCCTGAAAAAATATCACAATAAGTCTAACTCATATCCTGAGGGAACTATAGCAAGTTCAAAAATGTACCATTAATTTTAAGTGACATCCCTAAAAATGGCTCATTCAATATGAATTAACTGGAAATAATGTAAGTATTATGCTTTGTTACGCAGTTAGGGTTGCTAAAAACAATTTTTCTAAATTAAATAATAAGTGTTGTATTGAAAATAAAACAAAGTAATTGGGTCTTCTTATCTGCATTAATTTGTTTCTAGGATCAAGTAAAAAGGTTAGCTGCGGGCACACTATACATATTAACCAACACCTTGTTGTAATGCATATTATTAGTGATTAGTGATGATTATAGCAAATAAGTTCGTCACAAAGCAGTAAAACTAACGCCTCGTTGTAATAAATATATTTCAGTTGCAGTTATTTATTGTTTAAATACACTTGCATCTTGCATAGAAAGAGCTAAAAATATTTAGAAACAACTTAAAATAATTGTTACAAAAAATAACCTTAAAATGAATAATTATATTACAACACGCTTTTGAAACGAGTTTTGTTTCCATTCTGAAATAATTCCCTTCAGCATCATTATTAATATCTAATATCTGTATGAAAATTGGGTAAGGAAATAAAAGGGGAAAAAAATCTCTATCTTAAGAAATAAGAGTATCTGAATGCCTAGTCAGGCCCGTAATAAAGCCGATTGTGATCTTTTCATTTGCTGTGAGCCATAAGTAATTCCGTCTCCCCTACCGCCGAGTTATAATGAAGACGAAAATTATATTATATCTGATTACGCAATTGTTCCTGCGATTTTGATTAAACGGGTTTCGGCTGTAGCGGAGTATTTGTACGCTAAGCCGAGACAAATTATTCCGGATTTAGGTGGATTTCGTTTTCTAATTCCGTAAATAATTCTAATATAATCAGACCGGGAGGCGTAAGCCGTAATCTTAGTCTTGAAACTAATTTAACTAGGAGATTAAATTTTATAGCGGGTATAAGAATGTTTTTGCGTACCTACTAGGAAATATTTACCTGTACCTTGATGAATTTCACAACGGTTTTTCTTAACTCGGATGTAAAATGTATATTATAATATGTATATTCTTATATCCAAAACTCAAATTGTTGATGTACTAATCATGAACTAAAAAGTGCTGGTTTTGTAACTTAAAACTGTCTATTTCCACGATTCGATAGCGGCAGTGCGAAAATCACTATCATATGTTCACCAGCTCCTGCCAGGTCTTGACCTTCAGTTGTTAGGTCCCAACAATGTCGACAGCCTGGCCGCTGCCGCAACAATCACAAAAGGTGCGTTCTTATCAATGCATAATATCATCACCTCCTGGCCTGCCTATGTTTTGACGGCCCCTAGCGTCTGTCAATCACAGGCCAGCAACTCATTGAGGCCACAGGTCATTTAAACTCCGGTGCCCAGTGCATGTTCAGGGAGAGGGACGTCGCCTGATTTTCCCTTTCGCGTTTCCTCCTCGCAAAAGGTAGCAGAAGTACTCCAAGCTATCGCGCCAAACCCTCCCCAAACAATTTTTGATCACAGATATTCCTTCCTATCCATGTACCATGTAATATACGACGTGGACTCTTTTTTTGTGTGTCAAATTAATTTAACAACGTTTATTAGCATGAGTAAGCTATTTTACGCCTCACTAGATTTTGTCTGCAGGTGTCTAGAAATAATAAATAACATCAATATTCTAGTAAATATGCATAATGTAGAATCTCTGCTTAAGGTGTTCGGCCTTACTAGCAAGCGAAATTCAAATTTTATTTAGTTTTTCGCAAATATTATAGACTAACTACACATTGTAGGCTTATGCCAATGAATTTTGCGGGCATAATATTTATGCATCTACATGTTTTTATTAGAAACTTTGCTCGAAAATTCTCACTCACCTCATATTGGTTCCCGAAAGA
Source organism: Coenonympha glycerion (assembly GCA_963855885.1). Taxonomy (NCBI): domain Eukaryota; kingdom Metazoa; phylum Arthropoda; class Insecta; order Lepidoptera; family Nymphalidae; genus Coenonympha; species Coenonympha glycerion. The sequence continues at coordinate 5,270,110 of OY979632.1, forward strand.
CAATTGTTTGCAATTTCCCAGATTTCGAGCGGTTTTTTCATTTATAAAAAACACCCTTTCAAAAACTGCGCAAATGATTTTATTCATGCCCAACTCCCAAGCAAAATGTCAGCGAAATATCACGGAACAAAGACTTTACACAGAATATTGGGGATGGAATTACAAAAGACTTGTGCAATACAAGGGTTCAAAAATACATAAAGTTAATAAAATAAGTCGGGAAGAAAATTTTACTTTATTTACAGATACTAGTAATTATTAATTAGGTTTTAGGCTAGATTGTAGATCTAGGTATTAAAATACTATTAAAGATCCTAAGTGAAAACCATACCATGAACAACGACTTTAATCAAAAATTTAAAGGAAAGGTAACTCTATCTAACTGATTGATCTATCAACGGCTCATAGTAAATGCTCGTATCAAGTTTTCTTTAACAAATATCTGATATGGGCCGTTTTTCCAATCGCTGGCGATTGGAAAATAAACTGTTTTGGCTAAAATTGGCCAAACGCCGCTTTCTCGCTCCCGCCTGCGGCTGGAGAGGGAGATGGGGCGCGCGGCTCCGGGGGCAGCGCGGTAGCCCCCCGTGTACGCAGTTCGAGTGTACATTCGTTAACAGGTCCGTGCGGCGGAGATTTTTTGCTGCGCGGATCGTCTTTAAGTATATTAGCGTAAGGTCCACTCGCGCGCTTAGCGAACCGCCGCCCACGCCGCGGCGCCCGGCGGTCGGACGCGCCGTTTAGGAGTGCTTCGTGTCACCCCGACGGATTCGGTCGACTTTAAGTGCCGCGTCGCCCGCGTGAAGTCACCCGCCACGCCGCATCGTCCGCGTTGCCCGTGTTGAAGTTTTGCCGGCCACGTCGTGTCGTTTAGTTTTTACGAGCCCTATTTATTGCGCTCCTTCGTGTGTCATGTTGTCCGCCGCGTCCTTCTAACGCCGCGGGCCCATTTGACTGTCCGGAGCACTGTTTTTGTGCTCACGCGCCATCTTGATACCACGCCGCCGCGGACTCGCTTCGCTACCCGCGAATTCGTGCCGCCGCCGCGAAAGACCCTTCAGAGGAGGGCGAGTGTGTTCCCTTGCATTTAACACCGCAGACACCACACACTACATTCATCATACACGAACACACTCCCCGGATTCCACGTGCTGGCTGTCTCCTGCGCCGGTAAGTACCTAGTAGTAAGTCACTCTGTGCCGCGGGATAAAACCCAGTGCAAATCGCCTATAAAATTTTTTGGCGGGCCTTTTTCGACCCGCCACCGCCGCTGCCTGTGGGAATCCGCTGGCCTGCTCTGATGGGCCCGGCAGTTGCCCGCTGATTCATCGTGCACAGGCGCGGTGCGTAATTACCATTGGTAGCAGTGAGCGCGGTTTGTCTACACCTCGCTTTGCGTTTTGCGCTGGTTTTGCCCGCCGCGCCGTTCGTTTTCTGCGCCGCTGGCATAAATCCCGCTTTCCGCCACGCGCCGTGTCGTTCGCCGCGCTGTTAGCGGAAATTCCGCAATCGCCGCCAGTTCCGCTGCGTTAACGCCGCGTTTCGGCCGCGTTCCGCTTATTATAATTATAAGTTTAATTTTTATTTTAAGTTTTGCTTGCGTGCCGGTACCGCCCGCTCGCCGTAATTTAACACGCGTATCTACTACGGTCGCGCCGCTTTGTTCATTGCGACTACGGTACGACCGCGACCGCGATACGACTTGTTTACTATTGCTTTAATTTTATTATTGCTTGCACTCGCGCCGCCCGCCGACTTGCCGGCCGCCTTTTCAATTTATTATTACTTTATTTTTACATTTTGTTTACATTTAATTTGTTAGAATGTCCGCGAACATAAAAAAGCTAGCTGTACAGATACAGTCTGAGCTTCGCTGGGCGACGTCCGCCGCGGGTTTGATAGGCCGCGAAGATAGAACCGCCGCCCTATTACACCGAGCGGACCAGGTGCGGACTCGGCAGGCCTCCGTGGAGCAGGCCTTTCAAGACCTGCTCACCCTCGGTCCCGAACAGGAGGTACTGAGGACGGCTCAGGCCGATTACGACCAGTTCTTCGAACTGATGGACTCGGTGGTGGAGGCCGCCCATGGGATCCGGACCGCCGCTGATGAAAGGCGTCGAAGTGGCGCTTTTAGAGACTCCCCCAGCCGACCGCCCACACAGCCGGCATTACTCGGGAAACTGCCCACGATCGAGCTGCCCAAATTCGGTGGGCAGCTTCAAGAGTGTGTAACGTAGTGTTACATGATTTAATTTTTTTTATCATTAATGGCAAAACAACGTTTGCCTGGCCATTATAGGTATTTTAAAATTGAGTTTGCGCCGAAAGGAACGCGGGCTGGCGACTCCATACCGTAGCCAGGCGCGCATGCGCGAGCGAAAGAAAACCCATCGCAGGCGCACAGCGCCGTCAGACAGTACGACTTGCCTCGCTCTAGGGACAGGTCGTGCACTGCTTACGCATATTTTCTGTACGTGCGCGCTAGCCGTACAGATTATTTTGAACGCACATTAGTAATTTATTCTCATCAGTGTATTTTGGTGTTAATATACTCGTTCCAAGGAGTTCCCGTTCTAGGGTAAGGTTTTAAATGGCACATATTTTATAGATTACGTAGTAAGATCACCTCACCTCGTGGTACCTACCGTCACGGCTTGGTCACGGCTTATTATTTCTTTTATGTTTTAATTTCAGCTTTTATTATTCATTTCTTAATTTCAATGTAATTGCCTATTTCCATTAAATCGTTTTATCATTTTGCAATAATAATTTAATATTTTATCATAGCGGAATATTCCACTATCGTTTTGCTTAGCCACTACCTACCCACATCATTCTTTTTTATAATTGCTATTCGTCATTTTTTTACTTGCTAATAATATTTTGTTTTAATTTTGATTAATTGCTAATTCCATAGGCCTTCTGCCGCTTCAATTCATTTTAAATAAAAAATTGTAAACTCCGTTCTGATCGTGGTCAACCATCGGCAATTCTAATGCGTGTATCACGTCCCTAGTTTTATTTACGCTACGCCGATGGGACAGGCCCGAGTAGTATTGCCAATACTAAATGGGAATACTCTCAATTCCAGGAACCTTGGAAACTTTGTTAACCTCGTGAACCTTGGAGGATTCTTCCACCGACCGGCAACATCACCTACAGCCGGCGGCCGGTTCGTTCCGCATCCACCACCTCGCGCGCTGACCACCGAGCGCAGGGCACCTCCCGCGACTTAAGGCCGCCTCACACCTCCGGCCCAAACAAAAACTAAGGGAAGTGCTTACGTACTGCTGCACAAGTGAATCGCAGATAGATAGGAACCACGCCCTAATAAATTTGTGTACCGTATGGTAATAAATTATTATTTTGAATTTTTTTGTACCATCTTTTATTTCTCTCTTTAATTATCATTACCGCTTAACGCTATATCGGTACACTGGCGCCCTGCACGTGGTTAATATCTGTTTATTCTGCTTTTGTTGTGTAGTAGTTATTTTTGTACGGTGTCAATTTTTTTTGTAAAACGCTAAATTTTTTGGTTTGCCCGTAACTGAGGTGAACGCAATGTATCCGTTACATTTTAAATTTTAACGTTTTAGACGATTTCAGGAAAACAATGTTTTTATTTATGCATTTATTTTGTGTTTTTTTATGTCTGGTCGTAGTGTGCATTAGTACTAAGTACCGTCAGAGACAAAAATGTTTTTTTTTGTTTTGATTGTTTTATTTTAGAAGTTTTGTATGCTTTAGTACAAACTTCGTCCATATTAAGCTGCGTTCACATCAGTTACAAAATTTTTGTCATCATCATCATTTTTTTTTGCCCTAACATTAGTTTCTTTCATACTGTCAAACCAAGCGTTCTGTAAATTAATTGTAACAGAACGGAGTATTTTTTGGTGCTATTCACAACATACCTTCAATTTTTTTTTCGATTTTTCATGAACTCAAATATTATTTTATGATACTATTAACATTTTATTTTATTTATTATATCATATTGACTTTTAACATTATATTATTTGTTTATTTTTACTATAAAATCATAGGCTGCGTTAGGCATATGATTTATTAAAAGGTGTTTCCTAACGTTTTACTTGGGTGAAAGCGCACTAGCCTACACCAGGGTGCTTTGGTTGGAGACATCTCATTTTATTATATTATTTATTTATGAAATTATAGTAGGTCATAGGCTGCATTAGGCAAATGGCTTATTTTTGTGCTGTCTCCTGACGTTTTTACTTGGGTCGAAGCGCATTAGCTTAGACCATTATTTACGCCTAAATATACACCCCAGGTAAACACTGTAGAAAGGTACAATAAAACTATAATAACCTGCATTTCAACTTTTGTAGAACAAGACCACAGATCGTGGGATACGTTTATCCCAACGGTACAGTTCGCAATTAACAATTCAGTTAACGAAGTCACTGGTTTCACTCCATCTTTCTTAGTGTTTGGCCGAGAACTAGTACCTTGTGGCTCACATTATCTAGATAACGATTTAGGGGATGAGGTTATATTTCTACCTAGAGACATCTACGCAGAAAACCGTGGATGCCTAAGCAGTATTTTTGACGAGGTACAGAAATCGTTATACCACGCACACGCCAAAAATACTGCACATTATAATCTACGACGTAAGCCATATGAATTTCAAATAGGGGATATCGTTTATAAACGGGCTTACGTCCTTTCAGACAAAGACAAATACTTCAGTAAGAAATTGGCCCCAAAATACCTTAAGTGTCGAGTTATAGACAAGCGCTCGCCACTCGTTTACATCTTGGAAGATATGGCAGGAAACAATTTAGGTACTTGGCATATCAAAGATTTAAAAATTGTAAACAATTAATTTTTTTCTCCCCCTTTTACTATAATTTTCATTACTTTACATTACCAACCGCCATTAACAACCAAAAAAAAAAAAATTTTTTTGCAAAAAGTTATAGGTCGTAATAAAGACACATAATTTTTTTTTATGATAGGGTGCATCTTATAGCGAAATAGTTTTAAGATACTTGTTTGAAAGATGAAGCATGAAAGGTTTAGTTACGTATGAAAGGTAGGGTGTCAGGTAATTGCGAAATATTTACAAATGTTGAGGTATGCGGATTTTATCATCAGGATAAAATCCTTATCAGAGCGCGGGCGGGTAATGTAACGTAGTGTTACATGATTTAATTTTTTTTATCATTAATGGCAAAACAACGTTTGCCTGGCCATTATAGGTATTTTAAAATTGAGTTTGCGCCGAAAGGAACGCGGGCTGGCGACTCCATACCGTAGCCAGGCGCGCATGCGCGAGCGAAAGAAAACCCATCGCAGGCGCACAGCGCCGTCAGACAGTACGACTTGCCTCGCTCTAGGGACAGGTCGTGCACTGCTTACGCATATTTTCTGTACGTGCGCGCTAGCCGTACAGATTATTTTGAACGCACATTAGTAATTTATTCTCATCAGTGTATTTTGGTGTTAATATACTCGTTCCAAGGAGTTCCCGTTCTAGGGTAAGGTTTTAAATGGCACATATTTTATAGATTACGTAGTAAGATCACCTCACCTCGTGGTACCTACCGTCACGGCTTGGTCACGGCTTATTATTTCTTTTATGTTTTAATTTCAGCTTTTATTATTCATTTCTTAATTTCAATGTAATTGCCTATTTCCATTAAATCGTTTTATCATTTTGCAATAATAATTTAATATTTTATCATAGCGGAATATTCCACTATCGTTTTGCTTAGCCACTACCTACCCACATCATTCTTTTTTATAATTGCTATTCGTCATTTTTTTACTTGCTAATAATATTTTGTTTTAATTTTGATTAATTGCTAATTCCATAGGCCTTCTGCCGCTTCAATTCATTTTAAATAAAAAATTGTAAACTCCGTTCTGATCGTGGTCAACCATCGGCAATTCTAATGCGTGTATCACGTCCCTAGTTTTATTTACGCTACGCCGATGGGACAGGCCCGAGTAGTATTGCCAATACTAAATGGGAATACTCTCAATTCCAGGAACCTTGGAAACTTTGTTAACCTCGTGAACCTTGGAGGATTCTTCCACCGACCGGCAACATCACCTACAGCCGGCGGCCGGTTCGTTCCGCATCCACCACCTCGCGCGCTGACCACCGAGCGCAGGGCACCTCCCGCGACTTAAGGCCGCCTCACACCTCCGGCCCAAACAAAAACTAAGGGAAGTGCTTACGTACTGCTGCACAAGTGAATCGCAGATAGATAGGAACCACGCCCTAATAAATTTGTGTACCGTATGGTAATAAATTATTATTTTGAATTTTTTTGTACCATCTTTTATTTCTCTCTTTAATTATCATTACCGCTTAACGCTATATCGGTACAAGTGGATGGGCTTCCTGGCGTTATTCGACAGTCTGGTCCACGCCAGGAAGGACCTGTCCCCCACCCAGAAGCTGACATACTTACTGTCCTCGCTACAGGGCGAGGCCCTGGACGTGGTGCGACACCTCGACCTCTCGGAGGAGAGCTACCACACGGCTCGGGAATTGCTGGCCAGGCGCTATGAAAATGTGCGCCGGTTGGCCGACGCACATGTAGCCCAGCTACTCGCCTTGCCCGCCGTCACCGGGGTGGCCGGCCTCAGAGAGGCCTTGCTAAACCCTTGCATTGTGGCCACCAATGCTCTCCGTCGATTGGATCTCCCCGTCGACCAGTGGTCCTTCTTGTTGTTGCACAAAGTGCTCTCCCGCCTGCCGTCGGAGCTTAAGCTCCGCTTCGAGCAGCGCTTCGGAGGGGACGGTGCAACCTACCTGCCCCCTTTCTCCGACCTCCTGAAGTTTTTGGAGCAGGAGTGCCTCCAGGCCGATAACTCTGGAGTTACCGGCCCTCGAGTGGCCCCTGGGAGGTCCGAGCATGTCCGAGGGGGTGGGGCAAGGACTGGCCCTTCGGCGGGGACCGGCCCCATCCGGCGAGGCCGTGGAGCCGACGCCAGAGAAGGTCGCCGGGTGTCACAGTACAGCGGGGCCGTGGCAACGAAGCTCCCCCCCTGTGCCTATTGTCGGCACCCCGGCCACCAGGTCTCCTCGTGTCCGCACTTCCTGGCAAAACCGGTTGCGGCCCGGAGAGAATACGTGTCGACACGCCAGTGGTGCTTCTCGTGCCTGGGCCAGCATCTCGTAAGAGACTGCCCGCGCCAGCGGCCCTGCCCACATTGCGGCGGTGCCCATTCGGCCCTCTTGTGCGCTAACCGGAGTGGTTCCGGTCGCCGGGACGTTGGGTCGCGCACCCCCCATGGGCGGGGGCGCTCGATCGCGCACCCCCCCCATGGGCGGGGGCGCTAGTCCTGGCCACCCGGCCAGCCCCGTTAGGCGTTCTCCGGTGGACCACCAACCTCCTAGTGGAGGTAGGGGTTCCACCCCCCGGAGGAGGGTTTCACCCCCCCGCGTCACGGTCACATCCCCCTCGCGTCATTACGACGGGGATATCACGGCTGCCCCATTGAGCGTCGTCCCGCGTCGGTTCTCGCCGCCACTACATGAGTGGCCGCGACTGGAGCGCCATCCACCCACCATAGGTCGAGGCAATCCCTACCGGGTGCCGGACGCTAGCCGCATGGTGCGGTCCCGGATGGGTGCATGGTCCCCGTACGGCATGTTCGTCACCTCTCCGTACGGAATGCCCTCCACCCCTCTAGCGCCGCCCCAGCCGGAGCACCCCCGTCAGTGGGATCCCGCTGGTGAACCCTCGCCGCGCTAGGTATCCGCCACCCTAGCTCCCACCGTAGCCACCTCCCCTGAGACTCTGAAGCTACAGCAGACAGTATGTCAGACCATACTTTTGCCGACGGCCTCAGTGAAGGTGTATAACCCTAATGGTGAATCTATGACCGTTCGTTGCCTTTTGGACCTGGGTAGCCAACGCTCCATAGCTTCGTCTTACTTGGTGGGAAGGCTAGGGCTCCCTTGGAGACCGCGCGAGTGTCGTGTCATCGGTGTCGGTGGCGCCACGCCCGCATCGCACAAGGGAGAGGCTGAGTTAATGTTTAGTCCTATTCGTGGAAACATGCGGGTTTTGATTATGGTGACCGTCATGGATAACATTTTAGGTCCCCTTCCGCAAGTTCGGGTAACCGACGCCGCAGTGCGCTGTACGTCAGGTTTAGCCCCTGCTGACCCCCACTGGTCCGAACCCGGTCCTATGGACCTTCTTTTGGGTTCCGACGTGCTGGGTCTTATCATAACTGGGGGAGCTAGGGCCCTGCAGACCAATGGCCTTTGCGCTTTGCCCACTATTTTTGGCAATAGCTTCTTCGGTCCGGTTTTATGGTCTAGCCCCTCCCCGGAGCCTGACCCCATCCAGGTCGCAGGCTTGTCGCTGACCGATGTTGTCCAGCGATTTTGGGAGGTTGAAGAGCCGCCTCAGGCCGCTCGGGTTAGCCCCCTTGAACAGGAGTGTGAGTCCTTTTACAGGAATAACACGGGGCGCCGTACGGACGGACGCTTTGTAACCCGTTTGCCACTCCTGGCGGCACGACCCCCCTGGGTCAATCGCGGGCCCTCGCTGAGAAGAGGCTCCTATCAATGGAACGGCGCATGAAACGGGACCCGGCCTTCCGTAGCAAGTATGTGGCCTTCATGCGGGAATATGAAGACCTTGGTCACATGTCGCCGTCCAACTTTGATTGGCGTTCGAACGAGCATTACTTCCTTTGCCACCACGCCATTTTGAAAAACCCGAATGGGAAAATCCGTGTAGTTTTTGATGGCTCTGTTCCAACGTCCAACGGAGTGTCTCTCAACCAGTGCCTACACTCCGGTCCCAAGTTGATCAAGGATATCTCCGACATCCTCACGACGTTTCGGCAGCACCAGGTGGTCTTTGTGGCCGACATCCGCATGATGTTCCGCCAAACCGTGGTGCATCGTGATGATCGGAGGTACCAGCTGATATTATGGCGCGAGAGTCCGAGTGACCCCATACGAGTGTTCGAGCTGAATACGACCACCTATGGCCTTCGGTCCAGCCCCTACATTGCCATCCGGTCATTACTGGAGTTGGCCGACCGGGAACGACTGAAATATCCTCGCGCCTCAGCCATTTTGGAGTCGTCAGTCTATATGGACGACATTTGTACGGGAGCTTCCAGTGTTGAGGAAGCCTTGATTTTGCGGGATGAGTTGATTGCCATCCTGAAGTCGGGTGGATACGAGCTGAGTAAATGGCTCTCGAGCTCCCCGCTTGTCTTAAGGGACTTGCCGGGAGAAGATCAGCAGGATCCACACATTTTCGAAAATCCCGAAAATCCTAATTTGCTGACAGTCTTGGGTATACAATACCAGCCCGTGCAGGACATTTTTACTTACCGGGTCAAACTGGATCCACCCCCTAAGACTTGGACCAAACGTACGGTCTTGTCCACGGTGGCACGTACCTTTGATCCAAATGGGTGGATCACCCCCGTAATATTTTTGGCCAAATGCTACCTGCAGAAGCTCTGGTTAGCTGAAGTCAGCTGGGACGAGCCCCTTCAAGGGAAGTTATTACAGGAGTGGCTCTCCCTTGTGGCCTCACTTCCGAATGTTAATCGGATTTCGATGCCTCGTTGCTTCCTACCGCCCGGAAGGTGCCACGCCAGTCTCCACGGCTTTTGTGATGCGTCCGAAAAGGGGTACGCAGCCGTGGTCTATTTGCGAACTGTCAGTGACACCGGCGAGGTCGCAACCCACCTTGTCTTGGCGAAAAGTAAAGTGGCCCCAATTCGGTCACGCTTGACGATACCCAAATTGGAGTTGTCTGGAGCCGCTCTTTTGGTGCGCCTTCTCAACCATGTGCGTACGTCCCTCCTATCGATCGTTGACCTGACGGACGTGTACGCCTGGTCGGACAGCGAAATTGTCCTTTGTTGGTTGCGAGCCGCTCCCCACAACTTGGAAGTCTTTGTTGCCAACCGGGTTTCCCAAATCCAGAATTCGGAAACCCCGTTGACCTGGAGACATGTGCCAGGGGACCTGAACCCTGCAGATTGTGCTTCCCGCGGATGTGAAGCTTCCGACCTTGTCAACCACTCTCTTTGGTGGGGCCCTGACTGGCTGACTCGGAATGAGTCCGCCTGGCCTCAGAGTAGGTTCTCCGAGCCCGATGTGTTACCTGGCTTGCGAGTCGGAGTTGTTGAGGATAAGCCAGCCAATTCGCTGAGCTATCTTCAGGAACGCTACAGTTCCCTTGATAAATTGATTGGGGTGACGGCTTGGATTCAGCGCTTCACCCACAACGCTCGGAACCCACGCGACAAAATGTCGAACCCGGTCTTGTCGCCCCTGGAGAGACAGGAGGCCCGGACCTTTTGGATACGTTTGGTTCAACTGGAGCATTTTGAGTCCGCTATTGAGACACTGAAGCGAGGTTTACCTTTGAAGGGCTCGCTCGCCCGCTTAAACCTCTTCCTGGATGACACCGGATTGATACGCGTTGGTGGACGCCTCCGGAATTCTGACTTACCCTATGGGGCACGTCATCCCCTGCTGCTTCCGAACAATAGCGCTTTTGTAAAATTGTTGGTGACGCATTACCACGTCAAAAATGCCCACGCTGGCTGCAACGCCCTTTCGGCCATATTGCAGCGCGAATTTTGGATTTTATCGGGACGACGCTCCATCCGAAGCGTCATTTTTAAGTGCATTCCGTGCTACCGCCTGAAGGCCAGCACCATGCAGCCCATTATGGGGGACCTCCCCACCGACCGTGTCGTGGCCTCGCGCCCTTTTTCGGCGGTCGGGACGGATTTTGCGGGGCCGTTCTTCGTCAAGAGCTCCAGCCTCCGCAATGCTCGTTCCCTCAAGGCCTACCTTTGCGTTTTTGTTTGCCTGGCTACCAAGGCCGTACACTTAGAACTGGTGAGTGCCCTCAGCACCGAAGCCTTTGTAGCCACGCTAGGCCGCTTCGTTTCACGCCGAGGTTATCCGCACCTGATCCGATCGGATTGTGGGACCAACTATAAGGGTGCCGATAGGTATTTGAAGGAAGTCGCCCAATTTTTGAATGAAAATAAGATAGGCATCGGCACGGCAATGTCCAAGATGGGGATAACTTGGACCTTTGACCCGCCAGCTTGTCCCCACTGGGGCGGGATCTTTGAAGCCGTCGTTAAGGTCTCAAAGACGCATCTCCGACGCGTGATAGGTGAAACCATTTTGACTTTTGAAGAGCTCGCTACCGTGTTTTGTAAGATTGAGGCTGTCCTCAATTCTCGGCCACTCTGCCCCTTATCGTCCGATCCCAATGACCTGGAAGTTTTAACCCCCGGTCATTTCCTAATTGGTGAACCCCTTAACGCCCTGCCCGAGTACCCCTTCAGGGACGTGAAGGTCTCACGGTTGTCTCGCTTCGAATTGCTACAGCAGATGACCCAAAATTTCTGGCATCGTTGGTATTTAGAATATTTGCATCTCTTGCAGCAGCGCGTTAAGTGGTCAGACAAGACCGACCCACCTAAGGTTGGTGATCTTGTCCTAGTTAAGGAGTCTAATTTGTTGCCTTTATGTTGGCGTCGTGGACGCATTCTTAAATTGATCTATGGATCCGATGGGGTTCCCAGAGTTGCCGAGGTAATGGTCGGAGATTCGGTTTTGCAGCGAGCCGTCTCTTCCTTATCCCGCTTGCCCATTGGTTAGTGGACCCCAAATCCTTGGGCCCACGGGCGGGGGGATTGTTTTGGCTAAAATTGGCCAAACGCCGCTTTCTCGCTCCCGCCTGCGGCTGGAGAGGGAGATGGGGCGCGCGGCTCCGGGGGCAGCGCGGTAGCCCCCCGTGTACGCAGTTCGAGTGTACATTCGTTAACAGGTCCGTGCGGCGGAGATTTTTTGCTGCGCGGATCGTCTTTAAGTATATTAGCGTAAGGTCCACTCGCGCGCTTAGCGAACCGCCGCCCACGCCGCGGCGCCCGGCGGTCGGACGCGCCGTTTAGGAGTGCTTCGTGTCACCCCGACGGATTCGGTCGACTTTAAGTGCCGCGTCGCCCGCGTGAAGTCACCCGCCACGCCGCATCGTCCGCGTTGCCCGTGTTGAAGTTTTGCCGGCCACGTCGTGTCGTTTAGTTTTTACGAGCCCTATTTATTGCGCTCCTTCGTGTGTCATGTTGTCCGCCGCGTCCTTCTAACGCCGCGGGCCCATTTGACTGTCCGGAGCACTGTTTTTGTGCTCACGCGCCATCTTGATACCACGCCGCCGCGGACTCGCTTCGCTACCCGCGAATTCGTGCCGCCGCCGCGAAAGACCCTTCAGAGGAGGGCGAGTGTGTTCCCTTGCATTTAACACCGCAGACACCACACACTACATTCATCATACACGAACACACTCCCCGGATTCCACGTGCTGGCTGTCTCCTGCGCCGGTAAGTACCTAGTAGTAAGTCACTCTGTGCCGCGGGATAAAACCCAGTGCAAATCGCCTATAAAATTTTTTGGCGGGCCTTTTTCGACCCGCCACCGCCGCTGCCTGTGGGAATCCGCTGGCCTGCTCTGATGGGCCCGGCAGTTGCCCGCTGATTCATCGTGCACAGGCGCGGTGCGTAATTACCATAAACGTTAACTAAAGAATATGACTTTTTTACAGATTTCATATTATGTTTCAAATTAATTCCTCAGATAGAGTTTATCTAGCGATTCAAAAATCAGCCCTAAAAATAATCTTTGATATTTACATACCCTTGAATCTTCGGGGGGAATCTTGGGGGGTAACCTTCAATTTAGAGAACTGAAGTGTTGGAAGAGGTTTCCTTATAAAAATAAAGATAATTCAAGCAGAGTCGGGTTAAGTACAAATAGTTGAACATAAATTAATACAAAAGCACTAAAATCAGAATCTTAGAAAAACGACAGAAACTTATTCTGTGGGCGTACTATAACAATATCTATGACAATATCATATCTACGTATCTCTGATACAAAAAACTGTGACGACAAGGGTCGTTCTGTTCAATACGTCCCAAAATCAATTTGGTCCGTTCACGGCTGAATGCGTCTTTTGTGCCTCAATGAAAGGTTATCGTTGTTAGTTTTCACAACTCACTTATGGGGCGAGCGAGGAGAAAAATACAGTTTAGATGGCTATGGTTTCATTGAATTTCAGCCCGTAGGAGTTTTAAATTAGCTCTTTCTCATTAAAAAAAACAATATCTTTTTCTAATATATAAAATTTTTGTGCCACAATGTTGTCACGTAACTTATCCAAAACGGCTCGATGAATTTTATTATTTTTTTTTGTAAATAGTATTATTATTCATTGAGAAACTTAGATCTTTACTGAACCCTAGATGAATGAATAATTGAATGAATGAAAAATGAAGGAATAATTAATATGGCAAAAAAAGTTATCTGGGCCAGCTTCTGTTTATGAATTATGATAACAAACCTGAAGTTTATAAATGAAATTGTGCTGTAAATAAAATTAAAATATGTTTTATTTTATTAATACAATAATTGGACTTGAAAAAACCAACTAAGGTCTTTCAAAATTTCAAAAACTTAGTTAGAATTAGTTGAGTTTAGAAAAAAAGTTATTAATAAAATTAATTTGATTAGAGTTATTTTAATTAAATTAGAGTTCAATGGTATTGGGTACGGAAAAAAATTGCTTAATACATACCTAATTATTATTTCATACATTTTATTCTTCATATAATAAACACAATCAGGTATACTTTCATTGTACTGGCAATTTCGCACTTTTATTTATTTTGTTTTTTAAAACTGACCACCCTGATGGACACGCTGTCCCAGCCTACCTCCGGGCCAAGCTTCATTCTTTTATTGTGCGCGGCAATGAGCACTCGACTACAAAAACACGTCTCGTTTTTGTTAATTTAGGTTCAAAGTAAAAAAAAAAAAAAAAAAAAATTAAGTGTTCAGTGTTAAAACTTACTTAATTTTCTATACTGATAATGCTTAGACGCTAGTAAAATTTATTATTATAACAAAAATAAAATCAAACCAAATCATATAATTGTGCATTCATCTTCGTCAGACTCCGAGGAAAGACGGTAAGTGAAAATTAACCTTTTTTCCCAGATATCACATCAACTCAAATATCAATGCTGACGAAAGTGTGTCCAAAAATTGAAATCCTAAGGCATCTCTAAGCTAACTTGGAGGGTATCACATTGAGGTTATCACGAAAGTATAGCATGATGCGCGAAATAGTCCAGGCATCTCTAAGCTAGCTTGGAGGGTACCACGTTGAGGGTACCACGAAAGCATAGCATGATGCGTCAATGCTCCTGGAGGTTGACTGCGGGTCAACACGAAGGATTTTAAAAAACCTCAAAGGACTTTGCGGATACCAACGGGGGACGATGTCGGTGTGGCGCTGTCCTCGGCTTCACTACAAGTGGCTCCGCATGACCTCCCGGACTTTGATCCCGAATTGCTATCGGCGCTCAGTCACAAGAACTATATTAATGGTTAGTCCCGACAGTTGTAAAATTCTAGCCGACCTTCATTGCAAAGAATCAAATAGTTTATTTGATATACTTGCCTGGCTTATGAATAGCCAGTTAAATGTGTGCCTTTTATCAGTGATAACTATTTCACGACTTAAAAACTAATTCCACGAGGGTAACAACGCGTCGAACTTTTCTAACTATGTACCTACAACAATAATGTTTAGATTTTGTGGTGGAAAATAATTTTACTTACTTTCGAAAATTAATGTTCAGATTGTGTAATGAGATGATAATTTAACTGTTAGCTCAAAACTCAATAAGTTAACAATATTATGTATAATGTACCATTAGTCTGAAAGTTTCATTGAAGTGAATTGTTAAATTCTTTCTGAAACTAATAAAAATCTTAAACCACAACGCGTCCTGAACGGAGAAGAAGCTTAAGTATTGACAAATGACATTTTGTTTCGACAAATGACAAGTAATTAAAGTTCACGAACGGGACCAGATGTTTTTTCGGAGAAATAGTTTCGGGCATTATACTAGTTTCAATGGTTACTGATCGTCAGGTGTTGTAAATAAAGAAACCAGCAGGGCGCGGCGGGCGACTTTGCTATCGACACCCACTGCTGGGACAGCGCAATCTCGTTTCTCGAGAAACTAGCTGGCCCCCTCTCGTTACGGCTCGGCCAGCAGGGGGGGGCGTGACACACTTGAGTATTGGCGATCAGCCGCGAGGAAGATGCGACGTGACAGCGAGTTTCCAGCATCAGCCACAACATGGACCAGGTTCATCGACGACGCTAGACATTAAGGTACCTATATGCCAGTTATCTTCAACATTTTGAAGTTTATTGGTTACATATCACTGACAAGGAATCCGTCACGATCTATAACATGATCTAGAATTTCGGGAGTTATAATAAGTGAAGACTATTTTTTTTGACTTTCACTAGGTGTACAAATGTACGTACATTCAATAAAATATTTTAATGAATTGAACAAATTAAGGAACTAGCTCCAAAAAATTATTATTACATAATACCATTTTAAAAATCGTACACTAACACAGTGTACCGCCTTACACGTTCACAACAAAGAAAAAGCGACAAATGTCTTTGACAATCGACATTTCTTTTTTGGATGAGATAATGTGGGAGTGAGTCACTGCATGTTCGATTATAGTTAAGATGTGTCTAACCTCAAAATCTTACGTGGTAAAAGATACATTCTAAATTTAAAGGCGTTGAATGAATTTGTAGTTCAAAATCCTTTGAAATTGATAGTTCATAGAACAGCTTACAAGCGAATACCTAAAAAGGGTTTTATGCCTATGAACTGAAGAATCTTATTTTAAAGTACCGATTCATCCTTGGTTAAATACATAAAGAAGTTGTGACTCATCTCAGATACTTACCGCGGTTTTTTTCATGAAGATTTGTTAGGTGTTAGAGTGTTAAAGTTATTTACTACCCTCAAAACATGCTCAGTTTCCTGGTTTTATTTTAATTTCTGACGATATGGCAGTATCGTTACCCAACCGCAAACTATGACGTGAATTATGTAACAATTCAAATTCTGTAAAGAATTTTATACTCTTAACTCGTTGTATCATATAAGAGTTAAGCTTAATTCCGATTAAAAGTCCTAAAGTCCACTTCTCCAGCTATTAGGTATGGATGGGGTTACACAGAACGTCTGTAGAAACAAAAAATGTAGTAAGAAAAATTTGACTTTAGACGCAGCTGTTCGTCCATCATCGGTTATCCTATCAGATGGCCAGTGGTTACAAAACATTTTTTAAGTCATCTAACTCCCTTAAACCTAAAAGGTTGAACTAGTGATTCACACGATTTCCCGGTCTAGACGAAGACTAATTCTTTTCATTAGAGGGATTTTTGTTTTTGTAATAATTAACGTTAAGATGAATCGAAATACCTCTTTACAGAGTTGATGGCCATATTTTTCGATACATCTATTTTGATACACATGATTTACATCAGTTGCATAGAGGATATCAAATATCCTCATTTAAACGATTGGGTTAATTGTTTCTTATATGGAAATTAAAGATAATCAAAAGCTGACCAAGAGTTACATCCAGTTAATGGGATTAAGCTATCGCTGTAAAATTATATAATTCAAAGTTATTCAAAGAGTTCCAGTTATTGAATTTATCGCTTCTTACAATAATGCGAAATGTAATCAATACGAACCCAGACGTCTTAGAAACAGACGCATTCTGAACATTTTGGAACACCAAGTTTACCTTTGCTCTTCTATACATTCTTCTAGAGGTAGAATGCTTAAAAATACTATTATAGACAATTCTTTAGACATACATCGTCTAAGGACCTTTACAACTTTGGATTTTCTTCTTTTACATAAGGTGTCAAAAGACTTACTTCTTATAGTACATTTATTGATGATAAATAAATAAATATGGTCTTTCACTAGAAAACCACAATTCATAGGAATTACTGGAGGAAGTTCTCTGAAGGCATTTAAAAAATTGGAATGGAATTTTTAATAATTTATATGTTTCAAAAATTTTGTGTTATTTACAAAGTTTTGTGGCAATACTGCTTTAATAACGACTGAGATCCGTACAATACGTACATTATAAGTCAACCTCGTAATTTCCAACAGAACAACTTGTTAACGACGTAGCATATAGTACGATTACTTGTTATCATTCGGCATTGAGTTTAATTTCTGCTGATGATTTTGGGTCAAATAAAATATATATATATTATATTGCGAAAATGAATAGATAAATTAACATCAAACACCACATAGTAGCACACAATATAGTATGCTAACACATTGCTCAATGGGCCTTAATAAGAGTTCATTCATTCCGTAACTTTGCTTTGCTGATCTTGTAACTTTTTTAGCTTTAGGCAGTAGACAGAGCACAGAATGAAAACATTAGCATTAGTTAAAGTTAGTATTATTGTTTTTATATAATTCAAGGGAATTATTGAGGTTATACAACGCCAGCTACTACTCAGGGCGAACCAGTTTTAATTATACCATAATTAAAACTGAAGAGAAAGTATAAAAATTTGCCACAGCTTTGAAAAACAAATCGATATGTCGTTTACAAAATCTTAGACCAAGATATATAATAGACAACCTCCTGATAATGTTGAAGCGACCTCATAAGGTCGCCTGCAGGCAGACCACCGTGAGAACGTGTCTGCCGAGGAATATAATCTCTCACGAGAGAGGTCTGCGTTTCAGTGCACTCAGCACCAAGTACGCAACACTTCCTCGGCGAACACGTAGTTTGTTGCTTGACCTCATCAGAAAAGCAGTCTGCTGGTAACAACCATTACGGACGTTACCTAAGTTTTATAACCTCTTATTGAGCGATGATGCTTCTGTCGCAATAGCTCTTTTGCTCTCTAATCATTAATCATTATAATCTATCTAAATATAAATTATTTAAACCTATTTATAATGTGACTGGTTTATTGATCCAGGAATTAAACGAAAAGATTGTGTTAATTAAATACTTCTGTGGTATAAAGAGGACCTATTTCCTATTATAATAGGAAACAATTTACTATCTGTTAATGTCCATAATTTAACAAAAATTTTCATCTCTAAACATCTACCTGATTGTGTTTATTATATGAAGAATAAAATGTATGAAATAATAATTGATGATTAAACGAACTTACCTGTAAGTGAAGTTCTATCACAATTATGTGAATACATTTTATTCGAATATAATAATATAAGGTCCCTCCCATACCCAAAACCCATGAGTATAATACGAAAATTTTGTTAAATATTCTCTAAAGAATGAAGCTTGGCCCGGAGGTAGGCTGGGACAGCGTGTCCATCAGGGTGGTCAGTTTTAAAAAACAAAATAAATAAAAGTGCGAAATTGCCAGTACAATGAAAGTATACCTGATTGTGTTTATTATATTCGAATAAAATGTATTCACATAATTGTGATAGAACTTCACTTACAGGTAAGTTCGTTTAATCATCAATAATTTTGCATAAATTCACACGTATGTTGGCTAAGTACACGGTTTACTCGACAAATTTCTAAATTGAGCTCGAAATGAGAAAATCCCGCGAGAAATTCGCTCTTCCTGCCCGTCTGCCAGTTAGGAGCCACGTAAAGAGGTTACTATAAGCAAATTGCATTCACCGAGGAATTACCGCCGCTATTTGCCAACTTTACCGGAAACCCACCGTTGTAATATATTTATTAGATACATTTTAATTTTAATATTTTAGTATTGGTATTCTGTAGTATAAACATTATAATATTAAATCTGAGATAAGGGGAGGGGAACGGTATTATTTGTCAGTTTGCAAAATAAAAAACTATCAATCATAAAAATAAATAAAAGTTTGTTTTAGAATACACAGGTAACGTACAATTTTTGTAATTGCAATGATGTTAGATCACTATTACTATTCCAAATTTCAGATCTATAGCTTCAATAGTTACTGAAATAATCGAGTGTGACAGATGGACGGACAGACGCAGAAAGTCTCACAAAAAGGGTACCATTTTTACCATTTTGGTTTAAGAGAGAAAGACACAACTCATTTATTGTATATGATAGTTAGTACATATATAGGGTTAGGAATTAATTTCGGATGTAAAAACAGCAGAACAATTAGAGTTTGGAATAACAGGCTGCGTTGCTCGAACAACGTATTTGCTATCATGCGCCTGTTTGTGTTCAAACGGCCCACTGAACAAAGAAGATTATTTTTATTGCACTCCAAAAGGTGCACCGAACCGAATATTGTGTAGAGTTGAGAGCAAAATCGATATTCAGTTTATTTTCACGAGCTCGTGCTGTAACCGATGCAGGAATAATGAATTTGAATCGAAATAGGTAGTTTTTTAACGGTGACAGGTTATCGCTTGAAAACGGCGGGGGATGACGCGAAAGACTGCGAGCTTTTGCAGATTTAATATATATGTCACCATTTTCCCCTTAAAAACGATAACATTTTTGTCTCTTCTTTTTAATTTTAACAATAGCAGTAAGTAGGTACCTTTGCTTCTTCATTAGAGAGTTACATATTTGTCCCGTTTGCCGTGGAGACCCTGGGGCCATGGATTCATAGTGCCGAAAAATTGTTTCGAGGCATTTCTTCGCGGTTAATAGCCTCATCTGGTGACAGAAAGGCTCGTTTTTACGCAACGAATAAGCCTAGCTGTTCAGCGCGGAAACGCAGCCAGTATTTTTGGCACTATTCCATTTGGCTAAGGCTTTACCAGTAACAAGAATTAGTTAGCGATAAGTTTACTGTAACATTTTCAATAAAAAAATTAAAAAATAGAGCATTTTCACTCCAATACAGCTTTCACCATGTTCAAATAATACTTAAATTATGGTTAATACCTAAATCAAATTTAGAGAAATCAAGTTGTATTCATAGACGAGGAAATAATGCTTTCTTTATTTGAAATTTTAAGAAAATGCGAACATTGGAAATCCTTACAATTAACAAACGCTTGCTTTCCGAAAAAGAAAACCTGAAAATCAGATTTGTACTTTTATTCTAAGTTTGCCTTCCTCGTAAAATAGTATTCTCTTTATTGTAAATTTCAGTGCAGTACGACGGCAATTAATAAAGAAAGCCGGGCTCCTTGTTAGCATGCAAATGCGACGTTCCTGGAAAGATTTCCGCGGCAATATTCGAGTCATTAGTGTTGTGGTGACACTGCAGCTTGCAAAAACTGCGCCGCGGCGAATGGAAATTTAATAACTGACTGTAAACTTTGGATAAACAATTCTTATTTGATTTGCTGCTAAGACCACTGCTACTTATGATGCTTCTTTTTCGATGTACTTACTGATACTTTCCCATTAACAGATAAATCTTAGAACTAGTGTAAACCTAAGGGCATGTTTTACAACCGCCAGTTAAAATTTTATCTTACGAATAAGCATAACGTTTTCACAGATTCCCAATACAAATTTGTCACACCATATTCAAATATACTCGCCGGATAAAGTTTTTCTGGTGATTTTGAAACAGGGCCTAACTAAAGAGTTCAGTGTCAGTTACGAAAATTGTCACTTACAGTCTAATACCACTATTACTAAACTAAGTAGTTACTTAGTTGCTTAGTTAACACCAACAAGAAATAAAAAGTTCTCGTTAGACACAGTCATATATCATAGTTAGGTAAATCCACATTACAGATTTATATTAACTGAAAATATCCGCATTTGGTTGCCTATTAATAAACCTGATCGTTCATAAGGAACAATAGTTGTGGGGAACGGGATTTTAAGACGTTATCTTCAAACTGGAGAGATTTAATTTTTAAAGTATGCGTAAACAAAACATGAAGATGTGTATTTTCAGGCTCTTAAAAAACAAAACCAAGAAAAACTGATAAGAAATTTGCTACTTGCTCTTTTTAAAATATCATCATAATATATATTACAATTTTTCTCACATAATTATATTATAATCTTGTGCTATCTTGTGAGCAGACGAATAAACTTATATATTTTAAGTCATTTTCGCAAAAAAATGCGACTTATAAATTATAGTTGGTTTCTCCATAAACGCGACGATATACCTACATGATTGAAGTATTTTTAAGCGTACGGAGGAATATAGGCGCACCATAATGATTCCATTGTTACCATTTTGATAAGGAACTCTAAAAACAATGGCGGACCTTCCTAAATAAGAGCTCTTTACTAACGAGAGCAGGCCTGCAGTATTATTAGTCGTTCATAACGAAATACGTCTAAAGAAAACATGGCCGTTAATAAAAACATAGGCGCTATTGTTTTCTGACCTCTTATAGAACGCCTCTCGCCGTCTCCATTTAATTTTACTTAGCTATTTGTACCAGTGGTGTTGGGATGGCCTTCAATTGTTTTTAGTGGTTCAATTTTCTTATTAAACAAA
Source organism: Coenonympha glycerion (assembly GCA_963855885.1). Taxonomy (NCBI): domain Eukaryota; kingdom Metazoa; phylum Arthropoda; class Insecta; order Lepidoptera; family Nymphalidae; genus Coenonympha; species Coenonympha glycerion. The sequence continues at coordinate 5,291,452 of OY979632.1, forward strand.
ACTTGTGAGAAGCAATTTAGGTTATGATTCTGATTAAATTCATCTTTATTCAAATTAAAAAGCCCTTTCGGCGATCTCGTTTAAAATTTAATTTACTGAGATTTCCCTTTCATGTAATTCCCTTTGTAAGGTATTAGGTTATATTCAAATATTTTTTCTTAACACTTTCAATTCCCTTATCTAGGTAAAGGTGGGTGGCTAGGTGGTGACGGTAAACATTTTAGGTACCTAATTATTTTCTATAAAGATTGATAGGAAAATTCCTATCAAAAAACATCAAGTTTTAAACTCATGTAGGCATGGTACGCTTCATATAACGTTAGGTGACACAATATATTTTTTCACATTTTTGTAAGCGTCTCAAAAGTATTTAAGGCCTGCCAACCCGGACATTACGATGCTATTCAGTGACGTGATAAAAAAAAACAATAAACAAATTGATTGTGTAGGCTGATTAAATAAAATATAAAATTGCAAAAGCAGGATTAAAAATATTATGTTAAAATGACCACCGGAATTTATTCATCCAATCAAGTGATTCAATAACACACGAACAATGTATTTCAGTGTGCGATCTCATTTATTTCGATATCCCAATTTAATGAGCACATTAACAATGTTCCATTACATACTAGTGGATACCTACAGGCTGAATATTGAAACAGATCATGGATTGGATGCATATTACAATAGAGATAACCTACGTACTCGTAACATTATTGTGATATATTTTTAGATACACGTCGAATCTTTGTATAAACCTATAGAGTTTCATTAATTATACGAGTTCGTTCGTTCGTTTCATCCGACGAACGTCCACTGCTTGGACAAAGCCAGACGCAATGATTTCTAGACATCATAAGTACCTACGTATTAAATTCGTGCTTGCAGCTTATAACTTCAATACATAACGTTCTTATTCTAATTGTTTATTTTCAATGTTTGCACTGACTTTACAGAAGAAAACAATAAATAACAAAAGCGGCGAATTAGCCTTCTTCCGAGGGGTAGAAGTATAAACTGGGTGCGTTTACATTTGCCAGCAGCGTAGAGACAAATGTTTATGTAGGAAACACTAGACTTCAAAGCTATTTGCTCAGTTGTTCCTGATTCCTTTAACGTACACAATCAAGGCATCCGTTCTCTACAAAAATAAAGCATTTACTCGTGTCAGTGAATTTATTGTGAGCTCACATTAACGAGCGATGAGCGGTCATTCATTGAAGGACGCAAAGCTTTGTACTATAGTGTCAAACGTGGCAAGACTTCGTGTGACACAGCGGACAGATATTGTGACTTTCGTGGTTTGTTTAGCGTAAGCGAAAGCCGTCCGTCTAGCCAAAGGAAAACCGCTGCATTGGTAATATACACTAATTAGGCAGGTACACTGCGGGTAGAGTTGCTTGAGTTCTACGCATTTTTAAAATCTCAAGACGTATCGCTGGTCACGCTGATTGCAGTGATGATTCTCTCGTGTGAGATCATCTCGAACATCCCAAAACACAAAAAAAAATAACTAAAATAACATGACGTTCAAGAGGGAGCTCTCGACTTCAAAATTGCGGCAAAAAATATTTTGCCTAAATTGGCAAATATAAAGAACAATGACCATGGATGTATGGATTCCCGTATCCAGCTGAATCAAACCCAAACTTTTTATAGACTACGGTCTCCACATTATCTCTTACAATTATTACTTTTTAATAAATATCCGGGTTCTAAAGTTATAGACAAACAATCAAGTTTTACTTCTTAGTAAAATCAATATGACACGAAATTTGCATCGAAAAAAAAAAGTAACTTTTGGTATGCAAAATTAAATTCCGGATATGAAAAACAAATTATTAGTGCCAATGGTTCTTAAAAAACACTATTTTATTTTCCTAGACTATTTTGGTTCATGAGAAAACTTGATACCACCTTTGGTCATTCTCCTTACAAAAAAAGGCCGCAATCACGGAGTTGTCGTTGTTGGGTAGGGCTCTATGTAGTCGGAGCGAGAGCGACGACTTATTATAAAATGTTAAATAATTTTTTGACGTGATAACATAAACACATCTTAGGCCCGGTTGCTTGACTTGACTTTAACCAAAACGTTATAGTCGAATATGGCGGTTTTCCCACCACGTCATGTCAAAAAAATCGCGTCTGCCTGTACACAAAAGCTGTCTTATCAGCAACGGTGTAGTAATTCTATCAGACGGAGATGTACACATCTCCGTATCGGTAATCAGACCGGCGCCCAAGATGCTAGACAGTGAATAAATCATGATTTATAGAGCTGAAAGGTTTTTCTCTGTTCATTGAACCTTTTCATTAGGTAATTTGTTATATAAGTAGGTAAAAGTAAGGTTATGTAGTTCTTTTTTCTTCCATTTATCTCGTAAAGTATACAGAAACAATATTTTTTTCTGTTAATTAAAACTGCGTTTTTTCAATCTTGCTTTTGATGGTAATAATTGACGATGCAAATTCTGACGGATGTCTACTTATGTCCACATTTATTTTTATAAGTGCTTATTCTTATTTCTTCAGTTTATTTCTTTCCCATTTATATCACAAATGTGAAAGTGGTGTGTATGTTTTTAATTTTGATACTTAATAACGCCGCAACTTTTAAATTGATTTAGGAATTTTAACATATTTTACTACTTTTTATCCCAAAAAAGTTCAGAAGTTGAAACCATGAGCTGTAGCTATCTATCTATACAGTGTTATTAATACAAACGGTATCCACATCTAAAACCTAGGTTATTAATACATTTTATATTACATTAATTATATTAAAATCACGCCGTTTAAGTGTGTAAAAGTCATATTATTTTTATTATATTTTGGAAGAGTTTATTCCAGAATTACAATATTTTGAACAATTTGAATCGGTACTTTTAAGTATGTTATCAAAAATCTTCAAGCAATCTCCTTTGGACAGATATCCGATTTGTACCATAAAAGTCGATATTTAGACGAGTCATACGGAATAGCTCTATAGAATCTAATCTCTTTGGACAGTTACGTTCAATTCACATTTCCTTTAACTATGCAACGTTTTACCGCATTTCGTATTCACGGCTCCCCCGGGAGCGGGGCCCGTAAATGGTCAGCTCCATACTCAAAGATTAACAATCAGATCGCCCCGAGTTTCACACGTATCGTGCGATTTACCTTCCTTTACCCAACTCACTTGTCACAGTTTCACAAGTTTGTGCCATGTTCAGGACACAACTAGCTTATCAAAGCATATTGACAATACAATACCCTCAAAGCATTACTATCATTAATTAGATAAAAAACCGGCCAAGTGCAAATAAGGCTCGCGCAACGAGGGTTTCGTACAAAAAAAGAAGTATAACGGTAAGAATCAATCTTTTTGCTAACCAACCGCAGAGCTGACTTTGTTGAAGTTTATTTCAATGATGTTGGGCTACATCTAAAATAATTTCAAATGTGATGTTGATAACTTAAATAGTTATTAAAATAAAATCAGCTGTAATACACAGATAGACAAACTGGTGAAGTTGCATTTTGGTAGGGAGCTCTAAATATGTTTGTACCTACGTCCACAGACCAGCGAAAGAGTTTTTATGTGCCTACGTCAATATCTCATTATCGGTCGTCGAGTTTCAAAATCAACATTACAATTGAACACAGGATTCCTTCCTCTGTAAGAGCTTTGAATTAAAATATGTTGGTAACTATAAGCATGACCAAAGAATATGAGATTTTCCATCATAAACTCTGTTATAAATTCTTATAAGTAATTCCATTTTAGATTTGAAATGATTTCGAAAACAGCTAAAATACGTGAAGGTAAAACAGGCGGACCATTTTCAAAACTTAAGACCGAGATCATTATTTTCACGCTTCACGTCTTTCCAAGCTGCACAAGGACCAAACAAAGCTTAGCTAGGTGAAATTCGCTCTCCGGTTTTCCTGCCGTAATTTTTTTGTTTGCTCACAAAAGGATATTACCTAGCTCTCTATTTTTTCCTTCGCCCATTCTTAAAGTTAAGAGAAATATTTCGTTAAAAACGTAAGCCCGTGGTTGTTTTAACGAATAAAAATCGGCAAGGGCGTAACAAATTTCCACGAAATAGTTCTGTGCAGCAACACATTAAACTGAAAGCCTCATTCGCAGTTATATCTGTTACAAACTGTTTGCCCTATCTATCGTCTATTATATTTTAAATGATAATCCTTACAGTATAATACGACAGACGGTCAAAAGCGGAGTACTGAAAATCAAAATAATAACCAGACCAGAAGGCTCAGTTTGATGCATATCTGATTGATTTAATGGTTTTTATTGCTCAATTATCTGCAAGTGTCATTCTTTTTATGGATGCGGATCCCTAAAATCTATTTAAAATTAATGTAATATTTTAAGTATTTGTAAATTAACAGTTACTTTATTTAAGTTGGACTGAAAATACGTATACTGTAATGACACGGTAGTGACGCTCAAAATTAAAGTCACTTCCGGCGCAGAAAAACATGGAGCAGGAAATTGAAATAGACTGCCGCCTCTGAAGCAATAAGCTCTGAATCTTTGAGTTGATAAACAGTAAATAGTTGCATTGTTACTCTCGCAGCGCTGCTGATATCATTTCATTACGACTCCGTGTAAGCAAGCGCTTCTGCAAATTGCTTCTGGAACACCAGGCTCCGGACAATTGCTTTGCAATAAAATGGTTATATCTGTTGCGAGGAGCTTTTGTATCTACTGTTCTGTAATCGGTAGAAGAATACCCGGGGGAGTTTGATAGATCTGTTTTGTTAAGTCATCGAATCGAATTACAGGATGTAAGAATGTTCATGGGGTTACACAAAATGAAACTTTTTAAATATAAATTGGCTACCAGCTCGTTTTTATGTTTTTACTTTTTCATAATTTTTTTCCAAGCTGCGCCTTGGCAGATCAATTTTTTCCGTACCTATTTCCCGAGTAGGTACTTTCTGGTAATTTTCATTAACTCGATGTCACAAGTAATCATGCAGTTGCCGTCTCGACTATCACTGTGTAATTTTAAAAATCTTCAACAAGGTGCCAAATTGTGATGTGGCCCTAAAAATTATATGAGTGAAGCCATAAAATATGGTGCAAATTTTAGAATCAATGTAATAATTAGTAAAAGAATAAGTTGGCCAATACGGCCAAGTATAAGCTGGACTCGAACTTCAAACATTGGATATCATTGGGTATCAATTTTATTCCAACAGGAGAATGGACCGGCAGAAACACGAGAGCAATGTCGCTAAGCTGTGTTTCGTCCATTTCGAGAGTAGGTACCCTAAAATTTAACACAAGCACAAAAATATTTTTTGCGAGTAGATACGTTTAAGTAGGCTCGATAATTTCAAGCACTCGCGCCTACATTTGAAACTTGATCTATTCCCCATTTCACCGGCAGATGGTGAAAACGATCACCCGATATACCGTGAATTTATGTAGGGATGCTTATTTGAATACTCAATGTGGTATTTACGTAAAAGGGTTTATCGGTGATGCGAATTTCGATAATACCGTAATGCGTCTTTGTGCTTTTATTTATAGTAGCGTATAAATCAACACTTATAGTCTATGGTTAACTTTAAGTGCCTTGATAACATTCAGTATGAATGTATTGTAAGTGCTTCCCACTTTAATTAATTATTACATTACTGTTGAAAGCTATCATAGCAAATTCCCATTTGTTTTGTGGGAAATGTTGTCATTGTCATTTATCTGGTTTTGTTCCATAAAATCTGTACTAATCTACTAACTAATTTCTGGTGTGGTGGGAGTTACCAGAAATACCTATCGACAAGCTATTTTAAGCGTTCCAGTGCGATGCTGTGTAGCAACCGTAAAAGATTATAACTAACTGCTTCCAATTTAGTATCATAGCACCTTCGGCATTTTTTACTAACTGTGTGTGTGTGTACGAAATTATGGACAGACGAATTACACTGGCATAATATGATGATTACGGAGGTGTTTTGGCTACTTGCTTATAATATTCGTAACTGCAAATATCTTCTCCAATGCACTTACTAATTAAGAAATTGCATTGCAAATTACGTCTGTTGATTGACTTACGGATTAGATGCAGACCAATAATTATGACCGATCGAATAGCCTGCCAATTTAATTTAATCAATTGTGCTGAGCAGTTTGTGTTTTGGATTTTAGGAGTAGTTCACACGAAATTTTTTTGTTAGAATAGATAGGTGAAAATCCACAATATTTTTTCTCCCCAATATTACTATTAATACTACGAGTAAATCACTACTAATCAACTTATCTACGAAAACATGCATTCCAATACTTGGAGTTGTAAACGATACCAGAATTTCTGGCGAAAATAGCTAAGTGCTATTGCGTGAATAAGGTCATCACTAGACATAAATAATCCAGTAAGTATATAAAATTCTCGTGTGCATAGTTAATTGGCACTGTATACATTAGGTTTTAGTAAGGAGTACGGTAAATAAAAGTAGTTTCTTTGTATTACAAATTTAATAAATTATAATGCTTTTAAATTAATATACTATACGAATTTTTAACAGTATGTATCAGCTTTATGTCAATGTTACTTAATATTACATAGCTTAATAAATTCACTCAAGCTTAAGATGATATTGTGTTAACTATAGCTCGTATTAGTTAATAATTAATGTGTGCAATTAATAATAATTTATCCTCTCAATAATTCCCTAATATGGGCTGACTGACGGCATAATGCACAGTTACATTTAAAGTGTTAGATGCATTTTGAGCTAAAAATCAGGATTTTTGGAAAAAATCCTTAGAGAGGTGTAAGATAGATAAACGTGGCGAAGAGTCCATATAACACGATTCCCGCCAGCTTGGATAAATATAAAGGTGACGTATCCGCGTAACCCATTACACCTTTATTTTTTTAACAAAAGGTGTACCGGCAAACTTTGTTTTGCCAATTATTTTTCCTATTATTTTTTTATAATTATTTTTTCCATAATAATATTATTATTTATTTTCATAATATTAGGTTGGGTATGAATATCACATATTACATTTCTGTATTTCTCCATAGACGTCAAGTTGGGTAACCTCAGAAGTGCATGGCATAACAAAACCAAAATCAATACGATGGAAAATCAAAACTCCGGTTACTCTCTCAAAAATATCTATTCTTGCCCGCTAAGCCCTCTATCTAGGCTGACTAGTGTGTACAACTTGTTATCTATCTAGTTTTCAAGTCTGCATGGACTTTAGAAATGTCCTAACCTAACTTTGTCAAAATCAAATTAGTAGATACAAAAAAATGTAAATAAAAGCAGCCAAGTGCGAGTCGGACTCGCCCATGAAGGGTTCCGTAGCAGCAAGTAACATAATAATATAAAAGTTCTTGTAGTTTGTGGGAAAATCCCTAAAATGTATGATTTTTACCCTTTAAAATGTGAATTTCGGAAATCCCGTTCTTAGTGCACCTTCATGACCTAGTATTGATCTAGGTACATAAGATTTCTTCGACTTTTAGTTTTTTCGGAATAGCTGGAAACAATAATCTTTGGCTGGAACAATGAAAAAAATTTCACTTTTGTATGGGAAAATCGCTTCAATGGTCCTTAAAAAAAGTATCTATTAGATTTCGTTGTAACCAATTTTCGGTGCAAGTTGGCTTGATCTATATCATATATATATATTTTTTTGTCATATCATTTTCTTATTTAAGAAGTTACGGGGGGACACACATTTTACCACTTTGGAAGTGTCTCTCGCGCAAACTATTTATTTTAGAAAAAAATGATATAACAAACCTCAATATCATTTTTGAAGAGCTATCCATAGATACCACCTATGGGTTTCACGAAAAAAAAAATTTAGTTTCAGTTCGAAGTATGGGGAACTCTAAAAATTTATTGTTTGTTTTTCTATTTTTGTATGAAAATCTTAATGCGGTTCACGGAATACATCTATTTATCAAGTTTAAACAATATAGTTCTCATAGTTACGATAAAAGGTGGATGTGACATACGGACGGATAGACAGACATGACGAATCTATAAGGGTCCCGTTTTTTGCCATTTGGCTACGGAACCCTAAAAATAAAAGTAGAAATAAAAAGAAGAAACAGGTTACAGTGAGCCGGACTTATCGCTAACTAGCGATCTCTTCCAGACAACCTCAGACAGTGAATAATTTGGAAGTAGGAATAAGTGGGTGGAGGGAATTACGAGTATGTTGTTTATATATTATTCAAATTCGAAATTCAAATTCATAATTCTTTAATGCAAACTTGGTTACAGAAGGTCTTCGTACAATTTATAGGTAAGTGCATTCAAGTTCCACCACACGGCATGCAAATACACTTACAAACTAGACTAATGTGTTAATTTAAATGTGTAATTTTAAAAGTTTCATGTAATCAGCGGCTCACTTATAATGTCTTTATGTAATATGGGTACAGTCAACCTGAAATAAATGGATTATTATTATTATAAGGGTATTTACTAAGACAAGACCGCATATTATTATCACCCTCATCATCAGATCATATCATGATCAGATCTTACAGATCTTATTTTCCCCAGTAATCTCTCGCTAATTTTTACTGTCCACTAGCGGACCCGACAGACTTCGTCCTGTCAAAAAGATTTTTAGTGTAGCAGTTTTTGCTCCTACCTGTCACTATGCTGACAGGGCGGTGTGAATAAAAAATAATTAAATAAAACGAATATATTAGATAGATATGACGTTAGAAACACACCTACATTGCTTGCACAACAGTGAGTGCTTGTAATTTAATATGAACTTTATGCAATAGCAATAAAGCTCAAAGTGACTCTACGTTTTATTTAGAAAATGTTTGTATGGGAAAAATAAAAGGGTTAGGGTTTTTCCGACAATTATTCGAATTTTTCTCGCCGTTAAAATTCATTCTTGAACTATAACGAACATTTTAAAAAAGATTTGCGAAATAGGTCCAGGCGTTGTTGAGTTATGTGCTTACCAACACATTTTGCGATTCATTTTTATATAAATACATTAAAGAAAGTCCTTAAAAATATATATGGTATACCACAAGTGTGCGTTGATTGATTGCAAAACTTGGGCATCGGGCACACAGATGTCGCAAGCTCTGGCACGTGACTCGCCTTTCAACGAGCGCTCTCTGTATAATTGCGAACTACCCGTACGTACAAATTGGCTTTCCGCATGTGCATGTGCAAATCATACTGATTTAGTTCAATTACCGGTCTCCACATAATGTTTGCAAGCTCTCTGCATCTGGATTCTAAAAGCCTTATTTTAAGAGCATAATATGATTGTTCTGTGTGACTGCTAGACGGCGTTTTCAAATCCTGCCAAATCTTTTGGATAAACCTCTATAGAGACTAGTCAACTTGGCAGACTCTTTCTCTATGGTCAGTACGCTTGGGTTTATCATATATTAATGTAATGAGACTAAAATAGGACTACCGTGTGGATACTTATATTATTTCTATTCACAATTTTAGTTAATGTTATAAACACATGTGATAATTGTGTTTTAAATAATTTGGTGGTCACTGCCTATAAAAAGTTAGCTTTAATAAATGTCGGTGACACAAATCCTAAAAGACCCATGGATTTTTTCTGTATAATAAAGTCTATATCGCCATTCCAAAATGCCAAATCAGCTCAGTAGTTGCGGTGTGTTTGAGATAATTAATATACGTACAAACATACAAACTTTCACATCTACCTATATCACTGATTATAATGGCTCCCAATATGACAGCTAACAAATTGTTTTTTTTTTGATCTTCCGGGTGAATGGACTATTAGGAACGTTTAGAAGCAAAAAAAACCTTGTTTGCCCTTTACACCATGCCTACGCTTAGTTGTAATGATAGGCTATTGATTGCATATAACTTTAATGAAGTATAGCCTTTTTTTTTCTACACGGTTCTACCTTCTACATTATTTGAGCTTAATGATCGAAATGTGAGTACATAGTGATATACTTCCGCTATATAAAAACAGATTGTATGGGTTAATGAATCCAATTAATCTATTCGGAACTATGAATAGCCGCTAATATACACATATTGCCTACTTATTTAATTATTCTAGCAGCCGGATAATTTAGTACTGAGCCGATTTTTATTGGAAATGGTGTTAATGATGTTGATATTTGAAATAGCAGGAATTTCTTGAAAGTTCGCAAAACCAGTAAGCGCCACTTTATACAGTGAAAACAACCTCCGTATTAGTATTCTTATACTAATGTATTTAAGTCCATCAGTATGCATCATAATAATTGCATGAATTGTTTGATCTTTAGACATGTCTTCTGTTACAGCATGAATCCGTGCCCAGCTGTGGGATGTTTAAAGGTTAGATAACTCATTTTGTAAAATACAATAATATCACACGTTTTTCAGCTCACGCCGAAAGATGATAAGCGCAATGAACCATTTTTGTTGCACAATACAGTCGGGCTATAGACCGAGCGTTGGTATTTTATACAGTTTTTTGAATGACTAAGAAATTAAAAACGGCAGCCGATTGCGGGCGCTCTCTTTTAAAGATTACCTACATTACAGTCACAGTAAGGTCACGAAGTAACTTGACTCTTAACTCTACTTCTTTTTTTTTTAATGTGTGAAATGTCCTGATATATATTTATATTTTAATTAAAATTATAGTGATCGTTCTACAATCGCAATACTATGTTCTAAGAGATGATGCTTATGATAATCTATTGTATTAAGAATAAATTCAGTAGGAACAGTGTGTTTAGGCTTTTCTGGAAAAATATAATTCCCATAAGATCTTAAATGGCGAAATTCATGGAGGGTGAAGCTACGGACAAAACACGCACCACAAATCACAATATAATTTTTTTCTTTGTTTCTCTACTCAAATTCAATTGACTTTCTTTTGTCATGTTTCGCATCTCTCAAGGAGCAAGATGTTAATATTTAAAAAAAAACATGGAGCACATAATAACATATCGATGATTGGCGTCAATACAAATTTCGCCTTTAGGGGCCACACAGTAATTCACGGGCGTGATCACGAATCTTTGCACTCTGTTGCAATATGCAGCATTGTCGTGAAGCTCACTCGACTCGCTGAGAGAGAACGTACAGTGATTAAGTGTGGGGACCCCTGTCGAGAGACCTCATAACATCTTCATCATATTTAATAAGTGTAGAACGCCGCGGAACATTCTAGACGGAGATATGAAAGCTTTGATTAAAGTCTTCAACAATTTTCTTGCGAGAGAGTGGGTTAATAAGTCACGTAGGTACTAAGTTAGTTTTTAAACATGATAAATAAGTTACTGGGAGAATTTTTAAGATTATGCTTGAGGTTCCACTTGTTATATTGGTATTCTCGTAGGATCATCGTAGTGAGTGCTTCTGACCCAAACGTAGGTATGTTTTGTAGTTATAAATTATACTAAATTTTTACATAATTGTGAGTTAATAAATATATACGTATTACCAATTTTCATTAACTCACACTGTTTCTTAGCTTATCTTACTCCAGCTTTGTGTCAGGTTATGCCAAAGACCTTAGTTTTCATATATCATAGGGTTACGCTTGCAGCACGCTATGACATGGGGTTATTCAATTAACTTTATCAAACGCCGCGCGGTCGCATTGACGGCAATTCCTGTGCTGTAGATAAGATGTTCATGTGCGATAGTATAATTATGTATAACATACCATCAGGTGGATCCCTTTGCAAGCTATTCAGAAAATTTGAAGTGGTAACAAAAATATGTGCACTATATTATTTGTCTGCATTTAAGAGATGCCTATCGACCGTATAACCTCAACCACGGCCGCTGATTTTATCAGGCATGATTGAGTATTTTTGGTCAAATTCAAATTAGTACAAAGCCGTAATTAGCTGTTGGTTAATTAGATCGTTTGTTACGTGAGAGGTTTTTTTGTGTACGTTTTGCGTACGGTCGTTTTTCAAAGTTGTTATGACATTTCCTTAATTACTGACAGTATACAAACAGACCTTTTTTCGTCTTGTAGTTTTTGTGATTATTAATTAAATGACAAAAGTTTCAGTGTCGTGCATGAGTTGCGGTCAAACGTACATTGTTATGTCGATATCATTACTCAATTCTATTTTATCAAGATTTAAATATTTAGTCTATACCGTAGGCTTAAGAGTCACTCAGCGGGCGATGGAGAGAGCTATGCTTGGAGTATTTGTGCTTGATCAAACCAAAGAACAGTGGCAGAAATATACACAAATAAAGTTTGGCGTCTAGATGTAACATTTATTACAAGACGATTCTAGTAAATAACTGAATTTTTTCAAGGTATCACTAGTTATTGTAAAGGACGGGTCAAAAAATAAAATATTTAAAGAAATTCAATTGATTACTGATAGGTTCCGTTTCCACACTCCTGACAGCTAGTGTTGCCGGATGTCAAACTTTTCCACTTTTATACTCCATCTTTTTGACGATCGGTCCACTTTTGTACGAGAACAACATTTAACAGATACTAAAGAAAAACTTACTTTCAGGTGCTACGTTAATTCTTAGATCAGAATGTAGAATACAAGACAATTACTGTATCGATTTCAATTGTTCCTTTTTTGCATTTTATTTTACTCGCATATATTATTTACATAAAAAGATTACATTAGTTTAGGGTTTTCCACTGCATTGGAGTAAATCTGAATATTATTATTCCGTCTGAGCCAGTCTCACTTAAATAAACTGATTGAAGATTTGAGATTATTTGACAGAAGACTACACCTATTAATAATACTGAAATCTATTACAACTGATTATTTTGAGCATAGATTATTTTGTCTTGGTTGTTTAGCGTTTCCGAAACACCCTTGTAATTCAATATTGATTTATTAACTCAATTAGATTTTTCTTTCAGTCGAGTTTTTTAATTCCGGCATCTCGCAACACTGTCTGTCAGCTACATGGCTACCAACTGTCAACAGTGACAAATTCTTGGACAAGTGAAAAGTATTTAATAATAATAATAATAAAAGCCCATTTATTCTCCTTATCAAATTTTCAAAAAATTATGACAATCTAATATTTTATAACTAAAGTGTTAGCCTGTTGTTAGCAAGTATTTTAAGTATGTGTTAGTTATGTTAGTGAACTTATCTAAAATTGTGAAAAGTATTTATCAAAGGGTTTTTATTGTATTGTCTATGCTCTCGGATGCTTCATGGCGGAGGTCGCTGTTGTTATAATACTCAGATACAACATTTTTGAAAATAAATATTAATTTTTGTCCACTTTTTTGTAGGTAAAAACTTTCAGCATTGAGTTCAGGCTTGCAGGCCCAATCAAAAAAATATTTTTTCATTTATAGTTGCATTCATGTTGCATTAGCGTAACCGATGTATAATAATATTCAGATTTACTCCAATGCAGTGGAAAACCCTAAACTAATGTAATCTTTTTATGTAAATAATATATGCGAGTAAAATAAAATGCAAAAAAGGAACAATTGAAATCGATACAGTTATTGTCTTGTATTCTACATTCTGATCTAAGAATTAACGTAGCACCTGAAAGTAAGTTTTTCTTAAGTATCTGTTAAATGTTGTTCTCGTACAAAAGTGGACCGATCGTCAAAAAGATGGAGTATAAAAGTGAAAAAGTTTGTCATCCGGCAACACTAGCTGTCAGGAGTGTGGAAACGGAACCTATCAGTAATCAATTTAATTTCTTTAAATATTTTATTTTTTGACCCGTCCTTTACAATAACTAGTGATACCTTGAAAAAATTCAGTTATTTACTAGAATCGTCTTGTAATAAATGTTACATCTAGACGCCAAACTTTATTTGTGTACATTTCTGCCACTGTTCTCTATTACAAAGTTATCTTTTGTTACACCTTTTTAATTATACAAAGTCTTTCAATAAAATTAGACGGTGCAGTTCTGTTGCAAGGGATATGTGTTGTGTTATGTATCCAATAAGTATCTAAGTCTACATGAGCAAAGGTATATATATTTCATTTTATCATTGAATCTTTGCTCTATCAAAATAGTCGTAAATTCCTTAACAATAACAAGAAACAATCACAATGAACATAACAAAAAGTATGTGAAGTTAATCTGATGTGACAGACCTTTGTGTGGGCACTCACGTACAAGTTTCAAAACATTTAGATGAGCGTTCGTTGTTCCTTGAAACGAGTTACGTACTCCATTTATCATACTTGATGTTTTAAATGCAAAAAAGTGTTTATCGGTTTTTAGATAGTGGCTTATGTCACTTTACAGGAGCACTCAGAAAACTTTTACTTGAAACTTAGTAGGTACTTGAATGCAATCTTACCATCACACTCTCAGTGTGATGGTATGTGACGATGCAGATGTTACTACTACTTGGAACTAACTTGGAAAGAGTAAGTAAAGTAAGTGCCTATTAGTTGTTTCAGGCCTAAACATTTCGATCAAGTAGGAGAGACTCTTTATTTCTTACAAATTGAAAAATAAGAGCCTCCTGTATTCGTACTAGGCTATGAATTAATCAAAGGACTCAAGTACCTACTGTATCGGTGATCTATCGTAGATCTGGCATTTAATATGCTAATGCTACAAATGCTTGTCTTGTAAGTTAAAGCAAAAAGTGATTGACAGCAAACTTTACCGTATAATATCTTTATCCTCTCACATAACAGTAATGGAATATTGATTTTTATATATTTACAAGATTCAGCATTTTTGAATTCCCACTTCAAGCTTAAACTTTCAGGTTTTGGGCAGCAGTAAGAGTAATAATTATAAACTGTTATAAAGTTAAAAAAAACTTAACGACACATAATATACAGACAAGTAGATAAAGCAAACGACAAACTGTATTATGTATATCGATGGTAAAAAGTTTTAAGTTACGTAGTATTGTAGGTACTTATCTATGAAGCTGAAAATAATTTATGTACATAGTTTATTTAAAATTTTAAAATTGTATTGCAATCATACGTTATTGTTCTGTTCCTGCACGATCTTGACCAAGGTTCAGTGCTCTCACCAAACGCGGAAAATCTAATTCGCTTCGGATCGTGACTATGGAAATTAAATAAATTATTCTACTATATTGTTTGCTTATATCGAATATTAAGCTGCAATAGATTAATGGTTAAAATATCAAGTTCCTATTATAAGGGATAAAACTTAGGTTTTTCGAAATCATGCGCCAAGTTTATCGGTGAAGGATATTTGCAAACTAAAGAGTTCTCGATAACATTCACAAACTCGTGTAAACTCTCGC
This sequence comes from Coenonympha glycerion, assembly GCA_963855885.1. Taxonomy (NCBI): domain Eukaryota; kingdom Metazoa; phylum Arthropoda; class Insecta; order Lepidoptera; family Nymphalidae; genus Coenonympha; species Coenonympha glycerion. The sequence goes on from OY979632.1 coordinate 5,306,690, forward strand.
TATCTCAACCCATCTCATTCAAAAATAAAAACTTGTGGAGTTGTTCGTTGGTAATTTGGTAAAGATAAATAAACCATGAACATTTTAAACAGATGTTTTTTCCTTGAAGTTATTATTAAGTATTTGGTGCGTTATTTAACTATGCAGGAAAAATACAGTTTTTGCATATAAATATCAGTTAGTTTAACTATAAGAGATTACTAAACGTATTTAGATATTACAAAGCGTTTTATGCGTCACAAGTTCCTACACAGCCGATGAAGCAGGAAATGACGAATCGCATTGCACTGACAACTAACTTGCGCAAGTTTCACGCCCCATTTACTGAACGCGTTCGCAACAGATTTAACACAATAATAATTATGCGTTTTGATAGTCCGCTTAAAAGTGGAACATCAGTACCTAGGTGTACAATACATTTAAGGTACGATAAGTTACTATAAGAAACGACACAAAATTAGTTATTATAAATAATTTGTTTTATAATGACACGAAAATGTTTTGTAGTTCAAATAAACTAAACTTTTGAAATTTTTGGATTTATAATTTATCAACTTGTTTTTGTGTATACGATTTTGCCAGCGTAAGTGTGGATTTCGGTTTTTTAGCACGGGAATGGAGCGAAGAGTTCAATTTGGAGCGCAAAGACCAAGACGCACTTCGATTGTCACTCAAATGTGTGTTGATACTCCACCTGTAGCCGTAGAAGAGGCACCGAGAAATGACATCACGAAAGGGTCGCTTAGTAAATCAATTAAAATTACATTTAATGAAAGGAATGGAATGGAATCGACTTATTTGCATGGCAAAATTAACTTTATATTAATTGTACAACATACAAATTAAATGTTTTTTACAATGCGAGATGATTCCTTGGAAGATGCGCGACATTTTTTTTCTATTTAATTTATATCTTATACAATTGACATAAAGTTCGTTATTTCTTTCCGGGTAAGATGGTATTCTTGAAAAATTTGTGTATCAGATAACCAGTGCTAAATGAACTAACTGATTGAACTAAGATTTAAAAACGACAATTTGTGAAAAAGAATATACGGATATCGTTGCTCTGCAGGAAACGTGGCTTCTTCCGTATGACCTGCCCGTGCTTGGCACTGTTAGCAAGGATTTCGAGTATAGTGGTAAGTCTGCCGTTGATCCGTCGGTAGGTATTTTGCGGGGCAGACCATATGGAGGGGTGGCTCTCTTGTGGCGTAAGGGCGTCTTTAGGTCTGTGGAGGTGATACAGTGTGATAATACCAGGTTATGCGCTATTAAAGCCATCCTAAGTAACGATCAAGCTATTATGGTGTTCAGTATTTATATGCCTACCGATAATTTTGAAAACTTGGTTGAGTTTACGGAATGTCTTAGTGAAATTAAGGCCATAATTGAGAATAATGATGTTGAATCCGTATACATGTTAGGAGATTATAATGCTCATCCGGGGCAGCCCTTTTGGGCGGAGCTTGGTACCTTCTCCACAGACCAGTCTTGGTCATGTGTAGATGCGGAAATACTAGGAGTAGGCTCAGATACTTTTACGTTTAGAAGTGAAATTAATCACAGTTTGCGCTGGTTGGATCACTGCGTAGTTACGAAGTCAGCCCGGCAGACTGTGATTAATGTTAGCGTACGTCATGATACCTATTGGTCAGACCACTTCCCGCTAATTATAAGGTGTAATCTCAGCTTGGTCATCCCAAAGATAGCCGTGGAGGATGTTTTACAAAATAAGATTCTTTGGGGCCATAGAACAAATGACCAAATTCATAGGTATCATTGCGAATGCAATAGCAAACTTAGGGAAATATGCTACCCTGAGCTTTTTATTTCGTGTGGGGGAAAAATGTGCACCGATCCGAGTCACAGACAGGAATTGGATAATATGTATGATGAAATAGTCAAAATCCTTTCTCATGCCGCAACTGTGGCTTACGTGGGTTTCAATGGACGCAAAAAGAATCGTGTAGTAGTCGGGTGGAATAAGTATGTCCGGGATGCTCATTGTGAGGCTCGGCTGAGGTATCAAACTTGGTTACTTTATAATAAACCAAAGTCTGGAAGAGTTTGGAAGGAAATGTGTGAAAGCCGAAAAATTTTTAAGAGTCGTTTAAAGTGGTGTCAAAATCACCAAGACGAGATCAAAATGAACATTATAGCTTCCCACAGGACAAAAAACAATTTTTCAAAATTTTGGAAAGAAACCAATAAGCTGAATGTTCGGCCGAGCTTACCGGTGAGTGTCGCAGGCAGTACCACACAAAGTGTAATTGCGAATATGTTTAAGGATCATTTTAGGGTCTCATCGCCACTGGGACCATCGTCGGAGGTGGGTGATGCTGAGATATGTTGTGGCAATGAGCTGCTTAGTTTTTCAACTAAACAAGTTTCAGAGGTAATAAACAAAATGACCAGAGGAAAATCACCTGGACATGACAGTCTCAGCATCGAACATCTCAAATATGCAGGTTTTCACTTACCCAGGGTGCTGTCAATGTTCTACTCGCTCTGTATAAGCCATTCGCATATCCCTACTGACATGATGAAAACTATAGTGGTCCCTATTGTTAAAAACAAAACTGGTAATATCTCTGACTTAGCAAATTATAGGCCAATATCGTTAGCAACCGTAATTGCTAAAGTATTGGACAGTCTGCTTGACAGTAAGCTTGGTGAGAAGCTTCAGTTTCATGATGCGCAGTTTGGGTTCCGCCCGGGACTTTCAACGGAAACTGCAATTTTAGGCATGAAGCAGACTGTCCAATATTATACAAGTCGGAAAACGCCGGTGTACGCCTGTTTTCTCGATCTTTCCAAAGCATTCGACTTAGTGTCGTATGATGTGCTGTGGGAGAAGTTGGGGAGAACGGGTGTGCCACCGGAGTTGCTCAGTGTATTGCGCTTTTGGTACGCGAACCAATTAAACTATGTTAGATGGGGTAAGGAGCTCTCTGAAGCGTACAGGTTGGAGTGCGGTGTGCGGCAGGGAGGATTGACATCACCAAAGCTCTTCAACCTGTACGTAAATGACTTGATCGTGGAGCTCAGCAAGCAGCCAGTCGGATGCTGGATCGACGGTGTCAGTGTCAATAATTTAAGCTATGCTGACGACATGGTGTTGCTGGGCCCCACGGCGGGTTCTATCAGAGAGCTGCTCAGCATCTGTGAAAAATACGCGGACAGGCATGGACTTATATATAATGTGGCCAAAAGTGAATATCTGATCTTTAAGGCTCCACGTAAACAAGTAGAATACGAGCCGAGTATAACACTGAACGGGATGGCACTTAAACGAGTGTCAGAGTTTAAATATCTAGGGCACTATGTAACGGAGGACCTTAAGGATCAGATAGACATTGAAAGGGAACGTAGAGCCTTAGCGGTAAGGTGCAACATGTTGGCCCGCAGGTTCGCCCGGTGTAGTAAGCAAGCAAAAATAACGCTCTTTAAGGCATATTGTCAGACCTTCTACACGGGTGGCCTGTGGACCAACTACACCCAGAAGGCTATGGACACGTTGAGGGTCCAATATAACAATGGTTTCAGGATACTGTTGGGCTTGCCGCGGTTTTGCTCAGCGTCAGGCATGTTCGCGCAAGAGCGAGTTGATGACTTTTATGCAGTAATACGGAAAAAGACCTCATCCATCCTGGCAAGACTGCGTTCGAGCTCCAATAGTGTCCTGAAAATGTTGGCGATGAAGTTCGACTCTCCGTTCGTAGCACATACCGTGAAGGTTCTCGTTAAATGAAATACATATTTTCCAATTAATGAAATAAAATAATAATCCAAGTGAATTTTACTAACATAGTTTTTAAGTTAATTTGTTACTAACCAATTTGGGCCTCTGTTGCCATGAATAAAGAAATTTATTATTATTATTATTATTATTAATATTCAAGTATTGAACTTGAATATTCTTATAATAAACAAAAACTTACAAAATAAAATTAATAGAGGATATGGCTTTTAGTTCACTTAATATTTAGAGCAATACGTTACAATACGTGTTTTGTGAAACACGAAATAGTAATAAATTATTTCAGAAATAATAAATATTGTATTAGGAGCATTATTTGTCTCCTTGACGTCAAGTCGTCAAAAGTGTTAAAATAGATTACGGAAACTAATATTTAAAACATTTATTAAGAAACCATTTTCGGCTTATACTCGTAATTATTACCTTTACACTCGCTTTTAAATTGGAAAACCATTTGTCATGAGTTTCGAAATAGGAAGGCGGTACGACGTTGGTAATTATTTTAATTTGTTTGAACCTACACAATACGGGGCATACCCAAAATAATAAACTGTTATTAATATTATTATGCATAAATACTAGCTGATAGGGCAAAACCCCTCGTATTTCCTGCCCAGCTGTGGGACATAAAAAGAAGTTGATGATGATGAATACAATAATTACAACTCGACTGCCCTGTGGTAAAACGACTTTATCCAAAAAATATAGCCTATGTTACTCGGACTGATGTAAGAATTCTAACGATACCCCATATGTCCAAATCTATTCAGCCGTTCAGAAGTAATGGTGGAATAAAATAAACTCACATACATACATACATGAACCCTAAAAAAATTTACACTCCGTTTTTGGGCAATTCTGTATAATAAAACAAGTGCCTAACATACACTAGCTAATGAATCAAACGCAACATAGGTAATATTATTTAGTTTTAATTTAATTGAATTAAGTATTTACTTTTGTAAATACCGGATTAAATGAGCTTTCAATAAAACTCCCTTATTTTGTCACTCTTGTAAAATAAGATTCGATCCGTGGCACACTTTATTTAATTGTAATATTTTAATTGAGAATAGGTATGCAATTTTAATGTACCTAAATACGAGTACACTCAAATTACGGTCCAGACTCCAGAGCTTTTCAAACTTTGTGGCTTTATTATTGGTAAGCAAATTAGTATTTCATAGAAAAGTACTCTGAGAATATGTTTATTTTAATCTTCAGACGGGTAAATATTAGGTCACGTACCAAACTTCCAGGAATTGGCTCAAACACTCAACATATCGCCAAGGAGTCCTCGTCTCAACAACACACAAATATCAATATTTTAATATATCACATGCATATTAATATTGATCCAAATGATGTAAACACTACACGCTGTAGCTACCGTACTTCATGAATCTTAAACTCACTATGCCTACAATATGTAGGTTCTATTATGTTTACAAGCACTATATGGAGAGATATCGTGATGATGCCCCAGTATTGGAGCTCAACATAGGCTATTATGATTGATAGTACTTATCCTATACCTTTAAACGAGCAATTCTTGTATATATATTTATGTCTATATAATCTGGATCTCGGAGACGGCTCGAACGATTTTCATGAAATTTAGTATACAGGAGGTTTTGGGAGCGATAAATCGATGTAGCTAGGATTCATTTTTAGAAAATGTCGAATTCACCAAAACAAAAATATGACTCCTGCTGCCATCTATTACCAGTCACCCAGATATTATGTATATTATGTAGTTAAATCCTACTTAACGATCGATCCAATTATTGTAAAAGTGATTTCATTTGTTCATGTGATACTAAGTAATAATACATTATCAATAATTCAAACTAAAGCCTTTTTCGGTCACTGCAAACTTGTTATAAATCCCTATTTACACGTTATAAGTTAACAGGAACTTGGTTGTGACAATGCGGCAGATCTGAAAATGTTATCGTACTAACTTACTCGTAGAAGTAACCCCTAACGGTTTCTACACAGTATCAACCACAATTAGCCCGGTTAATCAAGTTTTACTGTACCTACGACAATTTTGTCTCGTTATCTAAAATATCTGTCTATTCTCAAAGTATAGCCAGTAAATAGCAATCCAGACACAGGTGTCACTGGAGTGTTAAACAAGCGTATGTTACTTTTGCCGAATGACATGTCTTGTGACATAGATACGCCATGTTTCGTGTCTCACCTGAGATGTCTCACGTGGAGGCACGCCATTTTCGTGTCGATATCAGAGTGACATCGACATCTCTATGTACCTTTATTGTATAAGGTGGAGTTCATTCACGTTTAGAAGACAAATCTTATTTATTACCTATTATAATTCTACCTTAGGTAGGTTATGAAATGTATCCAATAGTACCTACTCATATTAAATTTTACATTCAGATTGTCCTACTCGCCGATGGATGTAGTGTTATCCAAAACTAAAATCATCTTTGGTTTTTATTTTTCAAAAGAGGAAGAGATGCAAGTATAAATCTAAGACTATTGGATAAAAGTTTCAAAGTGTAGAATTTTGCTAATTTAGAATCTTTTTCCTATAATATAAGTTGAGATAAAGTTGTTTGCGTTTTACATATATTGTTGTATTATATTAGCTGTTTATAATATTGTTATAGTATAATAGCTACTAAAACAGCTATTAATTTCATGAGTTGCTAAAGTTATGAGTTTGTATTATATATGAAAATACTGTAATATCATAATTCTCATAACGTGTCACGCGAAGGATATAATGAATTAGTAGTAAATGCAAAAATTAATTACATTAATAGTATGTTTATTTTCAATTATAATTAAAATAAATATCTTTAATTTATTAACATGGTCGTTAACCACAAGTTAATTTAACTCAAACTGTTATCTACTTGACATACAAGTAACTATTGATGATTAAACGAACTTACCTGTAAGTGAAGTTCTATCACAATTATGTGAATACATTTTATTCGAAAATAATAATAAACACAATCAGGTATACTTTCATTGTACTGGCAATTTCGCACTTTTATTTATTTTGTTTTTTAAAACTGACCACCCTGATGGACACGCTGTCCCAGCCTACGTCCGCGCCATGCTTCATTCTTTAGAGAATATTTAACAAAATTTTCGTATTATACTCATGGGTTTTGGGTATGGGAGGGACCTTATATTATTATTTTCGAATAAAATGTATTCACATAATTGTGATAGAACTTCACTTACAGGTAAGTTCGTTTAATCATCAATTATATTTCATACATTTTATTCTTCAATAATAATAAACACAATCAGGTAGATGTTTAGAGATGAAAATTTTTGTTAAATTATGGACATTAACAGATAGTAAATTGTTTCCTATTATAATAGGAAACAGGTCCTCTTTATACCACAGAAGTATTTAATTAACACAATCTTTTCGTTCAATTCCTGGATCAATAAACCAGTCACATTACAAATAGGTTTAATTTATATTTAGATAGATTATAATGATTAATGATTAGAGAGCAAAAGAGCTATTGCGACAGAAGCATCATCGCTCAATAAGAGGTTATAAAACTTAGGTAACGTCCGTAATGGTTGTTACCAGCAGACTGCTTTTCTGATGAGGTCAAGCAACAAACTACGTGCTCGCCGAGGAAGTGTTGCGTACTTGGTGCTGAGTACACTGAAACGCAGACCTCTCTCGTGAGAGATTATATTCCTCGGCAGACACGTTCTCACGGTGGTCTGCCTGCAGGCGGCCTTATGAGGTCGCTTCAACATTATCAGGAGGTTGTCTATTATATATCTTGGTCTAAGATTTTGTAAACGACATATCGATTTGTTTTTCAAAGCTGTGGCAAATTTTTATACTTTCTCTTCAGTTTTGATTATGGTATAATTAAAACTGGTTCGCCCTGAGTAGTAGCTGGCGTTGTATAAACTCAATAATTCTCTTGAATTATATAAAAACAATAATACTAACTTTAACTAATGCTAATGTTTTCATTCTGTGCTGTGTCTACTGCCTAAAGCTAAAAAAGTTACAAGATCAGCAAAGCAAAGTTACGGAATGAATAAACTCTTATTAAGGCCCATTGAGCAATGTGTTAGCATACTATATTGTGTGCTACTATGTGGTGTTTGATGTTAATTTATCTATTCATTTTCGCAATATTATATATATATATATATATTTTTTTTTTGTATTTGACCCAAAATCATCAGCAGAAATTAAACTCAATGCCGAATGATAACAAGTAATCGTACCATATGCTACGTCGTTAACAAGTTGTTCTGTTGGAAATTACGAGGTTGACTTATAATGTACGGATTGTACGGATCTCAGTCGTTATTAAAGCAGTATTGCCACAAAACTTTGTAAATAACACAAAATTTTTGAAACATATAGATTATTAAAAATTCCAACAAAATGTCCTTTTTTTTTTTTTTTTTTTTTTAATGCCTTCAGAGAACTTCCTCCAGTAATTCCTATGAATTGTGGTTCTCTAGGGAAAGACCATATTTATTTATTTATCATCAATAAATGTACTATAAGAAGTAAGTCTTTTGACACCTTATGTAAAAGATGGAAATCCAAAGTTGTAGAGGTCCTTAGACGATGTATGTCTAAAGCATTGTCTATAATAGTATTTTTAAGCATTCTACCTCTAGAAGAATGTATAGAAGAGCAAAGGTAAACTTGGTGTTCCAAAATGTTCAGAATGCGTCTGTTTCTAAGACGTCTGGGTTCATATTGATTACATTTCGCATTATTGCAAGAAGCGATAAATTCAATAACTGGATTGAACTCTTTGAATAACTTTGAAGTATATAATTTTACAGCGATAGCTTAATCCCATTAACTCAGTCTTTCCCAAAGTGGGCGATAACGCCCCCTTGTGGGCGCTGCAGGTCTCAAGGGGGGCGGTAAGAGACCCAGAAAGAAAATGGGGGCGTTGTGTCGAGGCGGGGGGGTGATTTGTAATTTTAATTAGCTAGTAGGCCTCTTAAACAACCTCTTAACTGCAAGAGCTCTCGACTCTCAACAACAACTTGTGAACATCAACTAATATGAATTAAAAGATTGCTCAAACTCGATTCTATATTTCTCTCCGCGTAGTTCATATATCTGTCATATTTTATTGAATATAGAAAAAATGAATCATCATGTCAATCGGTCGCTCCGTTTCGTAATGAAAGTAGACACAAATAAAAAGGCAACAGACACACTTTCGCATTTTAATAGTTATTAGTACTCGTAGATATCTATCATGTTTTAACAAGTTTTTGTTAAATAACCCGAATTGTGCATTCCTGTAGCAGTCGGATGATTCATTGAATACTTGTTCGGACTTGTTGAGTACGATTGAGCGTCGAATGAGATTAACGAGTTTATGCATGTTTGTTTTATTCCTGTCGGTGCGTGCTGCTTAAGCATTTCTATATAAACAATGTAATATTTATTTTATTTTCATTTGTGGTCTCGCGCGTAATAGATGAGCACTACTTACACCTCCTCTACACTACTCGCGAAGTTGAACGTATTTCTCATTGCAAAACAATGTCGGAAGTAAAAAAGAAGAGACGGCAATACTGTGCGGAATATATTAAATTCGGATTTATTGAAAATCCCACAAACCCATCGTCGCCTTTGTGTCTTCTATGTCTAAAAACATTTTCGAATGAAGCAATGAAGCCTTCAAGGCTGCAAGATCATTTGAATAAAATGCATCCAGATAAGAAAGACAAGAATGTAGCATATTTTCAAGACCTAGAGAAGAAGCATAATACACAGCCAAGTGTAGCAAAACTATTTTCGGCGGCTGCTAAGCAAGATGACGACGGACTTCGAGCTTCGTACAATATCTCTTTGTTAATTGCTCAAAAAGGCAAACCACATAACATCGGAGAAGAGTTAATATTGCCAGCAATAAATGAAGTAATAACTACTGTGCTTCATAAACCGGCCGCAGATATTATCCGAAAAATTCCTTTGAGTAATAATTCTGTGCAAAGACGAATTGATGAAATGGCTGAAAACATTGAAGAATCATTGTGCGATCACCTGAGGACAAGTCAATTCTCAATTCAGCTCGATGAGTCCACTTTACCAACTAATGAAGCATTGTTGTTGTCTTACGTGAGGTTTATTAAAGATGAGAAAATATGTGAAGAACTATTATTTGCTAGAAATTTAGAGACCGATACAAAAGGTGAAACCATATTCAATACATTGGAAAAGTTTTGCGATGAGAAAGAGATTCCTTTGAAAAATATTATTTCAGTTGCTACGGATGGCGCTCCGGCTATGACAGGGTGCCATAAAGGCTTCATAGCGTACTTAAAAAATAAAATTCCAGATGTCCTTGGTGTACATTGCGTTATTCATAGACAACATTTAGTTGCTAGAAACTTAAGTGAAAAACTATTTCAATCACTGCAATATGTCATCAAAGCAGTCAATAAAATCCGCAACAGCTCTTTGAATGATAGATTATTTCATCAGCTTTGTGTTACTAATGACGAGGATTTCAACCGTTTGTTGTATCATACTGAAGTTCGTTGGCTATCAAGAGGCAATTGTCTGACTCGATTTTACAACCTGTTTGACTCTGTTATAGAGTTCTTGGAAACTAAAGATACAGAATTGCACGACAAGCTCATAACATCAAAAAATGATATAGCTTACATGACAGACCTGTATAAATTATTCAACGACATGAATCTCCAAATGCAAGGCGATAAACTAAATTTAATTAAAACAAAAAACGTCGTTGCTGCTTTCGCAGCCAAACTGCTTCTACACAAAAAGAATCTGGGCAGACGTGAGTTTCACAATTTTCCAAATTTATCAGTATCATGCAGTAACGACGAATTGTTTGCCTACTGCCAACATTTGGAAAACCTCCACATTGACTTCACCGAACGATACCAGGACATTTTGAACTTGGAAATACCAGACTGGGTGTTGGATCCGTTTTCAAATGTCAACACAGCAATGTCACCTCAGCTGGAAGAAGAACTTATAGAATTGACAACAAACGAGGAAATAAAAATCAAGTTCAAAAATGGTTACCAAGAATTTTGGCTACAAAAACCGATCCCGCAATTGTACCCTGGATTGTGGTCAATCGTTCAACGATTCTTGATAGCATTCCCATCGTCATATTTGTGTGAACGTGGATTTAGTGCTGTGACAACATTGCTTACTAAAAAGCGAAATCGTTTGCTTGTTACCGAACGTGGCGACTTGCGACTGTTCTTGAGTAAATTGGAACCTGATATCAACAAACTTATTAAACAGCATCAGATTCATCCTTCACATTAGTTTTTATATAAGGATTGATTATTTTAGTTATATTTTTAATAAAAGATACTCTGTTTTAATACTATAAAGTTGCGTTTCAATAATCATTCTTATTGGCAGGTGGAGCCCGTAAGAGTTAACTTGAGACCTTAAGCGCCGTTGTATGTTACCTACTGCGCTCAGGTTTCAAGTTGCGGGTTATAGTAAAAGTTTCGTTTAGAATTCTCCGTTAATATACATATATAGGTCACAATAATTAATTAATTCAATTTGAAGTTATAGTGGTTTTTAAATAGGTGAAAAAATGGGGGCGCTAAAAAAATATTTATTCTCAAAGTGGGCAGTAGACAAAATAAGTTTGGGAACCACTGCATTAACTGGATGTAACTCTTGGTCAGCTTTTGATTATCTTTAATTTCCATATAAGAAACAATTAACCCAATCGTTTAAATGAGGATATTTGATATCCTCTATGCAACTGATGTAAATCATGTGTATCAAAATAGATGTATCGAAAAATATGGCCATCAACTCTGTAAAGAGGTATTTCGATTCATCTTAACGTTAATTATTACAAAAACAAAAATCCCTCTAATGAAAAGAATTAGTCTTCATCTAGACCGGGAAATCGTGTGAATCACTAGTTCAACCTTTTAGGTTTAAGGGAGTTAGATGACTTAAAAAATGTTTTGTAACCACTGGCCATCTGATAGGATAACCGATGATGGACGAACAGCTGCGTCTAAAGTCTAATTTTTCTTACGGGCTACATTTTTTGTTTCTACAGACGTTCTGTGTAACCCCATCCATACCTAATAGCTGGAGAAGTGGACTTTAGGACTTTTAATCGGAATTAAGCTAAACTCTTAGATGATACAACGAGTTAAGCGTATAAATTTTTTTTTTTTACAGAATTTGAATTGTTACATAATTCACGTCATAGTTTGCGGTTGGGTAACGATACTGCCATATCGTCAGAAATTAAAATAAAACAAGGAAACTGAGCATGTTTTGAGGGTAGTAAATAACTTTAACACTCTAACGCCTAACAAATCTTCATGAAAAAACCGCGGTAAGTATCTGAGCTGAGTCATAACTTCTTTATGTATTTTACCAAGGATGAATCGGTACTTTAAAATAAGATTCTTCAGTTCATAGGCATAAAACCCTTTTTAAGTATTCGCTTGTAAGCTGTTCTATGAACTATCAATTTCAAAGGATTTTGAACTACAAATTCATTCAACGCCTTTAAATTTAGAATGTATCTTTTACCACGTAAGATTTTGAGGTTAGACACATCTTAACTATAATCGAACATGCAGTGACTCACTCCCACATTATCTCACCCAAAAAAGAAATGTCGATTGTCAAAGACATTTTTCGCTTTTTCTTTGTTGTGAACGTGTAAGGCGGTACACTGTGTTAGTGTACGATTTTTAAAATGGTATTATGTAATAATAATTTTTTGGAGCTAGTTCCTTAATTTGTTCAATTCATTAAAATATTTTATTGAATGTACGTACATTTGTACACCTAGTGAAAGTCAAAAAATAGTCTTCACTTATTATAACTCCCGAAATTCTAGATCATGTTATAGATCGTGACGGATTCCTTGTCAGTGATATGTAACCAATAAACTTCAAAATGTTGAAGACAACTGGCATATAGGTACCTTAATGTCTAGCGTCGTCGATGAACCTGGTCCTTGTTGTGGCTGATGCTGGAGACTCGCTGCCACGTCGCATCTTCCTCGCGGCTGATCGCCAATACTCAAGTGTGTCGCGCCCCCCCCTGCTGGCCGAGCCGTAACGAGAGGGGGCCAGCTAGTTTCTCGAGAAACGAGATTGCGCTGTCCCAGCGGTGGGTGTCGATAGCAAAGTCGCCCGCCGCGCCCTGCTGGTTTCTTTATTTACAACACCTGACGATCAGTAACCATTGAAACTAGTATAATGCCCGAAACTATTTCTCCGAAAAAACATCTGGTCCCGTTCGTGAACTTTAATTACTTGTCATTTGTCGAAACAAAATGTCATTTGTCAATACTTAAGCTTCTTCTCAGTTCAGGACGCGTTGTGGTTTAAGATTTTTATTAGTTTCAGAAAGAATTTAACAATTCACTTCAATAAAACTTTCAGACTAATAGTACATTATACATAATATTGTTAACTTATTGAGTTTTGAGCTAATAGTTAAATTATCATCCCATTACACAATCTGAACATTAATTTTCGAAAGTAAGTAAAATTATTTTCCACCACAAAATCTAAACATTATTGTTGTAGGTACATAGTTAGAAAAGTTCGACGCGTTGGTACCCTCGTGGAATTAGTTTTTAAGTCGTGAAATAGTTATCACTGATAAAAGGCTATAATATTTAACTGGCTATTCATAAGCCAGGCAAGTATATCAAATAAACTATTTGATTCTTTGCAATGAAGGTCGGCTAGAATTTTACAACTGTCGGGACTAACCATTAATATAGTTCTTGTGACTGAGCGCCGATAGCAATTCGGGATCAAAGTCCGGGAGGTCATGCGGAGCCACTTGTAGTGAAGCCGAGAACAGCGCCACACCGACATCGTCCCCCGTTGGTATCCGCAAAGTCCTTTGAGGTTTTTTAAAATCCTTCGTGTTGACCCTCAGTCAACCTCCAGGAGCATTGACGCATCATGCTATGCTTTCGTGGTATCCTCAACGTGATACCCTCCAAGCTAGCTTAGAGATGCCTGGACTATTTCGCGCATCATGCTATACTTTCGTGATAACCTCAATGTGATACCCTCCAAGTTAGCTTAGAGATGCTTTAGGATTTCAATTTTTGGACACACTTTCGTCAGCATTGATATTTGAGTTGATGTGATATCTGGGAAAAAAGGTTAATTTTCACTTACCCTCTTTCCTCGGAGTCTGACGAAGATGAATGCACAATTATATGATTTGATTTGATTTTATTTTTGTTATAATAATAAATTTTACTAGCGTCTAAGCATTATCAGTATAGAAAATTAAGCAAGTTTTAACACTGAACACTTAATTTTTTTTACTTTGAACCTAAATTAACAAAAACGAGACGTGTTTTTGTAGTCGAGTGCTCATTGCCGCGCACAATAAAAGAATGAAGCATGGCGCGGACGTAGGCTGGGACAGCGTGTCCATCAGGGTGGTCAGTTTTAAAAAACAAAATAAATAAAAGTGCGAAATTGCCAGTACAATGAAAGTATACCTGATTGTGTTTATTATTATTGAAGAATAAAATGTATGAAATATAATCTTAAAAGTTTAACATATCCTGCAAATACTATCTGAGATTTTAAGACTTAAGCTCATGTTTCGGTAAGCTTGCGATTAAAGCCAGTTTTACGTTTAATTACCTAGTTATAACTGCATTTTAATACTGCACGATGTCTAGATAGAGATATTTTGCGAACGTGAGGCGATAATACATCATATTGATAAAATCTTGTACTTATTACCCAAACAATAGAATACCAATTAAAGTTCCTTACATTCCAACTTGCGGATATTTTTAACCGACTTCAAAAAAAAGGAGGAGGTTCTCAATTCGTCGGCATCTTTTTTTATTTTTTATTTTTATGTATGTTCACCGATTACTCGAAGACGTGTAAACCGATTTGGAAAATTATTTTTTTGTTTGAAAGGGTATACTTCCAAGTTGGTCCCATTTTTTTTGGTCAGGATCTGATGATGGGATCCTGGAGAAGTCGAGGGAACTTTTCAAATTTTATATGGACACTTGAAACAATTTGAGTATTATTTGAAAGAGTAATATTTTCCAAGTTGTCCCATAGTCATCAGGTCAGGATCTGATCATGGGATATTGGTGAAATCGAGGGAACTCTTCAAATTTTGCTAATATACTTGAAGCGATTTGGGTATTTTTTTATAGTGACTAGTGCATTTGCTTGCAGATGCTGACTTAATGACTATAGCCATCAAGTCAGGTTCTGATGATAGGATCTCGGAAAAATTGAGGGAACTCTTCAGATTTTATAAGCGCACTTCAAGCGATTTTGGCATTTTTTTCAATGCCCTGTGCATTTGTTGTTTTCCACTAAAAAGTAAAAAATAAAATGGAAAATTTTTTTTAAAAAAAACCGACTTCAAATGCCACTACAAAGAGTGAAATAATTTTTCAATGTAGGTACACCAATTCGAAGTCGGGCAATTCGTACTTTCATAGTCCTTCATATTAATCGCCCGACTTCGAATTGGTGTACCTACATTGAAAAATTATTTCATTCTTTGTAGTGGCATTTGAAGTCGGTTTTTTTGAAAAGAATTTTCCATTTTATAATATAACCGTTCAAAATTATGATCAATACTTTATTATTTCGTCTAGACTTAGTAGTAACTTAGTGGGCATATACTTACCGTACGTATTTGTACAAATACGAACCTATAAGCAAAAAAATAAAATTGGCATTCGTCGTGCGACAAATCAATCGGGATAGGTTCGTTGTAGTTTCATGCATAACAATTAAACAGGTTTGAGATTTAACAATAGAACAATGCAACAAAACAACATAATAATTATTAAGCTCACCAATTTCCTGCATATTGTATTTCCGCAATCGTTCTTTAGTCCTTATGAAAGTTGAAGTCCTAAAGGGCCATTAATAAATACAATAATACTATGTATCCAAAATCACTTTTATAAATTGTATGGCGAAACTAAGTTTAGATTCGAATAGATTTATCCCATAAAGTAAAAAGGATATGCTTAGAAGTAGTTTTTGTTGAAACGACTCCAAAAAAAGATGAGGAAGACTAAAATTTTAATTTATTTAGGGGAATTTGCAAACTTGAAAAATACCTACATAGAGCGTTTTTCGTTGTCCTAAAATTTGAATTTTGGCACCGACTTCAAAAACTAAGTACACCCAGATATTACCTATTAGTAAATAACCTATACTTTAGGATTCTATAAATCGAATTATGCTTGCTCGTTGGCATAATACCTTTTCTTTGGTGAAAACTTTGTAAATATCATCAAATTATGAATCATTTGAAACCACGATTGTAATCACAAGATTAAATAACTTAGCAAAAACTTTAATAACAATATTCCATTAAACTTTGCCCTAACTATAATTATTTACTACCCCAAAAACCTTACCCAATTGTCCACAAAATCCGATTTCACTCACGCAAATTAGAATTCCAAGACATAAGTAGTAGATCATTCACACAATTACACGTATTATGCAAAACACAATTTAGGTAATTGCAAAACCTTTGACGAACGTTTTGTTCATGTCATGGTCGAGAGTTCATGGATGTGAGATTAAAGGTAAAGACAAACTTGTCCAGACGTAAACGTATGCAATGTAAGGTTCCGAAAAGGGAACTTTGATAAATTCATGGTATTCTAACGCTTTGGGACTAGAAACATAATGTTAAACAAAAATTATGTCACCCTCATTTTTTCTAACCAGATTTAAAAAACTTATTGCCGAAATAGACAAAGTAGCAATAGCGCAAATTATAATCTGCTCGATACCTACCTGGCTGGATGTCTTCTCGGTGAGAGAGTTAGGACCCCTTAAAAACAATTATACACCACTTTTATGTCAATCAAATATCTCGTTAAATTAGAATAAGTGCCAGTGAGTTAGGCCTATGTACAATAAAAAAATTTGAGTTTGCTACATTAAATTGGCCAACATGAGACGGCTCGTATTATTTCACCACAGGCAGCGACATAATACGTCGACTATTAGGAAATGACTTTTTATTGGACTAAATGGAAATGTTTATCTAATGTTACGAGTACAATATGTTATGGACCGCATGTTGCCCTACTGGTACCAGTCTGTATGTACCCTTTCGATCGATCGTCTTCGTTCGCGTTGAACACCCTGTCATTACACACATTGCCTGTCATTAAAAGCAAACCTGTCATTTGTTACATAAACTAGCTGTCCCACGAGATTAACGACAGGGACGGTTATGCAGTGTTGGATAATATCTCAGCGCATCTATCGGTGATTATTGATTGATTAAAATTATTAACTAAGCTATTAAATATTAATAGGGAGATGTATTACTCATTGATTGACACGAACTCGAAACCATGTGCATATTATTTCATATGATTAGTGGATAAATTACTAAGATGTTTTAAAGACAGGTCCTTTAGCAGCAGTATTTTATGAACTTTACCTTTTAGTATAATATGATGAACATACAGTAGTTTCGACTTGTTACTTATTAATATATATATAGCTGCTTGTGCTGATTGGCCACTGACTGACTGATTGATCACCTCTCCTGAACAATTTTGTATGAAAAATATTTTTTTCAAGGATAATGTCGTATAGAGGGGAAAAATTCATGAGGAGGAAAAATACGGAGAGAGCTGATGATTGAGGATTAAGGAGACGGGTGAAGAGCACGGCGTGGGTATTAAAGATAGGTGGGGGGTGCTCGACCAAATGTCATTCGAAACGTCATGCAATTGGCAGTCAGCTGAAAAAAAGTTCAAAATGGCGGATTCAAGATGGCCGCCATACAAACTTCTTCGGTGTCTATCTCGGAAAGTATAAAGGATGGAAGAGTAGTTTCTTGACAAGAAGTGATCAGCACCCGAAGGTCTATTTGACAGATAAAAATCCAATATGGTGGAATTTTTTTTTTCATAGAAAATGTATGGGGAATTTTAAAGCGATTCTTTATAGGCGGGAAGACAGCACGCGGGCCACATGTGGCCCGCGCCCTCACGCGCCCTACTAGTTTTATTTATATGTATAGTATTTCAAACAAAACACAGTTCATTTCTTATCTAATTGTTTAACAATATAATGAACTGTGTACGCATTTTTGAGCAGTGCTTTTGGTAGGTAGGTACGTTTTAAGTCAGCTTACTTTTGTGCTGCACTCCGAGTAAAAATTCCATTATTTACTTTTTCCAGAACATCCGAACATAAAAAGGTTCTTTTAATAGTTGTAGTTTGTTTCCACGCGTTGAACGGTCGAGGGTTAATTTCTTTAGTTTTGAAGTAAAATACTAATTGAACTAATAATTGCGAGCGTCAAAGCGGGGGTGAAGGACGTATTATAACTTTGTAACGCGGCGCGGCAAAATTGTTATTCATTGCGTTTACGTAATGGATCAGTACAAAGTTTCCTAATTGCTTCTGAATATGCAAGAGAGCTTAACGCGCACTGCAGTATCTCTATTGAATACATGCACTTACAAAAAGATGTAATAAGTAAAGCGTTTACGCACATGCTTTAATATTGATTTCCACTCATTCATATCTATAATATTTAATGTAGGTATTGTTTTTGGACATAAGTACCTGTTTTTACTTAATATCATATTAAGGTACAACAAATATTTTAATGAAATAGTGTCAAAATGTTAAGAAAACGAGAGTTACTACATTGTTCTTTCCTAAATTGTGAATAGGTCAGAAATTTATTTATAACTAAAGATTTTCTTTCCTGTAAAACTTTTGCTACAGATTCACAAATTCAGTGTAGATACGTTCAGAAAACATGTCTTTCTAGTTTATAGACTACCTATTAAATGTTATAACAATAAGTATACTGTAATGTGGAAAGGTTTTACACAGGCGTTATAATATTATTAATATATCATGAACTTTATCGTCATTTATTACTTATACGAAATTAATTACTTACGAAAGGAAACAAGATAATAAAAGCCTCTCCTTTGTTTTCACATAAATTTATACACACTGAAGCGGCTTTGGCGAAATTTTGATGAAAATTAGACTTTAATTAATATTAAGCACCCATATCGTATTAGTACTTAGTACTTACTTATTATTCGGAAAGAAGAAAAACGAGGTACGTTTCTGCATGAAATCACTGTTATTTTTGTCTTGTGTTGGGGCGAAACTCAGATCACTTTATTGATCTGAGGAGCGAAAATATTGTCTTGTGTTGGGACCTACCTATTGGACCTGGGAACGGTAGTAATATTATTTGCGTTTTAAAAATGAAATAAAATATTGAGTGGGGTATCATAATATGAAAGGATGTTAAAAGTGTATTCTAAAACCGATTATCATTTATTTTTATGCTTGATAGTTTTCGTTTTATTGGGCAAACTGGCGAAAAAAATACCGTTTCCCCTCTTATCTCCGAAGTTTACCAATCGAAAAATCTGAAATCAATATGATTATAAGGAATGAATTTTACGGGTAAAATAAAATAATTTCTTCCAATTAACCTAAAAAAAAAAAACAAGTTAAGTTTGCGGTTCGGTAAGAAAAGTAATTTTTATGGTTTTTCTTTATCTATAGTACTACGGAACCATCAGTGCGCGAACCCGACTCGCACGTGAACAATTAGTTTTGTGTATAGAATTGCATCTATCCTCATATAATATGCAATCACTTGAATGATGTACATCCTTGTCATAGTCGATAACGTCATTTTGTGGGCGTCGAGGAAACATTTTATATTCAGCATCGTATAATAACATTAACAGCTACGTGCAAAAATATTTTACGATTCGTTCACGTCATAATAATTATTAGGCTTTTTAGTTTTTACTATAAATCACAAGGTAATCAACTCTTTTACTAGCTTGCAAATTGCGGATGGTCGTGGATTTCTATTATTTCTACTACTAGCAAATTACGAATGGTTGTTGGTTTTTATTACTTCGATTATTATTATTGAAGCTAATAAAATTATGAAGAGATTCGCAAACATTATCTAGTACAGACGTTGATTGAATGTTGAGGGTCTCCCAAATCCTTGAAAAGGTGGGAGTAAGACAACCGCAGATATTAATCTTTAATTTAATAGATCTGCCACTGACAAAGTAACTAGGTTGTTCCGTGGGGAAAATCATTTGCGCTTCCAATTTCTAAAATCCCATGTTGACTAAAATATTTTGCAGGTGCGAGTTGCAAATGGAATTTCTCCCGTTACTCTTTGATACGAAATTTTGTTGGTTTTCGGATGTTTCCTATTTTTTTTCTAAACATTTAAAAATACTGACGTGATGTTTTGAAAGGATTTTCCTGTTTTTATTATTCGGCATAACATTTTATTATCTTTTCGTTCAGTTCAGTTCTGGTATTCAGTTTCTTTTGTTTTATCTGGGCAAAATGCTTTTTGATATTATAACCTTACTTTTACAAGCTTTTATTAACTTGCACGTTTTGTTCGGGTGGAATTTTGTAACTCAATTTTGGATTACATTTTAAAAACCGATTGAGCTGTAATTTTGTACTACTCATATTTTTTAATATGAACACAAAAGCAGCAAGTAGCAAGTAGAAAGATAGAGTCGGAGTGGATGTTTTGAAAAATAAATTTACGATATCTGTACGAAAAATATTTTCGAAACCAAAAGCCAACCGCTAGGTGTTCAAGTATATATTATAACATTGTAACTGATTCGATTTTACAAGTATGTCACATATCCGCATTACAAATAATTTTAGGCACAGTGGATAGCTTTTAGGTTGGAACCTTGAGCTTGACTTGAGATCGTGACTGTATGTCTGTGTATACATAATATGTTTATTTAAATGGACATGACGAATTAAAGCCCGCTTTATTTCTGTCATTTCAATTCAGAGATGTTTGTGCAAGTTATTTTTTATTGCGCTTCTGTTTGTTTTATCGAGGCTCTTTTAAACACGATGGGATCTATGAGCAAATCTGAAAACGTATTCCCATGAAATTCACATCAAAATTGTGCTTTACTGTATTGATATACCTACATTAAAATCTACTGTACTTTGTAGCTACAAGTTTTCAGCATACGTTAGCAACTTTGCGTGGAGCTATAAATTATATGCTTAAATTTTGTAAATTATATATGGTAGGTAAGTACGAAATTCTACAATATGTAAATCTTAACTTTTTGTAGCTCTCCTGAAGTATGCTTGGAAAAGCAGCGAGTGTCCTAGTGGACGCTCACGCAGTGATCTGTTCGTTTGTCTCCTTAGCCATTAAATTTCCCATAGATAAGAAAACCACCAACCAAGATCAAAATTCCAACGTTCGCGACTCTAGAAAAATGATCACGGCTCCGCCTTCTGCAATGAACGACAGCGTTTTTTATTAGATGCTATCGTAAGCTTTAACAAAACATTGAAAATGTGAAATTAACTCGATCTTCCACCTCGAACTTACTCTCGCGGTACGTACTATCATACTGTATCAACTGTGAAAAATAAACAAAATAAAATTTTGAAACGAAAATAGCTCAACGTAATGCAGTTCAAAGACAAACCACGTTTTGTGTAACACTTTAAAAAGCTAGGCGTTTTTCTGCGAAGCACCTTTGACCTCAATTGCCTTATAGTTCGCATGTTTATTAGCACAAGAATGAAATAAAACAGAATCACGCCAAACTTTGTTTTCTTACTCGTAAGATTACAATTGAAAAAATATTACTTTTAGCATGACGTCATAAGTGAATTAAGTATTGCCTACCCTTACACTTATGCCTATCTACGTCCTTCTCTAGCCAGTAGTGAGTAGAAGATAGATTCAGTTGACAATAAATGATAATGCCAAGCCAATGAGAAGATCTTTGTGCTGTAAAAATGATTAAAGAAAATGATAACAAATCACACTTCTTGGATAATAGCTATCTTATTGATTTTAAATTTAATAAGACGATCTAAAATATTATATATGAGCACAAGAATTGTCCCTCCACTAAGTCTTACTAATCTGGAGCAGGAATCGGTTCGGTAAGTCAGGAAGCACAACAAACAGCGCTCCGTAATCCCAAGGAAGACAGAGTGATCTTCAATAGGAATATCGCAAGCTCGCAAGGCTGAATGCTTCGCTTGGATTATAGCGAGCACCACCGAGTAGAAAGGCGAGCGCAAACCCAACACCCGTATTAAACGACAACAAGCATGCACATGAATATCGTTTATATTTCTCTAAGCTGATGATATTGTAATATATTACAATGCGTTTTTGAATTCAGAAATAATACTTTTTAAACGGTCACTAACCTATACTTGAAACTGATATTTGAAACCGAATCTCTAATCATTTTTGAGTCATTCACTGTCATAGTTTCTTCCTGAAGAAATCAGACACACACCTAAAACTGATACCGCCGCTTTGGTTGACTAACAACATGCAGGAATAGTGTGTCCTAAGCAGACTTATGAACAGTTTTGAATTAGTTGGTGTGAAAAAATATTGCTTATTTTCATCTAATATATTAACAGGGTGATTTCTTATCAAATTTATAGAGTAGGTAGAGCCTCATGCAAAGACACACTTTTGTTAGAGAGTTTGTATGTATACGTTACTCCTTCATCCCCCAACCACCCAATACATAATTTTACCGCGTAGCGCAACTAATGAGCCGATTTAATTGAATTTTGGAAGACCAATATTTTATACCAATTCATAAATAGAAAACGAAAAATAAAGTTGATATTAATGAAGTGACTATTTTAGGGAACAAACAGACATAAAAGTAGACTGCAACAACAACGCAACACATTAAAATGCTGTACCTACTTAAAGTGATCATTGCCTGCACTCTGGAAATACCTAATGCAAACAATAAAAAGAAAGCTCCATTGCTAGTTCAACGGAATAAAACGATTCCACACTCGTTTTCTAGCAAAGGAGGTAAAAACAACACAGCTTAAACCGTTGAAGTGTTTCTAGGTATTCTTGAATGGAGATTTCGCACATTTACAACCAAAACACGTAAACGTTCGCCGTAAAAGAACTCTTTACGTACGACGTTTAGGTAAGTGATAATAATTCGAGTTACAAACGGCGGCGGTTGAATCTCGAAACAACACACGCCGCTTCTAAATCCCGTCGGGGCAGAAGTGCTCTTAAGCTGAATTCTCTCACATTTTCAACCAAAAACCCAAGAACACACTCCAAGCTTTGCTCGTCTGCTGAAATACGGAACGCTCTTGACTTCTTTTTTGGAATTAAGCCGTGTGTACACAAACCGACACTCTTTTTGAATGGAGCTAGAATATGGCTAGAATAAAGCCCTTTTAAAGTTAAACGATATGGTGAAATTCGCGTGATTTCCGCTAGACTTGCAAACAAGAGCTGGAATTTACCATTTGGTCAGTTTTGAGGAACGAGTTTCAGTGTTATTTTCTCTAGTTTACTGTTAAGGGGTTGTGTTGAAAAGGATATAAAATGTAGCGTCAAACACGTCTTGATATTGGATGAAGAATTTTTCTAACATTTGCGTTTGTTTAGGTATTTTTTTTAATGTTTTGACGACAATTTACTTACTATGGTGCAATGGAATGCACTTTTGGAGGTCCTAAGTTCGATTCTCAGCACAGGCTAGTTGAGAATTTTATTCTGATCTACTTGTAAATTGTGTTTCGTAAGATAATTCTAAAGGCGAATATGTTAAAAAAGGTAATTATAATGGTATGATATAATATTTTTTTTTAAATTCAACCTCACAAATCATAATTTAGAAACAATGAGCCTTCCTAAATCCTCATCTTGCGTCTGGCGGTAGATCGTAAAGGTTTTGAGCTAGTATTTGGCTCATTTTCAACCAAAATGCGCGATTCTCAAGCACTTTCTGGCCCGTAATCCATGCAGGGTGTGCCGTGGATCCGTCTTTTAAATGAATTTATAACAGAATTTGCGGATGAATTTTGAATTTGTAGCTGCCTACAATTACTATACCTATGGCACTACATACGTCAGCATCGCATGCAGAGCACCGCACGTCGTTAACGTTTACCATTCGCCGATCGCCTTCAACTGCCAAAAATTTATCCCGCAATGTAAGCTGCGGCAAACAGGTTTATGAAAAGGTATAGTTTTGATTTTAAATCAGTTATTGTGTAACCAATTATGATATTGTAGATATCTTTTATTGCCTCATACAGGTAGTTAGTTATTAGAGATGGGTCAAGTACTCGGCAAATGACTCCGTTTCGAAGAATATATCAAGTTAGTAAGGCTATCAGGTCATATTGAATATATCAAGTTAGTAAGGCTATCAGGTCATATTACTATTTCATAATACTGAAAATCCTATACTTGATAGAGATTTTGGTAAGAAATGTATTGAATTATGCAATATTTTTCATATTATATCTTTGCACATCGATCTTACTTTCAAGTGCATTAGGAGTTTAGGATCTATATTAAAAACTCAATCGAGCTATAAGCCCGGGTAATTCGGTTTGACAAAAGTAAACGGTTACTCGGAATATCAAGTACTCGGGCCATCTCTATTAATAACCTTAATTATACGAGTGCATAATATCACAGAAAGATTCCAGAACGAAACATACTTAGTTTTTTTGTGTCGAGCCTCGATATAACAATCAACAATCAACGTTTTTAATCTTTTATATGGGCCATAATCGTTCGTCAATTGACAATAAATCTAGTCTTCCCATTACGTATAGGCCATTTGGGAGGATTAATGTTTTTGTTCAACCTCAAGGGAGGTATAATTCAAAGTTCGCGATCGCGTCGTTGCGATCAAATTGAATTGTCGATAGTTTTTCTTGGAAAAATATATTACTTCAAAATAATAATACCGGAGTTTGCTTTTTAGTTTTAGGGTTCCATACCAAAATGGTAAAAATGGAACCTTATTCCGTCTGGACTTTCTCCGTCCGTTCGTCCGTCTGTCACATTCGATTATTTCCGAGTTGAATTTTGGATCAGTTAAAGGTAATAATGACCCAACGTCATTGGCCGGGGTTTTTTTTTTATGAAACTTGCCTTCCTACTGTAGTTAAGTTACTTTAATGAGTACTATAATTATAAGGAAGTTCATCAATCATAATGAAAAAAATTCAGTCACTAAAGAGTGTTTCATTGATTGAGTAACTAGTACTAAGTAGTGTGTATAGGTTTTACCAGTGTTCTCTATCAAAGTCCCTCTTTTTTTTCTTAAACTTTTTTTATTTTTTACAGTGCTTTTTTTTCTTTTTCTTAAAAAAATATCTTTAACGGATACAGTCTCTATCTGAGAGCGATATACAAAAAATCTAAGAGCACTGTTTGAGAATATGGCGCAAGTTGTTAAGTTGAACATAAGCTTTTATTCGTTTCTTGTAATGCATTGTAAGTGTAAACGTTTCTTGTACTGCGAGAATCCTATTCTATCCTACTAATATTATAAACGTGAAAGTTTGTAATAATGTGTGGATGTATGTTTGTTACTCTTTCACGAAAAAACTACTGAATGGATTTTGATGAAACTTTACAACAATATAGCTTACACATCAGAATAACACATAGGCTATTATTTATAAAGATATAGTGTGAATTATCCAAAATATATAACGATAAGTGTCACGTAAATAGGATAAAATTGCAATCTGCAACCTTTACTGACGTACGCCGCGAAAACCGTTGGAGTTACACGTATATAATGTATGATGGAAATGTTTATCTTAAATAGTTCTACAAAAAAGCCCGCGATAGCATATATCCAACTCTCATGTGTAAGCCATTATCGCCAAAATAGTGAACCCCGAGTGCCCGATACTAGGCGTTCCGGCGCGGCCGGGCGACTGCGGGCGGGACGGGGAAGCGGCATTTATGAATGCGCGAAAAAATAAATACTTACTACCATCATTATTACAATTTTCCATCACCATCATCTTTTTTTTAAACCACGGCGCGGCAATATAGCCTAAAGATAGTTAGATAGCTCTGATGACAAACATCCACTAAAAAGGATTTTTAAAAATCTCGAAATTCACGCGGGCGAAGCCGCGGGCAAAAGCTAGTAATGAATAAAATTAAAAACATCAGCAATGTAAGTTTTCATTCATTAACAATTGTATATCTTTCGATTCAATTGAACACAATGATATTATGTTACAAACCGCTCCCAATTTTGTAAGGGTTGTAACAATCGTATTTAATTCAATTTTACTAAAGTAATTAAATTAATATATTAAATAAAGCCTGCTTATTGAAAGTAACCACGAACAAGAATATTGTCAGGCGAGCAATATATATACAAGAATTGCTCGTTTAAAGGTATCAGATAAGATTAGGTGCTGCTTCATGGCCACCGATATGAATCTAAAGATGAGCCCACCTGAACATTTTACCGTAAAATCTCTTCATTTCAGAAAAAAGTAGCGCCATCTGACATACGCCGTAATATGGTGGCCTAATAAAGTGTGACGTGTACCGCGGTTCATAAACACTGCCCTCGGCTTACTACTGATGCAGTTGGTGTCAAAACAAACATTTGACACCAGTGGCGACATCCTTTCATGCGGTCCACCAATGTACGAGTATATGCCTTTTTTCATGATCGAATTATGTCATGATCGTGCTTGAAGTATCATTAAGCTTATAATCCACTTGATAGGATTCTAGGGTTACTCTTTTTTATAATGGAACCCTTATTCAGTTAACGGTCCTTGCTGATAAAATGTTGTGATAACGAAACAGATCTTACATTAAATGCTTGTAATGGAATGGAACCCAAAATATAACTCGCACTCAACTGTTTCCAAAAGTTTATCAGACAATCCGCAGAGCTAAGCAGCACCAAAACAACCAACGTCAAAGCCCAATTAAAATTATTTATCAAGACAAGAAAGCCTCAAATTAACCGATTACGGCCTCGGATTAAAATCACAACGATTCGGCGGCCATAAAATTTAATTTATTGTGTGAAGCCGCAAAGCAAAGATAAAGGATTAAAAATTAATTACAAGTTCTGAACAGCTCTTAGGCCGCGATAAAAAGTTTATACATTAAGCCATTATAAGTTTGTTTGCGAGAATCCATCAGATTGTTCGAAGAATTTGCTGAGTTTACTGTTTTGTTTTATGGTCTTGCAAATTGGTTGTTCACAAGCGTATCTCGAGATTTTAATATAAACACTGCGATACTAACATATTGTATTATGAATAATTTTGTATTTAAAGCTTGGTTTTACTGGAACAATTTTTTGAAGCAAAAAAAAAATTAAGAGAAATTATCCATTAGTCACAAGTAAATACCATGGGTTTTATAAATGTGTGTTTTGTTAAATTAAAGTCATAAGAAAGATTCATTAACTCAGTTCATTAGTTAAGTTCAGTAAAAATTAAAGAAATCCGCATCACTTCAGTTTTTTTTATGATCGAGCTTTTACTTTGTATGTCTTCATCAATCAAATTTAAAATAGGTCTAAAAAATCGGGGAATCGATCCCGTTAAAATAAGTGAACCCAATTAGACAAAATTTGTAAAATGTTGTGAAATGGCACAATTCGTTGAAAAATGAGATTGATTTTGCTGCTATTAATGACTAACTACCTGATGGTGGTAGAAGAGGGCACTCACCTCTAACCTCTGTTATTAACACCAGGTATTCAATCAGTTAGACAAATATTATAACTAACAACATAATAATAATTCTTAAAACATTTGATTCACCGTGACTAGAATTAATTACCATTTGATTAAGTACCACGCCGACGAGTTGAAATATCACTTCATGTTAAATGATTGACATGAATCTTTATATTGATTAATTAATTCAAATGGACATTCCCACCTACATATTTACCATTTGTTATGTCACATCATTAATGATATCATCGTCGTCGTCGGTCGTCAGTCTTCATTACTGAAGGTCGTGTCCGCACTGCAGTTCCTTTGTCATGATCTTAACTATGTCCCTCCATCCATTTCTGTCTTCAGCTTTTCTAATGGCTGTTGCGAGAGAAAGCCCCGTGAGCGACTTCACTTGGTCAGACCAGCGGCTAGGCGATCGGCCGCGTGGTCTTTTCCCCTCCACCTTACCCACAACAATAAGCTTATCTAAGTTATCTGGAAGGCGACGGGCAATATGACCAAAATAACTTAGTATCCTCTGGTAACATATTGTTGAAAGTCTGGTACTGACGCGAAGTTGCTTGAGGATCGAGCTGTTTGTCCGTTTAGCTGTCCACGGTATGCGAAGCATCCTCCTCCAACACCACATCTCAAAGGCATCTATCCTTTTCCTGTCAGCTGCCCGGATTGTCCACGCTTCGGAGCCATAGAGGAAGATAGAGAAGACCAGGGTTCTGACCAGCCTCATCTTGGTATTGTTAGATACCTTTCGGCTTTGCCAGATTTTTATCAGCTTGGTCATTGCACCCTTAGATATTTGTATGCGTCTTCTGATTTCCTGTTCACTTCCCCCCTGATCCGACAGCAATGACCCGAGATAGACGAACTCCTTCACAAATTCCAGGTCTGAGAGTTCTCCGGATCTTGACAGTTGGCCCGTCCTATCGATAAGCATGACTTTTGTCTTTGACCTGTTTATGCTAAGTCCAACCAACTCACTCTCAGCCTCCAGTCTTCGGAACAGTTGTGCAAGCTCTTTTTCTGATGATGCAAAGAGCGTGGTGTCATCGGCATAACGCAAGTTGCTGATCTTCACGCCTCCGATGGAAATTCCTCCCTCCCATGCTTCCAGGGTTTTTCTCATGATGTATTCCCCATAAATATTAAAGAGAATAGGAGAGAGGATACATCCTTGCCTCACGCCTCTTGCCGGTTTAAACGGCCCAGAGATCACATCATTGATTCGCACCACGGATTCGCCTTCTGAGTATAGGTTCTTGATCAACTTAATGAGGTGCTGAGGGACGCCCATTTCCCGTAATATATTCCACAGACAGTGCCATCTTACGCAATTAAATGCTTTTGAGTAGTCAATGAAGCACATGAACATTGGAACATTGAACTCCCGGCTCTTTTCTATTATTTGCCTCACATTCACAATTTGTTCTCTCGTGCCTCGCCCCTTGACAAATCCCGCTTGTTCACTTGGTATTTGCCATTGTAAAAAGGACTGAAGTCTTCCATTAATTACATACAGCATTATTTTGCTAGCGTGGGATATAAGTGCTACCGTACGATAGTTTCCACATGTTCTTGTAGATCCTTTCTTGTGGATCGGAACAACCAAAGATTTTTTCCAGTCTGCGGGCCATATTCCGGTTTTCCATATAAGATTGCACAGATCCACCATCAGCTTAACACCTCGATCTCCTAGGTGTTTAAGCTCCTCCGCAAAAATATTGTCTCCGCCGGCGGCTTTATTGGTCTTCAGTTTGTTTATTGCACCCCTTATTTCAGATTCAAGAATCTCGGGTTCCTCTAGTAAGTCTTCTTCCACTTGATCTAGTGTATCCATGGAGTACGATGTTTGATGAGCGTACAGACCCTCACAGTATGATCTCCACCTTTCTGTGACTTGATCAACTTCGGTCAGCAATGTACCCCCATCATTTTCAATAGCCCAGGTTCTTGGCTTTAGCTCTCTTGTTATTCTTTTTATTTTCAGAAACAAGTCCCTTGTCTGAAAATTCTGTGCGTGGTCTTCAATATCCTGACAGATGGAATTAAGATAGTCATTATAGTCCCTGCGACACAAGCGTTGAACAGTCGCTGATAGGACTTGATACTTTTCATTATCAGCGTCAACCTTGCCTTTAAGCAGTTCCTTCCGTTCTTTAATGACCTTCCAGGTTTCCTCTGTAATCCATTCCATCTTGGGAGCATCTGCCATCACCCTCTGGCTCTCCTTTCGTGATGAGAGTATTACCTCTTTGAAATTGTTCCAGTTACGGTCCACGTCAATATTGCAGTCAATGTCGAGGTTTGATACATTCTTGTCCACACATTGACTAAATACCACCAATTCACGTCGGTCAGGTCTTTTCTGTGGTTTCTGGGTTACTCGTGAGCACTTCTTCAACTTCAGCGCCATGTCCGCTACCAGCAATTTGTGATCACTCCCACAATCTGCTCCAGGATAGGTTTTAGTATTACTAATGCAAGATCTCCACCTCTTAGCAATTGCGATGTAATCTATTTGGTTACGTGCTCTATCTCCCGGCATCACCCATGTATATAGTCTCCTCGGGTGATGTTTAAAACAGGTGTTCATGATTGCTAGGGAGTTCTCAGTGCAGAACTGTAGCCACATTTCACCCCTTTCATTTCTTTCCCCAAGTCCGTACCTGCCCACCACTTCTCTGAGATGCTCATCATTTGCGGTGTCTCCAACTTTGGCATTTAGATCACCAATTACTAGCGTTATATCTCTGGACGCTAGGTTTCTTAGGGTATCGTCTAACTGATTATAGAACTCCTCGATATCTGCCTCTGTTGACGCTGTTGTGGGTGCGTACACGACTACAAAATTGACACGACACGGTCTTGTGTTAACCTTTAGAGTTATTATTCGGTCACTCACAGGGTTGTATCCCAAAACTGATCTTTTAATTTCTGGCGACACGGATACTGCAACTTCATTCTTACT
The DNA here is from genome assembly GCA_963855885.1 of Coenonympha glycerion. Classification (NCBI taxonomy): domain Eukaryota; kingdom Metazoa; phylum Arthropoda; class Insecta; order Lepidoptera; family Nymphalidae; genus Coenonympha; species Coenonympha glycerion. Next base: position 5,337,022 of record OY979632.1, read on the forward strand.
TTCATTCTCGGGTCCGGAGAAATAGACAGTGTATCCATTTGGGGTCGAATAAAAACCGGAGCCTCTCATATGGGTCTCGGTAAGCCCTAGTACTTGTAAATGATACTGCTGTTGCTCTTTATCTATAATCTCCTTCTTCCCTGGCTGAATCATTCCTCGAACATTCCAGGTTCCTATTCTAACTTTCCTACGTAGCTGTGCGCGATGACCAGATGGTAAGTCACCAGTAGCATTCTGTTCACACTGCGCCTGGTGAGTCGCCACAGTGTGCCCAGTAGCATATTTCACACCATGCGACCTGGGCTCGACATGGCGCCGGAGTACCGGGTCGCATATGTTCGCTCTTTTCCTTTTGTCAACTTTCATGCGGATTTCATGGGAGAATAGTGCAGTGGTTTCCCGTTGCCTTCTGCACCAGTCCTTTCAGGAGTCATTTAGAACTCCACGGCCGCTGCAGCCTCTTCCACTCGGTTGCCCAAGTGGGTTGAAATGGATATACCGCCATTGGTCGGTCGCCAGAGCCTCGTCTGTTGTCTGGCAGGGGGCACCGCGTGCAGGTGAGGTTGACGCTTGGGGCCGACTAGATGTTATTGTCGCTCTCCCCCTTACCCCCCAATTCATTGATATTGAATATCTCCCCCTTACCCCCCAATTAATGATATCAATTCGTTTTAAATTCTGTTCTTGGAACACTTTCAATTTTTAATACACACGCAATTAAACCTTAATGATGTCAAGTAACTTTTTAAAAAATAAGATTATTCCGTTCAGATTTGTGGCCCGAAGAAGTCAAAAACCATTTCCTCTTTAATACAAAAAATAAGAGCTCAAGTACATATTTTTATAGACACAAAATGCTTAACACTTACTCTTCCCTTATGTAGGGCTTGCGCTCACTACTGTCTTTTTCCACGATGGACCCGCTGACGGGAGCACGGGATTCACTATCCTATTTACCGCGCTCCCGCCAGCTCCCAACATCATCGTGGTCATCTAAAAGGCCCATTAGGTACACGCCACCTCCTGGGGCCGTACCACCAACTCTTATAGCAGTATTATTGTAATATTGTTTTAAAATTTTCATATTGGCGTTGTATGAAAATGTCAAAACAATGTTACAATAATACTGCTTTAAGAGATGGTGGTAGGCCCCCTGGTCTGAGATCAAGAACATACTGCGATTATGGGTGCTATGGACTATGACAAAAATAAACTTTTAGTGTGCGCTTAGATCATCTACGTAAAATAGTATTCCAGAAAACTTTGCTTTTTGCCTATACTGGAACTTTAAAAACAATATTAATTGTATACTAATAAGTATAAAACTCATTTTAAAAAATAGTTTCAATTTCTTTTCTTTCTATATATCCGTCAGTAACTTCAGATACTTGTAACCTATTTCTTGGGAAGGCCTGGCAATGGCATGTTAGTTTAGTTTAGTGTGACGACATGGCAACCAGAGGGGGCGGCCATTAATTACAGCTGCCCGGTTGAGGCCCTATAAATTTTGCAGCGGTTAATTTTACCGGCTAAATTCAGTATGTATTACGTTTGCATGCATGTTCATTAAGAGGTTGTAATTTTACTAAAAACATGTTCAACATGTTTAATTTAATAAACATTTGAGTGTTTATTCGAATAAACAAAATTCATACCAGTGAATACTTAATCAATGTTGCGTTTTATGATAATGTGTAGATGAATATGTGACTATACAACGTGTAGATTAATTACCCTAATTAGCCGAAAGCTTAAAGTAGGGAACGATGTATGATGCATGAAAAAATATCACAAGAAATGTAGCTCATAAAAAATGTACCATAAATTTTAAGTGACATCCCTGAAAACAGCTGATTCAATGTCAGTGAACTGGGAATAATGATAATGATATGAGGTTTGTTGATTTCACAGGTAGTGTTGCTAAATTTTATTTTTCTAAATGAAATAAGAATTTTTGTATTGTAAATAAAATAAAATAATTGAGACTCATTATCACGTTCATATTATGTTTCTAGGATCAAGTTAAAAGGGTAGCTGCGGGCCCTCTATGCGAATTAACCGACACCTTGTATAGGTATACCTGAAATAAAGAGTCGGAACCCGCGCGGCAATGAAATAGGAAAACAAGGCATCTATTGGTATCTCTGTCACACTTACGGGCTTTACGATAAGCCTGCAGGCCAACCAGCGATTTTTTATTGCCCCGCGGGTAGCAACTGTTTGCTACCCATAGATATAGCTCATGCCCGACCATAATTTGCCCAGGTGAAGCCGTGAGAATTAAAAGAAGCCCTTCTTTATCCCTTGTCTACAGTTCAAAGGAAACCTCTGTGAGATTTTTAGTTCCACTACAATCTAAGTAGATGATAAATAGTTGTAATTTCTTATTTACATACTGTAGCCACACCATTACATCGCTCTTAACAGTCGGCGTACATTGCCAAGGCAGAACCCTCGTAAATATCTAGGTATACTTAAAAATATAAATAAAAAAGCTGCAAAATCTTATAGGTTCCTTCCCGTTCAAAAACAATTTTCAATTTTACATGAAAACTTTTCTATGCACGTTGGCCAAATAGTACATGAAATACTGTTGATCTGGTTGCCAATTATTGATATTTTGCATGCCTGCTGCCAACCTGGCACCGCCACAACGGTTTGCTGATATTAAATTCAAAGTATCACTTTTATGTTCTGATTGGAATAAAATATTTGACAGTAACACGGTGCAAGTGTTTTAGGTATCTTTTTGTGACTTTTTTTTCAGTAAGCAAACCTTTAATTTAATCTTGGATTATATTATTATAGTTGGAACTGTAATGACGCGGCTGTATGCGCTGCTCTGTTGGCCGGCCGAGATCTTGTGCGTCCCATACCGCCAAATTGTCCGTCGTGGAAACAGATAATTGAACAATTTCGGTAGGTGAAAGCCCTAGATAGAACCTCTGTTGACCGTTACAAAAGAAAATAGTTTAGGGATTATTCATCTGTAATAAAAAGTTTTTTTTTTTTTAATATTGATTTAATCATTTATTTAATGAATTATTTTATATTTTTGTACTTTCATTCTGTAGTATGTTCATAGTTCACACAGCTCACACAGTTCATTTCTGTTTTCTTATTCCTAAGGCGTAGAAAATTTACCCGTTGTATAATTTTAGAATAAACTTTCACTCAACATGAAACAACTCAGGGGTCAAATCAACGTACCATTGTTCTTCTCTCATTCATTGTTCACTCTTCTTCATTAAACGTTGAAGCATTTGTCTCCGAGCACATCCTTGTCTGAATTAGCTCTCGTTTATTTAATACTTGTGAAAACTCCGACATTTGCAGGGAGGTGAAATACGCAGTTTTTACTTTTGCATAAGTACAGGACCGCTTGGACAAGTATTTTTAATTTTAGGATGTAAAGAGTATCTACTAACGAATTTGCTTCAAGGCAACGTTTTTTGTGTTTTGATAGGTAAGAGCGCTAGAAGTAAACATTTTACGAGCAACATATGAGTGGTCAATGGATGCCATTATCTGTATTTCTAGTATATTTCTTCATTAATTAACTAGCATTTAGTAAAATATTCGATGTCAAATAAACGGCTAGTGGTGACATGATATCTAAGACAGTGTTTAGTACATATTTCTCAATACGGCAACAGTATTTACACTATCATCAATATTAATAACTTTTTGTACCCAGATTTTTTTTATCGAAAATTTGACATAAGCTTAAAAAAGTAATCCGTCGAAGTATAGATTCCATATTTTGAGGATATATTGCTATTATTTTACCCTATAAATAATGTAAGTTTCATAAAGGCACATCGTGTTATAATGTGAAACCAAAGCCCAAACTTCGATGATCAATCTCCTTTCTATCTCTGGTAAGACAAATCTGGATAGGATAGATAGCTTATTTAATTTTGATCGCAATTCACTCATATATGACGAGTTGCTCATTGAATACTTGTGGCAATCAAGGGGAGGCCGGGGTGAAATAACAATCTCAAAAGTCATTTTATTACGTGCTATCTCACTTCTTATCAGGGCATTCAAGCTTTTTCACTAACCAACTTTAAAAATGGGGGTTTTTGTACCTTTTCTACTACGAATATTCTAGCGAAGTGATTGAATATGAGCTTTCTATCGATATAGAGTAAATCTTGTTAAATCTTTATTAAACCGAAATAAGAAGTAAATCCACTTTTTTCTTAAGTTTGCAATGCAACCTATTTTACAAAAGGTACGAATTTTGAATTGATTAAATACAGACATAGCATAACTAAAATCTAGAAAGTAATCTTTTCAAATATGTTTTCGCTTTGATATTCAAATATTCCTCACAAGATTCAGATAAAGTATACAAAGCCGTCAAATATTCCTCACGAGATTCGGATACATAAAGTACACAAAGCCGAAAAAGTTTCAACCCTCAAAGTTACGAGTACGTTTACATCGATCTAAACAAAACAGGGAAAACAATAGACTCCTAAAAGTTTGCATTTACGTGTTACTCTTTATTGCGAGCTTTTATTTTATTTCCGAATTGATTTCGTCGACTTCTGTCTTTCTTTTCGTTGATTTTTAGCGTAAATATGTACTTTATATTTTTTATTCAATTCGTGCGTGCTTAGAACTAGCTTGTACGATTATTTGTTAGAGTTACAACCAAAAAAGAAAGCGTTTGTTTTTGAGAAAAACCCAAGGAAAACGCTTTCTTTTTGGTTGTAATTTGTGGAAATTGTGAACAGTGTGGTATAAGAAAAAAATTTCCTCGGGTAGACGTTCGGAATTTCAACAATTTTATACTTATCGACGGTATAATAAAGAAATATAAATAAGATCTCTTAGCACATGACTCTAACTCAAAAACTAAGTATTTAATCCTTATTTTGCGGAAAGATTTGTTTACGTAAATAAATCAACAGTCTTCACTCCAGTACCAACAAACTGTACTTAAAAATGAGAACACAATTTTCAACGTAACAAAAGTAGTTAGTACGTATTGGCGTGTTTGTCGATAAATCACCATACGTTGCAGTGCACAAGTACAAGAAACTGCAATATTGACGGATTTACAAGCCATGTATACGAGAAAGCCAGGCTTTAGTTCAGAAAATCCTAATCCTAATAATATTATAAAGGCGAAAGTTTGTGTGTGTGTTTGTTACTCCTTCACGGCTTAACTACTGAACCGATTTAGCTGAAATTTGGAACATAGGTAGCTTATAACCCGGATTAAAACATAGGCTACTTTTTATCCCGGAAAAATCCGTAGTTCCCGTGGGATACTCAAAATACCAACATTTCTAGAGCAATCTATAGCTACATCTATAGATAGATTGTTCAAGCGAACTTGCTTGAAAGCATGTTTAAAGGTTGGAATAGGGAACGATAACGGGAAAATGACGTTTCCCTTAGGATTCATGAAAAATCGAATTTGACGCGGGCGGGGCCGCGGGCAAAAGCTGAATCTATTATCATTATAAATGTGAAAATGGCCACTATGTAGGTTCTGAACATAGCACTGTACGCATTTAACAAGTGTGTTTTAGTTGAACAAGGGGATATGGGATAGTAATGCTATAAATAATACATAATGCTATAAATGTGAAAATGGGTACCCGTATTATAGATTTATAGGTTCCGACATTACAACTGTTTCGCTATTAGCATTTTGTGGTTTAGTTGAGCAATGAGATACAGGTTAATAATATTATAACTATGAAAACGGGTACCTATATGATATAGGTTCTGAACTAACATCTGTTTCCTTACTGACAATGTATGATTTAGTTGAGCTGTGGGATATGGTATAGTAATGGGGTCTTACACTACTTTTGAATTTGATAAAAAATATTACTTTATTATAAACTAGGATAAAAATAATAACGTGCAGTGAAAGAAATATTAAAATCCAACGAAGATTTACAAAGTTACAGGCGTTTAAACTTTGGAGTGGGGGGATCTTCTATCCCTTTCTCGCAAAACGAAAATTTGTATGAAGCTGCACGAAGCTACTATGGCATTGGTACTTTGTGACGTCACAATTTCATGTTGCCATCTCTGTCTAATCACAAATCTTTAAATGCTTATAACTTTTTTGTTATTTGATCGATTTAATTAGTTCTTTCAGTGCACGTCATTATTTTAATTCTACTTTATAATAAAGTAATAAAAAAATTGGAGTCAAATACCCTATTAGTAATGCTATAAATGTGGAAACCCATAAAGATCCTGAAAGTACAATTGTTTCGCTATTTATAATGTATGTTTTGGTTAAGCAATGGGATACAGGTTAATAATGCTAAAAAGGTGTTCCTGTATAGTTTCTGATATTAGAACTGTTTCGCTATTAAAAATATGTGTTTTAGTTGAGCAATAGAATATGTGATAGTAATTATGCTATAAATGTGAAAATGGATACCTATAAGGTAAAGGTTCTGAAATTATTTCACTCTTAAGCGGATACGTTGATTTTATTTTTGTCCTTCTCACTCTTATGAATACGTTGGTGGGTTAGGTTAGGTTAGGTTAGTATGCAGCGTTGCGGAAGAATATAACAGAAAAACGTTGTTTTACCTAATTACTTCAAAAACTAAGCCAGTTATTTAAATGTCGTTCTGAGCGTTTTTGGAAATTATTTTTTACCGATACATTAAAACAAAAATTACAATTATGTCCATCATAGTTTTCGATGGAAATTAGAAAAATTGAGAATTTGGAGCAATTTTTGGGAGATTTTTTTGGCGAGAATTTTTTATCCAATCGTGTTTCTGAAGTTAGGTTAACACATATTATGCTGTTTTTTTTTCCAGAAAATCCAGGACTCCCACGGGATTTGTAAAACCCCGAAATTCACGCGGGCGAAGCCGCGGGCAAAAGCTAGTTTATTATACATGTATATTGCATACAACTTTAAACCTCTTAGAAGGGTTTTTATTATTATTATAACTGTTTGAATATCTAATAAGCTGTCAAGTTTGGTCTCGTTAAGAATTCAATCTATTTCAAGTCAAATCGTGATACAGTTACTTATATTATAATTATTTTTGGACGATCTTTTATGGATGGACACAAAAGGTCATCCTCGTCCAATTACTGAGAACGGCAACAATAATATTATCTCGCGTATTCTAATTTATGGTGTCAAATGTGTCTGTACACTGTACAGTTTTTGACGTGAGGCTTTAGACACGTTACGAGTCACGACCTAGCGAGTCATCCCACTTATGTCCAGATAAAGTCGTTGTTGCGTTAAGTTCAATTATAATTACGTTAGGGTGCCTATTACTGGCAAATAGAAATAGCACACACACACTTCATTACGTGAAATGTGAGGTGAAGTGGAGTGAACAATCACACCGAGTGTATCAGAACAATACGAGAATCGCCTAGCTGGTCATTCTTTCAAACTGTAGTGTAACTGAATCTGTAACGAATCTTTAACATTGCGATCACAATAAGAGGGATTTATAACAAAGACATTCTAAAGCTTTTCATTGTTATATTTCAGTGTAATTGTAGAGTGAAGAAGGTAAATCATCGATGCTATTGTTATCCGCGGGCAGCCATTTATGTCGATAGTTCAAGGGTAAGCGAGAACAGATTTGCTATTGTCTTCTAAGATGAAGGAGTCGTAGGCAATATATCATTAGATCCTCTAAGGTACAACGCAGAACGCAGTAATATAAGTTTGTCAATAATTATACTGACTGTCTGGTTTGTCCTACCTTAATTTTTTGACAATAACTCTTATTCACTAGCTTTAGGTACCTACCATTAGGCATCAAGTTAAGAAACTTAGCACTGGACTTTTTTTATACGTCAAATAAATAATTCTTCAATCTCGAATGATAAAACAAACTTAGCGCGGTCTTTAGCATCCGTTTATGATAAAATTCTACATATACACAGGTCTTAAGTACTATATACTTTTAAATTTTTTAAGGACTTTGGCCTTTGAGAATTGTTCACGCCGCTCCGTGGTTTTGGTTGTATCTATAGTAATTAATGTATTTAAATTTTATTTTGATTACTTTAGTTTTGCCACAATATGATGCTTGTATGATCAGCTGTGCGATTTTGCAAAAAATAAATATATAGCTTCGACGAAGTTACCCGCATCATGAGCTAGCATGCTTACCGTCAGGTACTATTAGGTATTCCGTGATTAAGACAAATAGGTAACTAAAACTGAAACAGATATTGTGAGCTTCACACAGTTCAGATATCAAAATGATAACCAATTCAGACGCATGCCAATGTCAGTTGCAGTGTATCCCACGACTTTGCATTGCAATATCATAAAACGCACTGCACTGTGCGTGTGCAGTGTGCACTGCTGCTGCACTTAGAATTAGCTTCTGCAAATTCATTTATTTTATTGCGTTTTTAGTGGTAAAGTTATATATTTATATTTTACTATAAATACCTAATAGTCCCACAAAATATTATACAATGATAGCTATATAGTGTGTATTTTTCTTTACCACTTGATTGAGTAATATATGTTATGCCCTAACGTGATCCTTATATTTTGATGATTAATTTTGTAATAAAATGCGTTTTACTGCCCGTGTGTTCTAATGAATAATTGTTCAGCAGAATTAATTGAATGATGTTGATTGCCGGTTGATTAATTGTGCTGGCTTGAATACGATAAAATATACTAAAGTATTGATTTGGATAGTGGGGTTTATTAGTACCTACTAATAACATTGTTATTTTTTACTAAAAGTTTAGTACAGTCAAATACTCAAAAATCATGAGATAACAAATGGCTGTGCGAATGTTCGGTATTAACTTTTCTATTTTAGTTTAGGTTTAAGCCAACAAACAAAATAATCACTAAATTATTAAATGAGTTTTACGTGATAAAACATGAAACCATATCTCAAACGGGTACTTAAAATTATATTTAAGATACTTATTAGTTTATTGTACCCATTATTTATATACGTCTATAAACTAATGAGTTATTGCGATATACAGACAGTTGAAAAAATGTAGGGTACAGGTGATTTTAAAGTAGGCCTTATTTAAACACTAAGGACCTATAAGTAATTTCATTTTTATCAAGAGCTATAAACCATATTTATCGATCATGAAAAAAGGCATTGAACTTGTTGGAACGTGATAAAGCCATGATTTATTGCAATGAAATATGTATCAATGGGATAGTATAATAATTATAATAACTCAATATAATATTTTCGCCCCTCATAGTAGATAAGTATAGCACTTGTATAAATGATACTTCAAGTCATTTTTGCGCAGGGCTTACGCTTATCTCAGTAACTGTTATTTTGAATTGGAAAATTCTTATTGTGATGTATTTTCCGTTTAGCTATATATGATCTATAAATAACAGCAAAACATCAATGAAAAACTTCTTCTTTCTTTTTTTTTCTTTTTTGAATCTTTCTTAAAAACGGAAAAATTAGTTCTTTGAGTGCTTTCGTTTCATGCGCTGTGTAAACATTTAAAGATTCACACATCAAATGATGTATTTCATGACATAATATAATACCTAAAATTAAATCTAAACTAAATTTATTAAAATTAAATCTATCTAAATTAAAATTAAATCTAAACTAATTTAAAAAAGTGATGATGTATTTGTATGAATCTTTTGCTTTATTTATGATGGAAATTTTGATTCTTAAAAGAAAGTCTGTGTTTACAACAATGTTACGCTTGTCTTTTAAAGTTGACCCAATATTACCTTTTTTATCAACGTGATTTTTGGCACAGTCATACTTGAACACCCGGAGAGTTTCATATAATATAGGGAGTACCTATCAGGGAAAAGTCAATGATTCGCACAATTTTTTTGTAAACTTACCCGAGTATAGCCGCGGGCAATAGCTAGTGAATAATAAACTTACACAAATATAGAGCCGTGCGCAAAGTTCCTCCAATATGTATAGATTCGCAGCACGTGCATTAAAGTTCCTGACTACAATATCATAAAAATGTATTAAAGTCCTAACACTTGGAGTTTTGTGATCCAACTTGTACCAATGAATTCATTTATAGTCAGCACCTGGAAGTGGGCAAAGTAATTTAATAAACGAGATAGTATTGCTAATCTAATTGCCTGACTCTAATTAACAATATAAAATTTATTTATATTTTATGACGATGGTTTGACTTTTAAAACCTTAAAAATACGGTCTAAACCGTATCCTACTAAGTGAATCCGAAATATCTAAATATTTACTAATTATCAGTAAATGAGCAGTAATTGCTCAGTACCTACCACAGGATGCCACAGGTAATAATTAAAGTTGTAAGTCAATATGGCACAATATATTATCTAAGGTAAGTCATAATATATTTAGTAATCCTTTGCCTAAGGTCACCTTCGTACCATCTTGTACTTTCATTAATTTAGGTTATTAATATAGTCATACTTATTTACTCATAATATTAACCCCAGATTTGGTCCAATGTGATCATCATTGTAGGCCTAGGGAGTGATGTCGAATTGCTCTGATTAAAAAAAATACGGAATATTAATTAAACATATTATATAAACTCGGGGTCTCTACATGGTTGATTCAAAGGTCAAGCAAGCAAAGAGTTCATAAACTAAACTCAGGCATATGATTCATGTAGGCATGTAAAACATGTAGTAGAACTTCTCATAACATTTTATGTTGTCGATATGACCGTTACAAATTGTTATCTAAATCCGATTCAATATAAATAAAATTAATCTAATGTTCACGTTGGTCACGAGTTCACGACAAAACTACTAAAGCATTTGGGTAGGTTTATCATTTTAAAATTATTATTAACAAAGTGCCTATACTGGACTTAGTACCTAGGTAGGTGCAGTTATTGATCTTATGTACAACACCATGGAATCATGGAATGTATGAAAATTGCAGTCGTTTCCACTTATTGCATTTATTTTGACATTTAATGATGCACATATTTCATTTATTGATAACTACTTCAATAGTCTACAACGCTAAGTAGTAAATAAGTACTTCGCTTTCGGTAAGTGTAATACAGAGTAAGAAGATGTGAAAGACACAAAATGGACCTGGTTTTATGTATTTAAGCATAGTATGGGGAACTCTGATTTATCTTTACATTTTCTAACAGGGTTAGTTCACCAGTGTGTCGGTGAACTAACCCTGTTAGAGAATTTAAACATAAATCAGGGTGACACTCTCAAAAAAAAGTTTGTTTTCTAAAATAGGCAATCGAACAGTTTAATATGGTAGTATCAGTTAGATATTCAGTTAATTCTAAGCAACCTTCATTCAAAGGCATTTCCCCTGACATTTAAACTGCAGGTCTTGAACAATAGATATATTAAAGTTACTTCGAAGCACGGCAACTAGCGATTCGGTCGTCAAAATAATAGATATCAATATTAGGTATAGTATAAGTAGATAGGTATAAACATTTCAATCCACGACGATGCACCCACTCTGACAAAGTTCATATGAATCGAATGAAACATTAGCGATTTTCACAGAATGGGGCGTGTCTCCGTGGATTGAAATATCTAATAGGTAATTACTTGTTAGATACCTACAAGTAAAAGAAGTAGGTGGATGTAATCACGACTTACTGGGTTCGATATCTGGGTCGGGCAATAACTAGTTTTTTTTTGTTTTTATTTATCAAGAAAATTTTAGTACCAGCTCGGAGTTTTGAATTTAGTGTCTTGCACTGGATTTCTCTCCGAAAATTTCATATTGTGGACTATAAATGATATCTCGGAGTATTTTAATTTTAACGCCATCTATGTTGCATCTATGTCTTTTTTACGCTAGTAATTGATAGTACATGTAAGAACTACAGAACCTTGGATTGGAACCATAGCATCAATGTATGCGTGCGCGTTGTGTCTTTACGCTCACCGAGATGACAGATATTAATACTTGAACTAAATAATAAAATGGCTACGTTTTAGTTTGAAGTAATGATGTGATAAAATAAAAGACAATGTTTAACTTTCGCAAAACAAATATTATTAAAAAAAGTTCATTACTATTGGCGTAAATGATTAAAAACTGTAACTATCGTAACAGCGCCATCTAGCGGCAATCTCTCTAAGGATGAGCCGTATAATTCACGTTAATGTAAAATTCCGCACCCGCGGCGTATTATTATGAACATTATTACTGTCATAACCCAAGAGCATCGACAATATATCCACTAGAAGCAATCTATCCTGATAACAAACACGCAATTTGGTTATACTTACTATTGCGTCTACTCTCATACTTTAAATTAGTTTAAAAATAATAATCGTCCAAGTACGAGTCAGACTTGTGCACGAAGGGTTCCGTAATTTCGTCTATAAAAATGGCAATAAAATCACGTTGTAAAAAAACAGTAAAAAAGTAAAAAAGAACGTATGGGAGGTCTTTTTTATGTGTATTTTTCCTTTAGTATTTGTTGTTATAGCAGCAACAGAATTTGTTTTTCTTTTTTAGTATTTGTTGTTATAGCGGTAACAGAAATATAACTATCACGGTTAACTATCACGGTTCAAGAGATACAGCCTGGTTATAGATAGACGGATGGACGGACGGACAAACGGACGGATGGACGGCGAAGTCTTAGTAATATGATCCCGTGTTTACCCTTTGGGTATGGAACCCTAAAAAAGATAATACAACGAATCTCATCATTTCCAGGTTCGCAAATACTTATTATGTGGTCCTAACGTGTTCACTGTTCAATGAATTTTATGTGGCAGGACAATTGACGTCTAGCCAATGAGTACCTAGTCGATGATCACACGAGTCCTAAATAATTTATTGTGTGAAGCCGCAAAGCAAAGATAAAGGATTAAAAATTAATTACAAGTTCTGAACAGCTCTTAGGCCGCGATAAAAAGTTTATACATTAAGCCATTATAAGTTTGTTTGCGAGAATCCATCAGATTGTTCGAAGAATTTGCTGAGTTTACTGTTTTGTTTTATGGTCTTGCAAATTGGTTGTTCACAAGCGTATCTCGAGATTTTAATATAAACACTGTGATATTAACATGTAATATGAATAATTTTAAATAGCTTGGTTTTACTGGAACAATTTTTTAAAGCAAAAATTTAAGAGAAATTATCCATTAGTCACTAGTAAATACCATGGGTTTTATAAATCTATGTTCTGTTAAATTAAAGTCATAAGAAAGATTCATTAACTCAGTTCATTAGTTCAGTAAAAATTAAAGATATCCGCATCACTTCAGTTTTTTTTTTATGATCAAGCTTTTACTTTGTATGTCTTCATCAATCAAATTTAAAATAGGTCTAAAAAATCGGGGAATCGATCCCGTTAAAATAAGTGAACCCAATTAGACAATGTTGTGAAATGGCACAATTCGTTGAAAAATGCGATTGATATTGCTGCTATTAATGACTAACTCTACCTGATGGTGGTAGAACAGGGCACTCACCTCTAACCTCTGTTATTACCACCAGGTATTCAATCAGTAAGACAAATATTATAACTAACAACCTAATAATAATTCTTTAAAACATTTAATTCACCGTGACTAGAATTAATTACCATTTGATTAAGTACCACGCCGACGAGTTGAAATATCACTTCATGTTGAATGATTGACATAAATCTTTATATTGATTAATTAATTCAAATGGACATTCCCACCTACATATTTACCATTTGTTATGTCACATCATTAATGATATCAATTCGTTTTAAATTCTGTTCTTGGAACACTTTCAATGTTTAATACACACGCAATTAAACCTTAATGATATTTAGTCAACTAACTTTTTAAAAAATAAGATTATTCCGTTCAGATTTGTCGCCCAAAGAAGTCAAAAACCATTTCCTCTTGAATATAAAAATGTATAAGAGCTCAAGTACATTTTTTTATAGACACAAAATCCTTAACACTTAGGTACTCTTCCCCTATGTAGGGCTTGCGCTCATCATACTGTCTTTTTCCACGATGGACCCGCTGACGGGAGCACGGGATTCACTATCCTATTTACCGCGCTACCGCCAGCTCCCAACCTCATCGTGGTCATCTAAAAGGCCCATTAGGTACACGCCACCTCCTGGTCTGAGATCAAGAACATACTGCGATTATGCGACTATGACAAAAATAAACTTTTAGTGTGCGCTTGGATCATCTACTAAAAATAGAATTCCAGAAAACTTTGCTTTTTGCCTATACTGGAACATTGAAGACAATATTAATTGTATACTAATAAGTATAAAACTCATTTAAATAAATGACAAGGCCGGATTCTGCCCTCGGAAAAAAATATTCATGGCAATTGACAAACAGTACGTCATATTAAAGCTTATCATTATGTCTTTACAATCGTTTTATTTTCATAATCAGAAAAGTTGCGAGAGACATTAATATTAGCATAACAACTTGCAACAAAATGTGCCTTAATATTTTAATAGCAGTGATTTTTTTATTCAAAAATTTCAATTCAAAATGTTTACTCGCATTTTCTAAGCTTTGTTACATGAAAAAATAGTTAGTTCATAAACAATACGCATGATATTTTAATAAAAAATCATTGCTGTTTAAAATATTTAGGCGCATTTTGTTGCAAGTTGTTATGGTAATATTATGTCTCTCGCAACTTTTCTGATTATAAAAATTAAACTATTGTAAAGATATAATGATAAGCTTTAATATGACGTACTGTTTGTCAATGGCCATGAATATTTTTTTTCCAGGGCACAGCTCCATACAAGTTTCGGCCATGTCCTTTGTTTCAATTCCTTATACTTGTAATCTATTTCTTGGGAAGGCCTGGCAATGGCATGTTAGTTTAGTTTAGTGTGACGACATGGCAACCAGAGGGGGCGGCCATTAATTACAGCTGTCCGGTTGAGGCCCTATAAATTTTGCAGCGGTTAATTTTACCGGCTAAATTCAGTATGTATTCCGTTCGCATGCATGTTTATTAAAAGGTTGTAATTTTACTAAAAACATGTTCAACATGTTTAATTTAATACACATTTAAGTGTTTATTCGAATAAACAAAATTCATACCAGTGAATACTTAATCAATGTTGCGTTTTATGATAATGTGTAGATGAATATGTGACTATACAACGTGTAGATTAATTACCCTAATTAGCCGAAAGCTTAAAGTAGGGAACGATGTATGATGCATGAAAAAATATCACAAGAAATGTAGCTCATAAAAAATGTACCATAAATTTTAAGTGACATCCCTGAAAACAGCTGATTCAATGTCAGTGAACTGGGAATAATGATAATGATATGAGGTTTGTTGATTTCACAGGTAGTGTTGCTAAATTTTATTTTTCTAAATGAAATAAGAATTTTTGTATTGTAAATAAAATAAAATAATTGAGACTCATTATCACGTTCATATTATGTTTCTAGGATCAAGTTAAAAGGGTAGCTGCGGGCCCTCTATGCGAATTAACCGACACCTTGTATAGGTATACCTGAAATAAAGAGTCGGAACCCGCGCGGCAATGAAATAGGAAAACAAGGCATCTATTGGTATCTCTGTCACACTTACGGGCTTTACGATAAGCCTGCAGGCCAACCAGCGATTTTTTATTGCCCCGCGGGTAGCAACTGTTTGCTACCCATAGATATAGCTCATGCCCGACCATAATTTGCCCAGGTGAAGCCGTGAGAATTAAAAGAAGCCCTTCTTTATCCCTTGTCTACAGTTCAAAGGAAACCTCTGTGAGATTTTTAGTTCCACTACAATCTAAGTAGATGATAAATAGTTGTAATTTCTTATTTACATACTGTAGCCACACCATTACATCGCTCTTAACAGTCGGCGTACATTGCCAAGGCAGAACCCTCGTAAATATCTAGGTATACTTAAAAATATAAATAAAAAAGCTGCAAAATCTTATAGGTTCCTTCCCGTTCAAAAACAATTTTCAATTTTACATGAAAACTTTTCTATGCACGTTGGCCAAATAGTACATGAAATACTGTTGATCTGGTTGCCAATTATTGATATTTTGCATGCCTGCTGCCAACCTGGCACCGCCACAACGGTTTGCTGATATTAAATTCAAAGTATCACTTTTATGTTCTGATTGGAATAAAATATTTGACAGTAACACGGTGCAAGTGTTTTAGGTATCTTTTTGTGACTTTTTTTTCAGTAAGCAAACCTTTAATTTAATCTTGGATTATATTATTATAGTTGGAACTGTAATGACGCGGCTGTATGCGCTGCTCTGTTGGCCGGCCGAGATCTTGTGCGTCCCATACCGCCAAATTGTCCGTCGTGGAAACAGATAATTGAACAATTTCGGTAGGTGAAAGCCCTAGATAAAACCTCTGTTGACCGTTACAAAAGAAAATAGTTTAGGGATTATTCATCTGTAATAAAAAGTTTTTTTTTTTTAATATTGATTTAATCATTTATTTAATGAATTATTTTATATTTTTGTACTTTCATTCTGTAGTATGTTCATAGTTCACACAGCTCACACAGTTCATTTCTGTTTTCTTATTCCTAAGGCGTAGAAAATTTACCCGTTGTATAATTTTAGAATAAACTTTCACTCAACATGAAACAACTCAGGGGTCAAATCAACGTACCATTGTTCTTCTCTCATTCATTGTTCACTCTTCTTCATTAAACGTTGAAGCATTTGTCTCCGAGCACATCCTTGTCTGAATTAGCTCTCGTTTATTTAATACTTGTGAAAACTCCGACATTTGCAGGGAGGTGAAATACGCAGTTTTTACTTTTGCATAAGTACAGGACCGCTTGGACAAGTATTTTTAATTTTAGGATGTAAAGAGTATCTACTAACGAATTTGCTTCAAGGCAACGTTTTTTGTGTTTTGATAGGTAAGAGCGCTAGAAGTAAACATTTTACGAGCAACATATGAGTGGTCAATGGATGCCATTATCTGTATTTCTAGTATATTTCTTCATTAATTAACTAGCATTTAGTAAAATATTCGATGTCAAATAAACGGCTAGTGGTGACATGATATCTAAGACAGTGTTTAGTACATATTTCTCAATACGGCAACAGTATTTACACTATCATCAATATTAATAACTTTTTGTACCCAGATTTTTTTTATCGAAAATTTGACATAAGCTTAAAAAAGTAATCCGTCGAAGTATAGATTCCATATTTTGAGGATATATTGCTATTATTTTACCCTATAAATAATGTAAGTTTCATAAAGGCACATCGTGTTATAATGTGAAACCAAAGCCCAAACTTCGATGATCAATCTCCTTTCTATCTCTGGTAAGACAAATCTGGATAGGATAGATAGCTTATTTAATTTTGATCGCAATTCACTCATATATGACGAGTTGCTCATTGAATACTTGTGGCAATCAAGGGGAGGCCGGGGTGAAATAACAATCTCAAAAGTCATTTTATTACGTGCTATCTCACTTCTTATCAGGGCATTCAAGCTTTTTCACTAACCAACTTTAAAAATGGGGGTTTTTGTACCTTTTCTACTACGAATATTCTAGCGAAGTGATTGAATATGAGCTTTCTATCGATATAGAGTAAATCTTGTTAAATCTTTATTAAACCGAAATAAGAAGTAAATCCACTTTTTTCTTAAGTTTGCAATGCAACCTATTTTACAAAAGGTACGAATTCTGAATTGATAAAATACAGACATAGCATAACTAAAATCTAGAAAGTAATCTTTTCAAATATGTTTTCGCTTTGATATTCAAATATTCCTCACAAGATTCAGATAAAGTATACAAAGCCGTCAAATATTCCTCACGAGATTCAGATGTAACATAAAGTACACAAAGCCGAAAAAGTTTCAACCCTCAAAGTTACGAGTACGTTTACATCGATCTAAACAAAACAGGGAAAACAATAGACTCCTAAAAGTTTGCATTTACGTGTAACTCTTTATTGCGAGCTTTTACTTTATTTCCGAATTGATTTCGTCGACTTCTGTCTTTCTTTTCGTTGATTTTTAGCGTAAATATGTACTTTATGTTTTTTTTTATTAAATTCGTGCGTGCTTAGAACTAGCTTGTACGATTTTTTGTAAGAGTTACAACCAAAAAAGACAGCGTTTGTTTTTGAGAAAAACCCATGAAAAACGCTTTCTTTTTTGGTTGTTTGTGAAAATAGCGAGCAGTTTGGTATAAGAAAGATTTTTCCTCGGGTAGGCGTTCGGAATTTCAACAATTTTATACTTATTGACGGTATAATAAACAAATCATAGCACATGATTCTAACTCAACTAAACTAAGTTTTTTGTCCTTATTTTGCGGAAAGGTTTGTTTACGTAAATAAATCAACATTCTTCACTCCAGAACCAACAAACTGTACTTAAAAATGAGAACACAATTTTCAGCGTAACAATAGTAGTTAGTACGTATTGTCGTGTTTTCGATGAATCAACATACGTTGCAGTGCACAAGTACAAGAGACTGCAATATTGATGGATTTACAAGCCATGTACACGAGAAAGCCAGGCTTTAGTTCAGAAAATCTAGGTATAATTTGCAACAATGTGCCTACACAGTATCTGACTAATAAGTGGGGGTTCTTTCAACAGTTTAAGAGTTCATCTTTCAACAGTTTTTCCATTTAGGCATAAATCCTTAAACAAAGTAAATAGAGATGCAATAAAAAATTTAACGTTTTATCCATCCGAATCCGATGAAAATAACATCTCGTTAAGTGAATCCTGTTCAAAATCTATTCGTTTCGAGCGAAACTTATTCCATTTTTCGGCTGTCCTTAACGTGAGACGTTATGAAATTGCCCCGCAACTGCAGAACGTTTTAACTGGAAACAAATATGAAAGAACACAATAGTTGTGATTTGTGGGCCCCTCGTGCGCCCAGAACGAGGAGCGTCGGTGAAAAGATATGGAAGTGCCAACATCGGAATTGGAAAATTGTATATTGGGCAATAAAGTTCTCGACTTGGACAAAGTGTGCGCTACTTCAAAATTTACTTTACTCTTTTAGATTTAAAGGTAAACTTGAGTGTTAGCGTATCGAAAGCTTTGATTGTGTTTGCGATAGCATCATTACTCTTTAAAGGTAATGTTAAGAATGTATCTGCTATTGTTTAAGCAAATAAAGAGCCCACTTGAGCAGAATCCAATATATGCCACTAGAATATGAGAGAGCAACGCAATCCTGCACTCCTTCAAAAGGGAAAGAACTATATATAATATAATATATAAATAGTGGACAACATCACATACATTGCTCCGATTCCTTAGTAGCTCATGCACTTGTGTTAAGGAAATCAGAAACAACGAAGGTACTACAACATCCAGACCGGAGACAATGTAGATAACTTATTTTTCTACATTGCCCCGACCGGGGATCGAACCCGGAACCTCAGAGATGGCGGCGCCTTGAAAACCGGCACGCTAACCACTCAACCACGAAGGTCGTCTATGCCTATCTGTAGGTAGGTAACTGACATGAGTCAACAACGATCATTGATTATGGTGAGTTAGATAAGTAGAAAATAAAAATTGTACCGAGTTGAAGGCGCAGCCACAAACATACTAATGTTACCAACATGATTACATCAACATATAAGTTTGGTGATAGCCAATCTTGATTCGATAAACTTGTCTTTCTAGAGAGATGGCTTTTCCAACAGAGTAGAAGCAAAAGGCTTACAAAACATTAAGTGCTAATTGTGAAATATATTAATTATTTGCACCTCGTTTCCCATTACCGACACGATTAATCATTATCATCACTTAATTAACAGTTGATACTAGCTTTACAATCAGTATTTTTACACAAGTATAAGTTGCCCAATGCTCATAATAGCATGATTATTAACTAGTACAATTGTATCTATCACGGGTTGTATTGTGATCAAACATTTTAACGATACGCTACTGTCGTTATATATTTCATTTGAAACAAAATAAAAAAGCATGAATAATTCGCGATAAAAAACCTACTCTGATAAAATTAGATGAACGATATATTTATAACATTAAAATGATAAGATGTAATAATGTTAATTTATGTGTCCAGCGTCTCTTTTGTGTACGAAACAAACAAAAAAGGAAAAAACGTAAAAAGAAAAGTTTTCTTGTTTAAAATCCGTTGCCGAAACAAAAGCATCGTCTTTAGATTCAAATCTTTCGGTCATTAGAGAGGCAAGTTAGCATACATTTTAATATTTGGAGACAGCTGTGGCTTTTGTGAGATGGCAAAACAGTTGTTTTTATTTTTACGCTCTCACTATCTTTAAAGATTTATGTTGGCAATATTCTTGTAGACATGAGAATCCATGTAGAGAAATATTCTCTCCTATATTCATGTTTTTTACTACATTCGCCATGATTTACGCCTATTGAAGGCAGCGATTAAATTTTAAAATTTATTTAAAATTTATTTAAAGGTAAACATAAACTGGCCTGCAAACATACAGGCCAGTGTATTTTCCCAACTTAGTAAGTAAGTAGAGTCAATTTCAACTTTTAATGAAAGTGAAGTAATATTTTTTCAGCGTGTTTAGCTGAGAAACTATATGAGTTCCAATAAATAATATATCTAAGGAACATCTTGTACATATCTACAACATTTTTTTCTTTGTATAGATTTAGCAGACCGTAATTCTTAGTAGGAAATATTCTTTATTTTACAAAAGATATGAGATATTATGTTCTAAAGCGCTGATATGTTGAAAGAATACTATAAAATTCACTTTTATATGCATTAAAAGACGTGTTTAACTATAACATAGGTACACAATCTTCAGCAAAATTAAGTGAACCGTGTTATATCTTAATTATGTACTCGTAGCAAGAGTAGCGCGATGCTGATTTAGCTATTGTTAGAACAGCTGAACACTCACTGTAGACTGAGGCTCTGTAAAAACTTTACAACCGGTATTCCGAATGAAATAAAGAAGAATTAAGATCAGCCTGGAAAGCGCTTTTTTGCATTTTCATTGGAATTTGTAAACGGAAATTTTTTATACAATTTATTCTCTAATGGCTATTCAACAGAAGTATTTTGTTCATTGCGCTTAATATGAAAAGGCTTAGATATATTTTTTGAAAAGATTGTTACACAGAATAATTTATAGGAAGTATGCACTAGGCATTTTTTGTCTATAGAAAGACAAATTGCAAAAGTTATCCAAGAATTTAGAAACTTCTGTAAATAAAACTCATAACAATATGATCTGATAAAAAGAAAAAACTAAATTGTTATTATGTAAATTAACAACTTAATACGAGGCATAATTTTCATTGGAATAAAACTAAACCAAAAGATAAAAGTTCCAAAGAAATCCACGCGCCTTTGTATAAAAGATATGTAAAAGTCGCAGAAAAACTATAAGACGTATGCACTTGACGGAACATCAACCTACCTACCTACCCTTGATTTGCGTTTCCATGAACTAATGCAAGTAACAATATTGTCAAGGCAGAAAATAGAAATTCTTTATCTCTCAGTAAGAGCCTTGACGAAAATAAAGTGCATTTCCATTCAAGGATTGATTCTTTATTTGAAGAAATCGCATTGAAAGTTCCGTTTGTTAGAGTTTGCGGCACACGATTAATAGGTTCTGTCTGAAACTGGTGGTTTACGGTGGATGCTTTAAGTTTTTGTAATAAATTGCTCGTTTTTATAGATTTTTATGAGAGAGCTTACATGAAACT
Organism: Coenonympha glycerion; assembly: GCA_963855885.1. Taxonomy (NCBI): domain Eukaryota; kingdom Metazoa; phylum Arthropoda; class Insecta; order Lepidoptera; family Nymphalidae; genus Coenonympha; species Coenonympha glycerion. The sequence continues at coordinate 5,358,656 of OY979632.1, forward strand.
GCTTCATCGATCAAGTTTAACAATTTACGGGGGAAATTTAAAAATTGTCGTACCCACACCCGCGTTTCCTTTCTTTGAAATGATAAAGTAGAGTACTGTACAATCTATAACGTTGACACCCATGAATGTATGGTAGTTTTATGTCACACTGTATGTATAGTCGGGGAATGAAAAGGTTCGTCACCTTAGTGTCGATTTTCGCTTGCACTTGTAATGCAAGATTCTATAATGTCAACATACCAAAACAATCGACTAGTGCAAACGAATCTGTTTAAAAATTGACGAACCTTTTCGTTCCCTTACTGTACTTTTCTATTAATATTATTAAATTAAACTGTTACAAGCTTTTATTTAAATGTAATATTATGTTTGATGATGTGGAATCTTGCAACCTCATTAAGCTGTAGTTTTTTATACGATATAGATGGTTAGCTGTGTGACAATTAATAAATCCAACATGAAGGAGCAGCCAAGATGTCGACCTAGTTACTTTCAAATCACTCCTTATCAAATGAAACTTTATTAGGTTTTTTTTATTTTTTTTTACTCAGGAGATTACTTTGCCAATGTACGAGTATATTATTAAAATGAATGCAGTAAGAGTTCCATGTATATCCATTTTCATATTATATTTCAGCTACAACCACAATTTAACGGATGCTCGAATGCAGAGTATAAGCTGCTTAATTAACTTGTCTAATTACTACGTCACAGATAGAGATGTGCACCACGAAGCAAATGTTACATTAACTTGGTATCATCCTATTGTTTCTCACATACTATAATTCTACTAGCTGATGCCCGCGACTTCGTCCACGTGGGATAAAAACTATTCTATCTTTTAAGTTGGACCAAATGACAGATATTCACGAAGTTTGAACTAAATCGGTTCAGTAGTTTAGGAGTCCATCGAGGACAAACATTGTGACACGAGATTTATATATATTAAGATTAATTTACGAGTAGCGTATGTAGTGTTGTTTCGGAATCCACTTTTGTCATTACGCCATCATTTGATTGTGTTTGACTGCGATCATACGTGATAGTTGTAAGTAATTCAGCTGAAAATTTAAATGTGCCAACTTTGAAAGGATAAGTAACTCACCCATAGCAGGTTCTATATCGGGAACTATCCACGGCCGAAGCCAGACGTTTAAGGAAATTGATTAATTGTCATTGCAAACTAAGTAAGCAGTGTATAAATTGAACCCTGCGCAGAACACCTTTCGAGTGTCATCTGAGGGTGCCGCAAAGAGAAACGTGTAAACGAGATGTACTTGTAGTCCCTTTAGCGTAGACGTAGCGGGTGGATGAGGATGGCAGAGGACCGTGTGTGGTGGCGCGCTCTCGGAAAGGCCTATGTGTTATATCGACTTTTGTTATAATAGTCGACTTGTATTTATCACCATTCATATGCAACAAATGTCATACCGACTTGTTACAAGTGCCTGTATATTAAGCCTATGTGAAATAAAGATATTTTGACTTGACTTGACTATGTCCAGTAGTGGACGTCTATAGGCTGATTAAGTAAGTGGTACTTAAACTAATTTAATCGCAATCAATGTCAAAAAATGCATGAAATTGTGACATTAATTAAATTTCGTGCAACTCGGGGTTTAATCGATCATGCTGTGGTGCATATGATAATCTTTAAATAGAAGTGTTTGACACAACTTTATACCTTTATCGAAGTCGTCTGTTTTTAAATTTCACTGTCTGTCTATTTTTAAATTCTAAAAATATGCTACTTACATGTTTAAATATGCCTCCAAAAATTCATAGCATCTTAAAACATTTTAGTGTAAGTAAGCACATCCTTCTTGAGAAGCAGCTATATCGATCAGAGGCCACCCTCAAGGGGAGACCCTAGTCCCTACTAACTGCATTTATATCCTAAGATGACACAAGAGATAGGATTCGTTAGTGTACAGTGCCGACCCTAGGGAGTGTTAATAGAATTTTTGACGTGATGACAATCTATTCTATGACCTTGTTTTTCTAAGTTTTCTTAACTCATTTTACTAGCGTGCCTATTTTTGTTGTTTGTAAGGTCATCTTTTATTGGTATAGATATTTCAATTGATAAAAACGGACCCCACTTCATGACAATTATCGCTTTAGGTTTCATGGGATTCTGCAGGAATAAGAAGTTGTTGGGACTGAGTGAGGAGTTGTATGCTATCTCACGTAATAATGTTAAAAAAAGTTATCGTACTAATTTGGAAGAGGTAAATAACCCCTAACAGTTGCTTCTTGCTACACAGCATCGTACCGAAATAGTACATCTCTTGGCGATGGAGTGCACTGCCAACTATTGTGAAACCTTTCGATCCGCCATTGTGCATCGTGATTGGTTATGGCAAATATCTTATCTTACTGATTGATTTTCATCAGGGGATTTACCTCAATACTAAATTAATAAGCAAATACAGATAATAAGTACCTATACATTATGCCGCAATTGTTATTTTCACTTAAATACTCATAGCACAAACAATAATCCAGACCTTGTTCTAGTACAGTATAAATCCACTGTCAAATCAACATCAAAGCTTTGGTACTGTATTGGCAACGAATATATAATATTACTATTATTGGCGTTGCATTTCGAATATTATCAATGAAAATTGCAGCTTTAACTATGATTTATGAAGTACTCGAATCAATCGCGCTTGCAACTTTTGTTCCGATTCACGTAAATGAATAATGCTGGTTATGTTAATATTGAAGTCACTGAGAAGAACTTACAAAAAACTATGGGAGATTAAAATTTTGCCAGCGGCTCAGCCCGCGTGAATTTCGGTTTTTCACTTATCTCGTGGGAACAATGGATTATTTTTCTAAGATAAAAGTAGCCTAAGTATTAATCCGGGTTATAAGCTATCTATGTTCTAAATTACAGCCAAATCTGTTCTGTAATTACGGCGTGAAAGAGTAACAAAGATCCACCCATCTATACTTACAAACTTTCGCGTTTATATATTAGTAGGATAGGATAGGATAGTATTAAATACGTTTCACACAATGGCTACAAAAATACGGCATAGATGGTAACCGAATTCAACGCTGTATCCAAAAATAAAGCAAAAGCTGGTTACGGCTGGCGTAGAATAGCTATATTGATGAATCCGATGCTCCGTTATTGCAACTCCCTAATGGATACAGATTGACCTTCCATCGTAAACAGTATAGGCGTAACAAACAGTTAGACCGACATATATTTTACCTATAAAGCTACCTAGTACTTTTAACGAGCTCAAACGTACTACTACTGCTGATGGATTTAAGAATTTATGGCAACGATTAAGGTATAGGAAAATCGCCAATAGAGATTATCAACCCAATTTAAAAATATGACCTAGCCTAGTAAGGTGTTGCATTGAAGTAGGCCTCGGGTTTAATTCCTAAAACTATATAATTTACGTATATATGATACCTACCTATGTATATTACACTAGTCTAATCTGCATATAAATGTTCAATGGGTCCAATGGGTTCATTGGGTCCGCAGTTTTTGTTACTCTACGAATGCTCTACGATCGTAATTGACAGCTGACATATGAAAATGACACATACAATCAGCGGGCCTAGACAAAGTGACTTGTCGGTAAGCGTTATAATTCATTTTATTCTACTTTTCTCCTTTTATGAAAATACTTTTCTCTTAGAATGTTAAAACATAATAGTACTACGTACTAATACCTAACAATAAAAACGTCAGAACTACGCAAATAGCAGCAGGTGCAAATGTGAAAAAGCTGTCTGGGAGTTAATCCTTTTGAAGAAATATAAAAATACGTAGTTGACGCGCCACGACTTGAAACTGGTGTCGACAAAATATTCTAAGCAATATAAGTATTACTAAAACAAAATAAATTAATTGGCATCCGAATGGCATTAAAACTGGCATGCAAACAGTCAAATTGATCTTCAAAACCTGACTGTACTTTATAGGTTGTAGCATAAGTAAGCCAGCAAATTAACAAATGATGACGAGGGCTAATATTAAATTAAGGAAAATAAACTGTTTTTGGTATTTTCTCCATAAGATGCAGGCAAATCACAGCACAAGCAAATCCTAAGCTAGCAATCTGTCTTCAGGCCAAAGGAATAATTTAAGATAACTAAACGTTTCAAGACACAGTGCAAGGAATGTCAGCCTTCGACGTCGTATTTCACGGCACTTTCCTTACCGTTTCCATGTGGGGAAGAAATCGCGGAAAACAAAGATGGCTGCGCTCAGAGCGTTGGCAGGCTTGATTTGTGACTGCTCGGAGTAATGCCAGTGCGGAGTGCCAACAGTTGAATTGGAATATTTTATATCGTCCCATAAAAGTCTCGACGAATATAAACTGCATTTTTATTCAAGAATCAATCTCGCGGTTTAGTTGTTATCTAGATACATACGTTTTAAAAGTTTTGATATTAGTGTGCTATACCAATATCGTTGAATATACTTGTGAATCCGTTTTCATTTAGCACAGCTGGGCACGGGTTATATCTCAGAATAAGAGTTTAAAGCCCACCTAGCTGTCCAAATGACGACCTCCGTGGTTGAGTGGTTAGCGTGCCGGTTTTCAGGGCGCCGCCATCTTTGAGGTTCCGGGTTTGATCTCCAGTCGGGGCAATGTAGAAAAAATAAGTTTTCTACAGTGTCTCAGGTCTGGGTGTTGTGGTACCTTCGTTGTTTCTGTGCTTAATACAAGTGCATAAGCTACTTACTAAGGGATCGGAGCAATGTATGCGATGTTGTCCACTATTTATATATTTAAATGCAGGTTGGAGCCTTCGAGAGTTTTGCACACAAAACACACGTGTTATATAGATAGCTCCGATAAGTCAGAGGTGCTTACAATGAGCTATCAAAGCTATGATTTTTTATGGTATACATAAATGGGTACCAGTGGCAGCCGCTATATGAAGCGACTATGAATTAGGTACTTTTTACTAACCATCTAAGGCTCTTCGTATTCTTAAAACACGGAAGTATATCGCCATTTACACTATTTGTTTCTACACAGTTTCTCCTTTGGCCATAACATAAAATATCTAATGATCTAAAGTTGAACATGCTTGATACGACGAAGAAATTCTCGATTCTTATTGAGTTTGTTATAACTTATGCCTACTACATTTCTGACATTATTAATAAAGTAGGTATCTACCTAATTATACGTACTCCCTCACTCTGTAGGAAATTTTGTTATAAAACAATAATATTATGAACGCCTCACACGAAAGCGTCTTTGCTCTTATAATCAAGTCTTGCTCGCATCAAATAATACTGTCTTGCCAACTGTACATACGTACGCTTTCATAGAGTAGACGAAGAACCAACGAAGAACACGTTCATTTTACATAGATCTACCCCACTCTTCCTTATACATACAAATCAGGATCTTCAAGGAGGTTTTACAAAGAAGCTAGGAGGTCAAACGTACTGGTTTGATCGAGGCGATATTTAGGCATCTAATGCTCTTAAACATCCTCCATGATCCGCTTACACTTCGCTAAATCGTTCCGCCCGTGTAATTTGGTTGAAAAGCATTCTACGGAATACTCAGTTCGACTCGGTTTTGAATAATATAGGTTATACATATTCGGAAAACTATTTTATTTTAGTTATTTTAGTTATCTAGTGAGTGATTTCATAATTTAATTCAATATTGTTTTTAAATTTTAAATTGATGTATTTCGATTTACTGAAATTTGTACAGAAATATACAAATATCATTGATCTGGAAAACGAATAAAATAAATAAATAAATATATCAGGACATTACAAACATCCTAGCCCCAAAGTAAAGTCAAACACAGTTTTTTACATTTTCGTAAAAATAAATAATCGAGTGTGACTGGCAGACGGACGGACGAACGGAGAAACATATGATGAGACATAAAGGGTTCCATTTTTAACATTTTGGCATGGAACACTAAATGCGTAATTAGCACCGAAAACTATTACCAACGTATTTAGTTCTTGTGCAAAATTAGTTCAGATTATTTTTGATAAGTACGAAGTACATAATTCTAGATTAAGTTTTAATTTTCATTAAAAGTTATTTATACCAAAAATATAGGCAGCGAGCACTATTCCGAATATCGTAATTTGACCTACTTGCTACGATGCAAATGAATAATTGAAAATTAAAAATTCCCTGATGAATCAGTATTTATGTAATAAATTAAATTGCGCTTCTGTTGGCTCGGTGCCTAATGAATTCGAGAAGAAAATACTATTTCCTTTATAGTAGCGATTTTACGAAAATAATTTAAATTATAATGTATAGTAAATGAATGCACAAAATATTTTACTATGTAAAGTTTTCACTCAAATACATACATTCATTCAAAGGTCATTGTCGACCTGAGCCCATAATTCTGTAAAATTGCCACTTGCAGTGTTATTAACCTCTGTTGTCTATGGTTCATTATACATAGCTGCTTTGTAAGTAAAAGAAAAATAATATTTTGTGGCAAACCTTCAATGGATGAAAAAATATATATATTGTTTATCCATTGGAGGTGATCCTCAAATGATAAATGAATTTGAAGTTCACTGACATACAAAATAAAGGTCCATAAACACCCAAGGAAGCTGAAATTGTTCACTGAGGTATACTGTTAACAACTAGTTCGAAAATTGAAACGAGATTATTTTCAAAACAGCAACAGATTTTGATGGTTGTGCCTATCATAATTTTTTAGCCTTTAACATAATTTTTTAAATTCTTTTTGTGTGCAAATAAAGGATTAATTAAATAAATATATAAAATTACAAAATATATAAGATGAGATAATATGTAATACTATACATATATGTAACTGTGTGATATAGGTTGATTGAGGCTGCGACGCGGTTAATTGCGTCTCCCGATCCACTCCGATGCCTTTCACGGCTTATTTCACCTGAATATCTGACACGTGGGGCCTTAAGATGTTTTGCTTTATTGGGGCAGGTAATAGATGGAATACTTGAGTGTTACTGACGCATTTACTTTTTTACCTATATTTTAAAATACAGTAAAAAACCTTGGGTCTGGTCCACTACATTCTGATAAGTGCTGTTTAACTTAAATGGAAGTTTTGTCACTTTTTAGGGTTCCATATCAATTTAATAAAAATGGAACCCTTATGGTGAGACTTTCTCCGTCCGTCCGTCCGTCCGTCCGTCCGTCCGTCTGTCACACTCGATTATTTCAGTAACTATTCAAGCTATCGACCTGAAATTTAGAATAGTTATAGATAATAGTGACGCGACGTCATAGCAATCGTAAAAATATGAAAATTGTTTTTATTTTTATTTAAAAAGGGGGGAAAACCGGGTCGCCGAAATTTAAAAATGAGATAAAAATATTGAGTGGGGTATCATATGAAAGGGCGTTACTTGAATATTCTAAAACCAATTTTTATTTATTTTTATGCCTGATAGTTTTTGATTTATTGGGCAAACTGTCGAAAAAAATACCGTCCCCCCCCCCCCCCTTATCTCCGAAGTTTACCAATCGAAAAATCTGAAATAAATATGATCAATAGAAGTTAACGTATATTTTACAGGAAAAATAAAATCAACCCTCTAACTATTATACTTTTGTTGCTAATAACAATAATCCGCCGAAAACAAAGTTAGGTTTGCGGTTTGCCAACAAAAGTACCTACCTACATGTAAATTATACTCGTAAAATCATGAACAAAAGTGATTCTTTTAATGTTTTACTTCTTTTATGGTATGGAACCCTCGGTGCGCGAGTCCGACTCGCACTTGGCCGGCTTTTTTAACTATATAGGCTAGCGTTTGATTGTGATCACACCTAATGGAAAGTGATGATACTGTCTAAGGCGCTTGCCTAGGAAATGCCTATACACTCTTGATTTGAAGGCACCCGGGTTGTAAGTGGCAGGAAAGACAGTAGACTTTGAATACGGAACCCTTAAAAAAGTGGCGTGTGTCAGCAACCATTGCAAAATTTACGCCTGTTGCATCTACCGTGTAATACGTAATAAGAATGGCCGAGTGGAATAAAGACAGGCCACTTGTCCACTACTCACTAGTCGTAAATATATCTTTTTGTCTGAATATGTATACAAAGTGACCCTTATCACTTTATCAATAAAATTGTACGCGACATTTGAAATGGCACGCCCACGCTCAAATTAAACGTACCCATGTTTTAGTGTCCACTATCTCCGAAATTGTATCTTAAGTTCGCAACAGAATTCGTCGAGACAAAAGGACACAAGGTAAAGTGCCTGTCAAGGAAGATTAACCAACTCAGTTCAGGTTAGTCTCCTTATACTGGAAGGTAGAGAATCAACCGGGAAACCGCAGCAATGAACGGATAACAGGGAAAGTTTAATATTATGGCTGGCTTTGTGATAACTAGATTACATAATATCTCTATAAATAAAGTCTATATCTAAAATGAGCATGAGCCGCAAAACTCTTAACACGGAGGTCAACCAAACTTATTTGTCATTCAGTTAATAAACAGAACAGGAACAGGATGAACGTATATGGATTAATTTCCAATCTCACGTGGATTTCCGTGGGAGAAACGGGAAGCCATGGATAAAACTTATTTTCTATACAAAAAAAATTGAATTGGCTCAGGCTTTGTCTGATTGCAATCCTTTAGGCAAAGTCGCCATCCAAAAACCATCCAAAAACCATCCAAAAACCATCCATGATGATTTAGTATTCCGGTGCGATATTGCGCATGTTGCAGGCAAATAACATAATACATAGACAGTATGTACCTAGGTACATTAAACATATCTCTAAAACTTGGCATGATAAGGATACATGTGTTTCCGTCTCCTCACAAGACATCATAAAAATCATGTAAATAAACTGTAATGTACCTACAATATTATAAGAAATGCTAATAAAGACATTTTTGAAAAGAGCAAGTGCCGAGTTTCTTGCCAGTTCTTCTCGGTGCAAACCTGGAACCTAGTTTCCGTACTTGGCAGTAGAGTTTTGATTTTTCATAAGAACCTTTTGATTGGGCCTATGTGCAAAAAAGAATTTCATTTTCATTTAACTATCGATTTCCTCGATTGCACTTGGAAAGAAATTGAGAAAATGGGAATGACAAGAATTCGATTGACAAATTGGTCACTTATCGATGACAATGTCATTGGATGGAAAGGCGTTATTTTGCGGAAATCTATAATAACTAGTAAGTACAACACATTGATATAATATTGGTACAACACATCAAATTGTTTTGCTATAATCCGCTACTTGAAAAGATTCTGTATGGTACAATATGCAGGAAGCAGAAACACTACCCACATGAAACACCACACTAAATTTTCTAACACTTTTTTCGACGCTGTTTCGTCCCGACACCGAGACATCCTCAGGAGTCGTTGACTTCACAATGCGAAATCGTACTCTAGGATTGTAATTGTGTTCCTGCATATTGTACCATACATAATCTTTTCAAGTAGTGGATTATAGCAAAACAAATTAATATGATGCGCTAATAATACCATTCTCATACATTTTTTCAATCGAATAGCAATATAATAGGTGGATAAGGTGACATGGCTACAGCAGCAGAGTACTATGGCTACACCCACAGACCAAGGAAGCTATACCTAAACAGTTTCGCGTAGTCTTCCTATCAGGCCGTGTCATACACACGCTGCGGTTCTATTATCGGATAACCGCAACTCCTGGAGTTTGACAGCAACTATGGAACTAGCTTATTGCTATCGGCGTACGCTCATTTTAAAAGCCACTCTGTATTGAGCGTCTTTAAAGCACTAAGTACCTAACCGCACGGAGGCAATCAAGTATCTTAAAAAATTGTAGGTATAGAATATATTTCGGAGTTTGCTCAGGAACTATTGATTAATTTGGTTTCCTCGTCACCTTTTTGCCATAGATGATCGAACTGCAAGACATCGTAAAGGCTTATACCCCTATATATTGACGCAGGTTCTTGATACGTACCTACTACAAAAATCTGGATCATCCTCCCAGGATTATCTCTCCCACTGTCATTCCCACCACCTACAACTTGGGCGCCTTCAAATCAAGAGTGAATAGGCATTTCCTAGACAAGCGCGCTCTCCCTTTGACTATATCATCACTTGCCATCAGATGTGATCAAATTCAAGCATTTCAAACACATTCGGTGACTAGCGAAGTACATATAGAAAACAGCAGTTTTATTTGACGAGTATGACCGTGTTAAAAATTATTTTTAACCGACTTCAAAAAAAGGAGGAGGTTCTCAATTCGTCGGAATCTTTTTTTTTATTTTTTTTTTTTTTTTTATCTATGTATGTTCACCGATTACTCGAAGACGCGTGAACCGATTTGAAAAATTATTTTTTTGTTTAAGAGGATTTTGTTTCCAGATGGTCCCATTTTAATCAGGTCCGGATCTGATGATGGGATCCTGGAGAAATCGAGGGAACTCTTCAAATTTTATATGGACACATGAAACTTTTTGAGTATTATTAGAAAGAGTAATATTTTCCAAGTTGTCCTATGGTCATCAGGTCAGGATCTGATCATGGGATCTTGGTGAAATCGAGGGAACTCTTCAAATTTTGCTAGTATACTTAAAGCGAGTTGGGTATTTTTTATAGTTACTGGTGCATATGCTAGCAGATACTGATTTGATGACTAAAGTCATTAAGTCAGGGTCTGATGATGGGATCTTGGTGAAATCGAGGGAACTCTTCAAATTTTGCTAGTATACTTGAAGCAAGTTGGGTATTTTTTAGTTACTGGTGCATTTGCTAGCAGATACTGATTTGATGACTAAAGTCATTAAGTCAGGGTCTGATGATGGGATCTTGGTGAAATCGAGGGAACTCTTCAAATTTTGCTAGTATACTTGAAGCGAGTTGGGTATTTTTTATAGTTACTGGTGCATTTGCTAGCAGATACTGACTTGATGACTAAAGTCATCAAGTCAGGGTCTGATGATGGGATCTTGGTGAATTTGAGATATGTCTTCAGATTTTATGAACACACCTCAAGCGATTTGGGTATTTTTACAACGCCTTGTGCATTTTATTGTTTTCCACTAAAAAGTATAAAATAAAAATGGGAAATGCTTTCCAAAAAACCAACTTCAAATGCCACTACAAAGAGTGAAATAATTTTTATTTAAATTTTAGGTACCTACACCAATTCGAAGTCGGGCGATTGTCTATGACTTCGTCATTTCTTCGCACATCAAGTAAGAAGGACTATTAGGGATTGTATGAAACATTGCCCGACTTCGAATTGGTGTAGGTACCTAAAATTTAAATAAAAATTATTTCACTCTTTGTAGTGGCATTTGAAGTTGGTTTTTTGGAAAGCATTTCCCATTTTTTTAATCCACGATAACGCGCCCCACTCCGTCTAACTCCATACGAAGCGAAGTAAACATAAGCGATTTTGACAGAGTGGGGTGCGTCTTCGTGGATTGAAATATTATTACTGTAATAAATAAGACATTGTTTCCACTCCTATTGGCTGTGTACTTAATACTTTAAAGTAAACCGCTCGCAATCGGTACAGTCTTGAAAAGTTTAATCAAAGTATCTAAATGTCAAACGCACGCTGCACGGGTGTATTAGGTACTGGGAAGAGTTTAAAATCTTCGAAGTATTTTAGAGTAATATTTTATATCAAAGTTGATCGTAGATTGCTGCAAAACCATGTAAGGCAGAAGTTACACATAGTTCACTTTTACTTACTACCAAAAAAATAATGAGATAAGCAAATTTTTCTTTGTATTATAATAGGGACTTTGCGTAGTAAGGAAATAATTTCTATTTAATATTTTTTATATACGAGTACCTATGCTTCTTGTAAATATCAAAGTAGTATATCTTAAAATAGTGCACTGTACAAAACTGTAAAAACTTTCTAGCTAACTTTTTATTACACAAACATGTAAAGTAAAGAGTAGAAGGGCTATAAATAATAATAATAGTCCAGTTAATTTATAAGGATTAAATTTATTAAAGTTTGCATGTGAGGCACAATTTGGATAACTTAGTAGTAGCACTGCATTATGCATACAATACTGCAATGATCTTTATAACCTTAGGACAATTAATAAAATATTTAGATAATCATTCATGTAAAAAAATTACACTAATTAAATATAATGGAAATTATGGCTATTTTTATTTATTGTAAAGTAAAATCTTTTCTTCTTAAACGTTATTTACTAATATTTTTATTGTATAATATTTTTACGTTATTCGTGCTTATTTTTTTAACTTTGAAAGTACTTGTATTATATTACTCTGACTTTTAAATATAAAAGTTGTAAAGAACATCAATTTGCAGATCATTGAATATAACATAATACCTATACGTAAATTTCCTTATATTACAACGGAGTACCTAAAGAAACAATATTTCTAGCTGGAACTATTTTTATGAGCATCTATCGTTTAAGTTTAATACAAAACGTGAATCGGCTTTTTCTCAAAGGCAAACTTAAAGCCATCGAAAATTTTAAACGTTAAAGAATTTCGCAGATTCAGGTATTCTTTTAAAATTCTCCTCGAGGAATGAAGGGGAGGTTCTTAAACACTGACTCATCATTTTTGAGGTGGTCCCATAATTTGTTAAACTCGCTTCTCTTTTGAAAAAGTTTTAATTGCTTACGCTAAAGTTTACAGCGACATGACAATATTTTGACTCGAACGTTGTTGGTAAGGTTAATTTCTTCGGGAAACTTATCACAATAGAGCTCGACTTAAGAGGATCGTCTAGCTTTCATACAAAAAGCGATAACATTTTCCTACCCTTAAATAAATATTCACTCAGATTTTCATAATTTTAAGAAATGTTGGAGATACAATGAAGAACTATGCTCGTACGTTTTACTTTTTAAAGAATATTGCTCTGTCAAAAGTTATTTGCGTCTAAATATCCATATTTTGACAAAAAATTCCTCGAGCATTTTTATTCTTTTTAATTTAATAAACTAAAATACTAAAAGAATAAAACGTCCAAGCCTAGATTAAGGTGTACTGAATCTAATGACATCAAAATTGTCCAATTAGGTAAACGTGTAGGTGGGTAAAAACGTTATCACCCGAAGCAATATATCAAGAATATAATGTAGGCCTCGCTCTGGACTTGTGAAGAAGAGCATAGATAGCATTTTTGGAAACACTTATTCACATCGCACTTATTCACTAGACGATAGTCTTAAAGACGAAATTGCTTGGAACACAATTTATTCGTAATCATCTCTATGGTATGGGCATGGTAACCATTCATCACCTTCTGTGTTTAAATTATCTCGTTGTATTCGTTTCCTCCTTTGACGTTTTCTGCCCTTTTTTTCTACGCTTGCAGATGCAGCTATTTGTTCATCAGATGGCTCAGAGTGAAGATAAGGCCTTGAAGGTACACTCATAACCTCTGGGTTTCTTTTGCGTGATATGATTACTTTATGAAGGAATCTATAAGAATAGAGAAATAACACCAAAGCTGTTATGTACCATAATACTTTGTGGGTAGAGGAATCTTCGGGCTCCCTGTGGACTAGCATGATATTATGCGTATTGAATCAGTTTAATTAAAAATATGAAAATACTAGAATTTTCAGAACATTGTTTTGATAGATGACATTAAATCTTTAACTTTAATTTGAATGGTGTCATTGTTTATGTAGAGGTTAATAATTATAAACTCTTTGGTGTAGGATATACCCAATCTAAATCTAAAGGTTATAATATAGTCTGTATAGGCTAGCTCAATTTATCTTCTATATTATAAATTCAACTACTTGCAAAGTTGCAATAGCTTCAACTAATATCCAACAGACTACATCGGCCGTGATGGCCCAGTAATCAAATTCAAAACTTGTTATCAACGTAAAATACAACATAAAACCAGAAACAATTTGATCTAAAATTGTAACCGAATAACTGCTGCAACGAACTCATACAAGTTTGGCACTTGTTTGTTCAGTGATTGTAAAACAAAATCTCTCGAGCACAAGCTCAAAACGTAGTAAGCTGCATTATAGTTGAAGTTGACTTCGATAAATTAATTGAATTTTGCAAGTTCGATTCAAAGCATCGATAACAATATTTTGTGATAGCTCAAAGACAGATCCGAGATTCGAGACGCAGGCAGACGAGATTCAGATTTTTTGGAGTTCAATTAGTTTCTACTATTTAAATTTCTAATTCTTAGTGCTGACAGAAGATATCACGAGGAAACTTGTATGCCTGTGTGTTCTTTAAAATATTATTAAAGTTGTGTGAAGCCTGCCCCCTGTAGTTGATCGTCTTGGAAAGGTATAGTGTATAGGAAAACTTTTTTTTTCATTTGGGAGATAAGCCCTAAGATGATGACACCTTTAAGACCTGTGCCTCTTAAAGATCTTTTAAGAATGGTAAATGTGACTAGTGAATCCCTTTGAAAATAATAATTAATGAAAATCATTTCAGTACGTACATAAGCTTTCATGTTGTGTCGTGAGGCAAAGCAGATACATCATACATAATACCAATTTTTAACTTAGACCGAGATTATTTTTGTATGAGATCTCGATGACGTGATGAGCGTGCGGTGGACACTGCCATGCTTAATGTATGAACACTCTTCGGCGTCAGCTACTCGTTCTTTGTGACATCTCAAGTCCAAGGGTCTCGTATCTACTCGTGTATTAACGAGTATCACGCATAGAAATTGCATTTGCTACCCAATTTTTATTTTCATATCACGCAGTTACGAGGTTTTTACCCAGAGCAGTGGTTCTGATATGGCGCAGGAGACGCGGCAGTTGGTAACTACATTAGTCGCAACCATAACTTCATTGTTGCAGCAGCCGTGAGTGATCCGCGCATCGGATTTGCCGGCGAAATTCAGTTACTTTGTATGGGTACTGGGGTGATGCAATCATACTTTGAAATGTAGAATGGAGAGGAAAATCTGTTTAAAATTTTTATTATATCCGGCGCTTTCGGATTTGTCCGTGTATATGAGAATCTAATCTGAACGTGTTAAAGTTTTTAACGTCGTTTTAAACCGACTTAAAAAGAGGAGGTTTCAAATTCTACTGGTTTTAAGCTAGGTGTATGCATTACAAATGAAAGAATACTCAATATCACGCCTGCTGATTTCAATAATTCTTTATTTATTGGAAAGGATACATGGATATAATGTACATCAAGGATAGTTTGATGAGAGTTGATACCAATTTCTTCGTTAAAATTTTGTATTATTTTCAGATTTAGTGTGCTCTCTTTCAAAAGTTATGTTTTGTGAGACTCACCTACCTATAATGTACCCAGTGAGATTTAAATTTTGAAATTGTTTACGGCAAAGGTGTGAAGTAGGTGCAAAATGTGAAAACTATATTTTATTAAAGGTGTATTTTATTACACGACTGCCCAAAAAAGGAGTGTAATGTTTGTAAGGTTCATGTATGTATTTATGTATGTATGTATGTATGTAATGTTTCTTTATTCCACCATAACTTCTGAACAGCTGAACAAATTTGGACATATGGGGTATCGTTAGAATCCTTAGATCCTTCCGAAAATTCCTCCTTGGGAAAATTCGTTTTACCACAGGGCAGTCGTGTTTTTTAATTTTTAAATTATTTACTTGTAAAAATTGTGCACTCAGAAACTTTTACGCGATCTTAAATTCAAAAAAGATTGTCACTTTAACATCTTTTGAGTTACGATTATAGCTCCTTTAAATTGGACTCGCTTTTATTCCAATGGACAACTCCTGAGAACTAAATGGTTCAACTTTTAAAAATGACAGGTAAAGCTGTTGAAACCGGTAGATTGTAAATGATACGGGCTAACCTCGAGAAAACCAATTTTGAAAAATCATATTCTCGATATTAGAGTATTCACTGCCTTGAGATACGATGCGGTTTATTCAGTTTGAAAACCATGCAAAAATGAATTATTTTAGTAACTTATACTGCACGATACATGGTTTATCAAACTTGACTTTTTGCGTTTTTTTACGAAATAATAATAATATAATCAATATCCATTAAAAACACATTACTTTAATGCTACTGGATATTTATTCTTAAAATAAACGGCAAATATTTTTAAGCAGGTTTCAGCCACAACACGCTAATACCATATACCGGAAAAGATGCACCGCTGATTTAGCGTTCCGGTGCGATGCTGTGTAGCATTAGTTACTAGCATTTTGTTTTAGCATGATAATACCCTCGGCCGCATCCTCGTTTTGGCTTCCCAAAATTTAAAGCACAGCTAAAGGCAAGCACAGGTAAACTTTTTAAACCGTAGCATTCGAGACCACGCGAGTTTAACGCAACTTAGGACGTTGGCTCATTGCAATTCAGCGAACGTCCCAAGCGTTCGGCTAAGGATATTTGTGCTGTATCTGAGGATAGTTTACGAGTACTCTAGTTTCTATGCATGGCACATCACAGCGCATTCACTGGTTTGGTCTAAATTTTACTCATCCTGACAGGTATATATTTCTCTATTCTTAAAAATTTACTATTTTATGGTTTGCTATAGTTGAATTTTTGGTTTTTAGCCAAGCCTTTTAGACATTGAATTTGGTGGACAGGAGAGCTATTCAAATATAGGTAACTTCAGAAGAAAACAAAACTAGTGTTTTTCCTAAAATCAGAAATACACTGCCTGTTTGTTTTGACTCTAGCGAATATTTCCTAGACATTTTACTCAAAATGAGTTCATAAGAAGTCCATTTTTTTATTTTTCATACAAAATAAATTATTTATGATGTTTATTATGATTATAGGATATTTTTTCGTGCATCTATACACCGTCTTCTAATTTAGGCAAATAAGTTACACATTGTTTAATTTTTTAAGTTGATTTATTCGTCTAAACCCCCTTATAAGTCAAGTTGCTGGTTACGGGTCTCTTGTTACAATGAGAAGCGCTGAGCTAAACGAATACGAAAATACAAAGATCGGGAAAGCTTCGACCACCTCATGACAGTCAGAGGTTTAAACTAATGGGCTATTACTGCTTTTAATTTGATTTGTTAATTACACAAACTATGACATGAGCCGTCGATAAAATTAGGTGTACGTACTAAAGCAACCGGTATACGGAACCTACGTATATTTATGTGAATCTAGCGCTGTCATTGCCAAATACGGCGGTGTTCCCAGCGGGCAATCTCCGTTCCTAAATGAGGTAATAGAGGGCGATTTAATTACAGTAACACCGTTCAATCTGAACAGGTGCCGCTTTAATTATAGACTGGTCGTAATTTCGGAATAAACCTCTTGTATGCGTGCTTCGACAGCTCTATTAGGTGTGTATAATAGCTTATACCTTCTTTCTTTTTTATGTACAGTAAGGGAACGAAAAGGTTCGTCAATTTTCAAACAGATTCGTTTGCACTAGTCGATTGTTTTGGTATGTTGACATTATAGAATCTTGCAGTACGTGCAAGCGACAATCGACACTAAGGTGACGAACCTTTTCATTCCCCGACTATACAAGAAAAGTCTAACGCAAACCCCACCAGGGGTTCAGGAGAATCTGAGTGGTTATAAGGGAGTTTGCACCCACTTAAACCTGTATGTTGCCACGACAGACTATGTTGGCGGGAGTGCGGGATTCACCGCGCTCCCGAGCAGCAGGTTCAGTCGCTGCAGCCGGTAGCCTAGCCACTGCCGACTCTTGCTTTCCTCCTGCAAATTATATCAAGTTTAAATCTTTAAATTAGCTCGTTTTTCATCTCAGTTTAACCTTGTTAACATAATAGCTACTGTAACAGTATTGTGTAAGGTAGCTAAAGAATTTTAAATGTTTTCTAGTAATCTATCTTAGGTCCAAAACATTAACAAAATACAAAATTTCACTTAAGGAGAAATAAACACGATAAACTTATGTTAATACATTTTATTATAATTGTATGAAAATGCTAATGCGTTCTTTAATTGTTGGCTAATGTATAATTTATAAATTGTGTGCCCAACATACAATTTAATCAAAGTGGCATGCTATTAAATCTATTCGAGTTAAAATGCTCACAAGCACATTTTAATGAGATAGTTTTTGACATGGTTCACAGATTGAACCATGAACCAAAAGTTTTGCCAAAGCCTGTGTGCCTGTGTTCATATCGACACGATTCACACACCTTAGAGATTATTATGGAGTATTATCTCAGACATGCATGTTTTCTCGAGTTTCTTGAGTAATTTTCCGTTTATAACTTAAATAACTCAATTCAGTTTCCACGTGTAATTAAGAACAAGTATTCTCTTATGAACTACGTTGCAAAAGGACTAAAATATGTAAAGTTAATTTGATTATTTAATTACCTTGTAAGCCGTGGAACGTCATAATTGCATTAATATTCGTATGCACTAATACGTTGGACCGCGTGCACTAAACGCGAGGACTAAAATTCTGCATATGGAATTAATACTATTGTATGAATGTTGAAATACTGCTAAAGGTCTCGGCAGACAAAAGGCGTTGCAGCAAGAATATTACTGCAAATACCTAAGCAATTCGGAAGGAAAACTACGTGCGATTTGCATACTCCTTCTGCAAGGTTTTACTGTTGATTGAAACATGACAATAATATCTTCAAGCTCCTACTGCGATCAGCCGTAATTGCTTAAGAGATTGCCGATGTTTATTATATTACTTCAATTTTCAACCCTTTTTACAGTCCATTACTAGTTACGCATCTCAAAATGAGAGAATTTGGGCTAAAACCTTACATGCTGCTTACAAATTTTTGTTTATTTCGAAAAATACAACATGAATTTTATTTAATGGACGAGGAATTTTAAATAGCAACCGATAAGATATTATAAAAGTTACTCTTAATCCTAGTCGTTAAAATGTAACAGGTTAATGTCTGCTAGGCGTTATTATTCTGCTAGAAACCAAAGTTTGTTTAGGCATTTTGCTTTGCACGATTTCAAATCTTACAATAATTGTCGATTTCTTAGAAAATTGTTGTCAGTTTAATATTATGGCGAATTTCGTAAGGGGCATTAAAACCATACCTAATGCATTAATAATTTTTGAAAAGACAGACTAATGTGTTCCATAATATATCTGCTTTATTAATTACAGGTGTACAGGTGTACTACTGCTGTAGTGCCTCAAGTGTGATGAGTTCTTCCATCGCTGATGCTGTCTGGTCGAGCCTTTAGAACCGAACTATTGAAATACTGCTAAATGTGACCCGATAACGTAATTAAATTAGATGCCTATTATACAAGAGTGTAATCGAGTTTTAGTTGAATTCGAAATAGTATATAACAAATCAATAGTGCTCTCATCTCATTAACAATGCATTGTGCCTAATACAATGCCTGAATGTGACGTGAAACGGTTTCTATAGTCGGTTGTATTTAACAAAGGATATTCTAAATCAGTTGGTACTTCATTATATAATTGACAATGAAGTAGTATACATGCATACCTATAATTTATACGATGATTTGTTTTACTATTTTTTAAATTGTGTTTGGTATTATTCCTAATTAGTTTTCCATAAAAGCTTTTTTTTTTCAATTATTTGATTAATTTTACTTCTCTTTACTCTAATTTTACTTTAGGTCCATTAACGTGAAACGACGGGTCAAATATTTACCCTGGGTTAGCGTATCAACTCTGATTGATCCGGGTTGGCCTTAGTGGGCACTGGGCCTATTGGGCCTATTGGGCCTCTACTTTTCAAAGACACATACATTAACTATTTGTATATTTATTTCTAGTAGTAGTAACATTGTATTGGAAATATGTAAATACATTTTTTTTTATGTATAAGCACTGGACACTAGACCTAGATCTCTATAGGAAGTGATATATGTGTTCAGTCTGTATACGCCACTTCGATGCATAGTGGCGGGCTTCGTACGCAACATAATGATACCTAATATTGATAGACATTTGGTACGATGAACTCGTTCACACAAGCCAATTGAAGACTATCACTATTTATCGAGCGACGGGTAAAATCTTACATGAAAAAATATAAAATGGAGTCTAGTTTTTGGTGTAATTTTATATGGTGGAAATATTATCGCAAACTTTGTTTCACGACTCTCATGTCTTATTTGATTTTCAGTTAGGTACTTGAAGTAATTGTTTCAATGTTTATTAGTTCTTGGTACCGTCTCGTTTACGTGGCACATGTTTCAAAAATGAAGTCGAATAATAATATGTGTATACCTACGTCCCTTGCTAGACGCAAAAGACAAAGCATTCACTTTATCAACCCCACGACTCGCAAAGAGAAATGTTACCATGTTGCGTATTGCTGTAATTCGCGACGTGAACACTTTTTAAGTGTCAGCTCTGCGCTACGTAGGGACTCGGGAACCAACTTAAAAGTTGTTTACAAGAAAAATCTCATTGCAACAACATTGTAATTTTTCAATGAAACTCAGAGAAAAAGGCGATTAATCTTAGAGAACAAAAATAAAATTGGACCACCTCTTAGTGCTAGTAGGTACATAACAGGATTAATTTTCAATAAAATATGTTAATTGTTGGTGTAATGTTTTTACTTGTTCGTTAGTTACTTTAAATTTTAAATACACGAAAAGTAACCCAGATAATCGGTCACGAACATAATATAGAGACCAAAATAGAGACTCACATTGTAAACGCTACTGACATACTTACATGGGAAAGCTAGTCCTCAAAATTAAAAATTAATTATTATAAATACGCATTTCTATTAACAAATGAAACTTATTCTCAGATAAGTAAAAATGTTATAACCAAAGATCCTGTTATGAAAAACATTTGGCAGGTGTATTAATGTCATATTTTTTATAGTTGAAAGCGAAAAACATGAAAAACAATCTCAGCGAAATTCAACGCATTGTAAACAAAACCGAAAAAAATGTTTTCTATCAATCACACATTGTGCGACAAATGATCAAAATCTCCTATCAATCAAAGATATTTACACTGACAAACCGGATAAAGGGACAGTGTAATCATTAAAATGCGCTTATCTTAAAAATGAAAAATGAAATTAATTTGTCTAAACAAAACATATGATACCAGATCTGAATTAACTAAAACATCAAAATATCTAGATTTACTAATACGAGCAAAATTGATCAGTTTACAACACTAACGCAATGTTGCCTGTTTATGGCAAAACTACAACCTTTTACTTATCTTCTTCACCTTTCTACCACAGAACCAAAAGATGCCGTGAGAAATAGCATCCTTATGTTCTTGACAGGAACCCAGTGAACTCAAACAAAACGTTTTTCTTCCACATTTCCGATATTCGGTATGGAACACTCTTCCAGGTTTCGTATAAAATCAATGGTGCCTTCAAGAACGTGAATAAGCATTTTTTAGGCGAACGCGCAACACAATAGACTATTGCTTTCCATCTAGCATGATTGTAGTCAAACCAAAACCTATCAAAAATATAAAAAAAATCTGAAAATCTTTGAATGTTAGAATATATTTTATTAAAAAAAAAATCACTAGCTCACCAGTATAAGGTGTATCCTCTTACCTCATTCATACAAAAAAATAAGGCACCATTCACATATTTGAACGGTGTAGGGGCACACCTCACATAGGCTTATGTAACACATGCGTAAAAAATGCGTACATTGTAGAGCGCGTAGCATTTAAGGCCAAGCCCTATGAGAGTTAAACTATTTAGTTACGTCCTAAACGCGTTGCACATCAGTCGTATACTTCACCTGTAGACTTGTATGTTTGATTTATAGTGTGATCGTTTCTTTGGTTGTTAAACTTAAATTAAAATTAGTTCTTATTGTAGTCTATTGTGTTTCATTCAGTATATTCTCCAAGACAGTATTGAATACAGCCGCTGTACATAATCAAGTACCTAAAAACGGTTAATAGGCAGATAATGACCAGCGCATCTTTAGCCGCTCTGTTCTTTAAATTTATATCCTTTTATATACAGTGAGTAATTCCCATCCAAGCTGAAATTCAATCTCGTATTATATTTCGATGATGCAATGAAAATTCTAGAAATTGTAACTCTCAAATATTTTCATACGTTTACCATTAGAATTATGCCACTGCGCCATTTGTATCCGGCGCCTCTTTTAATGTCGTCAGTCCATCTGGTCGAGTTCTGCCAACACTGCCTTGCTTTGGTCAGAAGATCACGTAGGATATTGACAAAATTCTTATCCCTTGTCTACTTGTGAATGCAAGGGTTTGGGTGGAGTTAATGAAGTAAGTTGGTGAATTACCTTTATGTCAAAACTTATAAAGAGGTTACCGCGTTATGAAACGTTACATATTTCAAAGCGATTCCATTACACCTCATTTCAAAGCATAGGACATCTTAATTGTCTTGCCACACAGCCGGCGGCACATCAACGGAGCACCGGCTAGACCGCCCGAAAATTTATATATGTGCCGGCCGAATATTTATATTTATATGTGTGCGTAATATAAATATGAAAGTTTGTGAGTAAAAAGTAATCAAATTGGTTGAAATTTGAAGCGCAATACTTTAAAATTTCAACTAAATTGTTTTATATTATTAACATATTTAGTCTTTTTATTGATCCAGCTATCTGCGTGGCGATAATGGGAGCTGTTTTAATGTACCTACTAGTTTAAGTATATGAAAAACGCCTGATGCCACACGGCATCGCTTCACTCGGCAGAAAGCGCGCATCTGGCAATGTGGCGTTTTCCATATTAATTAGTTGTTACATTACAAAAACGCTCCCGCCGACGCCACTCCAATGATCGGCCAGCTGTGAGGCGAGACCATTGCTTATATACAAGAATAATGATCTTGACGCTAACAGGACACACTCACTTTGTGTGTAATCGTTGAAATATTATGTGCGTCGGAGGAAGCGTTCGTTAGGAAAATGAGTGGAGTGTACTGACTCGGAAAAATGCTCGACATAATTTATTCAACGCGCGCCCGAATATCCGGGAAAGAGAGGCTTCAGATAAATCATGTCAAACGAAGAGTTTACAGGCTTCTTTAAGCCATTTACTACTTTACTAAATACACCGTTTGCTATACCTATACTAAAAAAATTGTTTTTTTTTTGTTCAAAATTCCACAGGAACTCGAGTATATTTTGTTGTTTTATAGAAGGCTTTTATTATTTTTGTTAATAGACATGTTACCCAACAAACGTTGTTTTGCCATTCTGCCCTCGTAATTGAAAACACAGTATCTCCAAAAATTGCGTTTCGAGAAAAACGCGTTTAAAGTTTAATAGATAAATTGAAACGTTATGAGCCAACTATATACGTTAGCGTGATAGGGGTTTTTTTAAACTACGAAGAATAAATAAAGCTTTCATTATATGTACATGAAGCTCTTTTATTATTGTTCTTTAATTAATTAAATTAGATAATATGTTTTAACATAGTATTATATTTTTTGAAAGTTAATTTATTTTACGCTTAAACCCAGTAACTTGATAGTTACTGTGTTCTAACGTACTTTTATTGAATACTGTGTTTTAACCATGTAAAGATACAAACACTCGTGATTACATGACACAGTAACTATACAATATATACTGTGTTGTAAGGTAACAATACCTAACATTTATTTAATAGATGGATTTCTAGTAAGTGAGATACTGTATTTAAGAATAATTTTTACAATATGTTAACTCTTAGTTGCCGTTATAGCATCTAAAGAAACTGTGTTTTAAGTTAACCTTTTTTCATATGTGTAAAAACACCCTATGTGTAGAATTTTGCTTCTCCTCCTCAGATTTTTCAGATATGCCAGCTGATAATGAATGTATTTATGCTGCTGTACTTATAGTTATATTCGTATCTGATTCCGAATTTTTATTCGTTCCTATTTCGGTAGTCTTTAATTTTTAGGTATGTATAACATAGATTTCATCAAGACATCCATACAAATAGAAAAAAATGAGTTATGTCTGTGATTTTTCAATGAATGCTTATTATTTCGTCTAAAGTCCTGATCATCCCATTTGTTTTTAAGTGTCATTGTGAGATGTGGTGATAACAGGAAACAAATCCCAGCTGTGTTTGTAGTAAGCTTCTTCTCAGGGAAGGGTGTGTTGAACCCTCGCGTAAACTTAACTTTAAGTCAACTTGTAGTTATCACCATATATTATATGTGACAAATATAATATTGACGTTTTACAAGAACCCGTACGTAAGGCCTATGTGAAATAAAGATATTTCGAGTTTGAGCTTAGAACTGCTGAATAATAAATTATTAGGACTTATACAGTCTAGTTAGAGATTCTAATCGAGGCTACTTCTTTGTTAAGGGTTATCACGGGAATTTCAAGTAAAAGAGTGTAACAAGAGATGCTGATGTCTAAAGCTGATGGTGTAGGTAAACTATTATTTCGTAATTTATTATTATTTATATGTAAAATTATTTTATGTTTGAATTAATAAATTGCATAGCTTAATGAATGCTTGAAAAGTGCAATTTAGCTAACAATATAAGTAATTAATATTTTAAAAAGAAACTTTACTTACATCTTTAAATATATAAAAGAAGGAACTGACTGACTGACATATCAACGCACAGCACACGCAACCGCTAGGTCTAGAGACACCGAATTTGGTACACAGATTCCTTGTGAGGTCTAGGGGTGCACTAAGAAAGGATTTTTCGAAATCCACCATCTAAGGGGTTAAAACAGGGATCCGAAGTTTGTATTTTACCAAGTTTAAATACTCCTTTACGCAACTACTTAACTAATTCGGCTAAAATTTGGAAGGAAGCTAGATTGTATCTTGGCTTAATACATAGGCTACTTTTTATCCCGATTCACACGGAAAATTGTTCACACCGCAACTATGTAACCGGTTTGGCTGAAATTTGGAACGGAAATAATTATATCCTAGATTACTAGATATCCTGGAAATCCATGACTGCTGCGGGAATAGAGTATATCAGATATTTATGCGGGAGATATACTCCTTCACGCCGTATTTAATGAAAATTTTTGGCTGAAAATTTGACTGGAAACGGATTCCATCCTAAAAAAACACAAATGCTACTTTTTATTCCGAAAATTCGATGGTTCCAGTTTGTAGGAAAAACTAAAATTTACTTGGGTGATGTCGCGGGTTTCTGCTAGTTAATTATATTTCACTTTTCAGTCATTGATATGATTTAAACAGAAATATTTCAAAGCCGCCAAAAACTTCCAAGCACGTAGTGCGCACGATTTAGTCCCCTCTAACCTCGCTCCACGAAAAAAGTTAGTTTAAAACACAGTAAGTCCATAGTTACTGGGTTCAAGCTAAGTATTTACTGAAGTTAATTTTAAAACTGCAGACACTTAAATCACAGTAATTCAGATACTGTGTTAAATTTATGTAAAGCATAAAAAGATTCCACGAAATGTTTACAAATAAACACAGTATTTGAAGATGCCGTGTTGTAGCCAAGGAAAATTTATTTATAAAAAATCGATAGACATACATTTGAACACAGTAAACAAAAAATTACTGTGTTCAAACCTATAAATTCTAAGTTACTGTGTTTATTATTAAAAAAGTAATTTTTTTTTTCGAGTTACTGTGTTTTTACTTTTCGTATCTCAGTAATTATACACGCTACAGAAAAATCGAAAAGTTTCCCAGACAGAGCGCAATCGCGCGATTCTAAAAAGCTATCCAAAGCTAAAACACAGTAACTCGACTTACTGTGTTTTCAATTACGAGGGCAGCATTAGGGAAATTAAAAATAGCTTACCAAAAATACACAGAAAATTTCATAACAATCAGTAGAGCCGGTTCTTGGGGCTCCTATAAAAAATAAACATTATCATTTACTTTATTTGTTACCTTTTCAAAACTTAATCTTTGGATCGGACTAACGGTATTTAGGCGCACCTAATTAAAGGTTTATGTATACTATATCCTGGAAGTACGTAAATAGGTGTCGATATAGCCACGTGATTGGCTGTTCAACCTTAAAACTCGACACGTTGCAACTAAAGCGCCAATTAAACTTTAAGCCGGGTACGAGTGAAGTTTCCTTAATTTTCCAAAACACCGTAACGATTTCCTAATTGCCTGCAAAGTTTCCTTATTTAATTTCCGACGCTCCACTTTTGGTGCGTCGTGAACCAAGGCATTCGTGATTCTGTTGTAAAACATAGTTTTGGCGATTAATTAATGTGATGAATAACTTAAATAATAATAAAATATTGATTGTCCACGAGATCGACTGTAAACCTTGCATGCAATAAGATACTATTGTATGCTAAATAGCGCATCTAATTAGCATTTATCTGATTTTTTATCACTGATGGCAAATAGATTTCGCGCATGACTTGTTTCAGCTGCAATAGAAAGATACATACATTATTTGCAACCGAAATGCTAACCGCTTATCATTATTTTTTGCTGGTCTTACGTATTTTACAGTCTTTAGCAAGCGTTGCAGCTAAATCAATTAAGAAGGAATTAAAAAATAATAATTAATCAAATTAATTAGCTAATTTGTTGGCTTTTCTGGCTTTTGCATCATCTCGCTACTCTATATAGATAATGGTTACATACTACTCGTATATAGATGAATATTTCCCTTCCTGGACCCCCACGTTGCCGATTATTTTTATTTATCGAGTATGACAGTATTATAGGACTGGGAGATAGACAAGTCGGAACTACGTTTTGTTATCTACAACAAAAAACTACAGCAGTAAGTTTAAGTCCTAAAGCAGTAGTTCTGCAGTATTGTTTTAATATTTTCATACAACGTAGTATGAAAATGTCAAAACAATACTGCAATGGTGGTACAGCCCCTGTTTCACAATCTCCTAATAGCTTTAAAGTAAGTTATGTCATTTTCTTACGTTATATGAAGTGACTAAGCCAATACTTATGAATAAGGTATCCGAAACTTATTATGAGGTGGTGGCTCATCTCATATTTCCATCACAAGTCCATGGGCCTGACACTTACAAAATGCGTGTCTAACATTCTTTGACAAAGCGGTAGATCTGTCGTATATCTTCTTTACGTCACACACTCGCACGTATTCGAAAGTGCCAATTAGTCATTCAGTTATATCATAGTAAAGGATCTCTCGCCATGTGGACCTACGACTACCTGTCCTTAACCTGAACGTGACGAGTCGGCCTTCCTCCGGCACCAATATAACTCATTGTCCGACCTGGGTGCGCTGTAATGCGGTGATTGTCTTCGCGATGTGTCCAGGGTCACCTGCTATGACTTCGATGCGATCTATCTGCATACAGCTCGTAACATTAGAATGTATTGGTACCTCCGTTTTATTTGTAAGGCCTAATACAGACGACGTTGCCAAGGGAACGTCTGTAGAGACACAGTTCAGTGCAACTAAACGCATACCATTTTACAAGTGTGCACTTTATGCACTTTTGTATAACGCGTCAGAAGTGTAGAAGAAAGCATAAGTGTATCTTTTACTAGGATTGCGTAAGACTCCTCCGCATTTTAACGACCTCCCTGGCGCACGGGACGCGCGCTCGGATTCGAGTGGGAGGTCGCGGGTTCGATTCCCGCCATGGGCCACTTTGTATGGAATTTTATAATTTCTTAGTTGGCTCAGGTTTGGTCTGGTGGGAGGCTTCGGCCGTGGCTAGTTATCACCCTACCAGCAAAGACGTACCGCCAAGCGATTTCGCGTTCCGGTGCGATGCTGTGTAGAAATCGTTGGGTTGACTTTACTTACCCCTTCCAAGTTAGTACGTTAACATCTTCGGCTGCATCATCACTTACCGTCAGGTGAGATACAATACATTGTGCGAAATCCGCCAACCTGCACTTGGCTGTAGTGGTTTATAGCCCTCTCAGACATTCTCTAGAAACCGGTGCCCAGCAAGCGGATAAAATCAAGTGCATAATCGACAGCTCTTCGTATTCTCTGAGGCACGAGGCTGAGTCACTTCCAAACTCAGAGATATGTTAATGGTACATAAACCATCAGATCACACAAACAGGGTTGTATGGTCTGAAGGTAAACCATTAATATCTGAATTAGGAAATATTACTGTGACCAATTTATTTGACTGTGCACAATATTGTTGTGGCCAAACTTAATATTTTCAAAAGTCAGTGATTTTTTTTTTAAATATGAAAAATACAGACTCGCATTTCATCAGAAAATTGCAAAATGGAGGTTATTAGACACAAAGTTCGAGTTTTATTTAAATTTAACTTTAACTTGCATTCTTAGAATAAAGTAATTATATTTACCTACCTAAATACCAGAATTCTCGAAATTTATCTTATTCATTCCTATTCGGTGGAAAGAGTTCAAGCAACCAAGAGAGATCTTTTCTTATTACGTAACGCTTAATAATATCATTTTATTCAAATACCTTAATAAATAAGTAGCGATCTCTGCTTCGGCGATATTTTACATAATCAGTATTTTCGTAAAGCAGCTTTGATGAAATTGCTATCGAAAATCGGATCTAATGCAATAAGTTTCAGCTTTGTTGAACGCGGTACTGATATAAGAAATGCTGTCAATTTCCCAGGCTTCTGAAGAATCATTCTTAATATATATAAATCTCGTGTCACAATGTTTGTCCTCAATGGACTCCTAAACCACTTAACCGATTATAATAAAATTCGCACACCATGTGCAGTTCGATCCAACTTGAGAGATAGGATAGTTTAAATCCCAATTTATCTATTTTTTATTACCCTTAAGGGCAAAACAACGTTTGCCAGGTCAACTAGTAATATTATAAGAATATCTTACAACTGTGCGTAGTGAAAATTAAAAACTTTGAACCGGTATATTTTGAACCTAATTTTTAAATTACGATGAAGAGAGCCTAACGCATTGAGTAGGTATAGAAGTGTACGGTCCCACTTGTTTAGTTTTCTTCTATTCAAAGCTTGAACAACATAGTTTTCAATGTTTTTGCTGACTGCTTAGGAATTTTATAAGTTTTTACCAAATACTTATTTTTGAATTATTTTAGCATTTTTATTCATTCACATTTCTTTACGATAGGTTGCTGAGATTATGACTTTCAAGTGTACAACTAGAATGATAATAATAATAAGCAGTGATACAGTACATTTTAAAAGATACGTATTTGAAGAATGATTGATGTTATTTATAGTAACCTAGGGAAATAAAGTAATATTATAGTCTAGAGTCCCGTTTACCTTAAACACCCACTCCTACGTTATTATGGTGTGATGTATATATAAGCCATTGTATGATACTTCATCACGATTGAATAAAAATTATTACAACTCATGATATTAATTATATTATATTAAATGTATAAAAGGTGGCAGCACAAAGCCTTTTTACCAAATAAGATGTATTCCAATTTCCAATATTTTCTGAGAGCTACTTTACATTGTAGAAAAAGTTTCCTGATCTTGATTTAAGATATAATGTGCATTAGGAAAACCTAATCGCTTACACAGCCTATAATATCAACTTTTACCGATAGGAAAGTATAAACACGGAATACCTAATAGTACTTCAATGTACAGAAGGCTCACTCGGCAAGATGATTTAAAAAATAGCGACTCTAGCACTGACACGAACAAGTGCAATTCAGTTCGCAATAGCACCTGGCTCCGCCCCGCTATGCATCTAAAGTTTTAGTCTCTTTCTATCGCGTAACTCTATCCCTTTCGACGTACTAAGGTTGCCTCGTTATTTGGCGCACGTATAAATAGATCGTACAAGAACTAGCCGACAGGTGCCGACTAGCCCTCTGAAATTATATAATTTATTATTATAGATTTAGAATTATATGGTATAAGTTTGTTTTAAGTGTTAAGTTTGCTAGTTTACTACCGTGCCGTGCTCACTTCTTCTTCAATCTGAATTATTAAAAAAATAAGGATCTATTCAACGGATTGGGTTATTTTATTACACCTACCATAAAGTAACGACCTCTGGCCTCAGACTACATTAAATAAAGGCCTCTGGCAATGTATTATTTATTCTTCTTCATAGCATCAAGTAATTGCAAAATTTCTTTTGTAATGTTTTTCTAAGAAGTAGTATTCTTACGCTAAATACCCATTAGGTATCTGTAATAGATTTTATTTAAGATGAAATTAGTTTTGTTTTGGTGATAAATAAAAGTTAATTGGCAAAAAAGAGTCCGATTGTCATTTCATAGTTAGGTAATGATTACAATCGAAACGTTACCCAACATTCGATAATGGCTAATTAATTCTGTACCTCCTGTGTTTGATAACGTTATTAGAAAAAGGAAGGGGACAAAATAAGTGCTATTAAATCTACCTATAAAATAGATACCTATTAAATCTAGACTGATCTAGATCATCATACTAATGGGCTACCGTTGTAACCGACAAATTAATGGAAAATGATACGAAAAATCTGCATTTACAGTGCCTCACTGCCACTGTTCATCATTCAATATGTTCTAAATTCCATGTTATAGGCCTAACTTTCAAGTACTTATGAAGAGTCAGATATTTATTATAATTTAATGTATGATACGATGGTGCTCAATATTTCTCGGTTTTTTAAATAATTTGACTAGGGTTCCACAGAGCTCTGCACTAAGAAGAGCCGACGAACTTAGCCGTTTTTTTTAAGGTTTTCTATCAACAGAGAATGAGTATGGAATATGGATTTACGGCTCAATAGACTACTACACGGATGTCGATGCTCGATAGATAGGTAAGGTAGGCACTCATTTCTATCTTTACCTTGAATATCGCCCTTTGACCTTTCATTTTCCAGAAATTAAAAAGGCCGGGTGAGCGGCAACAAAGACTTTGTTAAAATAGATTAAGAGGTACTCGAATCCAGATTATATCTTGTCCACGAAATAATTTTGTCTTCTTTTTTCCAAACTGATGCAAACCAACACTTTTGTATTATCTGATTCTACTAATCTAAGTCTGATTCTATTCTAATCAGATTTTAATAGCACTTATCGACATTATAATTTCGCACTTGATGCAGTTTAATTCCTAAAAGCCATGCGTTACGAATTCAGTAAAGTATGTGGTTATTATGTATTCTCTAGTTTTAATTTGTGTAACGTCTAAGGTATTCGCCATTCGCATATTGGTCAACTTAGCTGAGCTGCTACAAAACAAGCATTATTAAAACTTAGTGACTTCGCTAAAGCCTTTTCATTAGAGAGTTATATAATATACCTCCCTAATACCTACGTACCTAAATCATCTTGCATCCTATCTTGTTTAAAATACCTAGCATGACAACAAAGAAGTCTGACATCAGCTATTTTGCAGGTTTATTTGGAGTTCAAACTCATAAGAGGAATAAAAGATTTAAAAACTCAGCAAACCACGCGTACATTAATATGGCTTATTATAAGTGCAACCTGTAACCTTATCTTCCACCCTCAGTAAACATTGTCTAATTATTCCACGGATATCATTCGTCTGCTCTTTAGAGACGACCTATATGCCCCGCCTCTGACCTATTGACCTGGTTTCTTAAGGATTCTTATAGAATTCTCTGCCTAACTTTCAATCACAAAAACTCACAATGAAAATACCTTTCAGATAAATAGTTTACAGTCTAGTATAAACGATAGATATACGATAGAAAATTCAACAGTTTGTCAAGCGCGAGACAGCTAATTTATCTAGCATGTGGACGCGTCTCCGGTTCCGAGCCCGATAAATCTGACGGCGATATGTTCCCAACGAGCACGTGAAATGTAATGCTGCCGGGTCATCAATTTCGTAACCATTTGGTAACGTGCGCCCTTTGTTCCGGCCATTTCCAATTCTGTTAAAGCTCCATAACGTTTTAAACTATAGGTACCTGTAGAAAACGATCGCCGCACTTGAGGCATTATTTAAAAAAACAAATAACAATCAAAACACAATAGTAAGTAACTCAATTTCTGTTTTTTAATTGGAACCGCTTTAAAAAATAAACTCAAAATAATTTTATAGTAATACTAGCTGATGCCCGCGACTTCGTCCACGTGGGATAAAAACTATTCTATCTTTTAAGTTGGACCAAATGACAGATATTCACGAAGTTTGAACTAAATCGGTTCAGTAGTTTAGGAGTCCATTGAGGACAAACATTGTGACACGAGATATCATTGTGACACGTGATAAAAACGCTCTACGTACGACTCTCTTCGACTCTTTGCAAATTCTCCGAACTATTATAAAATAACGGTCCAAATGGAATGAAAATTCAATATAGATAGTTTTCAAACCGAGTACAAAATCTGTTAAAACTGTAATTAAAAAACATAACTCACGTAAGAAAAGAGGGCAGAAACTACAATTATTACCGATAAAATAATAGCAATAATTTTGAGAAATTTGGTGAAAAACTCACAATTTAGTCCCAACGATAAATAATAATCTAACTAGACTAAACATTTGTGCACTCAAAGCTTATCACCTAACATAACAATATCACGGGTTATTTTATCATGCGAATAAATACAAACGGTTCCGAGTGCCGTTTTAATGTTTGAACAAATAAAAATAAGCTTGATTTATAGCCAAACGTAAATCAAAGGTCGTTTTAGATAACTTTTATGTATGGAATAGCGGCCCCAAGCTTGAGTGGATGGAAATTATTTTTTTCTTCAAATCAAAAAAGTTTTACCATTGGCTGCAGGATAGTAAATAATTGTTTTATTCCAGCCGTGCTATTCTGCAAAACAGCGACGAGCGTACCTACATCTATGCATCCATGAATTTGTCAGTTGTAATAGAGTACAATTTTGCATGCCATATTCGGGTTGGCAGCTGTCTGGCAGCTATTTCATTTTGTAGAATAGCACAGCAGTATTAATGAAACTGCCTCTCGCAAGCATTTAGATTTATATTAATTAAATCAATATATAATCACGTTGATCTATTGCTCTGTAAGCGTAAAAACAAAATTCAACCACATCCTAAAATCCAAATATTAGTAGGCATAACGTCCTGAAAATGTTTCTTAACTTAGTATGGTTTAATATTTGTTTCAAACCTTTAATGGTAACAGCAACTTTCGTCATAGTAATATCACTCATTTTTACAATTTATAAGATTGCAAAAACAACGCTTTCGAACGGAATTAAAAAAAAATGTTAAACAGTTGTCTCCGCGGAAGTCAATTGTCCTTCATGCAATTCCCTTATTACTAGGAAAGTAATGCCAATCAAACTACAAAATGAAATAACGATAAAATCTCACACGAAAATCTATAAAAAGCAATAGTGACAGTTATTCGGCATAAAAATTTCACCGAGAGCTAAAAGCGAAAACTCTCAAGTGCACTTAAGGGTCGACCAATGGAATTGTTCGGTTATTATTACCTATAAAATTATTTCACAGTCTCCACACATCGAAGAATTACCTCCTCTATCGGTAATCGGGCCGGTACGTGGACCGCTTGGCAAATACTCTCGGTGAACGGTCAATTTGTACTATAACCTATTACCACCCTTTTATCCGAACAAAGGTTAAGAATAGAGCGGACTATACACATAAAACAAACGAAGAATTTATACCGTTAATACACAAAATTATTGGTTTTGCAAAAATGTCGCGACAAAGGCGAATTTATGATATCGCATGAAAAGGAGCTTATTCATAAGTATCCAAGGTATACCTAACTTAATAGATAAAAATAGTAAAGATAGGCCGATCCGAACATTTTACGTAAACCCTCTTGATACAAGCAAACAGTAGCGTCATCTGTCAAAATACCCGCCGCTGACCGAACTACCGCGTGGCACTATACTGTTGGTACTAATGACACACATAAACTGGCGACATTTTTTCGCGCTGTTCGCCCTGTCTTTAGTATACAAGTCTGTGCCTAACTTAGATAAATATAATATATAAGTAGGTTTTTATTAATTTATATAAAGATATAGATGTGTTAATCCAGATAATAAGCTATCTTTCAGCCAAATCGGTTCAGTAGTTGCGGCGTGAAAGAGTAACAAAGATCTATCCATCCATCCATCCTTACTTACAAACTTTCTTGTTTTGCCATTTAAACTATTTATTTTTGACGAAGAGGTATGCAGAATAGTTTAAAAAGAATCATACAAATCGGTCAATTCGTTTCGGAGAAGCTTTGTTACTCGAGAACTTTATACGTAATATGAATTTTTTTATAATTATTAAAATCTGCTTCTTAGAATCAAAACCTATATAATCATACAAGTTAGAAAAGCACTATGCAAACCTATAGTTAATATATAAATGTTTTGCGTCAGTTCAAATAATATCCACCGTCCCCCTTAGGGCCCTTAATCTCTACAATTTAGTTAGTATACAAATTATTGCTATTAAATCCCAAATAAGCGCTAAACGAGTTCGAAATGTTACTTTAAATTCGCAAATGGCTTACAAATAGGAGTTATTATACAGCTCGTTAAAATGTACGGTAATATTCGACCATACGGTGTAATTCGGTCGCCGCTGTCATTACTATGAGGTTGGTTTGTGAAAATTTAATGGCAATTTGTATGTAGAGTAGAGAAACTCGGAGGTATGGGTTGTATGGTTGCAGATATGTATGGATTAAATGCTGATTAGCTCTTAATATTGAGCTGAGTTGTGTGATACGACCCGTAGGAAAGCAATAATAAAATTGATCTTGGATAAAGTTGCTAATTAAATGTATGAGTGAACTGAACTGCCTATATTTTCTGTAACTGTTCTACGTCTAATCTGTGTATAACCTTGTAAATTACCAAGCAGACACGTCAATTCGACACACATTTTTTTTATTATAAATTTTGCACATTGTTTAAATTTAATTAACAATAGACATTTTTATTATCTTTTTCTGATATAAAATATCACAGCGTAATAAAACTCCTCCGAAGCGGTTTGACTAACTTTTATGTTTTAGGTATTTTGTGTAAGTATAATAAATAGGACGTTAAGTAAGAAATAATTAATGTATGTGGCAAAAGAGATATTCTTATAATTGTTTTTCGAAATCAAACTTCTCACAATCACATGGATTCTTTAATTCACGTTAAATAAAAAGATGTGAAATAAAAATAAAATGAAATGAAATATTTTCACGAAGAATTTAATTTTCCCCTTACACAAACGTTATTATAGGAATCATATTGAGCTGTACCGGGCGGAATGCCCGCGCGGGTCGCGCCGAGGGTGCCAAGGGAATGCAATGTATGTGCAAATTGTTATTTCACCAAATACTTTCCACATTCGCTAAGCCCAAGATATTAACTGCATCGCGGACGAAACAATTTTACGCCGACTTTATTATGAATGCGGCCACGAAATAATAGGCTAGCATGATTTTATTCTGCGAAATAAGCCTTCCGTAAAGTTATGCAATTATTCTTTTTAGTGCCATTATTATTAATTACTGGACATATCTTATGAAGTAGAACTTTTCTCCTAATTTTTCTTCTTGTTCAGTTTGTAATTTACAACTACGTACCGTCCAAACTCCAGACGTATAGTCGACTACTTTAGAGAGTGTTAAGGATTGTATAAGCACAGCACTGCATCTTAAATGATAATAAATTAATCCGTAAATTACCGTCTTTTTTTAAACAAAATAAATTATCTAAGACAATGATATATTGTATATATAAAATGATTTAAGGGCGATGGGTACCATCCGGGCGCGAAAATTCAAATTTGATTTAGTTTTTCGCTCATAGTGGACTAATTATACGTCGAAGGCTAATGGCAATGAGTTTTGCGGGCACAACATTTATGCATCTACATGTTTTTAAAATAAACTCTGCTCAGCAATACTCATTTACTTCATATTGGTTCCCGATAGCTCGAAATCTGGGAAACTGCAAAAAAATATCTTTCGGGAACCAATATGAGATGCGTGGGAACTTTCGAGCAAAGTTTCTATTAAAAACATGTAGATGCATAAAAAGTAGGCCCGCAAAATGCATTGCCATAAATCTACAATGTGTAGTTAGTCCAATATTTGCGAAAAACTAAATAAAATTTGAATTTCGCGGTTCGGTAGGGCCGCAACACCTTAAGATGATAAATTTTAATATATTATGTACTTAATGAACTTCTTGCGTTTTAGTTAGTTTCATAAAAGGAAAGTGTCAAACAAGTTAATCAAGTCTGAAGTAAGTACAAACTACATTAATACACCCCACCGACAAGATTTTTGGCACCAAAGTTCCTTGGTAAAGACCTGAACTTTGATTCAGTGGTTTGTTTAATGCACTTATTGGGAACAAGAGAAATTCAATTCGAACAAGTTTCAGTGTGTACGAAGATCAACTTTATCAGTCTTGCATAAAGTTGTTTACCTCCGCATTTATGACTTTAATTACGTAATAAAATAGCTTTTGTTCCTGTCGTGTTTGCGTGTATTTTGGTTTTTACAAATCCTATAGAATGTGGTCTTTCATCTTCTTCTCTTCCTGTTCTTGGGACTTCTCCGAGATTAGGCGATACTTCGCCCGCTGCACGTGGAGTCATCGATGCGGGTTTTCACCGGATCACTCCAGCCAGCCGAGCTCACTCCAGAATCAGAGGAGGCCTCCCAGGTTATACAGGATATCTTGGAGTGTTGCTGAGGATCCCAAGTAGGTCTCGCGTTGGTCCGACACTCCCGTGCATCTTAGTACCACGTGTGCCTATGTTTCATCCTTTTCCAAAGAAACTAGTATTTTCTAAAAGAAAAATTGGCCTTTATATGTTAATTTGAACTATAATTTTATTATCATTCCAAAAACCAATCAACATGTTATTACAGGAACATGCTACCCAATTCACAAAAATATTTGAATAGGAAGGAACTGTTTTCGGTGTTTCTATAATATGTGGGGCGGCAGGGCACAGGGTCCTTATTATCTGTTTTATTTTCCCGGATCTGCCCGAGAATAAACGGGAACAGCAAATATCCCTCGCTAACGTAGGGACGCGGATGGGACGCTCAAAAAATCACGACAAATGTTGTTTTTGTAGGCAGCTTTATGGTTTTATTTGCCGCTGTTGAGAGTGTTTTGGTTTCCACTTCAGGTAACTCGGAAATAATGGACGTTAGAGTGAGCAAATAACGCAATAAAATACGTATATCGGGGCCGTTTGTTATGATAATTTTATTACCGCGACGATTTTGTTGTTGCGGTCTACAAAAATATAAAGTTGTGGAATTTATATTAGGTATTATAGTTGTATCGAACTTGAGATTTTCTTGTAAGAAATATAGGTATTTTCTACTATAGTTTGTTGCCCGTCGAACATTAATGATTATATTTTTCAGGGTTATTTTTGGTAGAAACTGCCAGTATATACGTACGTATTAGATACAGTCCAACAAGGCTCTTCGGCACTATAATGGCATAGAAGGCGTTGTTGTAGAACCCTTTGTTCTAGTCAGGAAATAATATCTCCTCAATATTACGTCAATTTTAGTTTTATTTTAATCAATAATATGTAAAAACAACGCAACATACATTAGCAATTATACCGACAGAGCGAACTATCAAATAGAATCACAAGATAACAGCGTTAGGTCCAATTTTGGCCACGCGCCAAGATATCCTTGTCGCACTGTACTAATTTTTTTTTATTTTTTAGATAAATGATTGCATGTGGGAAACATCCAGCTGGGAAAATCAATAACTATATTACTGTGGATAAATAATTTTTGAATGAAACTTTCAGAATCAAATAATGTACGCACTCGCCAACGTAAACACTGAATCTAGGCTCATTTGCAATGTCTCATCTAAAACAATATTTTTGCCTTATTGTATTGTTATCCGCATTCCCGAAATAAACCGGTAACAGATACGGTATCGCTTAGCACGTTTTCTTTCAATATTTCCCAATTTGATTCGGTATACGCTTCCCGCGGAGACAATGGGAGGCAATCGACGGTGACAGCGTTTACACATGCACCGGTACGATATCGCTTCCGATCACATATCGGATGGATGCTTACGACTAGATGGTATGTATATATTAATAGAAACTTGTGAAATGTCTAGTAATCTAGTAATGGCTTGCTATAACATAAACCCACCATAATAGGTAGGTTATAGCCGCCTTAAACGTAAATATTTGGAGAGAAGAAACATTGGAAGGGAAGATATTTCAAGATTTTTATAGCAACCATCTAAATAGGCGTAGTAGCTTCGCATATATCGTTTTTTAACCCGATTAAAAAAACATGCAAAATTGCATTTTCATTACTGTCATCAAAAAAGCATTCATAACCTTTGCTTTGCGTATTACATTAAATTACGAGGTATATTTTGTACACCTTCACCAGTGCTGTAATAAGCAGCCTCTTCTTGAATTGTTTTCGTCCTTAACTATACTTATAATAAAACTGTAAAGGGTCGAATTCTGTACGTTGAAGATATTTTGAAAATTTTTGTTGGAGGACACTATTTAGTCGATACTGAAGCCAAAACTGTAATTTATTTAATTTTTGTCTGTCTGTCTGTCTGTCTGTCTGTCTGTCTGTTTCACGACCGGGCATCACGGCTAATCCGCTGGATGGATTTAAATGAAACTTGACATGATTATAGTTCATACCCCGAGGTAGGACATAGGATACTTTTTGTCCCGAAATTCATCATGGTTTCCCTAGAAGACGGCATCAAAGTCCAAACGTTTTTTAGTTATAAGTCATTAACGCGTTGTCCGATTCCATTCATTCTTTTTTTCTTAGAAAGGAGGTTTTTTAAAGATTATTCCATACAAATCTTATCATCATCACTTTTGTAGTTCAGAAATTACAGACATCAGAACCTTTAAGTTCAAGTAGGTAGGTGACTTGAAACTCGGAATGCACAAAGAACCTAGGGCTAGGACGTAGGGCTCAAGTAAGACTGGAGTACCCTTGCAGCCGTAAATAAATAGGCTTAGCAGGAGATTTTGTATGGTTTAAAATTTTTCACTTTTAGGGTGAACAAAAATCATGTAACTGGCGTTATCGCTACGTTATACCGTATAGCGCCATCTCTACAATTTATGTGGAACTTGAATGTAAAACTCTGAAATAGGTACTACCGAATTTTTTTAAAATAAAAATTAACTGTCATGTTATTTACTGTTTCCTGACTTTATATTAAGATGGCACTGTTAACACATGAACAGATTTAAACTTTATCATCCGCAATATGGAAAGGGTAAGATAATGGTTCACAAATATTTTTAACTCTTAGGTCTTATCGATCCTAACCGACTGACTGTCATCTAAGGTCTTTTTATGCGTAAAGAAATATATAGCCACTGTCCATGCTGATGTTTTGGTTTGTATTGAGACGAAGCAAAGATTTTTTAAAGACTCTTATAATATTATGTTGGGCTGGGGAATATTGTTAGTAGAGTAATTTATCCCAGTGGTACCTACCCGGCCGAACTCTGAAAGAAGAGTTCTACCAGCAGTACAACTTTTCACATGGTTTAATAATTTTTGACATATTTCGTGGTTTCAGAATAAAAATCACAATGAAAACATACATTGGTACAAGTCGTGGTCACGTAGTGACCACGACCTGTGCCACTGGGTCGAAATATCGACAGTTAAAATCATCCTTTTGATCTTTCAACTAAGTATTAATGCAACTTTATATTATTATATTAAGAAAAAGGAGTTTTCAAAATCACCACAAGATAACCCGTGCAAAGTAAGAACAGGTTTCTGTACAACATCACACCAGAATCCCGCGAAAAATCAAGGAATTCCAGTAGGATATTATGTAAAAAAATCGTAATTCACGCGGGCGGAGCCGCGGGCAACAGCTAGTCTGTATATAAAATGACTAATTAATAGGGAGTTGAAATCATCGATATGATTACTTACTTTCACTTTATATAATGTAGACGATTTTTTTTAACTTTTAACTGAAATCGTACGGTCCGTATAGACCCATTGAGCTAATGAAATTTTTTCAATGAAACTCTTTCCTGCATATAAGGAGAACCGAGTCTAGTTATATCCACTATCCATATAAGAGCATCACTTCATCGTACAGAAGGAGAAGAAGGAAGGTTGTAGTATTTCCAACGTTATTTATTTGATGTAAATATCGGATCGGAATGTGTAAATTGGAAGTCAGTGACGTGGAGCGGGTAAATTTCGTTAAAATAAAAGCGTACAGAGAGCGCAAGATATAGCGCGTACGTGGCCGCCGTGAGATCCCGGGGCGCTCCTACAATAGAGAATTGGAAAAAGCTTTTATAATCCGGCACGTGACACACATGATCAAACGCCCTCCGTACTCTAAGTCGAGTAACGCGTAATTCTTTTTTTTTTCTTCTTATAAATCGAGTTTTTACAGGAACGAGCACCTACTTACTGCTTATGAAAGCTAATTGAGCGTGAGCGTCATAATATAAGTACACCGAACCCCAAGTGAGTCTTTTTTTTTTAATCTTAGGGAAGCGCAGTTCGAATTCCTTCATTTCGTGAATATCCTTTAGATATACTACTACACTCATCGGCACATAATATAACAGTACACAGCGATATAAAATGTTGCTTATTAATTAAGCTTAAGAGCAAAGCTGCTTAGTTCCTTTTTACTTCTTCTTATTTGAAATTTTCTTTTGGTCCTCGGTAAAAGCAAATTTCAAAAAAGAAGATGTAATATTATCAATGACCTCTCGTTTGTGATATTATATTAATCAATGTTACTTTGTAAATATATTTTTTATCCTTGTAGAAAGTAGGATTGCGTTTTATGAGATTGTTAGTTGAGAAGATATGTTTTACACTAAATAGATAAGTACTGGAAGAAATAATGAAGAATAATCTATATATATAAAAGAAGAAACTGACTGACTGACTGACTGACTGACTGACTGACTCACTGACATATCAACGCACAGCCCAAACCGCTGGGTCTAGAGACTCCAAATTTGGCACACATGTTCCTTGTGAGGTCTAGGGGTGCACTAAGAAAGGATTTTTCAAAATTCACCCTCTAAGGGGGTGAAACGGGGGTCCGAAGTTTGGATTTTATCAAGTTAAAATACGTCTTCACGCCGCAACTACTGTACCGATTTGGCTAAAATTTGGAATGGAGGTATATTATATCTTGCATTACCATATAGGCTATTTTTCATCCCGAAAAAATTCATGGTTCCCGTGGGATAAGTTAAAAACCGAAATTCACGCGGAAAAAAAAATCTCACGCCGCAAGTACACAAGCGATTTGGATGAAATTTGGAATGGAGATAGATTATATCCTGGGTTAATAAATAGGGTACTTCTCATCCCGGAAAAATCCATGGGTTTTGCAGGAGAAGGGAAAAACCGATAATCACGCGGGAAAAATACTACTTCCCGCCGTAATTACTGAACTGATATGGCTGAAATTTGAAAAAGAGATAGACTATATCCTGGATTAATACGAAGGCTACTTTTCGTCCCGAAAAAAACATGGTTCCCGTGGGATTAGTAAAAAACCGAAATTCACGCGGAAAAAAATCTTCATGCCGCAAGTGCACAACCGATTTGGCTGGAATTTGGAATGGAGATAGATTATATGCTGGGTTAATAAATAGGGTACTTTTTATCCCAGAAGAATCCATGCTTTTTGCAGGAAAAGTGAAAAACCGATATTCTCGCGAGAAAAATACTTCTTCACGCCGTAATTACTAAACTGATATGGCTGAAATTTGGAACAAACTTAGACTATATCCTGAATTAATACGGAGGCTACTTTTCGTCCCGAAAAAATTCATAGTTCCCGTGGGATTAGTAAAAAAGCCGAAATTCAGGCGGAAAAAAATCTTCATGCCGCAAGTGCACAACCGATTTGGCTGTAATTTGGAATGAAGATAGATTATATCCTGGGTTAATAAATAGGCTACTTTTTATCCCGGAAAAATCCATGGTTTTTGCAGGAAAAAAGAAAAACAGATATTCATACGCAAAAAATACTACTTCACGCCGTATTTACTGAACTGATATGGCTGAAATTCGCAATAAAGATAGATTAAATATCCTGGATTAATACGAAGGCTACTATTCATCCCAGAAAAATCCATGGTTTCCGCGGGAAAACTGAAAAATTGATGTTCACGCGCGAAAAGTATTACTTTACGCTGTAATTACTGAACTGAAATGACTAAAATTCGGTAAGGAGATTCGGATTATTACATAGGCTACCATTCATCCCGGAAAATTCCATGGTTGATATAATACGAGTGAAAAGCTGATATTCACGAGGCAAAAATATTCCTTCATGCCATAATTACTGAATTAATTTAGCTGAAATTTGGAAGAGATATATAGATTATCTCCTGGATTAATACATTTACTACTTTTTATCCCGGGAAAATCCATGGTTTCTTTGATAATAGTGAAAAATAGATATCCACGCGGGAAAACATTCCTTCACGCCGTAATTACTGAACAGATTTGCCTGAAATTTGAAATGGAGATAGATTATATCCTAGATTAATAGATATGGTACTGGGAATCCACAATTACTGCGGAAATAGTGAAAACAAATATTTATGCGGGAGATATACCTACTTACTCCTTTACGGCGCAACTGCTGAATTTTTTTGGCTGAAAATTGGAATGAAGACAGATTTCGTTCCAATTTAGCACAAAGGCTACTTTTTATTCCGGAAAATAGATGGTTCCCGTGTGTAGAGAAAACTAAAATTTGCGCGGGCGAAGCTGCGGGTTTCTGCTAGTATTAGCATATTTAGCATAGCAAATATAGCAGTTTTATATGTTAAACATAATGTCCCAAAAACACCCAATGTCAGCGGGCAGATAAGCACGCTATATTTCTTAATGTTCACGTTTAAAATGTAGCTCGCGTTTAGTGGAGATAGATGCAGCGAATATTTTCTTTTGCAGAGGTGAAATTTTCACCCCCCCGTTATTACTGAGGGGACCTTTGAATAGGCGCGCATTCCCGCTTCACGTCTGCAATTCACTTTTTACATTAACACACTTCTGTAGCTCGGCGTTTCCACGTAGGCACTTGTATTTATGTAGGTTTCTGGATATAGCTCACCAATAAGAAATCTTAGGATATCCTTATGCCCATATGGTCATCCGAACGCTTTACGTACTAGCAAACAGTAGCGCCATCTGTCAATATTCTATAGGTAGCTGCTGAGCGAACTACATAGTGGCCTTATTGCTGGTGACAAAGCAAGCATTTTTGGCACCGGTAAACTAGCGTAATTTTTTTTGCGCCGTCCGCCCTGTCCATGTATATATGTCTATTTTTTTTTTTTATTAAAATGTTACAATAAAACTTATTAATATGTCTATTGTGTAGATATAAAGCACGTTTCTTGAGTTTTTTTTTTCAATATTATTATCAGTATGTTAAGGTGCGTCCTACTTAAATGCGGTTAGTTTTAACTTGTGGTTACCGATTTTGACAAATAAACTAATTTACTCAATAATTGATTAATTTGAGAAAAGCCCACAACAAACTCAGCCAGGATTTGTTTTATGTTATCACCACTTCATAATGAATCTTAAATAAATTAGTATTTATCTAGTATAATTACATATGATAATTATATTATTTATGAGAACATAATTTTTAAAGACTTGGCTTTACCTGGCACATTATTTGCACTCTGAAACAAGTATATCTTGTTTAAGTGTATACTTAATATGCTGGAAACAGAAAAAGATGAATATTTTATTTATTCATCAAGACAATTAAACCGACACGTAAAAACACCGAATGTCACGTTTACGGTTCGATTGGTAAACCATTTCATTATTCAGTCCGATCAAATTGGAGCAGCATTCAAATATAACTGTTTGTCTATGCATGAAGTCGATAAAATTATACTCAACGTGATCCAAATACTGAATTCTACAGAGAGGTAATCCGCGTAAAATACAAATCGCCAAGTGCGAGTAGCACTCGCGTACCGAGTGTTCCGTCATTCAACTTCGTCGTACCTGCAAAATAGCAAACCGTTGTGTATAATATCAAATTATTTACACTGCACATTAACATGGATATCGTTACACTCATATTGCCATGGGATTCACTTTGTAGTCACATTTTTTTAATAATATTTAAGACCAGAAACCATATTCCGTGTTTTAAATGGTATACTTACCAATTTGCATTTTTTAAATTCTTACGCTTGATAGCTGTTTCTTAAAGTAGGTAAGACTTTTTACACCCTTTTAAGCACAAAAAATAAGATTTCTGTATATTTAGCTCTATCCACTGATATCCCAGACGATATGCGCTAGATTTTTTTTTCACCTTTTGTTAGAACTCTACTCACTTAGTAATCGCTATTTCACAAAAAATAATATTTCTGTATAGAATTTATCAGCTTTGTTCCAAATTATAGCTGAAGGTCAACAAATCGACTGCATGAAATTCTAAGTGTTCCATGTTAAATATTTAGCTACGGAATACTAAAAGCCATACATTCGCTGGCTCAAATAAAGGAATTTTAATATATGGAGCCACTCACATCCAGCTTTGTTGTCCCGAAACAATTACGACTATATTACCGTGGCGCGTGCCTTATATTATAAACAAACGCAAACAATTTGCCATGTTTTACATAATCTCTCCAAATTGGATATGAATAACTGACGTCAGGTGCGCTCGCTCTCCTTATATTTCTCTGTTAGTAGCTACTCTGTGGAATGTCATATTTTTGTCACAGCTTTTTACGATCTTCGTGTATTCTTGATTCAGAATTTCAACAGATAAATGGATAGATAGAGGAAATTTATTGCATCGAAACACAAAATAAATAATGAGGGATACTTTGAAT
The DNA here is from genome assembly GCA_963855885.1 of Coenonympha glycerion. Lineage (NCBI taxonomy): Eukaryota > Metazoa > Arthropoda > Insecta > Lepidoptera > Nymphalidae > Coenonympha > Coenonympha glycerion. Next base: position 5,403,326 of record OY979632.1, read on the forward strand.
CGAAAATAGCAATAGAAAACAGAATGAACTGTAGAATTATTGTAACTGCCAGTATCATTAATTCTCCGAGTCTAGGTTTTTTATATAACTAGGTGCAAAGAATAATTAGAATTGTTGAAAGTATTCTCTCTTTACAGAAAGAGACGATGCAACCAAAGATATTATAATCGTACAAATTCAAAGGTTCGAAGTTACCACTGTGAGAGTCGCATGATACCGAAAACGGGCCGTGGCCAGTGTCCTTATAAACATCAAACGCTACTATGTAAACTAAGCCATTACGGTATCAAAGATAGAGCTCTTGATTTCGTTGCCTCTTATTTAAGTGATCGAACACAAAGGGTATGCATAAATGACACAAAATCACAGGGTTGTTCCCCCATTATGGGTGTGCCACAAGGTTCAATATTAGGCCCTTTTCTATTTTTAGTGTATATAAATGATTTGCCACACCATGTAAATGGTATTTGCGAGATAGTATTGTTTGCTGATGACACTTCCCTAGTTTTTAAAATAGATGAAAGTAAAGAAAATTATGACGATGTAAATTGTGCTATCGCGCACGTATCACACTGGTTCACAGTTAACAATTTGGTTTTAAATTCAAAAAAGACTAAGTGCATTGAGTTCGCACTTCCAAACGTAAAAAAATTAGTTAGCCACAAAAAGGTGATTGTGAATGGAGAAACACTAAAAATGGAGAACTCTACAGTATTTCTGGGGGTAACCTTAGATAATAAACTACAATGGGGCGCTCATATTGAGACTCTGGCAGGTAAACTTAGTTCAGCTGCCTATGCTGTGAGAAAAATTAGACAATTTACAGACATTGATACAGCCAAGCTTGTTTACTACGCCTACTTCCACAGTGTTATGTCCTACGGTATTCTATTATGGGGCAAAGCTGCTGATATTCAAACTATATTTGTATTGCAAAAGAGAGCTATTAGATCCATATACAAAATGAAGCCACGCGAATCTCTTCGACAAAAATTTAAAGAAATAGGCATTCTTACAGTGGCGTGTCAATACATTTATAATTGTCTACTGTTTGTACGTCAAAATATTAATAATTACAATAAACGGATAGATATAAGTAACCGTCCAATTAGAAGTGGAGCACATAAGTTAGTTGTAGTGCCACACCGTTTGCGTAAGGTACAGAAGTCCTTTGTGGGGTTGAGTGTACGCTTCTACAATATGATCCCGAAGTCTGTCTTGGACTTACCTTTGCACCGGTTTAAAGATACTGTCAAATAACATCTAATAAATCAGGGTTACTACACCATTGAAGAATTTTTAAATAACAAAGATTCTTGGAACGATAGTGATATGCTTCCATCTCCTCACGAGATATCTTAAAAATATTGTTTCATACTAAGTACTAAAAATTGTATATTGAGACATTTTTTGAAAAGAGCAAGTACCGAGTTTCTTGCCAGTTCTTCTCGGTGCAAACCTGCTTTCCGAACCTGGCGGTAGAGTCTCGACATTTCATGTGAGCTTATATCTAAGCCTATGTGAAATAAAGAATTTCATTTCATTTCATTTCATTTCATTTCAAATTCTAAATTTAAAAAAAAGCATGTAATAATTAGCCGAGCCTAAAAAAATAAAAATACATTAAAATGTAACACACATTTAGTAGACACGGACGCAACATGGATGCTAAAACTTTTAGATGAGCAAAAATTTCCACTTAGGCTCCTCATTAGTGAGGGAATGTTTGCGCGAGCACATCCTGCTTTATGTCTGCAATTCACTCACATTTTCGCGCTGCTGTGACTCGTCTCGTCTAACGTGACTCCATAACATTTTATATTTTGCAAGACTTTTAATGGTTGCGTTTAAGTACGTACTCGCTGGAAGATGCCGTGATGAGTCGGGCGCGAGAGTAATGTGATTGTCTTTTTAAAATATGAAGTCGCTTTTGCAAGATTAATTGTAAAGATAAATGTAAGGTAGAAGTTAATTCTAAAATAGAATAGAAATAAATACTTAAAAGCGGGCTTGGCGATTGCAAAAACATTTGACTATATGTGTACCAACCAAGGCCTGGAAAACCAAAGGTTTAGGTGGACATTGGGTGCACTAAGTAAATTAACTAGGCTGAAATTTGGAAAGTATATAAGTAGATTATGATATCGTGGATTAACACTTTTTACACCGAAAATCCATGTTTCCCTTGGTATTCCACTATACCGAAATAAAGGAAACCTAAATCGTGTGCTAATTTTAGTAAAATTACATTGCTAAAATAAGCACACTATTTAGGTTTCCCTTCTAGGTTTATATTCTTTTTTTTTTTGAGGAGAAAGGAAAAAGGTAACTTTTGGTAGATAATGACACTGAATACATAATATTATTAACATGTTAAGTTTTATAGAGCTTATATTACAGAGACCTGTGTAAAATCCTTGCAGTAAAATCGTGATTAAAATAAAAATAAACTGCAATAATGGGTAGAACTACGAATATTCCATGTTTCCGTTAAAGTTAATTGGACTCTAATTTCCCCCGCGGTAGAAATAAAAGTGAATTACAGATATAACTCCGAAGGTTTTACTGAACTTGCAAACCTCATCTACGAGTTAATTTCTTTACTGATGAGAAATAATATTTTTCTTTCGCTTTCAGCTTCGGTAATAGAGGGAGATGCTTAACCGCCAGACTCACATAATAAAGGCGTTACTTGTCTGTATATGTATACTACAAGGATTATGTACATTTTTCTATTGCTGTATGCAACATAATCAAAGTATAAAAAATCCACCATAGATCAAAGCCAAATGTTTTATTTACTGAAATCTCAATGCATACGAGTAAATTGTACAGCCGTGGCATGTAGAAGCGTCGAAGCTCGGCCGAATTATGCGGCAAGCTTCAAGCAGGCCTCGCAAATAAGATGGCCCATCACATCCATCCTTAAGTATAGTTCGTTCGACTGACATCCATTCTTCAATATAGTTCGCAACGAACCGAAAACCGAAAATCTAACGATTTAACGGTTCGAGTCTAACCGAAAAGACTACAATTGACTTTTCTACGCTTTTCCGCTTATTCGTTTTTCTTTTTCAAATGAGAACTTGGACTGGGTCTTCATAAGTGCCGAATTTCTTGCCACTCCTCTTCGGTGCAAACCTGCAATCCCGACTTGGCGGTAGAATTTTTAGTTTTCAAGAGCCTTTGAGTTAATAGAGCCTAACTAAAATCATTATTTTCATAAGATAATGTAAGTCTAGCGTTCATAGATTCCTGTACCTGAAGGTCACCGGGCCTCGTACCCATTACCATTTATCTTGTGGGAACTGAAATAATATTCTCTTAGCGCCAGTTGCAAGAATACCCGGTCGCAGGCATAACACTAAGTTTCCCAGGAATAAAACTGATTGTCACCTTCCGCTGTTTCGTTTATCTATATTTTTACGTAGGCTTTAAGATTAACGTAAAGTTTTTAAGAAAATTAAATAGATGACAGTGTATCTGGTACCTCCTTTTGATTTACCTACTAATTCAAATTCCTACTACGTTTACGTTTTAAAAAATATGCAATGTTTGTGTTTTAAAATATTATTTTTCTGAAAAAATATTCACTGAACTTCAACAAGCTCAATGAACAGAGAGAGATAGCGAGAGCTGTCATGAAGTTCTTCTAAAAAGCAATAAATTGTTTACGTCAGACTTCTTCCACATTTTTGCTGAAAGTGTTAGTTAGATAATAGGAACATCTGAAAAAAGGACTTACCTAAAAATACCAACCAATAAAAGTATTAGGTGAAATGAACATAAATTTCAAATTGTAAGGTTAAGATTTAAATATTTAATAATCCTGTAATAATACGTAACCTGTAATAATACGTAACCTGTGCCACTGGGTCGAAATATCGACAGTTTAAATCGTCCTTTTGATCGTGCAACTAGGTATAACTATACAAGATAACCAGTGCGAAGCAGGAACACAGCAGCACACGAGAATGCTTAATTACAATATGTGGGCGTTGGTATCCTCTCAGAATAAGATGAGTTTGGTTAGTATAGATATTTCAATCCATGATGACACGCCCCACTCTGTCTAACTCCATGCGAATTGAATAACATAAGCGATTTTGACAGAGTGTATAAGTAGAGGAAGACCAAAGAAGATATAGGTGAATTGTGTGAAATAAGATTGCACGTTGACAGGAGAGATTGTAAGAAGACTCCTTTACGGGTCCATCGAACCCAGGGACCACTCATTTATCTTGGGAAAAATTAAGAAATTCCACGGGAAACATTTTTGTGAAACCAACGAACTGCACGCGGGCGGAGCCGCGGGCAACAGCTAGTGCCTAATAAAACAATTTTAACAAACGTATCTCACGAAATCCAACTTTTTTTAAACCCAAACCTTGGATCAATATTGAAATATATATAACCTTTTGATATACGAATCTAATAGTTTACTGCGAAGATCTGTAGGCATTCGCTCTAGCAAATCCAATTTTATAAAGCTAATAAAAAGGCTCTCCAATTAAAGCTGAAACTTTTCACGGGCAACTCTCGAGATACAGGGTGCTCCATTCGAGTGCTTGCGCGCCGCCGTCGCGCCGAAGCCTATAGGCACTATGGAGCAGGAATGTATATAACTATTGTAGATGATAGGTACTTTTAATAATAGTTATTTGTTATGCAAGGGCGCAAAGTGGATTTTTGGGCCGAGTGTCAAATTTGAATGCTGAGCGGCGAAGGATTCTAGGGTTGAACCCTGAGCGCAGCGAGGGGTTCAAAGAATAGAATCCTGAGCATAGCGAGGCATTCAAAGACCCGAGACCCAAAAAAATTTGCGCCCGTCCATAACACAAAATTTTTCATCTCATCACAGCGAGGAAAATCACCAGAAGAACACTTTAGATCGGCATTGCGATTTATGTTAAATGTTGTTTTTGGTAACTCTGAATAATTTCACTTACTGAAACCACCTTCAATCATCACTCACCTTATTTCAAAGTTAAAACAAAAAAATAATGAATTAAGTAATAAAAATATTAGGTATTTTCAATAGGTATTTTCATTTAATCACGATTGGAAACATAGACAACTATCAATAGACCAGAAAAAAAAATGAGAAACTTTTTTTTTACTTTTTTTTTGAATGCGTTCTGAAATAGGAATTTCTAAGAACCAAAGATAATATAAAATTTTATAAATATTTTAACAATAATTACATAAACAACGAGGAAAAATCATGGATTTAATAAGATTTCTTTATAATTAATAAAACTAAATAGGAGTTATTATATTTATTGATTTATTATTCTAAGAAAAAGTAAAAATAAAAAAACTAATGTACCTATACAAACTCTAAGGTCGAACTTTTTTACTGAACGTATGTGTTATTAGAAAAAAAAGAAGTCTTCAGCTTTGACATTGACATGACACGTAATTCGAGTTTGACGTTGGAAATGCTTTTCGGCCCAAGGGCCGGAAGGGATTTTCATACTACTTTGTCTCCCTTGGGAAAAATGAAAATGCTTTGGCAGCCTAGGGAATATAATAGCATTTTCCGCCCGCATTTCGGGCATTAAAAAACGCTTTTCCGAGCGGGTGAGATGAAAAAATATTTTTTTTTTTAAACTATACCTTTTTAAATACACCTAGCTACACCATATTTTTAAATAATGGTTACATCTTCAAATATAACTATAGCCTTTGAAATATCCGTGAACAGTGTACAAGTACATAGATCATATCTTACAAGTATAGGCACTATAAACTGTTACTTAAGGATGCCGTAACCTACGATGTCTCCTATACATTCGTAATACCAATATTATTTGTAATTCGTGCAAATTTCGATCATATTGTGGTGTTATTCGGGTTCATATAGTAATAATCCATGCTCCTGGCTATATTTGGTTACGAAATACTTCTCTAAATCGAAATAAAAATGAATTGACGCATATTTTTGCGTTCTTCGTTTTCATTCATATCTTTTGGTATTACGGAACTCAACCGAAGTTATAACAATTTTGATCAAAATTGATTTATATTTTGTTTTAGAGAAGTATTTTCGACCCAACTATGGCCAGGGGCATAGATTATTACTATTACTGTATGAACCCGAATAACACCACAAAATGATCGAAATATGCACGAATTACAAAATATGATTTGGTATTTCGAATGTATGAAGACATTGACGTTATTTTTACTTACTAAAGGAAGTAATTAAAATGAAAGAAATGATGTGTTAGAAAAATAAACAAACAATGAGACCATTAGCAACAACATTTCACAAGAGATTTTTAGCATTAATAAGGTTCTTCAATTAAAGAAGATTTTTTAAATGAATTCTAGGTTAGAAGAGCTCTTTTACTAAGTGCTGTCATGTCGGCGTTCAGGTCACGAACGTTGTTGTTATTTCTGTCGACTTTAAACTTATTATAAACAAAATACATTGTACGAAACGACCACTAGACAAGATTTTATTTGTTACGCAAGCTGGGAGGCCTCTTCGGATTCTGGAGTGAGTTCGGCTGGCTAGAGTGATACGGCGAGGACCCGCATCAGCGACTTCACGCGCGTTGCGCAAATTCGGCCAAACGCAGAAAAGTTCCAGAGACAAAAGAAAAGAATAGAGGCATTAATAAAGCGGCCAGGCTGTCGGCAGCTGCGACGCAATCTGCCACTCTGGTGGTGGGTCGAGACAATATGTCCTGCAAGGCTAGACAAAGTAACAGTCGCTTAACGTTGACGACAGTAGATAGAAAATGTATGGACAAACCACGTGACTGTAAACAAACCACGTCATCGAATAGAGGAAAACACGCTGTTTTTGAAAATCGACTGCGACTGTTTGGGTTCTCACAGACTAATTGTGGATAACTTTAGCGTACTTCGCGTGACAAACGACAGCAGCTGCAGCAGCAGGCACTAGACAGTGAACAACGCTACGCATAGAGTCCATTCTGCTTTCATTTGTTTTGTACTGATGGTCACGTGGTTTTTCTACTGTCGTCAACGCTTAACGACAAGTCACTTTGTCTAGGCCCGCAGGTCTCGACCGACCACCAGAGTGGCAGATTCTGTCGCTGCCGGAAGCCCGGCCGCTGCCGACCCTGACCATCTCGGTCTGCCGGTGGAATTCGGGTGACAGACGCTGCGGGTGTCAGACGCTACGCGTGTCACGCGCAACTGGAAGAAGATTCGTCAAGGGAAACGATGCATCTCCTACGAACTCCGTAGAATTCAAACATAAATGGAGGTTAATTAGTCGTCGTTATACGTAGGCATTATACTTCATAATTCCTACGTATAACGTATATACGAACTTCTCATTAACTAGTAGTACCACAGTTTTAAGATATTCTGTCTTACAACATCTTTAAACTGTGGTAGTACTCAAACAAGCTTATACACAATATAGAGTATAATATATAGCCGACCAAGGATTTTTGAAGGTCTGCAGGTTATTGATCACAATTTGCAGAAATAAAACTAAGATACGAGGCAGTAAAATTAATAACTAGGAAAAAACTTAAATTGATCACTTCGGCACCTATTAGGTACGTAAGATTTTTAATTATAACAAAAATAAAACGTCGTCTTCTCTAATTAAAAATAAGAAAAAAGGTAAAAAAGGCTTCTTACGTAACCTGTGACTCAGAATACGGTCTTAAAAAATCCTTACATCATACGAAACCAGTCTTAGTTAATAACCCTAATGGGTTCAATTAAAGCGGCACCGCTTAGACATTTTAATTTAAACCATCGAGCAACTCGACTTGTAATAATTAAAGGTAGATCTAAAAATAGGTCTATTTTTCTTACCTCTGTATGTCAAAACAACGTATGGCCCGGTACCTAGTTCTTTTCATTAACAAAACTAAGTTAATCTGGAGAAATTTTAACAGAAACTTATTCTGCATACTCTTGAGAAAATGTAGTTAATTAAAAAAATCTGATTAGGAAACTGTAATTTATCACTAAAACATAATCTTATCCTTTAAAGGAGCAATTCTTGTATATTTATTACTATATAATCTGGATGATGGATCTCGGTAACGACTCGAACGATTTTCATGAAATTTAGTATACAGGAGGTTTTGGGGGCGATAAATCGATCTAGCTAGTATTCGTTTTAGAAAGTGTCGAATTTACCAAAAAAATACAAATATGACTACTGCCGCCATCTATTGGCCATCGAGCGAAGCTCGGTCACCCAGATATTTAAATATTATGTCGTAACGTCGCTCTCATGTCTAATCGTTATCCCAGATATTTCGGCTAGTCCCGTTCCATCCATCCCAATGATCTATCCTAGTAACGTTAAATTAATGCGCGTAAATAATGCCCATAAACATAACCCACCACGATGTCTGAAATCTGAAAAAAAAACGGAGCCGGCAAAAAGCTTACGAGCATTCTTAAGTTAATAAGGCTTTCAGTTTTAGTAATTTTGATCAACTGGTCAACTACTTTGTCAAATAGTAAAGTGTGTACATCTCCTATGATACAGGCTGACTTGTTTTTAGATCCGTAACAAGTGTTGTGAGGAACGTTGGGTTAATTACTCACATAATTCCTTTTAAAATAATATTTTATTTTTGACCGGTGGTAATATTATTTTCGTTTAATCAACAACAAATTATTTTAAAGTATCCATTAGATTTCGATAAAAATTATTTAATATTCATTTATAGAAAACGTGTATACGAAGCCATAATTGTCATTTAATTTAACTATTATTATTTGGCGTGTGTAATTGTGGGACGTATCATGTCAACTCCCTTATTATAGGCCATTTCTGGGCACGGGTTACTTCAGAATTTGGCAATAGTTCACCATTTGCAAGTATTTGGCACTACTTCATTCTACTACTACTTTCATTCTAAAAAACCTTAAAAAAAATATTCTTGGTAAAAATGTATTTTTTCGCATTGTGCAGTCAACATCTCCTGAGGATGTCCCGGTGGCGGGACGAAATGTGTGTCGAAGAAAGTGTTGGAAGATTTGCAGGTGTTTCATGTGGGTGGAGTTCCTGCATAATGTACCAAACAGATTATTTTCAAGCCTGGTACCGGATTCTGTACATCCCTGGGCAATGTCGTTTAATTGAATAAGGCATATTGAAATGAATTGTCTATATAATTAATAGCAAGCCTTGCGCTGCCAGTCAATCAATTCGTAATAATTACACTTTTATACGTTAACGCTGAGCTTTTCATTACTTTTCGCTCCATTAAATAAAATCTCCGTGCCCTGAATAAACACTATTATTCGATACGATTCTTCGTCGTTAATCACAATCGTAGAGTGCTTTTCAATATTAATCATATGCCTGTTGTCCGACTTGACGGTTCGTATTCCATTTAAAACGGGAATCATTTTAGTGGAATGGACACAAAGTGTTTTCCAATATGGCATTCGTTTTTATTTTATACCATACAGCGGGGTGTTGTTATATTCAATTGGTTCATTTTCATTGCTGCTAATTGAATTACTTAAAATTAAACATCGCACTTAATAATATTGTTTTATTTTCATATTATTATAATGTTAATAGCATTTATTATTTTGTAAATAACATATTATATTTTCATTATGATTAAAGTATATCTAAAAGTTTTGTATAATTATTCAAGATTGATACATATGATTGAAATAAATTGTATTAAAATATGCTAAGGTAATTCAGTGCGAGCGAGGACCGATTTAAATCTATGTATTTAGTTTTTTTTCTATAGATACATTACGTTAAAGTGATTAGAAATGAAAACTGTTTTCTTATTTATGAAAAAAATAAGTAAAGAGTTATTAAAGATTTGTCTGAACCAGAATGCTCCATTTTGGACTACTAATTATACAAATTGTGGTCTCGCTTCATCACCATCGTTTTACCGTTAAAGTTAGAAAATCAAATTACAAAAAAATAACAACACCATGAACGAAACCAATGCAATCACTGATTACAAAAAAGAGCAAGTTTCACCGATAGTTCAAAGGGCAGAAATCAACGCAGCGTCGCCGTACATGTCCGGATCAAAACGAATGTGTTCCAGAGCGTCCGGCGCTGTCTATTTGCTGGAAAAAATATAATTGGATTGTTCCTGACGAGATAAATTGCAAGCCGGACACACAACCTCTATGCATGGATCAGTCATTTATTGCTCCGGATAAAAATAGCGGTCGTATCCAAATGGAATAGGGAGATAGAAAAAGAGGAGCACCGCAATTGGATATGGAAATTTTCTATTGTGGGCCGGTTTCCCGTTCCTCTAATCGCATATTCGTCTTTTATTTCCGCCCGCCCTGATCAGGTACAATTTGTAGATTGGATATGAGGTTCATGGAAAAACTACAAGCTGACTATTGCATTCGATTTTTTTCTAGTGCCCAATTTGTATTCTTCGCCAGAATGGTTTTGTCCCCTAAGCTTGTGTTATAGAGACCGCAATGACGCGGATGGTTAGAGAATAAAAAGATATGATTGAGTTTACTTATCAATTATTGAGTTTATTTTTAAAATGTAAACTAGAAGTGAAAATCTGTAAAATTATTATACTTTTAAGTTTTGAATCCTTGTGGATATCAAAAAGGTACCTAACTAATTCCTTAATTTTAAACTTGCTTGCGAAATTTTCGTATTTAGAACCAAATATGAAACTTTGATAACAACACAATCATAATAATATGAAAATGGGATTAGTTTCTCTAAGTACGCTCTTTTATGGATGCTACTGATTAGATACTCGCTCGCGGCGCGTCGCGTTCGGGGACACTTACCGTACGATATGGTTTAACTTTAAATTGGCAGATGACTTTTATTACGCTCTAATAGGAGCAATGAGACCTTTAGGGACCACGGTCCAGGTGGACGGATGACATCAATAAAGCCTACTGTAATTAGATATTATACGAAGATCTTTATCTATTTAAGAGCTATTGAACGATGTCGCTTTGCTATCAAAAGAAAGATTTCTTCAGTTATGAATATTTTAAATACTATGTTTAGTTTTTTATTAGTTTGTATTATTAGCTAACGAAATTTAATTACATGTTTTTGCATGGTAGTCTAAATTAATAAAATTATAATAAAATTGTATTTTAAAAAAATGATTTGTAATAGTGATTGAATACGAAATTTTGTAATGATCAAATATGTGACTGACTGATATGAATGTAATGACATAGTAAATTGACTCTAATATTGCACACCTGAAAAGGTAAACTCTGTGACTTTTTTAATCCTAAGATCTATATATTATGTATGTAAGAGTTGATGCAATAAATATATATATATAATTATGATTGATTATTATGGATTTAATGAGACATATCGAAAGATATGAAGATAAGTCAGTGCTTTAAATTTTTCGTTTCATCACACATACTTATCTATATACTTATAATAAAACTGTAAAGGGTCGAATTCTGTACATTGAAGATATTTTGAAAATTTTTGTTGGAGGACACTATTTAGTCGATACTGAAGCCAAAACTGTAATTTGTTTAATTTTTGTCTGTCTGTCTGTCTGTCTGTCTGTCTGTCTGTCTGTCTGTTTCACGACCGGGCATCACGGCTAATCCGCTGGATGGATTTAAATGAAACTTGACATGATTATAGTTCATACCCCGAGGTAGGACATAGGATACTTTTTGTCCCGAAATTCATCATGGTTTCCCTGGAAGACGGCATCAAAGTCCAAACGTTTTTTAGTTATAATTCATTAACGCGTTGTCCGATTCCATTAATTCTTTTTTTGTTAGAAAGGAGGTTCTTCAAAGATTATTCCATACAAATCTTATCATCATCACTTTTGTAGTTCATAAATTACAGACATCAGAACCTTTAAGTTCAAGTACGTAGGTGACTTGAAACTCGGAATGCACAAAGAACCTAGGGCTAGGACGAAGGGTTCAAGTAAGACTGGAGTACCCTTACAGCCGTAAATAAATAGGCTTAGCAGGAGATTTTGTGTGGTTTAAAATTTTTCACTTTTAGGGTGAACAAAAATCATTTAACTGGCGTTATCGCTACGTTATACCGTATAGCGCCATCTCTACAATTTATGTGGAACTTGAATGTAAAACTCTGAGATAGGTACTACCGAATTTTTTTAAATAAAAATTAACTGTCATGTTATTTACTGTTTCCTGACTTTATATTAAGATGGCACTGTTAACACATGAACAGATTTAAACTTTATCATCCGCAATATGGAAAGGGTAAGATAATGGTTCACAAATACTTTTAACTCTTAGGTCTTATCGATCCTAACCGACTGACTGTCATCTAAGGTCTTTTTATACGTAAAGAAATATATAGCCATTGTCCATTCTGATGTTTTGGATTGTATTGAGATGAAGCAAAGATTTTTAAAAGACTCTTACTCTCCTTATGTTAAAGACTCTTACTCTTCTTATGTTGGGCTGGGGAATATTGTTAGTAGAGTAATTTATCCCAGTGGTACCTACCCGGCCGAACTCTGAAAGAAGAGTTCTACCACCAGTACAACTTTTCACATGGTTTAATAATTTTTGACATATTTCGTGGTTTCAGCATAAAAATCACAATGAAAAGGACGATTTTAACTGTCGATATTTCGACCCAGTGGCACAGGTCGTGGTCACTACGTGACCACGACTTGTACCAATGTATCGAAATATCGACAGTTAAAATCGTCCTTTTGATCTTTCAACTACGTATTAATGAAACTTTATATTATTATTAAGAAAAAGGAGTTTTCAAAATCACCACAAGATAACCCGTGCAAAGTAAGAACAGGTTTCTGTACAACATCACACCAGAATCCCGCGAAAAATCAAGGAATTGCAGTAGGAAGGTATATTATGTAAAAAAAATCGTAATTCACGCGGGCGGAGCCGCGGGCAACAGCTAGTCTATATCTATATCTATCTATATACTTATAATAAAACTGTAAAGGGTCGAATTCTGTACATTGAAGATATTTTGAAAATTTTTGTTGGAGGACACTATTTAGTCGATACTGAAGCCAAAACTGTAATTTGTTTAATTTTTGTCTGTCTGTCTGTCTGTCTGTCTGTCTGTCTGTCTGTCTGTCTGTTTCACGACCGCGCATCACGGCTAATCCGCTGGATGGATTTAAATGAAACTTGACATGATTATAGCTCATACCCCGAGGTAGGACATAGGATACTTTTTGTCCCGAAATTCATCATGGTTTCCCTGGAAGACGGCATCAAAGTCAAAATGTGTATTTACTTATAATTCATTAACGCGCTGTCCGATTTGATTCATTCTTTCTATGTTAGAAAGGAGGTTCTTTAAACATTATTCCATACAAATTTCATCACCATCACTTTTGTAGTTCAGAAATTACAGGCATTAGAACCTTAGCGATAAGTTCAAGTAGGTGACTTGAAACTCGGAATGGATAAAGAACCTAGGGCTAAGACGTAGAGCTAAAGTTAGACTGGACTACAGTCGTAAATAAATAGTCTTAGCAGAAGATTTTGTATGGTTTAAGATTTTCACTTTTAGAGTGAACAAAAATCATGACGAAACTCGCTACGTTATACCGTATAGCGCCATCTCCACAATTTATGTGGAACTTGAATGTAAAACTCTGAGATTAACTGTCATGTAATTTACTGTTTCATGACTTTATATTAAGATGGCACTGTTTTATCATCCGCAATATGGAAAGGGTAAAATAATGGTTCACAGATCCTAACTGACTGAGTGTCATAGGTCTTTTTATACGTAAACAAGTATATAGACATTGCCTATTCGGATATTTTGTATTGTATTGAGATGAAGCAAAGATTATTAAATGACTCTTATGTTGGGCCGGGGAATATTGTAAGAAGAGTATTTTATCCCAGTGGTACATACCCAGCCGAACCCTGAAAGAAGAGCTCTACCACCAGTACAAATTTTCACATGATTTAATGATTTTTGACATATTTCGTGGTTTCAGAATAAAAATCACATTGAAAAGGTCACTACGTGACCACGACTTGTACCAATGTATCGAAATGTCGACAGTTAAAATCGTTCTCTTGATCTTTCAACTACGTATTAATGAAACTTTATATTATGATTAAGAAAAAGGAGTCTTCAAAATCACCACAAGATAACCCGTGCGAAGTAAGAACAGGTTTCTGTATAACATCACACCAGAATCCCGAGAAAAATCAAGGAATTCCATATCCGGTATATGTAAAAAATCGTAATTCACGCGGGCGGAGCCGCGGGCAACAGCTAGTCAGAAATAAAATTTAAAAAGAGAAATTGTGGGATTGTGTGACATGTAGCAGTGATAAATCACAACTTTTTAGCTATGCAACCGTCGATTAGAAACCTCAGGATATGAGCATTGGGCATCCAAACGATTTACGTAAATCTTTTTCGTACAAGCTAACAGTACCTAGCGCCATCTGTCAAAATTATATAGGTGACTGCTGAAAAAAAACTCACTGTTGGTGGCAAAACAAGCATTTTTGGCTCCTAAACTGACGACATTTTTGGCGCCGCCTGCCCTGTTCAGGGTATAGTTTGTCTATTTATGCAACCAAACCCTTAACTTTTACTATTCTTCAAAATTAGAATTTTTACAGTGGAAAATACGTACGTTTGGGGAGTTTGAGCTAACAGTAAAGTTTTATAATAAAAAGAGTAAAATAGTTCAATTTCTCTATTCTCATTTTGTAATTTGTTGTCACTTAGCAAATGAAGCCCCTTCAGGATAGATAAAACACGCTTTGTAGTATAATAGCAGCACAATAACATGAAAATGAGGTTAGTTGGGAGCTAAGTACTCGTTTGTATGGATAGAACGGATTACCCCTGGAGCGTATAAGAGCTCAGAGCTGGCGTACGTTACTATTAAAACTTTAAATTGGCCGATGCCGATAGCTCATGCTTTGTTAAAATACGGCTTTATGGGCATGAAACTACACTTACTTATTGCTATTGTTACCTATGTATGAAGGTTCTTAGATCGCTTACGGCCAATAAAGCTTGATAATATCTTTATTACTTCAATATATATGAACATACCTAGATCGAGAACTATATAATGCCGACATCCCATTTCATACCAAAAAATGCGGTATTAGAATTTTTAAATGAAATATAAAGATTTCTTCACGTGTCTCTCTGATGAGAGGGATTACGATTGGTGAGGAAATGCGTATACCTAAACACGACGGAAAAGAATATCCTCCATAAAAGTGTTAAAAGGGAATTACCCATTTACATTCTTATTTCGAGAATTCCTTGTACCTATTCGTATTAACTGGGCTAGTGTTTTTTCAACGAGCCCACCGAGAATATTATCTTAACAGCGCCCCTGCTTGACTAACGTTTATAGGTTAGGGGTGGAAGGTGGTTAAAGAAGAAAGAAAAATATTCAAGCTCCACACTTATCTAGTACTTCGACTGCGCCTCTGTCACTAGGCTGTATCTCTTGAACTATAACAGTTAGACTGATCACAGATAATAACAAATATTAGAAAACAAAATACATATATAAGGGAGGCCCTTCTTTCACCAAAAATTTTTTTGCCGGATACGGAACTCTTAAGATGAAAATAAAGTATACAGAACTCTTTGTGCGCGAGTCAAACTGGTTCTTGGTCGGTTTTTTACATTATATCTGAACTACGTAAATGTCACTTGTTGCATAACGTGGTTCCCTTATAATGAAACTATTTGTAAGCAATTTCAGTACCATTCATGCAGCCTCAATGTTTCTTAGCGATAGTAAAATTCTTACAAATTAAATCACCAGGTAACATTTGCTACAAGAAAATTAAAACGTCGCAATTATGCCTGTAATTCACTTTTATTCTTGCAACTGGCAAAATTGGAATCTTATTAACTTAAACAGAACAAAGAAATTCCTAATTGCGCTCAGTATTTCTTGTAGGTGTTACGGGCTAAAGTAAAATATAGAGCTTTGTTTAATTCAATCTCCCATTACGCGTACTAATTAGGCTTATACCTAATATAATTTTTATATTTACAACGAGAACTTCTTTTAATAAATATTTGGTGACAATATTTTTTGATTCAACTTCTCACTTCTCAGATAATAGTTGAATAGGGAACTTAAATGTTCGACAAAAAATTCACTGAGTCCAGAGCCCAATTTACTGAAAAAATAAGTCTGTCTGAAGTTCCTGAATTATTCGTAAACTCATTTTCGAAAAAGAGCTTGGTTTACTATACTTGGCAGTCAGCTGGGCAATTAGGTACTTTACCAAAATATACTACCCATCATATAAAAAATATATCGGAACCCTAAAAAGCAAAAAAAACTTGCATAAATCGCGCAAGTACCTAACTAGGTATTTGCTATTCAAATGAGGTTATCATTATTTTTTTTTCATATCAAAATATTTCAAGCTGATATACTTTTGTAGGCTGATTCGAACGTGTGTTTATTTAAAAAACCGTAGAGGTGCGAGTTGGACTCGCCAACCGAGGGTTCCGTAGCCGTACATAAGTAATATTTATTAAAAGAAAAGTGATACAGATTTTCTGTCTACTTGTAGTGTAGACGATATAACTTACCAAACAGAACTCCAGGTCAACGGAATGAAACCTATAAATTTTGATTTTTTTGAGTAGTTTAAAATACAGTTTTTTTTTTTCACAGTAAACGGCCGTACTTTAACGCAGATTATATAGAAGATCAATTCTACTGTAGACATGTTAACGAGTATGAATTTAGAAAGGTTCGTGACAGACGGATAACGAAGTGATCCTGTAAGGGGTTTTTTCTATTTAAGGTACGGAACCCTAAAAATATGGAAACATTAGTAATCCACGCATATTTATTGGCTCAAGTAGCTACTTGAATGTAGGAAGTAAAAGCCATTGCAATAACCACGTCTGACATAACGCATCCGATTGCAAAATAACTAGATACGAGTATGTAGGTAAATGCGGAAAACTGGATTAAAAAACTTGGTGACCGAGGCTACCAGGATGTGGTGGAGGACAAGATACGAGTATGCCCAGAGACGGCATGACGTAAATGTCTAACGGTTTTGTATTACCGACGAGTACTTACATCATTATATTAAAACATACATGAACTTCGGTTTTTACATCCCGTTGTAATGATGCTGCCTTTAAAGATAAACATTTGGTATCGCCTGTTTTTTTTTGAACTTTTAAAGGAAAAAATCCGTCATACTAACATGATTTTGCGTAATCTAACCGTTCACGCAGCGCACGCGACGGAAGCTTTAAAAAGGAACAATTTTTCCCGTATTTTCAAATAGTAGTTTATGAAACGGATGCATAATGGGGGGTATTAAAACATGAGTGTGAGTTTAAAAAACGAGCCGCAGGCGAGTTTTTTAATAGTATCACACGAGTGTTTTAATTCCTAATTATGTAGAGTTTCATACACTACTTTATCTACGCTCAAATTATCATAAATCCAAACCATAAAGTCTTGCTGACGTTTGTTGTAAATCCTTCACTTTGTTGGTAAAAGATTGTGGGTCATTTTTGTTGCTGTCAGGTGCAAAATTCTGCTGTAAACTGCGTATAGTCTGTTAAAAAAAGTCATGAAACAAAAAAGAGTAGAAAAATATTTATACAAGTCAGATAAAGTATATTTTTAGTGGATAATTAAATAATATAAAATTATACATAATTCTTTTCAATATTCTGTATGAACACACTTTTTAATCAGTCACATAAGGCAGGGAAAAAATATTGTTTCCGTGAATTAATTGTTGTCTATGGTCGATCATCACCCATCCTATGACTACCAACTAAATGTTGTCTGTGGTCTCCATACTTATATAAAAAAACAAAATTGAGGATTGGCTCTACACTCTCTTTAGGCTATGACGACCACAGAGAAAAGAAAGTTATTCCCTGGTCTGTGATGACGACACATAAAAATACAGGAACCCAGAGCCGAGTATCGTAATGGAAATTATTCAACTATCTAGAGATATTTCCATAGTACAGCGATGTTATAATGAATAACTTTTTAATAATTATAGAAGTCTGTGAATAAAGTAGGTCAATATGTGACACATTTTGATTTCATAATTTGAACTTTAAGCAATGAGCGTAGATAAAAATTTTTATGATGCTTCGCTCCTATTAGTTATAGGTACTATATTATACAAATATCATACTGACCTTTTATAAGTGCCTGTACATTAGGCTTATGTGAAATAAAGATATTTTGAACTTTTAATATAGCGTGACGTGAGCCTTCATCAATAAATGGGCTATCCAACTCAAAATAATTTTTCAATTCTGACCAGTAGTCCATGAGATTAGCGCTTTCAATCACACATACAAACCTTTCAGCTAATAATATTAGTACAGATTGCTTCAGTAACTATTAGTTTCAGCGATGAAGTTTTTGTTAGCATTCAGAATACCTGAGACTAAAATAACTATGAGCTTTAGCAGCAATCCAAAAACTTACTCATGCTGAAATGATGTACTTTCCACAACAAATAACGTTATTATAGAGTTATCACGACTATAAACAAGTAACATTTGACAAAGGAAGTGTAACATTTTGCTATCAGAGTAGGCGCATAAAAGGTGAAAGCATTACGCACTGTATACTAGTACGTTGGCTCCTGAAAAGGTTGGTAATACAAATTTTATGTACCAAAGGAACGTGATAACGTAGTTTATTGATTTAGGCTTTTTACTGGCGCACTGCTGGGAAAAAGCCGCATGTAGAAACAAGTTGTAAAATAAAATATCAGCTTTAACTTTTCTATTTTCACTCACTTTATTGATCATCAAAGTACTCTTAGCTCCAAGTTTTTAATTAACTTCAGGTGTACGTTATAAAATAGTTTAGTTCTAACCCTGCATTAGTTACTACTCTTCCACCAATGTACAGTTCTAAGTAATATTTTGTGCTTTAAGAAAAGCTATTTTGCACTATAGAACTTTTAAATTTATACCACGGACCGGACCTTCCTAGTTCTTGTAATATGTATCCACCTACGACAAATTTTCAACAAATTCCTAATGTTGCATTATTTTGATAATCATAGAATACATTCATTTTTTCTGGATTCGCTATTGTCTCTTTTTCAATTTAAATTTTATATTTATCTAACAGGTTTATAAAAAATCTGTAGAAGTGTGCACCCGAACGCCATCAATAAAAGCACCATAATATGTCGAAATTCTATAGGTGGCTTCTGAGCGAGCGACATCGTGGCCTTACGGCTTGTTACAAAACAAGCATTTTCGGCACCGATAAACTGGTGTCATTTGTTTGCGCCGTCCGCCCTGATCTTTTCTTTTCTCCAATGCGGGTTTACAAATGCTAATAATACATTTAAAAATTTAATAACGTAGGTTTATACCATAAAGTTGGAACGCGAAATGTGTAAGTGAAAGTAAACTGCAGATGGGATGTGCCCCTTCAAAGTAACCCTCATTAGTGTGGGGGAGGGAGTGAAAATTCTGCCTCTCCGCAAGAAAATTCGCTGCATCTATCTCAACTAAGCGCGCGCTACATTTTAAACGTGCCATTTACGGAATATTTTTCGCGCCTATCTCGATGCTACATCGCGTTAGGAATTTTTGCGGATAAAAATTTTGCTGCTTAATGAATTTACATTTTTTTCCCTGAAAAATAATTTTTCGTCGGTAACAGAGCCACTACAGTAACACATATTATAACACTTAAGTAACTGTAATTCTGATTCTACTACTTACCTAACTCTTTAGCCAATCGTCATATTTTGACATACTTATTTATTATGGCGATATGGTGCAACCATAAATATTATTGTATCGATAATTGGCCATACTATTAAACATTAGTATGGCAAATGGTCGATATTGTATATTGTAAGAAATCTTTTATGTGGCGAATTTCATGTCTAAGAAAACTTAGTAGCAAGCTTGTTACAGAGAGTCACTTTCATAATACATTCTTATAACACTTTCTGTCACAGAGCCTACGAGGCTACGACCAACTCATAAGCATAAAGATATATATTTTATTACATGATTTATACGTAAAAATAGAATGTTTTCAAACTCGTGGCCCGAATTGAATAGAAGTAAGTATGTGAATTAAATCGTGCTATTAGTTTTTAGTCTTATGTAACATTAATTATAAATTGCTAATAGAAGGTATAGGCGTGTAAGTTGAACCCTGCGCAGAACACGTACTTACTGAGATGCAGACCTTCGCAGACGGTTTGGGTCATTTTAATTGCCATTTACTAAACACCGAATTATTGTTTCTTACCATACTTACCATACTTACAATGTTGTCGCTTACGAGACGATGCCATGGCCCCGACGCGGTAACCGCAAGAGGGTGACCCCGCTCACACAGTGCACTTGTTACGAGCGGTCATTTGCCTTTTGAATCCCGCAGCTTAATACGATTTTCATACGCGATATGGGCTTTTGATTACGAGGATTGTGTTTTCGTGTTATACTTTTTGAATAATATATTGCCTATAGATCATATAGCGCCTTTGAAGTCATTGTGACCGCGTCAAGAAGCATTGATATAAAAGCGTATAATCATTGATATACTCAGTTCTCTGTCGTCTGACCCTTTTTAGAGTTCCGTATCACGTTAAAGTGTTCAAACGGGACCCTATTACCGGTGCTATTACTTAGACTTCGTCGTCCGTAAATCCGTGTGTTTGTCCGTCTGTCACTGTTTGGCTTTATTTCTTGAATATATCTAGTAGTATCTAGTATTTTTCACAGATAGGTAATGTATTTCTGTTACCACTATAACAACAAATACTAAAAGCAGAACTTAATAATGGGGAATGATATTTTAGCAATTGCAACAAAAACAACCCACAATCTTTCACCAACAATGTGAAGAATTTATGACAAACGTAACCATGATTTTATGGTGTGGATTTATGAAAATATGAGCGTAGATAAAGTAGTGTATGAAACTCTACATAATTAGGTATTATGTCATCCGTTTCATAAACTACTATTGGTGATCTGAATTACGCTACATAAACTTAATTTTAAGCCAAACATCAACTTGCACTCAATTTCACGTTTAAATATATCCCTCCGTA
Organism: Coenonympha glycerion; assembly: GCA_963855885.1. Lineage (NCBI taxonomy): Eukaryota > Metazoa > Arthropoda > Insecta > Lepidoptera > Nymphalidae > Coenonympha > Coenonympha glycerion. Next base: position 5,424,371 of record OY979632.1, read on the forward strand.
ATCATACAGGACGTCCTTTCATCATAACTTGATGAGCGCTAAACTCGTTAGTCACGAGTAAGTTATGATAAAACGCAATACTCATCCTCCCTAATTGGAATGTTTATAGAATGATGATAAACACGAGTAAGTAGCTATAGTACTATCTTATCTATTTACACTCAGTAATAGGGTCCCGTATTTACCCTTAAAATATGTTGTATTGTAAGGGGTAGATTTTGGTACGGAAATCTTTATAATCTCAGCAGAGATTGACCGTAGTGGCTGGATTTTTCTGGAAGATATTGTAGTGTAATTTAATGTGTGCTAAATAAACTATCATTCAATGAACATCCTCCTTAAGGAGCATGCCACGAGTGTGCCCGCGAAATTCTATTTCTTTGTGGTTTTTCGCGATTTTTAAGCTAATAAGACATAATGGGGGAAATACAAATTGCGGGAATTCCAGTATCGTCTAAACGTGTTTATATAAAAATCTCTGCTTGAATGTGTAGAGTTAAGGCAATTAGTCCGAGATTTGCGAGTTACTCACTTAAAACTCGATACTCGGACAAATTTTCAAGGATAGACGTTTTTATGCAAAGATTTTGATATAAACATATAAAGATGATACTGCCATTCCCGCAAATGTAATATCACAAGTCTATTATGTGTAATTAGCGTACAAATTGCAAAAAACAAGGAAAATTTTGAATTTCGCGGGCAGACTCGTTGATTTCGCCTTAATTAGAATGTTTATTAAATTATGATAAAATATATCACTGGCGCCAGGGCTCAAGTCTGGTCTAGTGTGAGGCTTCGGTAGTGGCTAGTTATCATCCTACCAGCCATGCGATTTAGCGTTCCGGTGCGGTACTGTGTAGAAACCATTGGGATGACTTTACTTACCCCTTCCAAGTTAACATCTTTTGCTGCATTATCACTTACCATTAGGTGAGATCGCAGTCAAGTACTAACTTGCATTGTGTAAAAAAATGTGTACTTGTACATTGTTATAATTGTTACGCGAATAATACCTCTATTGTAAGTGATAGTTTTTGATTTAAACTCTATATAGTTAAATGCACAAATTAAAACATTGAAACAGTAAAATGAGCACGTTAATTAACCTGCAATAATTACGAGCAGTCTAACTTTTCAGACCGCTTTCTTTTGTAGCGAGAAACTTTGAAATTGCTTCGAGGGTAATGCGAGTCCTCGGGATATTTAAAAGCGCTTCATTTAGGTAAGCAGGGACGGCGATCGACGATGAATGAGGACTCGGATGCAATTAAAACGTATTTTGTTTTTTACGAGTTCATGAACTTACGTTAAAATAACTATCTACACTCGAACTATAATAATTCGCAATTCGTTTATTAATTTCTAGGTTTGGAGATATACCCAAGCGATATTCATGCTAATTAGCTTTTCTTACACTGCATGCTAGTACGCGCTTAATTCTTTTGGGGCAATCTGATAATATTGACGATGGGTGAGTAAATAGCCTCTAAAGGCCTTTATTTAATGTAGTCTGAGCCTAAAGGTTGCTACATAGTATTGCACCGGAACGCGGTTAATTCTCTTGCGGTACGTCCTTGGGTATTACCACTATAATATAATATAGAGATTTCAGAAAATAATCAATTATGTAAGATGAATTGGTTTCGTGAATCCGAAACTTTATTTTGGATAAACACGTTTTATCTGTGACCACATCATCACTTTCCATCGGGTTATAATGTGGTCAAGGGTTATTCTACCTTCAGTAAAAAAAATACAGTAAAACACGTAACATCCGGCAAATCTGAACATTCGTGATTACGTTTAGGCTTGGCAAACGTTTTATGCATTTTTGATGGCTGTAATTACACGAAATTATTATATAAGAGGGTAAAATCTGCGTTCTCGTAACCAGAGCAAAATCAAGTTGTTAAGCACAAAATATGTCTAAATTTATGCAATACACGAATCGCTCGATAATTTGAACGCAAATTACAGTCAAGGGCAAATACTTTAAGAAGCCGGCAAACTGGCTAATTTTAAACGTAGGCAATTATTTAAAGTTTCCACTAATTCCATGACATAATATTTACCTCACAGCTTTGAAAAGGTCCTACTTAATTATTACGTGTAGGTTTTATTTACCTACCTAAAAATCATGCAACATTATTAAGCAAAACCATATACAAGCACGAATTACGCACGCAGACACACACACACACACACACACACACACACACACACACACACACACATACTTTGTTTTACGAGATAAAAGTTTTTCGGAACTTTGTTGGCATTCTTTACCTAAGACCTATTAGTATCAAGAGGTTCCCTACTTATTGGACCTATTCGTATTAACCAAAACAATAAATTGAAAGAGGCCCTATGAATAGTAGATCTGGTGCCTGACTAATGAAGATCGATACCAGATTGCACCTAAAATATGCACATCACGTGAATGTACCATCATTATGAATTAATGACCTCTGGGACAGTGTGACAGTTGACAACTATACGTATTGCTGTGCTTTTGGTATAAACTTATGAATAAAACAGATCAATATTAACATTTTGATTATTATTTAATGAAATGACTCGACCAGTTGTAGCACCTAAAACATAATTTCGTTTCGTAGATTTTAAAGGGCTAAAAACAAATGTATATTTTTTAAACCTAGCATGGCTAGCATTGTTGGCCGAATTTGTATACTCTCCATAACCTAACCTAAAGCTTTGAAAACTTAAAATGAGAATGACAATATTATATCCGTTCCATGATTACCTACGTCAATTCGACAGGTGGCTAACGTGCTTTGTCAGTAATGAATATTAACCCTATTTTTTCAGTTTTCACAGCGGTTTGCAATCGTAGCAAAGGAATTAATAATAAGTAGCATCGCCAGAAATATCAAATAGTTTGAACTCTTACTGCACTGCCACTGGATGCAACATTTTTTGAACTAGGTAACATCTTGACACGATATTAAATCACAAACTACACGTGCTACTAGTATATGTAGATGATACTCATGGTATGTACTAAGTCAAGAAAACTTTTAGTATCAGAAACAGACATCAATGGTACTGGATATAGGGAAAATATACACACAAAAAGATAACGACAAATTAATGTATTTAGAGAACTCGACTACAAAATAAACATCGCTTGGTTAATTCGGCTAACGAAAATCTTAAATTCCTTCAAGGCGTTTCCTTACAACACGCCACTTAATATCACTGCTCAAGCGGAAAATCCGATATCTTGAACCCGAGCATTGATGAGTGCTTAAATATTCATGAGTTATGCGCGCTCCGTGCCAGAGTGCGGCCTCCAAACTGGTGGTGTGGAAAGAGGGGTGTTTCGACGGGAGATACAATGTATCATTCATACGAATTAATAATAAATACTCGTTATTCGTTCTCCACCGCTCTGGCGAAGACACTGGGAGCGTATGGTATTTACGCGGGAGGTCCCAGTTTTGATTTCTGATACGTGCCAGTTTGAGATCTTAGGTATAATTTCTTAATTGGCTTGGACACCACCTAGTTACTTACCATGCTGCCGGAAAAAATGAGTTGCCTAGCGAGGTGTATTCATTGTTGTTGTTCGTAATCATGTTCTCAATCAAAAAGGGCTCTTGGGAATATAAATACGGGATAAGTGGAGGAAAAATGATATAAACTCTCAATTAGATTATTATCAGAAGCAAAAAAGATACTAAACTGAGCAGTATTGCATGTTTTTAATTTTATAGGACAGATGAAATAGCGAGATCGTAGATTTGTGTTAGCCGCCGGAATAGTCAACTTCCAACGGCGTTTTATCTATATTTTTTACTAATCTTGTCATTACATTACATTCATACATATACATATCGATACATTCTCAATTGGTTTGCATATAGTCATAAATAGTGACGTTTTGCAGCATTTTCAATATCCGAAAAAGCTACACTACAAACGACTACCATTAAAGGAGATCAAAATAAAAGCAGTGTTTTAAACTGAATCCAAACGCTTTTAACATATTTGAATATTGATGTGCATTTTACATAACTTTCATATTGTCTAATAGAGCGGTTATGCAAAATGCAAATGTTACTTCCTTCCTGGCATGGGAAGATCGGCTTTACAGTGTCTATGAAATGCAAATTTTATGTGTGCACCGACTTCAATACTGTCTTTGTTGGTAAAATAGTAATGAGGATAAAAACATGTTGATTGTTCCAAAAATTGTATAGCTATAACCAGTATTTCCAGGCTCACAACTCCTGCGGAGGTATCAATCAATATCTTTATTCTTTCTAATCCATATATAGCTAGACAGAGAAAAGAGATCGATTAAAGAGACAAAATTGTCTCTATAGGCTGTTTAGTTAAGAACCGTAATCTATGTCAAAGTATAGTGGTAAACAAAAATAACGTCTTTGTTAACGTTAAACGATATGATATATTTTTCACTAAAACGCTAACAACAATAACACCTTCATAAACTTATTTTTATGTCCCACAGCTGGGCATGAGTCGATTCTGAGAATGCGAAGATTTGCCCATAGCCCACCACGCTGGCCAGATGAAGGTTTGTGGGCATCACACACTTTTAACCCTAGAAAGATAACCTACGTCGAATCGACGTATTCGATTTTGAAAAATTGATGTAACTCGTTACTATTTCACGCAATGTCACTGGCACTTCCCACCAACTCAGTTGATCCTCGACGCTTGCAGAAGACATCAGTAGCTCTCACATTCGTGCAATAGTTTCTTCAATATCTACCTACCGTACGTCGAAGTGACGCATGGTTATCTTTAGTGTGCGTTTTTTGTTACCATTGTGAAAATGTATTTTCCTGTTTATTGGGATATTTCGTGCATATTTTTTATCTGTTTATTTTCTTATCGGTTAGCCCATAACAAAACACCATAATGATGATTATTGCAGGATTATAAATACAAAAAATTCTAATAAAAAATAATAATAAATGATTATTGCAAGAACAAAGTGATGCACTCTGCATCACTTTGTTCTTGCAATAATCAGGGGTCTGATAGCGAATCTACAGATAATCTTTTGTCAAAAATCAAGTTCAATTTAATATTGAGAACTGCGAAGTGAGTGCACAACCTCCAGAAAACCCCATGGATAATGAAACCCCGGAAATTAGAGTCGACACATTCGATCAAATGTGATCGACTATGTTGGCCATGATGGCCCATGGCCATGTTTTACTATGGCATTTATAAACGTGTACATTATTTACTGTGATCCTATAATATCATCCAAGAAAGAAAAAACCTCATAGATGTACATTTTACGAGTAATAGCTTGATGGCCCCATGGATGGAGAAAAGGAGCAATTGCCCACTTTGCCGACGAATATAAAAGAAAAAATTTGGTATTATATTGCTAAAACGCCAAGCTGAAGTTTTCAGAAAAGATGTCGGTCAAAAGAAAAGAAGGTATTGTGCTTTTTGCCCCTCAAAAATAAGAAAACTGGCGAAGTCAATGTGCGATAGCTGCACAAATCCTATTTTTTTGGAGAGCACAAGTCGAGCGCTTGAACTAAGTGCATTTGAGGCTAAAATAAAAAAAAAATGTATAAGCTAAGTCAAATTATTTTATCCAAAGTAAAAAAAGTTGATTACGAGAAGTTAAATACATAATCATTAGATTGATGGAGAGAATCCACAATGTTTAAATTTTTGAGAGTTAGAAGAGACATGTTTTGGTATTCAAAGTTTTGCTAATAAAACTAGACTAAAACTAATTAGTTTTATATTTATCATAAAGATAATAGCATACATTAAAGCTACAAACCCAACAATATACATATTATAATATATATAGCAGTATTATGCGCATCGCGATATATACGTCGAAACGACGTATGGTTATCTTTAGTGTATGGTAAAATATGGTTATCTTTCTAGGGTTAAAGAACACCATAGTGAATTGTTAGGCATGCGGGACACACTTTGAAAAGGAAGATTGATTGATTCGAGTAAAGGCATTTTCACTCGGGAAAACGCAGAGGTCTCAAACAATGGTCTGTAACTACTGACAACATTAACACCACGAGAAATCAATACCGAATGCATGGCTAATATCGAAACCAAGGCATTACTTGTCTTCGGAATTTGACACGAAATGTGCATTTGGGACTGATATGAATGGAGATGCAAATGTGGCTTACCTACTTGCTTTGTTTTTGATATTCTATAGAAACATAATTCCCGTACACTACCTAGCAATATTTTATTAAACTTGCAATGTTGTTTGTTCAGTTCAAACTTGCAACTTCATTTTAAAGAATTTATCATGTAGTGTAGGTATATGTATAGGACTATAGAGCCTTGAACGGATGAACTCTGGATCCATACGACCCTATTTTTATGCCACGATGCCAAATAATGGTGCCAAATAATGGTGCAATAATGATGCTAAATAATGCCAAATAAGTAGAAATCAAAGATCATGATTGTTTGATCTTAGATTTGATCTCTACGTTCGTAGAATGAAATGAATTCATCGACCTGAAATATACAATCTACTCCATCACAGCCATGCATTAGCCAATTGGTCGTCACCCAATGGAACAGGAAATTAATCCGTACGTACTCGTATGGGCCCATTCGTAGTCTATCAATAGATAGTCTCGAACTAGAATCCTCTCGTATCCATCCGTTTTTGACAAAATAAGACCTAACATGGTGAATTGATTCACTATGTACATCTTTGTTATCTTTTCTAGCAGTTACGTCTTAATTTATCACATAAACTGCGGATGAATCCTATTAATAGTTAGGTGTATTTTCTACTAACATCATTCATTCAAGTATAGTAAACATTTTATTTTATTCTAGTTTACGAGTACTAGCACATTTGTGCCTACTAAAGGTACTGTAAAATGGCCCACCCGCCTCAACCACCTCCCAAATACCAAGAAATATTTACAAAATATTACTCGGTTGAAGGACAGAGGCCTCGTCTCTCTAAATAATTATAACAAAATTAGAAATACTCGCAATACCAAAATCGTAACGCGTATTGTGCCATTTAAAGGGCATTGTGGGTACCTAATAGGATGAGATTTCGTAGGATGAATGAGTTGAGTACGGAATAGCCGCTCTGAAGAACAAGAGTCACCCTGCCAGTTTGCAGACTGCAGAAAATCTTGTGATAAAAAACCAGGCATAAATATTGTTTATCACTGAGCAGTTGACAAGCTATACACGCAGGTTCGATTTGATACCGGTTGATATCTTTGAGGTTGAGCTCCCGAACTCAAGATTTAAGTGATTTATTCATATTATAAACATTTCTTGCGCAACGCTCTGAATGAATTCATGAGCTGCGTTGTGCAGAGACCTAAACAAAAATATATACGCCAAACTGTATCAAATTCGGCTGGCATAATAATTAAGTAACAGGCGCGTAATCAAGGTTGTTCGGGTTCTGAACCCTAATAGCTGAGATTGTGCAATACGCCTTGTTCCAGTTTCTAAACCTTTAAAGTCAAAGTACAAATTATTTAGGACTCGTGTGATCATCGACTAGGTACTCATTGGCTAGACGTCAATTGTCCTGCCACATAAAATTTATTCAACAGTGAACACGTTACCACATACCTAATAAGTAAGTATTTGCGAACCTGGAAATGATAAGATTCGTTATATTGTACTTTTTGGGGTTCCGCACCCAAAGGTAAATACGGACCCAATTACTAAGACTTCGCCGTCCGTCCGCCCGTCCATCACCAGACCGTATCTCTCGAACCGCGAAAGCTGAAATTTTCACAGATGATATACCTATTATATCTGTTGCCGCTACCACAACAAATACTGAAAAACAGAATACAATATATAAACGGAGCCTCGCATACGCTCGTTTTTGGTCGATATTGATAATGGCAATAGTAGAAAGACGCTTGAAACAAATATTCAAATCTTAAAAAGCTCCCATACAACAAACGTAATTTTATTGCCATTTTTAAAGACGAAATTACGGAACCCTTCGTGCGCAAGTCCGACTCGTACTTGGTCGATTATTATTTTTAAACTAATTTAAAGTATGAGAGTAGGATATTAAATATAACCAAATTGCGTGTTTGTTATCAGGATAGCTTGCTTCTAGTGGATATGATGTCGATGCTCTTGTGTTATGACAGTGATAATGTTCATAATAATACGCCGCGGGTGCGGAATTTTACATTAAGTTCGTTAGTTGCCGTGCTTCGAAGTAACTTTAATGTATCTATTGTTCAGGACCTGCAGTTTAAATGTCAGGGGAAATGCCTTTGAATGAAGGTTGCTTAGAATTAATTGAATACCTAACTGGTACTACCATATTAAACTGTTCGATTGCCTACTTTAGAAAACAACCTTTTTTTTTAGAGTGTCACCTGGATCCCCATGGGAATTCATGCTAGGGGATCCTAGTGAACTAACCCTGTTAGAAAATGTAAACATAAATCAGAGCTCCCCATACTATGCTTAAATACATAAAACCAGGTCCATTTTGTGATCTTTCACATCTTCTTATTCTGTATTACACTTACCGAAAGCAAAGTACTTATTTACTACTTAGCGTTGTAGACTATTGAAGTAGTTATCAATAAATGAAATAATATGTTCATCATTAAATGTCAAAATAAGTGCAATAAGTGGAAACAACTGCAATTTCCATACATCCCATGATTCCATGATGTTATACATAAAATCAATAACTGCATCTATCTAGGTACAGTCCAGTATAGGCACTTTGTTAATAATAATTTTAAAATGTTAAACCTACGCAAATGCTTTATTAGTTTTGTCGTGAACTCGTGACCAACGTGAACATTAGATTAATTTTATATTGAATCGGATTTAGATAACAATTTGTAACGGTCATATCGACAACATAAAATGTTATGAGAAGTTCTACTACATGTTTTACATGCCTACATGATTCATATGCCTGAGTTTAGTTTGTAAAATGTTTTCTTGACCTTTGAGTCAATCATGTGGAGACCCCGGGTTTATATAATATTTATTAAAATTGCGTCTTTTTAAATCAGAGCAATGCGCTATCACTCCCAAGGATACACTGCCCACATTGGAACAAACCTGGAAATAATATTAGTAAGTAATTATGTATTAATTACTGAAATTTTTGAAGCTACAAGATTGTATGAAGGTGACCTTAGGCAAAGGATTACTAAGTATATTATTACTTACCTTAGATATATTGTGTCATATCGGTTTACAACTTTAATTACCTGTGGTGGGTACTGAGTAATTACTGAATCCTACTAAGCGACTCCGAAATATCTAAACCGTATTTTCAAGGTTTTAAAAGTCAAACCTTCGTCATATAACATAAACAATTTTGACTCAGTTATTTTATTATTTACTAGCTGTTGCCTGCGGCTCCGCCCGCGTGAATTACGATTTTTTTACATATACCGTAGAATTCCTTGATTTTCGCGGGATTCTGGTGTGATGTTGTACAGAAACTTGTTCTTACTTCACATGGGTTATCTTGTGGTGATTTTGAAAACTCCTTTTTTTAATAAAAAATAAAAAGTTTCATTAATTACGTAGTTGAAAGATCAAAAGGACGATTTTAACTGTCGATATTTCAACCAATGGCACAGGTCGTGGTCACTACGTGACCATGACTTGTACCAATGTATCACGACTTGTATCAATGTACCACGACTTGTACCAATGTATCGAAATACCGACAGTTAAAATCGTCCTTTTCATTGTGATTTTTATTCTGAAACCACGAAATATTTCAAAATTTATTAAATCATGTGAAAAGTTGTACTGGTGGTAGAAATCTTCTTTCAGAGTTCGGCCGGGTAGGTACCACTGGGATAAAATACCTACTCTACTTACAATATTCCCCAGCCCAACATAAGAGTCTGTTAAAAATCTTTGCTTCATCTCAATACAATCCCAAGTATCATAATGGGCAATGGCTATATATTTCTTTACGTATAAAAAGACCTATGACGGTCAATCGGTTAGGACCAGTTAAGACCTGAGAGTTAAAAATATTTGTGAACCATTATTTTACTCTTTCCATGTTGCGGATGATAAAAAAAGACGTGGCACTCTGGGAATGTCCACAAAAGTGAAAACTTTAATATGTTCTTGTCTCTACAGTGCCATCTTAATATAAAGTCAAGGAACAGTACATTACTTGACAATTAATTATTTTAATTCAATTGCCACTCTTTGTAGTGGCATTTGAAGTTGGTCTTTTGGAAAGCATTTCCCATTTTTATTTTATACTTTTTAGTGGAAAACAATAAAATGCACAAGGCGTTGTAAAATACCCAAATTGCTTGAGGTGTGTTCATAAAATCTGAAGAGTTCCCTCGATTTCACCAAGATCCCTACATCAGACCCTGACTTGATTAAAATAGGACCATCTGGAAACAAAACCCTCAACAAAAAAAGAATTTTTCAAATCGGTCCACGCGTCTTTGAGTAATCGGGGAACATACATAGAAAAAAAAAAGATTCCGACGAATTGAGAACCTCCTCCTTTTTTTGAAGTCGGTTAATGTATTCATTGGTACAAATTGGATCACAAAACTCCAAGTTTTAGGACTTTAATACATTTTTATGATGTAGTCTGGAACTTTAATATCTTTTGCACGTGCTGCGAACCTATACATATTGGAGGAACGGAACACCTATCTTTGCGCACGGCTCTATACTTGCGTCAATTTACAAAAAATTCGTGGGAATCATTGACTTTTTCCTGATAGGTATCCCTATATGAAACTCTCCGTGTGTCCAAGTATGATTGTGCCAAAAATCACGTTGATAAAAAAGGTTGATAATAATTATTAGTGAATCAACTTTAAAAGATAGTCATGAAAAACTTAGATTTTCTTTTAAGAATTGATTTTTCCATCTTAAGTAATCATTTGTGTGAATCTTAGTGTTTACGCAGCGCATGAAACGAATGCTCTCAAAGGACTCATTTTTTCCGTTTTTAAGTAAGATTTTTCATTGAAGTTATGCTCTTATTGGTCAAAACGTGATGTTATTTAAAGCTTATAGCCTTCCTCGCTAAATGGAAAATTCAAGACAATAAGAATTTTCCAATTCAAAATAGCAGTTTCTGAGATAAGCATAAGCCCTGCGCAAAAATGACTTGCAGTATCATTTATACAAGTGCTATACTTATCTACTATGAGGGGCGAAAATATGATATTGAGTTATTATAATTATTATACTATCCCATTGATACATATTTCATTGCAATAAATCATGGCTTTATCACGTTCCAACAAGTTCAATGCCTTTTTTCATGATCGATAAATATGGTTTATCTACGCTCATTGCTTAAAGTTCGAATTATGAAATCAAAATGTGTCACATATTGACCTACTTTATTCACAGACTTCTATAATTATTAAAAAGTTATTCATTATAACATCGCTGTACTATGGAAATATCTCTAGAAAGTTGAATAATTTCTATTACGATACTCGGCTCTGGGTTCCTGTATTTTTATGTGTCGTCATCACAGACCAGGGAATAACTTTCTTTTCTCTGTGGTCGTCATAGCCAAAAGAGAGTGTAGAGCCAATCCTCAATTTAGTTTTTTTTTATATATGGAGTCCACAGACAACATTTAGTTGGTAGTCATGGGGGGCCACGATCGACCATAGACAACAATTAATTCACGGAAACAATAATTTTTCCCTGCCTTATATGACTTATTAAAAAGTGTGTTCATACAGAATATTGAAAAGAATTATGTATAATTTTTGATTATTTAATTATCCACTAAAAATATACTTTATCTGACTTGTATAAATATTTTTCTACTCTTTTTTGTTTCATGACTTTTTTAACAGACTATACACAGTTTACAACTGAATTTTGGCGCCATACCTAACTTTTAAAATTTCAATGTGTTATTTTTGTTACTTAGTCAAAACTTAGCGCGGAAAAATGTCTAGCAGTGAAACCTACTAAAGAAAATTTAACTCCACCTGACATTTTAGTAATTGCAACAAAAATGACCCACAATCTTTTACCGACAAAGTGAAGGATTTACGACAAACGTTAGCAAGATTTTATGGTTTGGATTTATGATAATTTGAGCGTAGATAAAGTAGTGTATGAAACTCTACATAATTAGGTATTAAAACACTCGTGTGATACTATTAAAAAACTCGCCTGCGGCTCGTTTTTTAAACTCGCACTCGTGTTTTAATACCCCCCATTATGCATCCGTTTCATAAACTACTATTATAGCTCTCGATAAAAATGAAATTACTTAGGTCCTTAGTGTTTAAATAAGGCCTGCTTTAAAATCACCTGTACCCTACATTTTTTCAACTGTCTGTATATTGCAATAACTCATTAGTTTATAGACGTATATAAATAATGGGTACAATAAACTAATAAGTATCTAAAATATAATTTTAAGTACCCGTTTGATATATGTTTTATCACGTAAAACGTATTTAATAATTAAGTGATTATTTTATGTTTGTTGGCTTAAACCTAAACTAAAATAGAAAAGTTAATACCGAATATTCGCACAGCCAGTTGTTATCTCATGATTTTTAAGTATTTTGACTATAACTTAGTAAAAAATAACAATGTTATTAGTAGGTACTAATAAACCCCACTGCCCAAATCAATACTTTAGTATATTATATCGTATTCAAGCCAGCACAATCAATCTACCGGCAATCAACATCATTCAATTAACTCTGCTGAACAATTATTCATTAGAGCACATGGGCAGTAAAACACATTTTATTACAAAATTAATCATCAATTAAGGATCACGTTAGGGAATAACACATATTACTCAATCAAGTTGTAAAGAAAAATACACACTATATAGATATCATTGTAATATATTATGTGGGACTATTAGGTATTTATAGTTAAACATAAATATATATCTTTACTACTAAAAACGCAATAAAATAAATGAATTTGCAGAAGTTAATTATAAGTGCAGCAGCAGTGCACACTGCACACGCACAGTGCAGTGCGATTTATGATATTGCAATGCAAAGTCGTGGGATACACTGCAACTGACATGCGCATGCGTCTGAATTGGTTATCACTTTGATATCTGAACTGTGTGAAGCTCACAATATCTGGTTCAGTTTTAGTAATGCTAGCTCACTATATGCATAGTGAGCTGGTATGTATATGGTAGGTAGGTAGTACGGTACCTACCTACCTACCTAGTATATACTGCCTACATCACATCTCGGAAAAACTCGACCGTGGTAGCGGTCTTTCAAGCCATGTGCGCCCGTCCTAACGAAACGAACTTGTCAACCTAAATCCTAAAAGCATTTCGATAGAGGTTGACAGGGTTCGGTTTGGGTCATTTGTTACGCAAAGTAATTGTCAATTTCAGATAGCTCGTTTCTTGATCTACTTGCAAAGAGTTGAATTTTATCGGTAGGTAAGACGATTATATTTAGGTTTGATTTCTAATACATATTAAAGCTACTAATTATAATTAAGATAATAAAACTAGTTCTTTAGTAAATGTTTCTTTTTTATTTAAATCGTAAAAAAATATAAAATATTCTGATACGTATTTTCAGAAAGTGTTCATCGCCACCAGACCAGACCCGAGTCAATTTAGAAATTATAAAATTTTAAAGAGGACTTTTTGGTGGGAATCGAGCCCGCAACCGCTCCAACTCGAACCTGATTGTATGCCACTATGCCAGGGAGATCGTCGAATGCCAATTTTTTGTCGACCCATCCAAAGTGCATTTAATATGACAGGTTTGTACAGATTGTAGAATCTACTTGTAGTTCCTGTGGTATTTATTCATAATGGGAAATCCTGCGCGTGGTGTGTCAGTCCCTATCCATAGCGCAATGGTAATTGCGTTGTGAAACAGTGACTTAGCCGTGGGAGTCGGCTGCTCGAGGTTAATATCAATACTCGGAGGGCACAGTACCGCGCCTAACTCCTTAATTCCCATAATAGTCTTGAAATGGCAAATGTTTGCAGAAAGAACCTGCACTTATAGAAATTACCTGCAAGGTCCACAGGAGTACTTACAGCATTGCTTTAGTCTTAATGATATTCCCCTTCATTCATACGACCTAACATATTACCTAAGCCTTTTTATGCACACTACAAGTTAGTAATTGGCTGCAATCTCGCCTGATTGTAAGTGACATTGCAGCAGAAGATGTTATCCTGCTAACTTGGAAGAAATCAATAACTCCTAATATTTTCTACACAAAATTGCGCCGAAAGGAATCCATACTTTTATGATAATAGGTCTAACTAGATAGAGTAGGGCTCTAACCTCTGAACCTAACCTAACAACGACAGCTCCGTGAGTGCGGCAACTTTTTCTTGTAGTGTGAGTGTGTCAATTTGAAATTTGTATGGTGCTATGGTGTGCGTGAAAATTTGTGTAGGAACGGATGATCAGGTTTGTCAACTTAGACAAAGTATTTATTGCCGCACTTTTGAAAGCGAGGGCGGCCTCTTGAACCTCTATGGCTTAATCGGTTAGCAGTGTGTCTTTGATGGTTGGGTGGCAAATAGCCGTAACTAAAGCCTCCCACAAGACCAGACCTAAGCCAAGAGACCAGACTTGAGCCAAAGTTAGAAATTATATAATTCTAAAATGGCCCGTGGCGGGAATTGAACCGGCGACCTCCCGCTCGAATCCGAGCGCACACCACTGCTCTACAGCTCCAGGGAAGTCGTCGAAAAAAGGCTTGTCACAGATTATTTACACCTATACACAAACTAGAACACGAATGAAAAATGCCTCTACAAATACCGCAGTACATTTGAGCCCCAAGTAACTTACTACATACACGCCTATAAAAATATCTATGTCCAGGGTCTCATTTTCCTAGGCGCAAGCGATAACTTCCGAATGGAAGTTTGTATTAACGCTATAATTAAACCACTAGTCGTTGAAGTTATTTTAATTGGTATCTTAACGGTGCTTTTTACGCACACGTGTTATAATTTAATACAGCGTACATAATAACAGACATTCCGCCTTTTAACGATACTATAAAATTTTAATACTCATGTCATAAACTTTACTGTAGATTTTATTGGTTCGGGCTACATAAGTGAAATTATTATTTATTTAGTAAAAAACCAAAATCCAACATTGTCGTCAATCGAACGAACGAAAATTTTCTACTGCTATTTTTTTAGGAATTTTCATCACTCTTTCAAGGATTACGAAATCTAGTGATAATATTATATTACTGCACTGATAAGAAAACTCAGGATATGGGCATCCGAACGATTTACATAAAACTTTTTCGTACAAGCAAACAGGAGCGCCATCTGTCAAAGTTCTTTAGGTGGCTGCTGAGCGAACTACAGCGTGACTTAACGGTTAGAGCCAAAACAAGCATTTTTGGCACCCATAAACTGGCGACATTTTTTTTCGCGCCGTCCGCTCTGTCCGGGTTATAAGTCTGACAGATATCAGAGAGTTACCAATAGATTCTGCTATGTTAGTCTATCATAATCATTTTTGAAGTGAAGATCGTTAACCATTGATCCCAATAGTTCGGATTTCAATACGAAAATCCAATATTCAATACGAAATTTCAATACCAAGAGCTGGCATGAATTCACCATCAATACCACAAATTATTATTGATAAGTGCATGTTACGCTTTTAAAACGAATTGAAATTCTAAAAGGGCAAACTCTAAAACATGTCGCCAAAAATACTGAAACCATTTAAACGGCAGTTTTGATTCAAATCGCGAAAATCAAAACAAAAGCTTTTTCTATTTACGAACATTTCATAGAGAAACGAGTTGGCAGTTTGTCGATGCTAATTGATTTACGCGCACCGTATTCAACATGCATGAGTCATTTCGTTTCTAACATTTCGCTTCGTACAGTTGATCCCTAAGCATACCGTATCAAGATTCGTATGTGATTGTAATTTAGCAGCTGTAATGGTCAGAACAATCAAGCAATGCCTAAAACTGGTAATAATGCAAAATGTGGATGCATTATAAATTCAATACAAGCACGAGATGGAAGAAATACAATTAGGTTACATTAAAATGAACCGCAAAGCGCATTGTTGAAAGGCCCTACATTAGATTGACGACGAAAAGTGAGGTTTAGGGAGTTGCTGTGTTCGGTCGGCACAAGATCATGGTATTTGGCGGTCATTTTAGGAAGCCTATGTTCAACCTGGGGACTAACAAAGTGTCATTCTATTAGCGAAGTTGCGAATACGAGTAGAATGCGAAAAATGTAAGGGATTGACGTTAGATAACGCTATGCTAGAGCGTTAGCTAAAGTCAATCCCATAAACGATCATTAACATAACGATCTACAGGCTCTGGAACCTTTAGAACACCGTAGAGACGTTAGCTCTCTATGTGTGTTCTTGTTCTATCAGTTGTTCAATGGGGAGTGCTCCGAAGAGCTGTTTGAAGTGATTCCTCCTTCCACTTTCTCTATGCATATACACTCCGACATAGAAACGTATTCCATCTGGCTGGCATTCCATCACCACCCGGTTCGCCAGATCTTTCTTTCCACGCTCATGCAAACTCTGGAACAACCTACCAGCAACATTATTCCCTCAAAACTATAACATGGCGTTATTTAAGAGGTGGATAAACAAATTTCTTAAGAGCCGGCAACGCATTTGCAGTTCCTCTGGTGCGGCGAATGTCCATTGTCTAAATCTTGATAAATCTGTATAACATCCCTCAGTCACTAGTATTACAAAAATGAATTAAGTCAAAATATTACTACAAAAATATTGAACGAACTACGGTAATAAAAGATTTTTCGTATTGATTGATGGACGGATGATGGTTTCATAGTGACGCAAAGTTGCAGTGTTGCGATGTTAATTGGCTGATGCACGTCCGCTGTTATTTGTGCATCAGTTGCTTCGTTTGATGTAAGTAAAATATTGATAAAAACTAGACATGGTCTTTCCAATATTTCATATTACGAGTAGGTTATTTGCCTATATCATCGTAGCAAATGCTTGTATTTGATGAGACAATTATATTACTAAGCATTCTTTAAATATTACTATTTATATTCACGTAGTTAAATCTCTAAGTAACAGGCAAACAAAGTCGCGAGTAAGGCCTCAGATAAAAAAATGTTGCTTTGGAAATCTGTTGAAAGCGTTATATATGTAAAATTTAGAAAATAGGCACATCAATATGTATAAAATCCATGATACAAAACAGTTTTTCTATAGGCAAAAAAAAGTGAGTAGGAAAACGACATTGCAGTTTATCGACACTAATAGATTTATCAGTGAACGTGTTTGGCATGCATGAATTATTTATTCTGTTTTCATCCGTACAATTGATTATTGAAGTCAGTAACTAGGTGCATCAGGAATCGTATGTGAGCCATGGCATAATCTAGTTTATCCTCTTATCTTCCTTTGGGCGATAACAGTGTCTTTCAAAGCAAAACACAGTACATTACACAATATTATATATTCGTTGATTACACACACAAGAACACACACAAAGCTCATAGAAGAACGAAAACTCATTCTCTGATCTGTGACAGAGCCGATGAGAGTTGGTCTCAGGAGTGGGTAATAGACAAAATTTGACGTAAGAGCATTGGTGATGAGAGCATTGCACTACATTTGATATTGGCATTGTGCGGACTTTCCACTTTATATCAAGTGAACTTCTTGACATGTCATCATTTTTCGTATAAATAATTATAGATTCTAAAAGCTAGGTGTCAAATAACAAGATGCATAAATCGTGCAAATTGTAGGGAAAGAACTAGTGAAGGCGAAAAAAATCTTATCGATAGTTAAATCTTAATGAATTTTGGTTCAAAAACGTTAAAAGAACAATACAGTGAGACAATATTATGATGTATAAAAGAAGCTTTGTCGTGTGGCCTAGATTCCATTACTTGTAGAGAAACAATTTTAAAGCTGCACCACTGATATTTGAAGTTATTGCAAGTAGCCGACTTCGAAATATTGGACTGTCAAGGTTAGATGTAGTTGCAATACAATGCGCCGATACAAATGTAACTTGGTGTCGAATAAACTTAACTTAGTTGGAGTGAAAGTTCCGCCTGTCTACAAATTTATTCGTAGCTCTTCGCTTTTTGAGCAGACTGTACAATATTTTAACAAGAGATGGTTAAGAAGTTTTATTTATTTATTTTATTTAAAAATAATTATACATGTACAAATTACAATTTTACAAATTTCGCGCAGTGATTTGGGATAAAATCAGCCTGGAGAGGCTGGCCAATGGAGCTGTAGCGTTCTACTACGCTAAAGAGATTTTATCACCATTTTTCCTTCTTATTTTAATATAATATGAAATATGAATAACTTATGTTATTACCTACTAAAGTGTATATTAGTACCTACATAAAAAAAAAACAATCATCATACTGTCTCAATAAAACTTAAATCTCGCCAATGCTGGCTCAACTGATTTTGAGTAATAACCTAACAGTAAAAAAAACTTTTGTCAATAAGTTAGTATCATTTGAAGGAAATACTAAAAAAATTGTTTCTTTCAAAGAGCATCTAGTATTTCAGAGAAATTGTAAATTTATTATTTTTTTAATTAAATCCCTAATGTTCTGGTTTTTATTCTCACAAAAGAGGATCAAGTATTTACTTAACTTTGAAAAGTAACCAATTTTGTTGACCCGGATTATATTTTGTATTTAAGAGAATACAAAAATACATATTATTATCAATACCAAGCCTTATAAAGGCATTATTAAAAACTTTCTGGTATCCCAATTAGTTCGTACAATATGCTATGAGTACATTAATTATTTTAACTTTATTAATACTACAGATTTATGAAGCATTAATGAATAACTTTAAGCCGCTAATAATGTAATGTAAATGCTTACAGAAAAATCGCGTTTTTCTCTAAATAATGGCCTGTTTTATGTTTTATTTATCGAGGTCTCAGTTTAGGCCATATTAAGACCGTGATATAACTTTACCTTTATTTTATACGACCTATTGTGCCCTAAAAATAGTTGAGCTAACAAAAACTGCAAAATTCGCACGCACATTTTTCAGTTCAATGCGAGCACCTTTTGAACGGTTAAATAACAAGTTTTTTGGCCTTTATTTGTGCTTACAAAGGCTCCTAAATTTTCTGGGCTGTCAATAAAATATGTTAGAATGAATCTAGTATAAGCAATTTTGCCGAGCCCTATGGTTATAGATTCGTGAATGTTTGTCCTCGAATAATAAAGTTTAATGAATTCAATACGCGCAATGATTTACAGATACAAATTAGTTCTGTAAGTGAGAGCAAATTTAATGTTGCATGTAATGTTTATGTAAAACTAATATTTACGGCAGTTCCATCGTGCCTTGCACTGAGAAAAGACAAAAATAAAAAAATTAACTCAAGGCAAGAAACCCCACAATAATATTTACTCTTTTTAGTTATCTTTATTTTTTAATCTATTTTCTTCAACTAAAATTTAAAAGTAAATATATTTTAGAAATTCGTATTAGGATCTAAGGCAGTGAAAAAAGTAGTCCCAGAGTTTTAGTTACAGAAAGAGTTCTTATTCAGCGCAATTAAGAAATATTCAACTCGAAGCAACGATAAACAAATTATTTGAATAAAACTTGACACACTTTAAGCTTCACCAGCTTGTTTGACTTTCTGACTGTTCAGCCAAAACTTTGTCAAAGCGCAAAGTACCCAATAGCAGTCAAAATTATTACACTTTCAATTTAATTAAATCGAAAATAATATTCAGTGCCGTTTATTTTATTTATTTATCCAAAAGAAACTTAGTATTAAATTATATTAAATCCGCTCATTGAAATCATGACTTTCAACTAAGTTGATAAAAATATTTCTAGCAGAAGAAAAGCCTTCCAGTTGTTAAGGCCCTTCGCACACGGCTCGTAGGCGTAAGCATATCGTTATGACGCTACGCATTACAATATGACAATTACGCCTCCTACGATTCTCTGCAACACCACTTCGTCTGCGGACATGTTAGAAAATGTTCTTGCTCGTACTGCTCTCGTCGTACGCTAGGATTACGCTACTCTTACGCTTACGAGCCGTGTGCGAAGGGGCTTAATGGAAATGTTAGATAGAGATACCCTGTACGTATTAAAAAAAGATAGGTACAACGAGAAGAAATACCAACATATTCCACGCTAAAAGAATTAATTGATAGCGTCCTACTAGACAGTAACAGTATAATATTATTATTTATAAACATTTCTATTTTTTTCTCTAGTAGGTACACTTAAAATCTGGTGCAAAGTTATGCATACTAATGCCCTGCAAACAATTTAGTTAATGGCACTCTCCAAATAATATGACGAATCATAAAATCTAGTTTTATGAACAGTTTTTAGACAGTTACATTTGGCATAACTTGGTCTGCTATAAAGTCCTGGTGAAATATGATACCGTTTCAACTTCATACGAAGTTAGACCAAATCATATTGGGCACTAAATTCTGAACCCTAGCACACTAACGTTTCGATGGCGTTAGCAACTTTGACTTTAAAATTTTATTACACTCCTTCAGTTGGCAATAAAGAACTTCAAAACTATGTTCCTCTTCTTTATTTGAGTACAAGTTAATATTAAGGATGCCTTGCAACTTGCAACTTGCAAGTACGAGTATGCATCTTTATAAGTGAGTTATTTGTCCAGTTTACTGTAGAGATATAGCACAGATAAATATAAAATATCTTCGTGATCGAGCTTTGCTTGGTATTTTTTTTGGTAAACATCTGAAGATGATACTTCTATTTTACTGTTGCAAGCCTACTACTGTTGTAGCCATGTAATAGATAATAAAGTATGAAACAAAACAATAACTCAAAACAAAAAAAAAGTAAAGTTTAGGTTTCTACTTGAAAACTAATAAAGTTAAAAACTGTTAAGTTCTCACTTCAAGGGTTGTAAAAAAGGAACAGAGTACAAAGCCTTTTCACTGAAAAGTACTGAATGTGTCAACAATGTTGGTGGCTGAATAAAGTTCAGTAATGAAATCTTGAACACAAAATTGAAACAATGTTGTACATTTAAACAATAGGTGTATAGTAGCGGCAATAGTGATTAAATATTTTTATGACGTGACAGCATTAAGTACTTGGCCAAGTGAAGGAGAACAATTTTACATGACACCAGCTTTCGAACAAAATAAATATTTCATAACATTTACGTTTTCAATTTTAAAAGCATTCTCTGTCTTGGAGAGTACAATGAAGAGCATTCACTCTACTTTCATGCAGTGCGAGGCGACTAAGTGTGGATTGTCAGGCTTTACAACAACGATCCATGAGAACATCCTGGAATTAGTAAGCAAATTTTTCTTAATTTTCATTTTAAATAACTATATCTTGTACAATATTAAAATAAAAACTGAAGACTAATAATAATACGAATTCGTGGCACGTGGCCGATAAACCAGTGTCTGCAATTTAAAGACCATTAATAACTCAATCCATCATTACTCGATTTCGAATCAAACACAATGGTTGAAATAGCGCAAATATAATAATAATAACTTGTTGACAACGTTAGCGTACTAAACTCGATCTTCGCCCTTAGATACACCCTTCGATTGCATTGTCTACTGGCGAAGTTTGATAACTTTGAGAAATCGAGTAAGATATACCGTGATAGTTTGTACGATAAATCATAACCTTTGAGTTATTCGAGACCAATGTTGTCATTCAATACTATAAACTGGCGCTCAGCTGCATTTGCTTACAATGACGTTGAGTACTCGTATAAACCTGCATTACATACAATCCTAAGTATTTGTGAGGTTTTATTTATGCTAATAATTCTACAATAGGTTTCTATTATGGTTCAGTCCATATTCTAATAATGAAGGCTTCATTTTACTCCAAAAAATTGTGAACTGTTCAGATATAATTTAAAATAGTTAAAAAATTATAGACCTCACTCCTAAATCTTATGATTATTCACAACATTTCTGAAAATATTCCTTATCATAATATTTTGCACTTAGAAGGTTTTTAACATTACCAGCTACAGTCTTGCGTTCATTAATAATTGCTTTATTTCTTTTAAAAATATTGAGTGATGAGTATTGCCGCTTTTTTCTGTAATTTTACTAATTAGTAGGTAGAACGAATAGTTATTTTAATTATAAATGAAAATATTTCAAAAGTACTATAGCTCTTATGCCATACCTACATTTTGAGACAAAAAACAAACACGACATAGACCAATATACCATAGATATTATACCAAATTTAGGGGTTTTATCTAGGGGATTTATGGTTGCGTTTACCAATGCAAATCTAAAAGTAGCAGGTTCACATAATACTTTCACGGACTTTAGGGGCTGTCCAGTGTTCGGTGCCTAAAACATAGACCAAGCCAGGAGGGGAATACAATTGTGAATCCCGTACTCTCGCCAGCGCATTTGTTATGGAATCAGGCAGTTTTGATGGGTGCAAGCTCCTGGAGGAGCATATATCTTAGGTCACATATTATATTGTATTTTACTTTTGTTGTGAAAAAAGTAAAAGTTACTTAAGTATTCACTGTTAAAATAAGTCACTGTTACTAGAGCTATAATTATACGTCATGAAGCCGAAGTGTAGCGATTAGATCAGTTCGACGGCGCTTATAGGATTACTGCCCGCCCGGGAACAGTTGCCAGACAGCGCCATCAAAGCGCTGTTTACAAGCTTCTAAAACACTGGCCTCACTTCACTCAAACAAGGCCAACTGCAATTTTAGAATTTAAAAATTACTACAAAATTATGACCATAGAGGTTGCCTCAAACACAACACGTTTAGGTCCATCAAACGCACCAATAGAGTCACTTTTTTTATGAAATCTAATAATAATCAGTAAATAGGTGCGTTTGACATAAAATATATAACAGCAACGTAACATTAATTTCGGATAGATCAGCATACTAAGTATGTATGTAAAAGTACGTAGTTCAACCGCAATGCCAGCCAGAAAGTAAGTGATAGCTTGTATTAATCAGTACTAGATAACTGATAAATACCCATACATAATTTTTAATATACAAAGACATAATATATTATCGAAAAGCATCCAGACACTGCAAAATATTTATGCTCACATAATTTTCCAGTAGTGGGAATCGAACCCACGGCATCTGTCGCAGACGACACAATGCCAAGGAAGGATCGCAACTACTAAGCCATTTGGTCGTCCAAATTATTATAAGTGACTAGCGGACCCGACAGACTTCGTCCTGTCAGAAAGATTTTTATTGTGGCAGTTTTTTGCTCCTACCTATTTTATAATCGGAGCAAAAAGCGGTAATAAAGTGCAAATTGACTCTTTGACATTAGGCACAAGCCTACATTGCTTAGACAACAGTGAGTGTATGTAATTTAATATGAACTTTATGCAATAGAAATAAATCTCAAATTGACTCTAGGTTTTAGTTAGAAAACGTTTGTATAGAAAAAAAGGGGCTGTTTTTTGGGGTTTTCCGGAAATTATTCGAATTTTTCAAGCCGTAATAACCATCCTTGAACTCAATTCATCAACGAATATTTAAAAAAATTGTCCAAATTGGTCCAGGCGTTGTTGAGTTATGCGCTTACCAACACATTTTCGATTCATTTTTATATATTACTTTTAAATTGACTAAATGTGACTTAGCTATGTTCTATTCAGAAGACGAGAGAATAGTGCTCGAAGCTGATCCGCGGAGGAAAGTTTAAAGGGCGCCTCCACCACGAGTATAGCCTTTGTGTTAAGGTGCGGTTAAAGTTGCGACCATTAGTCCCTGATCGGTATTACGTTACGTAAGAGTATACTTGAGGTTGCGGATATTTCATCTTAAGCCGGTTGTTTTAAAACGTTCCTGTTTTCTTTCTTAACCTTTTTGTAGTTTCCATAGTACAAGTCAGTTCCGTGTCGTAATGATGCAACCTGATCGTTGTGATGCAGTAGTGTTTTAATGTGGTTTTGTCTAGTAAGCAGACTTTGATAACAGCTGGCTATAATCCTGCCCCAGAAAAGAAATGTAAATAAATATAATATTTTCTCTGATCTGTGGTCCTCCATGGCTCCTCCCGTCTTAGATGATTTTTTATTTTAATAACGGACCAACCATCATTAATTTTAACATATAATAAGGCACCAATCAAAATGAAGTCGTTTGACAAAAAAGTCCAACTTACTATTTTCCGAACTAAACATGAAGCTTGGGTTAATGCCTAACCTGTGCTATTACCAAGTGACTTTGTGTCCAATCTAATTGTGATGGCATAAAAAATTATCATTTTAGAAATAAGCACTTCGAGAGCCTTCGCCTTTTGACGGCTTTCCAGGCTGCAGAATATTACTTGTCAGCTTTATTACGATAGTAACAAAAGGAGTGAGCTCGTTCGCTCCACGATATTGACTTCGTGATGCTTTGTTAATGTGTATTGTGCAGCGTCCTTGCTGCTCCTAGATTATAAGTCTGCTCTTCAAAATTTTATTATTGCTTCCTTATTTTATGGAGATGAAACATTAAGCAATTAGTCGTCTTTGGATAACATAATGTTGTTGTACCTAGTATACAACAAATCTGAAAGAAATTTCAACGGGAAATACCAATTTGTAAACCTACAAAATATTTTTTGTTATATAACAAGGGAACATTATATAACAAACAAACATGTTTTTGCTAAAATTTTCTTTTTTACCATTGGTGTTAATTAGTTTTACCCAACAACATAAAAATATGAATATTTACACATTTTGATTTGTTTCAGGCCAGTATGAAAACAAAAAAAGGTCCGAAACACCACATATCCATCTTTTAAAGTTGACTCGAGGTTGACTCGTTATAACGAGATGTATAAAAAACCGAAATTCATGGGGGCGAAGCCGCGCGAGACAGCTAGTCATTTATATTGGTCAAGTTCATGAAAAAAAATACTTTACCTCTTATGACCTGCACCAAAAACACAGTTCCTAAACTCAATACGCCGGTAACAAAGGACGCGAACTCGAGCAGCGAGCGATATTTTACCATTTTTGCAATATCTCTCGAATGCTCCGATCCTGTCCCACGGTTGAATCACAAAAGGTAAGAGATGGTTCTTATAATAAGTTTGTTATAGTGCCGAGTTAAAGACATATTACGGTAACTTACTGTAAGTAGTAGAAACTCGCCGTATCTCAGTGGTAAAAACTTGATAAGTTTCCTTTCAGAACAAACAACCATGAGCTCTTCAGTATCTCGTGACTTTAGTCTTGAAACTTATTTAGGGAATTTTATACAGGACTAATATTAAAAAAAAAAGATTTTGTTTTACCGTTAAGTCGTATTTCGAGTCTGCTGACCCACAGTGTCTCCCATACAAACGTAATACCAAAATCATTTGTAATTCGTGCAATTTTCGATCATGTTGTGGTGTTATTCGGGTTCATATAGTAATAATCTATGCTCCTGGCCATATTTGGTTCCGAAATACTTTTGTTAAACGAAAATGTAAACGAATTTTGTTTTGCTTATTTTTATGTCAAAGAGGACATGTTTTCTACTTATTTGTTTTGTAATAAAAACAACACTATCTCACGTCGCACAGTTTTTATTGTCCAGCTAAAGAAAAACACCAGTTAGTAAAGAAAGTTACAAGTTTTCATTCATAATTTTTGGTATTACGGAACTCGACCAAAGTTATAAAAATTTTGATCAAAATTGATTATTATTTCGTTTTAAAGAAGTATTTCCGAACCAAATATGGCCAAGGAGCATAGATTATTACTATATGAATCACCACAACATGATAGAAATATGCACGAATTACTAATGATTTGTTATTTTGAATGAATTTTCTGATAACCATCACCACAACAAGACCTTCTTGCCTTTTTGTGATCTCTGATTCAAGTGCCGTTTCGCTTAATAATACCTTATCATTTCAACGAGAAATGGAACAATTTTCGTATTTAATTTTTTCACCATTTTTTTTTCCACCACGTCCTACATTTATATTTCTACTTGTCTGTGGACATCGAGTGTCATTAATAATAATTATTTTGCGATAAAGTTACAACTTTAGCCCGTGATACCGTTCAACAGTGTCAGAGGAAAATAGTTGCAAAACGAGGCCATTAACATGAACTCCAGTTTGTTGGCTGATAAGAAAGCCACGTGTACAGTCTGCCACATAAAGAACGATAACGAAAATATACATTAACCGATTATAAGCTTTATATCTAGTCACATAAAGATACGTATTCACGTGCAGTATTGTCAGCAAGCTAGCTTATTTAACCGAATGTCTGGCTCGAAGCTGTGATATCTTTGCGCTTAAAACTTGGTTTAAAGTAAGTTTGAAAGTTTTCCATACGACTCTACGTGCATGTTCACGTTTATATTATAAGCGTTATATATTGTCTAAGTGCTTCTTTAGATATTCCGTTTTATTAGTTCTGCTCTGCAATACCGAGACGCGTCAGTAACTTCTTTGTCTTTTATGTTTCATTAAAATTAAAACTGCACTTAACAGTATTTTAACCTTATATATTAAACTATATGGTAAGACGTCTTTTATAATAGGTTATACTCTATGGTACCTGTGTGCACATTAATTTGAACTTTAACGTCTGCATGACGAGACTAACACATTTGTATACGCAATATTAAGTATTAAAAAGTACCTAAATATAATATCTACATGTATAAATTTCTTCATAATTTAAACTGTCCCTGCACTAGAGAGCCATTTCAATTTTGCTTGCGTTTTTGTTGTTTCACAAATAACTTGAATGTCTGTTGCTTCACATGTTCTCAACTGATCTCATTCGACTGCGTAAAATATTCTCCATCGCTGGATACCTAACAATACTGTATACAGATTATTATTATGAGGTTCCGCGGTCTTGGATAGAGGTCCGATAGAATAATACCTTTAACTATAAACGTAACTCGCCCTTTAGCACACACTTGCAAAGTTTTCGACGAGCTTTCTGTAAATCCTTCTGACCTCAACCTCTGACGTCAGAAGCTTTGACTATTAAACGGCACCCAGGCATAACTCCTAAGGAAATTTTCCTATTGTACTCACTGCCGGCAAAGTATTATATTTGTATAAAACATCACTCGGAAATATCAAATTTGTGAAAATTATTACTTCAAAGTTATACAATTATTACAGATACCTACAAATATAAACAGCGCACATCGTTAAGTTGTTATTCAACTAAAAGTTTCAACCCTAAATATTGAAACCTCCCAACCAATAACGAATCGACCCTTGCTCCCTTAGATTTATGTACAAAATAGTGGAAAGGGATAATAATATCTCGGATTGTCTCGTCCGCTAACTTTGGACCATAAATTATGCCAGTTTTTGTCCAAACCAGACTCCCATTGTTCCCCTACACCAATATTTAGTGGGATTGTTTCGCAACTGACCCTTGTAAAGTTTGAACCACAAAACCAGAACAGATGCCGAATATTACCTAGGCGTCATTTACATGTAATGCAAACCCGTTATGTTTTAATTATAATTTGATAGCGGTTTCCTTTATGCATTTGGTTTATTTGCGTAGGCTTAGCGTATTTCTGACAGTTGCGTTAGAGATTTGGCCTAAATTATTCTGTAATTATTATTAACCTTTATTATATAATACGAGCTATTGATCTGTGTTTTGTTTGAAGCGCTTTCAGTTGCAACGGGCTGACATACCAGAATACATATAAGGGACTAATAAGTAGGTAGTATTTATTATTGGGCTTATGATTAAAAGGGCTGATTAATCAATTAGCGAAAAACTTAAAAGTACTTTAAAGTCTTAAATCACAAGTCTTTATGATTAACTTTCAACTAAGTACAAACCGCATTATTTCGAAGTTTCTCCGAAGGAACATTATTATCTTACTTTCAATCACAAAAGCTCATACCGAAAAAGTAATAAAAGAAAGCGAGTCCCAGACAAAGACGAATCTGAATAGGTCCTAACTTTCGTCTCGCATACTATAATGATGGAAGTTTTGAGAGGAGTTAAGGTATACTGATTTGGAAAATACACGGAAAAGGTGGCACCCGTAAAGGAATAAATTGGTATAGGGGTGTAAGAAACGGTTGCGCCGTTCTTTGCCACTCAAATTCATTGGAAGTTTCAGCTTTAAGTTGTTTGCTTGCTTTACCTACCTAGAAAGATTTGTTTTCGGCGAAGTTGCGGAATTCCTGATTTGGATGCGTACATCTGGACAAGGTGATACCTAATGTAGTATGTCATAACTGTATCTCCAATGTTTTTTCGAAAAGGCGTATTATCAACAATAGACGGCTATAGCCTAATTAGTGAATAGTTATTATAAATACGAGTTTAATAAACACAACTCTACCTTCTAACACGTGACTCTACAAAGCATTTCGACGACGAGGACCACGATAAAAATGTACCACTAATACCTACGACGAGAAATATTTTTGCATCCCGACTTTGCGACAATAATTTTATAATTAAGCCCGTTTTACTGCCTGGAGTGGTGATAGAAGGGCGAAGTGTAATAATTAAAAACATAAGACATTTTCAGGGGTTCGCTCCGCTTTAATTAAGAATACTTTTCCTTTTCTTTTTAGAAAGAGTTTTCGCTTAGTTACGGTTCATGCTGCCACCCTACTATCTATTTTTCACCGGATACTACAAAGGCAAATGTCACACACTAAAGAAGTAAATAAAAGTAAACTTTATATTTCACGTTTCATATACCTACACAAATAGTATAAATTTGAACATTAAACTGTTGAGGATTTTATTGCCAATCATTCGTTGGTCAGCCGATGGACAACCAATACTGGATCAAGGGTTGACAAAGGTCTCATGCAAAGATTTCCAAGGTTTATCTCCATGTGGTCTACCAAATGTGTGCTCTCCAGTGTGGGTCCCAATTTAACACTGGGACCTGAACGTCTGTCGGTTCTACAAGCTACTAGTATGTGCCTTTTACGTAACTTTACGATACGTTGAGCTATGTCGGTAACTCTAGTTCATCGAATATAATGTTGATTAAAAATGATTATGGTGAAGAAAATAAGTAGTAGCTAACTAGCCAACATTTCAGAATTGACTTGTCCACCGATCATCAATTTACGGATTCGATAACGGATAAATTGATCCTACTTAACTAATCTCAAAATATCTCAGAGTTTTCAAAATCGTTTCGCATACCAAGTACCTACCAACATGAATGAGAAATAATTGTATCTTACATATTTGAAGACATATAGCACCTTCTTTTAGTCATTGCCTCTCTTTGAAATTGTCCTTATGAATGATAGTAATTAAATTTCAAAAGTGTGGTATTCATTTAGAATTCCGACTTCTCAATCTTTTAAGAGTCTCCTATTAAAACTCGCTTAGTGGGATTTGAATTCGTCCACTGTAAGCCCTTCTTAATTGGTTCAACCCACGCGCCAGGGAAATAAATGAAATCTTCGCAATTATTCTACAAAGCAATTGAGATTTTATTTTAATTAATACTTGTTTTACGGGTTTTGCCCCAGCAAGTTTTAAGACCCACAGTTGGGCACGGGTGTCTTTCCACATTAAAATGGGTTTGGTCAGAGCCTAACACGATGACAAAGTTCTGTGTGATATGCTTCACACATATTTTGGAAAACTCGGAGGCATGCTAGTTTACTCAGAATATTTTCCTTCACCGCATTTAGCTATTGGCAACCTCCCCTATGAATGCCCAATCAATGGTCCATAACCATAGATTAAGATTGAAGCTTTTATAAAAAGTAAATTAAATAGGATCAAGAAAATCAATGTTTCTTCTGCAATACAATCTACTTTATGTAGCATTAACCTCTTGTTAGGCTTAGGCATAAATTATTCTACAAGTGATTTTCAAACTAATCCTTCCTTTGCTTAATCTAGCATTAACAATTTATCATCATCCTTTTCACGAAATTCAAAGGGAAAATTCTTGTAGATTCAATGAAAAGCTTTTAAGTCTCAAATTTTCTCACGCGAATTAAATAGCGTGTACACACTACGAATATAATATTTATTATAATGTCATTTATGTAAAGATATTTTTTTAATATTTATGAAAAACTTATTAAAATATTGATGTTTACTTTGCATGAATATTATCCTAAGAGGTTGTGATAAATGTTTGATGTAACTAAATTAGTTACAAGGATTCTAATACACAATTAAATCTTCTCCTAATTCATAATTGGTAAAAATAATAATTAGTTTGCTGTTCAAATAATCAGAATAATTTTTGTATATTTTGGTAATTTTTTGGACTTACGAGTCGTTGGAGTTACTTGGAGTCTATTAAACGAACAAATTATACTTCATGAACGCCACATCTTAATATTTAATGCAATCATTATTATCATTCATAAATTCCTAACAATTTGTCCATAGTGTGCAAGTACCACATAGAGTTCAGACGTTCATATTCTGAGGACAATAGGTAGACACCTGCGAAGTGACCTTATCAAATGATTGATTGAGACAAATTGCACATGCCCAGAGAACATTTTTCCACTCGCTATTGAAGATTTCTAGTTGTGATAAACAATATGAATCGCTCCACATTACAAGCATATTGCTGATTAATCGCTCGCTATTTTTAGTGCGGAGTTTATCGACTTTATTATTTACATTCGGAAATGTACTGATGAAAGTTATTATATTTAGAAATGATTTCCCTGAATTTCGCCACAAGAAGAACTAATCTTACAAAGGTTGTTGTAGCTATGATAGGACCAAAAAGGCATGTGGTTAAGCTTCTACTTCCTGTATTAAAGAGGTTCGAGGTTTGAACAGCTCCCCAGTAATTACCAAAAACCCGGATAATTATGAAATTATTTTATTTTCCCATTTAGCATCAGCAACCGTACAGCCCTATGACATAACATTCAATCTATTTCTACAATTGCTTTGGTACGGTAATGTATACGAATGACATATATCATCCTTATGTCACGTGATAAATTTATAGACCGGATATATCAATTCCATATATTTATTAAATTTCAGATCGTAGAAATAGAAATAGATCAGTTGTACTTAAATCTCAGGCTGTTGATCAGAAAAATAACTTAGCTTTGTGATCCATTACGAGCATTATGTTCGTAATCACAGACCAAAGAATAACTTTACTTACATTATTTCGTAATCATCTATCCTCATTGACGTCTCAGTCGAATACCTATGAAGATCTTCAACCGCTACTTACATTATTTTGTTCTGTAATAATTTTATTGATGTCCGTCCAACGTCCATGTAGTAATAATGGCGACACTGCAATTGCCGTGAATATTGCAAAACAAATAACTAAGTAGTGACAATACTGCAATGGGAAGGACCGTACCGTCAAATTCAATACAATCAGTAAAAAATTTCGTTTTTACTCCTCGTACATTTGAATGAACAAAGGAAAACAAAAAGCATTTTCACGCTTGGAACGTGTGTCTATGGTATTGCTTATTGTTTATGGCTTTTGTTACCGGTATTGGGTAACCTTTTTTCTATAAGTAGGTATAGTAGTAGTACGTATATAGAAATACGATTTATTTTACATTTAAATCCTCTAGGTATTAGCTAGTAATCTTCTCTCTCTTCAATAGACATACGAGTAATATACCTTGGACAGAGCGGAGGACACGAAAAAAAATTCGACAGTTTACCGGTGCCAAAAATGCTTGTTTTGTCACCAGCAGTAAGGCCACCAAGTAGTTCGCTCAGCAGCAATCTAAAGAATTTTGAAAAATGTTTGCACGAAAAAGATTTTCATATGGTTCGGATGACCATATCCACAGTTATCCTTATCGATGCTCTCTGCCCATTGTCATAGCTATAAAAGTGTGTAAAAATCCGTATTGAGAGATTAACTCTTACAGACAAAAATTCAACGTACATTCAGAAACTATAAAATAAACATATGTGCGTAAAACGTTTTTAATTAAAATATCCGATACAAAAGCCATCGCCACCTCCATATTGGAAGAAGTAAAGTTTTATCAGCAAATAGCTTAACGCGTCCCCGGGCATTGCTCTGATTGTTATTTCCTGCGAAACCAATACGTATGATCGTTATTCCCTGTGAAACCAACACGTATGAATGTTTACTGCGGCAATTGGAGCCCGACTTGATCCATAAACTAAAAGTGACTGCTACGAGAGGCTTAGGACCCCTTTTTACGGTTCCGTACCCAAAGAGTAAAAAACGGGATCCTATTACCTACTGAGAATTCGCCGTCCGTCCGTATGTCACCAGGCTTTATATCAACCGTGATAGTTACACGAAAATCTGTGGTTACACATTTGAAATTTTCACAGATGTCGTTGCCGCTATAATGACAATATTCTAAAAAATAGAATAAAATAAAGATTAAAGGGGGCTCCCATAAAAAAACGTGATTTTTTGCTAGTTTTTAGTCGATTATTCAGAACTTTTCATATTACTATGCTTGTTAGTTATATAGATGGGGAATAATTGAGAGTTCTGGCTTCTGCATTATCATCTAGCTACGTTATATAGATAATGTTACGGAACCAAAGATTTAAATCGCTAGATGAACCCTGCCTACATTGCGCACATCGACAACCACCACAAACCTGCTTAGTGAGTGCTCTCAGCATGCTGCGATTATGTGACAGAGAACGCAAGTGCAAATGTAGTTTAAAAGTAAATGAGACATAATGAGTTATGTCACTCTGTGTGCAAGGTGACAACGTGTCGCAGACAAGACAAAAACGTGGACGTTTTAGGTGGTTTCGGGCTCATCTAGTATTTTGCATCTTTCTACGGAACCTTTCGTCCGACTCGCACTGGGCAGATTATTTACAGACGCAATATTCACATGTTCCGTCGTAATAAACAAGTTATTAATTTAAAAAAAAAAACACGACTGCCCTGTGGTAACACGGGGTAAAACACACTTTTTCCAAAAAAATATAGCCTATATTACTCGGAATTGTAATGATTCTAACGATACCCCATATGCCTAAATCTATTCAGCCGTTCAGAAGTTATGATGGAATAAAGAAACTAATGTACTTACATACATACATACATACACACATAGATACATACATACATACATATATACATACATACATACATACATGAACTCTAAGAAAAATTACACTCCTTTTTTCGGGCAGTCGTGTAAAAAGTATAAAATCCTAAAAATTTGTTAATTTTCTTCACACTGCTGTGGTATATTAATCACACAGTTTATCTAAATGTAGCCCATTACCCAAAAACTACACAAAATACGTAACTATGGTTTTAACTAATATAAAAAGTCTACTACTTACATCTTCACAGATAATATATTGTGTTCTGCACGGCTAATACAAAATACAAGAATGTTGTTTTCGGTTCCTCTCCGCATAAACATTAGATTGTATGGCATGTTGTTTCTCTGCCAAATATTTTGGCAAGCAAGTATAAAATATGGTTTAGTCAAGAATAAATTAAAAATATCCTTGAAAAAATAAAATCACCTATTTGCAGTATCTTAAATATTAGTTTCAATAGGTATACCTATCTCTAGTAGGAATGAGGTACCTTGTGCAAGTAATTCCAAACTTGCAACGCAGCACTGAGCTTGGAAAATATTGCAAGTGCTTAAAATTCCAAAGTATCTTCAGGAACGATGCAAGGATGGAAAGACTTTCCAATAATACATTAATTTATTTATAAATACAAGCAAAACTTTATAGAGTCTTCGCTGTATTCGAGTTTATCCTGAATACGTTTACATCGTTGTATTCGCTGACGAACGTGAACTAAGATGTCAGATTAAGTTCAGGTTTAACAAGGGTTTAATTAACACTAAACGAACAGGTCAGGGGATTTTGTAATACAATTCATTAATTCATTTTTACAATTAATTTAGAGTAAATTACTTTGGGCATTCTACGGCATTTTAATGTCATCAACTGTCTAGGTAACGCTACCAATGCGAAAATAGATTTTAGTTCGAATTCATAATTTTTTTCTAAATATTTGAATCTTATTTTTAATAATTATTTTGGATAAAACCTAAAGAAAGAGAATGAACTATGCAGTAGTAATTGCAGGAGCTTAACAGAAATTTATTAAGTCAGTAAATTTTCATCTTCGATGCAGGCGAGGATGTGGTGTCACAGAATATTACCAAAGGTGCCGTATAGATTATAAATTTCCATATTTCAAAAGTAATACCGCCTCTACAACTTATCGTGGCCCGCGAAACTTGTAGAAACTTTAGCAAACATGTTTTTTGTTTAAACATACCCTCACCCCGCCTTGGTCCATAAACATTATTAATACTTTAAGGACAATTGAAATACCAGCTTTTTGGGCAAAACAAATAAATACCGCTTATACAATCCGACAATAAAGAATTCGATTATTTTCCAAAGTACCCACTCAAACGCATTTCTTGAAAGGTAGAGGCGAGGTAAAGCGCGATTATCATAATGAAATTGCCGGCAGTTCTGAAGGCTATAAGAAAAATGGTGAAATTTGTGGCGTTAAATAATATCGTTAAACGTAAAGAAAAATGTTCCCGCCCAGGATTGGGAGCCGTGCCTCTGAAATTGCAAGTCGTATATTACACAGGGAATTTTCAATTACGGCAATCCCGCGGTTTTTCATTCGTAATGTGACTTTTAGGCTTCGCTCCGAGTCGGACATTCATAACTGCCAGTCCATACAGTGAATAGAACGCCTATACAGCCCAGACTTGTATACTAAAGACAGGGCGAACAGCGCGAAAAAATGTCGCCAGTTTAAGGGAGCAAGAATGACTATTTTGCACCCCCCCGGCAGTAGTCAGTATAGGTAGATAGGTGAAGATCTATTTTTTTTTTCTTTTTTAATTAATAATAATATTGCAGGCAAGGTGACCACAGACACATAGATAAAAAAATATATAAAAAATAAACATGTATTTCGCAGGAGTTTCGACAGATAGCGCTACATTTTCTTGTATGAAGAACGTATACGTAAAATGTTCGGATGGGCCTATCTTGACTATTTTTATCTTTGCTATACAGAGAGCTACTTGCTTCTCACTTGCACCGTACTGAGCGTTATAAATCTATACTAATGTTATATAGCTGTAGCTTTTTGTTTGTTTGTTTTTTTTGTTTGGGCGTAGTAACAGCTAGTTTCATTATAAATCCACTTTACTTATGTACATTTTTAGCTAAGAGTAGACACACTTTTATCAACGCTTTTATTACCTTTTTAACCTGCAATTTGTTATTAAAATTAAGTCTGTTCAGAGACTATTCCTCAAATTCTAAAATGAAACTCCTCAAAAGCTTGCAAAGCATTTGCAGTTTCACTGATTCTGCAATTATTATCTATGGACCTTTATTATATTCATTGGGAACCTTTATTATATTCATGCGAAAGTTCAGCTTTCTAGGACTTATGCTAATAGTGAATTATTACGTTATTAGTCAGCTCTCTTTTCCTACCTTAAATACGTGGATAATCATTCATCATATTATGAACAAAGGTCCTTGTCTATTTTTGTGTAGTTTGTTCAATCCACGATGACGCGCCCAACTCCTTCCTAACTCCTTGTGAAGCGCATGAAATTCAAACGATTATGCGCTCCTTCATAGACTAAACTACGTATACCTAGAACTTCAGTAATTTAGCAAAATCAATCCTCCCAATTAAGTTTCTTTGTCATCTCAACCCTTTTGTTATGTTTCACAGCCGGGTACGGGTCTCCCCATCAGAATGCGAGGCATTTGGCCATATAACCCTGGTCAAGTGGGGCTGCTAAGTTTCATATTTGGGAAAATGGCAAAACTAAAGCATAAAGGTAAAGACGTTTACCGCTACGCAAGTACTATTTAGTTTTCTAAAGCGCACATAACTCCAAAAAGACAGAGAGTTTCGAACCCACGATCCCCTAATGAGACAAAGAGATATTAATCAATGGATATCACAGTCTGTTATAGGAAATCATATTACAGAAAATCTACTCGCTTCGTTTAACTTTATTAGAATTTTTCATAAAACTTTTTTATATTTATAATGTACAAAGAATTTATTTCGTTTCAACTCAAGATCTCAAACCGATCACGGAAATCTTAAGGCTTCCAATATAAATTTATTGTAATGCAAATTGCATCTCTTTGTGAACCTGCGAACCTGGTAACGTTCAAATCCTTTCAGGGTTCACTTTGCGAGGTAAAGCTTTTACCATGAATCCGTACGTATTGAAAGTAATATTATCGACTTCATATTACTCGCTCGATGTGAAATTCTGCTTGGTTATTGCTGCATTTAATTCAAATTTTATTCAAATAAATCGCCCTTACCATTCAGTGAGAACACTCGCTTTAGAAAAGAAAAGAAAGATCCAAATATAAATATGGATAAGCACCAGAGTAACATAAATTGTATAAAAGTTTCGGAAGTGAAAATGTAAAGAGCGAATACTCAATTGAAGAATATGATAAGTCCCCCGAAAATAAAAATTATTATTTTCCAATTCTACTTAGAACCACAATAGCGATACTTCTCTTTGTAATTTACCTTTCAAACAATCCTGAGTGGGAATAAATCTTTTAATTTCATAAAACGTCAACTCTCCGTCATCAAACTGTCTGGGGGAGGAAATTAAATCTCTTATCTTATCAACGTGATGAAATCCTTCATCTTTTTTACCGCCCTTCTAAATTGAACATCCATCCTGCCCGTTCAGATTCGAGTCGTGTTTCACTGCTTTTTTGCCGCATTATTTTAAAATATTTCCGTGTAATTTGGTGTACAAAACGCAATTTTACGCGGAATCAAAACAGAGCGGGAAACGTCTTACTCATTTTTATTTGGGTCCCGCATTCGTATTTCAAAAACGGAAAATTCAATATTTAAAAAGTATCTACCTTATTTTTTATACTCCAGTAATAATGCCAATTACGAGTAACTAAATCATCATGCACAAATAAACAAATAATAGACTGACACCATTCTCCATCTCTTAAGAAGAGATGTCCATAGCACTGGGGCCGTAAACAATACTGCAACATTAGTGATTTAAGACATGATGGTACGGCCCCAGCAGGGCGTGTAGAGATAATAATATGTGTCTCTACTTTTGTCGCTCTCTTAAAAGTCAAAAGAGAAATATATCTCTATTCTCTACGTGCGCCTATGCAGTAGCATAGTCTGACCTTCTTCCTGGAATTGAAAATGAAAAATTTTAATGTTCACCTGTGAGATTATTTACGAATATCTCTTCTATATACCTTTTTGTCTCTAACTATGTACTCTAATCGTTTACCGCTATATTGTAAAAGTTTGACTATTACACTTTTGTGATACTGTTGTGAAGTTTATTGAAATTACGTTCATAGGCCAACTTAATAAATTCCCAGTACACAACTAAACAATGACAACTTTTTCTCTCACATTTATTAAAACACTAATCTCTCCTTTTACCGTCAAAGCTTTTATAACTAAACATTATATATATACTACGGAACCGAAATGCAAAAGAGAAATTCAGGCTAAGCAATTTTTAGTATACAAGCAAGTAGCTATTAAGACGTGTTAAATTCAGCAAGTAATCTCGCTACTTCGGATCTGAAAAATCAGAAAAGAGAATTTTGCCCCGGGCGTATAATGCCGCTGCGTATTTCCTTCTCTTATGGAAAAGCTAATAATTATCAAAATGGTGAATTTGAAAGAACATTTTCTACGTAGCTCAGTCTTTTTGAATTCCTCGCAGAAAAGAAATGCCTTAATTAGAAGGCGAGTCGTAATAATTTTTAACGAGAGATATTATAACTTGTAGCCCGTGAATGTAAACAGGATTAGATATTATATTCTGTGAAGAGCTAACATGATTTTATATGTAAAGAATCTTACATTAAAACTTTTTCAAACATTCTTAAGGTCAACGAGACTTTTTGTAGATTTTTCCATCTTTATTAAAGTCTTGTAATTAAGCAAATATTAATCTAAAATATACCAACGCATTAGTTATTGAAACATTGATCATAATAATTTTAAGCACATTCCCTCAACATCGCCTACGTGATTATTCTAATCACCTATGTTATACTTTCGATTTCGTTCGATACTTACGATTTAGTTTATGGGATCCTTATTTTTTTTTGCGTGAAAATTAAAACAATTTTTGAATTGCAATCTAAAGAGTTAAAATTTTCAGTTTCTGCTAGATTGTTCTAATTATTATGGTAGTAAAACCGTATTTAGCTGCGTTTTTTTCTGTGCAGTCAAAATAATGGGCCAAGTGCGAGTCAGGCTCGCGCACTGAGGGTTCCGTACTATCAAGTCCCATTCTCAATAGTATTAAATTATTTATTAGTCCTGCTGCGACCACGGGCTTTGCAATTATATGCACGGTCGAAATATCGGC
Organism: Coenonympha glycerion; assembly: GCA_963855885.1. Classification (NCBI taxonomy): domain Eukaryota; kingdom Metazoa; phylum Arthropoda; class Insecta; order Lepidoptera; family Nymphalidae; genus Coenonympha; species Coenonympha glycerion. The sequence goes on from OY979632.1 coordinate 5,462,744, forward strand.
AAAACATTAGTCATATTTAATCGTGGTATGTACCCGAAAATTATAATAATATTAAGTATTAAAGTATAAACTAAAAATCCTTGCCCAGTAAATTAAAATTCGAGAAAAAAATTACGTTTGTTGTAAGGAGCCCCCCTTAATTTCAATTTTAATTTTATCCTGCCAATATTTAAAGCGTCTACCTGTTGCCGTTATCGAGCAAAAACAAGCAAAAACATCACGTTTGTAATATGGGAGCCAGCGGCAGCTCCATTAAAAATTTATTCTATTTTATTTTTTTAATATTTGTTATTTTACCGGCAACAGAAATGCATCATCTGTAAAATTTCAAGTGTCTAGCGCGGTTCTGCCTGGTCACAGACGGGCTGACAGATGGACGGACAAACGGACGGTGAAGTCTTAATAATAGTATGCTGTTTTATACTCTTTGGGTAAGGAACACGAAAAATTACCACAAATGCAGTTGTGTAGTAATAAAACATGTGAAATTCACATTAGCATGTCCCAACATTTTCTCAGCTCAAAGAACTAGATCTAAGGCGCATAAGCCCACAAGCGCGGGTGCAGTGATGGCTTACGCTCCAAATCCTCCTCATTACGAAAGGCGGGTCTTTGCAGTAACACGCGGAGATGCAGTGCCACCTACGAGCTTTTACCTACCTACATATAATACACGATATATACATATACATAAACATTGCGACAAGGCTATCTTGACACTTGAATGACATTGTCAGGAGGACGTTATAGAACAAAGGCAAGCAGAAAATAAAATCTCCTCAATTTTAATTCAATTTTGGTTTGCTTTTAGTTAATATTAAGCAAACAACACAACATAAAAAGAATATACTGACAGAGCGAACTATCAAACAGTATCACAAGATAGCGGCGTTAGTTTCGATTTTGACCACATGCCAAGATAGCTATGTCGCACTATTAGTTCGCGCGAAAATTAAGATTTCATTTAATTTTTCGCAAACATTGGATTATTTATACTTCGTAGGCTTATGGAAATGAGTTTTGTGAGTTTTTTAGGTATAAAAATTCTACATACGTGTTTTTAATAAAAACTTTGCTCAAAAATTCCCATTGCCTTGCCGTTATGGGTATAAAAATTATCTTACAACCCAAAGATTTAAATCTCCCTTGTGACACCTCTCAAAGTTTTCTTGTAATTAATTATGATTCCATTTATTTTTCCACCGCTATTTCAGATGTAATCTACATAATATTACTTACCTACGTAATAAATTCATTTCGTCTTCTGATACGCAAATGTCTGTTTACGGTTTATGATTCATTGATATAAAAAATCTGAAGATAAACATTTCCTGAACTTAAAGATCTGAAAGTCAGTTAGGCTAATCCATGTCGTAGTCGTGGTTGAAAATACTGAACCAATTTTGCTAATGTACAGTCCCTAGTGGTTGTTTAGAAATTCAAATTGAAATTTTCAAGACGTTGGCGTACCGTCGCTTGAAAAATCTCATATGTTACTTGAACAGAGTAGTATTCGAAAATAATAAATTTCACTACAGCTGTACCAGTACACATTTTATCTGTATAAGCACATTGATTAAATACATTACTATTATTTTTCTTGATCCTGTAATGTATGTGCACGGAAGTGGGATGTTTATAGTCAATGATGGGATATCTTCGATTTAGTTTATCAGTGTCGTAGTGTGAAATATCTGCAATGCATTAAGGTTCGCCGCCCTGATGGATTGTCTGTCAGTTACATAACTATTATTCTTTGAAAGTGATTTATATTATATTTCCCATTTTTCTTTTTATTTGTATTCTTATCTTCGTACAGTTCATATTGGTCTAAGATCCCGCCATACAACGACCTTCACCGAGCTGCTTATTGGATGAAAACTATTTTATAACCAATTATGTCAATAAATATATCGCAAGTGGGTTGCCTAAAAAATTTCAGTCCAGGGTATGATTAATTAAGAATTTAAAAAAAAAAAACATTGTAACATGGACTCCTATTTGTTACAGTTTAGTTGACATCGTAGTTCAAATTAGATTGGATGTCATAAATAGTGCTTTTTGCCAGAAATAATTTCCTGGCTGAGGAAAGTATTTCTGCTCTATATTTTTTGGCAAAAGAAAGTTAACGGATAATAAAATTGTAGGTAAATAAGCACAATTGCAATTTGCGACCTGAATCGCTCATCCAATCTAATTTGAACTAAGATGTCAACGGAACTCTAACAAAGCGGAGTTCATGTTACGATGGATTTTTTTTAATTCTTAATTAATCATACCCTGGACTGAAATTTTTTAGGCAACCCACTTGCGATATATTTATTGATATATTAAATTGGATATACAATAGTTTTCATCCAATAAGCAGCTCGGTGAAGGTCGACCTTACTTGGGATCCCCTACTATAATATGTTTTGTTTTTGTTGAGTTTGACACCCACTGTGAAATGAAATGACTGAAGAACAATTTACTTCATTTTAAACAAATTAAAAAAGCGGATACACCAGACGTTAAGACGTTCGGAAGTGCCAAACAAAGCATTATAAATTATGTCTTTAAATATCAAGTGACGGGTCAGTAGATATCGTCAGTCGGATTGTCAAGCACCTGGCTCTTTCCGAAATTAAAAAAGTTTTAACTCGCACTTAACTTCGCCGGTTCATTTAAATTTTGCAGGATTCGGTGCTGGCTGCTGGCATTCGCTCTGAGTTTTGTCATTCGCGCTAAAAACTTTTACGTTTCATCGACAATGCTCCACTATAAATGCAAAGGAATTGTGACTTCTCTAAACGAACGATAGGGTTTCCGTCAAAGCAGAACCGTCGAGCGGGTTACGAGTATGTTCAAAAATATTTGGTTTAATTTAGTTTTCCGATGTTCCATTTATCTTTTCGTTTTCGTCTAGTCCTGTAGATCCTACCACACTGACGTATTCATCCATTTTAAGCCATTGCAAAATTAATTCGGTATTTGTGGCGTAGCTGAGTAACACACATAACAAACAACACACTTTAAACTAAAATAGAAAATAAGACTAAACAATAATTACAAAAGGTCATTTGAACAACTTATCGCTGGATGAAACAGATTTTATCGACTGTAGCTTTTTCTATAGGACACGTATCTCTATTCGAAATGAAAAAACTTTCCACTGCCTCCCAACCAACCCAACTCTACAGGTTTATTTTAATTCCGCTGTATTGTTAACACTCGCTCCAGAGCTGAATCATTTGCGCAAAAAAGTTTTCTCAGTCATCAACCTCGGGTTATGAGTTTTCAGTAGTATAAAATAATAAGATTAGTGATGTGAAACAGGTTTTAAAGGTGTTATTGGGGTTAAGGATGCGAAGCCTTGTCACGAAATCTTAATTTAACGGTGAAGGAAACCTACCTACTCAAGATTTTGTATACACTGATGAGACGAGCAAAATGTCCTGACCATATGCGTCCCACGACTTTGCATTGCAATTATATAACGCACTGCACTGCGCTTAGCACCCTGAGACTCCATCATTTTACCCAGTAATACGCCAGCACAGTGTCTTTCAAACTGAAAATACATTATTGATTTACAGTCACCGACAAGAAACTTCAGGATATTGGCATCCGAAAGTTTTACGTAAACCTTTTTCGTACAAGCAAACAGTATCGTCTGTCAAAATTGTATATATGTGGGTGCTCAGTGAACTACATTGTGCCTTACTGTTGATGGCAAAACAACCAATTTTGGCACCGATAAACTGGCGAGATTTTTTCGCGCCGTCCGCCCTATCCAGGGTAGGTACATGTCTATTTTTACAGTAGCACAACTGGCACAGCAAAAAGAGTACCTTAAGTTTACATAGTTTTATCATGATGTTGTTAAGAGTGTTACTCTCCTTATCAATAGGTACGCCAATTACACATACCCACAAATATGTGTAATGACTATTTAGCGAATAAGGTGTGCGGAAATTCCGATTTCGGAACACCTGACTCGGTGACTTTTTGCGAAATTAAAAAACTTTCTACTCACTCACTATCTCTCATTCATTTAAATTCTAGCGGAGTTCGCATTAGCATTTGCCGTGAGTTTTGTCATTCGCGCTCAAAGTTTACCTGTAGTCAACAATGCTGAAGCCGACTCAACATGTGAATTGTGAATGTACGAGTGGCTTTATATACCTGTAAATAGTTTGCAACTAACCACATCAGTGACGAACGAGAACTTATTACGTAGAGCTTAAAAAAGTCACAGAATAGAAATTGCATAGTTCCAAAGCTCGTTCGGCCATTAGATCTGCTTTGTTAGCCGTACAAATCTTTGAAATCCTTTGTACCACTAACAAAATAAGTTGAGTTGAGTCTTCTTATTGGATTTTTGTTAGTGAGAAAATAAAATGTCGAACTAAGACTACTAGTTAATTACTTGAGTAAGGGTCAGTACAACCGTTTATAAAAGGAAACCAAGATGTAAGATTGAACAGTAGGTATATATTTTAGTTAACACACATTAAAAAGTAAACAGTGCCTTAATTAAATTTAATCAAAATCCATTTGGAATGAATGCGTAAATCGAAAATACCTGCCTGGTTATGTCCAATTGTTTTTGAGTTAATATTATTTTAAGCAGATATCTTCGCATGAAAATAAAGAAGTACCGTTTTTTGTAGTAAAAACTGACATCGATATTTGTGCGCCATCTTGGTTTTAAATGCCAGTAACCTGTTTGATCCAGTCACGTATGCCAGGGTACGGCACCCTGGCAAACGCGCCAGGGTAACCCGGCCAATCACAACCCCTACGGACGAAAGACGCTATGCCAATTAATCCGTATTTCGATCGCGCTGGTCCTCCCGAATCGCCCTGCAAAAAGTAGAAGAATTATTATTTGTAGTAGCTATTCTCCGTATATTTGTGAAGAAGATTTGTTGGTCCACACAGCTACGAGTAAGTATTATGGAACTAATTTTTACACGACTGCCCAAAAAAGAAGGTGTTTTTAGGATTCATGTATGTTGTATGTATGTATGTGAGTTTCTTTATTCCACCATAACTTCTGAACGGCTAAATAGATTTGGACATATGGGGTACATGGGGTATCGTTAGAATCCTTACATCATCCCGAGTTACATAGGCTATATTTTTTTGGATAAAGACGTATTTATCACCCGACAGTCGTGTTTTTAATTTTTAAAACTTTCACTTCTTTATTGTCTTTATACTAGTAGCAATTAATAAAAATGTTAAGTTCATAATATGCTCAGTATTACATCAGGTAAGTTTTTGGAGTTTGCACATATTAATATTTCTCCGTTTAATGGACCAAATTATTATTTGAGTATTAATTAAATGTGTTTGGTCAGTGTCTTCATAATTTTTCTCCTCTTTTTGCCAAACTTTAGCTGCATAGCGTACTTTAGCGTAGGAGACTAGAAGGACCAGACCGTTTCAGTCCTCCCAGTGGTCTCCTAGTATTGTTACTGCTTAAGTGAAGTTATCTCTTTCGTCCAATTGCTGATGGACTGCGTCAGCCACTGGAGTGAAAAAACAATCCAGTTTTAACGGTCTTCTATACAAACTTTCATCCCCTGTTTATTGTTTAAACCCTTTTATAGTAGAGTTGACTATGCGCAACTTTAGGTTCAGCTTTAGGTTTGAGCTGTGTTGCAATTAGTTAAGACGTTAAGTACTTGACTGATATTAGGTGATGAAGTAGTTGAAGATGTTATCGCGTTAACTTCAAAGGGTAGAATCATACGTATCAGTAAATCAAATTTTCTAGTAGCGGCCGAAGAAAACTTGTAGCATCCCAAATTACGCACCAGGAAATTCATCATTTGATCCGATTTCCTTTTTATATAAATATTATGTTATTTAGAATTTCTTACATAACAAGGTGATTTCCCTCCTTCTCGCACGCCCGCACAGAGCATGTTGTCAGCGATGTAGGTGTAGTTTTGGCGACAATCTTCGTTTGATACCACCGGCACCCTGATTGCCATTATTTTGTCAGATTGTGGACCAGTTGCCTAAAATAGTAAATAGTGTGAAAGAAATTAATCAATCAATCAATCTCGGTCCTTTTTTCAAACATAAAAGTCATTCTCTGATTTGTGTTTTTCCTCTCATGCAGCGTACTATATAATATATTTCGTATTTTGTGAAATTTGATGTCCCTAATTACCAAATTAATATATTGTATAAATACTATAGGTATTATATTGCAAAACACCTCGACACTTTAAAACATTCATGTTTATCGCACAAAAATTTTCTAGATGTGGGTATCGAACCTGCGACCTTTGACGCAGATGCGCAGGCTCGCTACCGCTACGCCATTCGGTCGTTCCTGAATCCTATACCTTGCAAGCAATTCGTGTATATATATATTTCTATATAATCTGGATCTCGGAAATGGCTCGAACGATTTTCATGAAATTTATTATTTCATGCATACAGGGGGTTTTGGGGGCGATAAATCGATCTAGCTAGGATTCATTTTTAGAAAATGTCGAATTTACCAAAAAAAAAATATGACTCCTGCTGCCATCTATCGGCCAGTAGTTAAACTACCGAGCGAAGCTCGGTCACCCAGATATTGAAAGGATAATGCAAGGTTCTGAGTGACCCTGCATCTGACATAGGCTGGCGGATCTCATAGCATCTTTAATACTATCAAGAGTTGATCTTGATAGTACGGAACTCTCAGTGCGCGTGTCCGACTCGCACTTGACCAATTTTAATTCTTGATAGGCTTGGGCTTCACTACAATCATGCCTGTAGAAAGCAATGATGAGGTCTAGATTGGAGCGCGTTTGCCTTGGAAAAGCCTTGTCATGGCGGCACGCAGATCATACTAGGCCGACATACTTACATTGACTTGATTATACTTACAGAAGTATATCCCCATCCAGTCACAAGAACTTCCGTCCCGCCCGGTATTTTTTTACCTCGACTCGCCATACGAATTGGTTTCGTGTTTTGGTTGTACACGATCGGAGTATTTATGCGTACTATCCCTGCGTCGTTATCAAGGGTTTTATTATTATAATTAGGATGTGTCCAGAATTCTGTAGACGTGTGAAGTACGCCTTCTTTATCTTTGTAGTTGCTACCGACTCTAACATACACAGTCTTGGCTCTAAAAAATGCACAAATAGTATAAAAATACATATCTCCCGACCCATTTAGTTACGGCCGTTGATCTCTACAGATATATTGTATAATTCACAACAGAAGTGTGTGCGCTTTTTAAACCTCACTCAATATTATGAGAACGGTAGTTTTCGACATTTTACCCAGGAACGCCCACAAGTAACGCCCCTTTCATATAGCACACCACTAAATATTTTTATCTGATTTTGAAATTTCGCTGAACCGGTTTTCCCCTTTTTTAAATAAAAACAAAAAATAAATTTCAATTAAATGAAATAAAGGATCCTGAGAGACAGATAGACAGACGAACAACAAAGTGGTCTTATAAGAAGTCCGTTTTTGCCGTTTGAGGTATCCTAAAAAAGAGCAAAGAGCCCTGATTGAGAAAAAAGAAACAATTTACCCAGTTAAACAGTGCGCTGCTGTCAAAATATACTGCTGGCCTATGATCGATCCTCCGCATCCATAAGCTCTACCGTCCTCGTGTATCATCGTCAACTTCGCCTGGTACGGAACCTCTTTGATATCTATTTCTTTACCTCCAATTATTTTACCACCACCGACTGGTGATGGTAAAATATCTGCTCCATTATCTGCTCTAGAATGTATCTCGTGTTTCTTACACAAGACATCTGCAAATGAGGTATTAAACGGCCGAAATGAATAACCTATCCTATCTAGACTTGCTCCAACTGAGATGGAAATTTAATAACTTGTATGCACACTGAGTAAGCATAAGTTATATCAAATTTCTATTTCTAATTGGACACATCTGGATAGGATAGGGTTTTATTGTGGTCGCAAACAACAATTTTCAACCTTTATCATCAAAATTTTCCTATAAACCTTAGCACAGATTTAATTACACATTTAGACATAATCGCTGTGCTAGTATCAGATACCTACTACTAAGTAGTTCTTAGAATAATAATTAATTATTACAAGAACTATAGCCAAACCCAAGGCAAATTAATTATTCTTATAGTTGAGGATCAATAGTACGGTTTGATAAGCTTCACTCTCTGCTTTCACAAAAAAGTATGCTTTGACCGTTAAAACATGAAAATTAGTACCTTTGTTGTTTTTTGAACCTCTATTAATTAGGTACATTTTCGAAAAATTTCAATAAAAAGTATTTTAAAATGACTAACCTTTTGTAAGGAGAAAACCAAAAATTACAATTAAACAGGATGTAAACTTCTGCATTATTCTAGCATTGAAGATAAATAAAATGTTAAGTTTAAACAGACCGTCCTTTTATATTTTTAGTCTGTAAGTACAATGTTGAAGAATTATCGTCGTATCTATACTCAACAGATTATTAAAAAGTCATTTATTTTTATTATTATTACCTCACTGAATAGGGTAAAACCCCTGTGTACCTATATTATAATACGCAATATAAGTACCACTCATGTAATAATTTCTCTTTCAGTTTTCTATAGATCATGACGTATTGTAACGAACATCTGGGCGTTTATTGACAAAAACCATCATATTATGGTAACAAAGTATGCTATCTCTAAGTTATTACTAGTCCCTACCATCCAGCAAATGCTCTATATTTTAAATAACTGATATGAAAAACTCTACTTTTTCCATTTCTACTAAACACGTTTGATCTTTTGTAGCATGTCTATTTCGAACCTACCGAATTATAAATACAATTCACAAGCAGTAGTGGCTGGCCCATTGCTTCAAACCTCTGATATTAAAATTGATTGAGTGCTCGAGAACATTGACATTATCTTCCTAGTCGTTTCCTCTTGACAGAGTGGTCGTGATTATACTAATTACGATGCTTTAGTGAAAATTCTTCAGCGGCTTCTGTTTGCAGCATTGTAAGGGCAATTAGTAATGGTGGAACTTGTAGAGCTCTGGATTACATCCGAACCCCTCATTGATGATCGAAAACGTAGATAGGTAAAAGTAAAAGTGTACAGTGGAAGGCCACTTGCTTTTGAAACACTAGATGTTCAATGGTATCTTTTTGATATCTTTTTTGAATTTTGAGATGAGGCAAAAAAATTTAAGGATTTGCGATCAAGGTCAATTCTTAATTTCTAGAGGATGGAGAGACGTTTGTTCGATGTACTTGTTCACTTCATATTATATAAAATATGTCTCGAGTACCTACCACATTTCTAGGGCGTAGATTTTTCTGATGTCAGACAGTTCTAATGTCTACGTTTTCTAGCTGGATAAAAAAAAATTGGTAAGACTGGTAAGAAAAATGGTATTTCGTTTCCTTTATTGTTTCAATACTTATTTTTTCAACAAATTGTGGCAAACTTGTTTGTACAAAATAATAATTTTATAGTTAGAGAAAAAATACATAGTTTTTTTGCCAAAAGGATATTGTTCGGCGTTTCCGGGCCGTAAATGGGCATCTTCCTTTGGGTTTTCCCTGTTAATTGCGAGTCTGATTCTAATGTTTACATCCTCTAGACGTCTTACGTATGCAGACCTCCTCCTCCGATGATGTGAGCAGAGTGGTATCATAGGCATAGAGAATGCTTGTAATTAGTCGGCCCGTTATCGAAACGCCCTTAGTCCATCCATCTAGTACCTACCATTCGTTGCATTATATTATGTTCCGTGTGAAAATGAAAATCTTTATATTTCACATAGGATTAGATATAAGCTCTTATGAAAAGTCAAAACTCTACCGCCAGGTTCGGAAAGCAAGTTTGCACCGAGAAGAACTGGCAAGAAACTCGGTACTTGGTCTTTTCGAAAATGTAATAATATACAAGTTTTATTATATTATAGTATAAAACTATATTTTTAAGATATCTCGTGAGGATATGGAAGCACATTATCATTCCAAGAATCCTTGTTATTTGTTATTTAATGTAAATTATTAAAAAGTAATGGCGAGAGAATACAACCCTGGCGGACACCACCTTGGGTTTCCGGATCAACTCCATCTACTCTAATGACTGCTGTTCTGTCTTCATAGAGCCTCCTTAGGGACGACTCAGTGACTCCTAAGGTTTTCAGGTACGCAGCAGCATTGGCCACAATTTGTTCCATCCATTGTGTCAAATGCTTTGCGAAAGTCCACGAAGCATAATTTTTATAAAAACATTTTTGTATTAAAAAACATGTGAATTGTAAAAGTAGGCATACAAATATATATATAAATAGCTTGCAACAAACTGCATCAGTAGAATTTATTACGCTCAAAGAATTGGTTAAATGCGAGTCGGGCTAGCACACTACGCCTCATTTCTTCAGAATTAATGCTCAGCTGAGTGTGAACTGAGCAGTGCTGAGTGTGCTCAGGCATTCTAAAATCTGTGCCTCCTACCACAGAACCACAAAACGCCAAGAGCAATGGCATCCTTATAATATGGTTGATGTCCACCGAACTCTAGCGAAACGTTTTTCTTCCTCGTTTCTACGTACTGTTAAGGTGTGAAACACGCTTCCAGCTTCTGTGTTCCCAGCCAAGTATGATCTGGGTGCCTTCAAGAGAAGAGTCAGTAGGCATTTTTTAGGCAAGCGCGCTGCATCCCAGACCTCATCATTAATTCTGTCCATCAGACGTGTTTTTAGTCAAGCGCAAGCATACTAAAAAAATCTCTCACGTTACATGCGTTTCGTAGGGAGTAATGAAGGGGTGAAACAGGTCTTCGTAGATTGAACGCACTATAAGTCCTTTTATTCATGGTTTTTTAAAAGTGAGAAAATGAAATGTCGAACTTAGCCTAGTATAGAAAGAAGAGTGCAAGGGTTTTATTACAAAGAAACAAAGATGTTATATTAAACATTATATATTTTGTTAAACACGCATTAAATATAAACAGTGCCTTAATTATTATTTAATCAAAATCAATTTCGAATGCTTCAATCTATGCTAGGATTAAAAATCTGTCATCGATGTTTGAACCATTTTGGTTCTAAATGCCAGTAACCTGTTTGATCCAGTCGCGTATGCCAGGGTACGGCACTCTGGCAAACGCGCCAGGGTAACCCGGCCGAGCACAACCGATGCCGAAAGACACTATTCCTGTTAATCCGTATTTTGATCGCGCTGGTCCACCCGAATCACCCTGCAAGAAGTTATAGAATTGTTAATTGAAGTAGCTGTTGTCCGTTATCTTCGTGATTTTCGTCACTCAAAAATCTATTGGTCATTTCTAATACAGCTTCGAATAGCTTGGCAAAAATATTATCTTGAATAATAATGACCTACAAACTTTCATGACTCTCCCCTATTTATTGTTAAACTCCTTTTAGATATATTTAATTTACAAAACCTCTGTGCGTAGGTCCAGATGTTGTCGTTAATGTTATAACATCTTAGTACCTACTTGACTGCAATTTCTACTTATGGAAAGTTACGATGTAGTCGAAGATGTAGTCGCACTGACTTGAACTGGGTAGAATCACCCGTATCGTTTATTATACTTACGGCCGTTTTCACTAAACCTAGGAAATGCCTAAATCGAATGCTTAGCCCTAAGGTGACAGTTGTTGTAGGTGAAAACTGTCACCTATCGGCTAAGCATTCGATTTAGGAGTTTCCTAGGTTTAGTGAAAACGGCTGTTAGTCGTCTTCATCGTCGTTGTCGTCGTCGTTTTAGCCGATGGACGTCCAATGCTCCTAAAATCACCGCCAAGCATCACGATCTTGCGCTGCCTGGCACCAGCGACTCCACGCGACTTTCTCTATGTCGTCTGACCACCTGGTGGGGAGTCTGCCGACACTGCGCTTTCTGGTGCGCGGCCGCCATACTTGGTACGATTGCCGATAGAATTTTTAGCCGGAGAAAAATTTGACCATCCCAAATTAGGTCGTACCAGGAAACGAGTTCAAGTCCTACTTTTGATGTCACATCGCGCCATCTTGCACCAGGTAAGTCATTACTTAATCCGAATATAAATCTTCTTTAATATATATAAATCTCGTGTCACAATGTTTGTCCTCAATGGACTCCTAAACCACTTAACCGATTATAATAAAATTCGCACACCATGTGCAGTTCGATCCAACTTGAGAGATAGGATAGTTTAAATCTCAATTTATCTATTTTTTATCACCCCTAAGGGCAAAACAACGTTTGCCAGGTCAGCTAGTAATAACTATATATTATACAGTTGTTATTACAGAACAAGCTGCTTTCCCTCCTTCTGGCATGCCCGCACAGAGCATGTTGTCAGCGATGTAGGTGTAGTTTTGGCGACAATCTTCGTTTGATACCACCGGCACCCTGATTGCCATTATTTTATCAGATCCTGGACCATTTTCCTGAAACAGGAAATAGTGTGGAAGAAATTAATCTATTCTGATATTTTACACTTCTTTCGCCCCTCGTATAATAAGCGTAAAGGCACTATGTATTTCGTATTCTGTGAAATAAGGTAGCTCATAATAATATGTATAAAATTGGATTCAAAGTAGGTAGGTACTTTTTGCAGAGTCCACTCGGCCACCCGCCTGAGTATATCATCACCGTGTCAAATATGTAGTAATATTATGCCATGATATAATATATTATTACTATCTTATAGTTTGAAGGGCACCAGCTAGAGAAGTTAGTGGACTTAGTGAGATATTAAACAACTGGAAGACGAGCGCGTAGAGTGCGTGTTATGATATCGCTGCATGCTGGGTCATAAAACGGGGAGAACTGAGCTCCTGTTACTCTCTCTGTCGTACTTACGGGCTTTAGAGCAGCCTCTTTTTATGACCCAGCGTGCATATTGCTTTGACTAGCATAGGTACTTACCGACGTAGCTCCCCATCCAGTCACAAGGACTTCCGTCCCGGCTGGTATTTTTTTACCACGACTCGCCATACGAATAGCCTTTGTATTTTTGTTGTACACAATCGGAGTGCTAGTGCGTACTATCCCCGCGTCGTTATCAAGGGTTTTATTATTCCAATTAGGATGTGTCCAGAATTCTGTAGACGTATGAAGTGCGCCTTCTCTACCTGCATAGTTGCTACCGACTCGAACATACACAGTCTTGGCCCTAAAAATATATGTATAATGTATCACAATAATGCCAATCACAGCAGCGATCAGCATTTGATCTCTACAGAGATTAACGATATAATATTATAGTGCACACTGCACAACATAGTCCAATTAGCATTTATTTATAGGAATAATAATAGCCGTATGCGAAGGGGCGAACGAGGAGTTCGCCCCTTCGTAAACGGATCGTAAGCGTAAGCGTAGCGTAATCTTCGCTTACGACGAGAGCAGTACGAGCATGAATATTTTCTAACATATACGCAGACGAAGCAGTGTTGCAGCGAATCCTAGGAGGCGTAATTTTCACATTTTTATACGTAGCATCATAACGATACGCTTACGCTTACGAGAATATATAATATATGAAGAGAAAGCATCACAAAGCTCTCACGAAGTAAAAAAAAATTACCCAGTTAAACAGTGCGCCGCTGTCAAAATATACTGCTGGCCTATAATCGATCCTCCGCATCCATAAGCCTTACCGTCCTCGTGTACCATCGTCAAACGCGCCTGGTACGGAACCTCTTTAATATCTATTTCTTTACCTCCAATTATTTTTCCATCACCAACCCTGTTATGTGCTTTAGAATGGAGCTCGTGTTTCTTACACAAAACATCTGCAAATAAGATATTAACGGCTGAAATTAAAAACATATCCTACCCAGGCTTGCCCTATCTGAGATAGAAATTTGACCTAAGCTCCTAAACTTGTATGAACAAGTTAGGTCAAATTTCTTTCTCTGGTAGGACCAAGAGGATAGGATAGGTTATTAATTCTTTCTGACCTAAAATAATAACTATATTTAACCCGTATCATCAACATTTTCGTACCAACCCTTTAGCAAAAATATATAAGACTGTTTGATTTTTAAAAAATGTGCAAGTACCAAGTTTCTTGCCAATTCTTCTCGGTGCAAACCTACCTTCCGAACCTGGCGGTCGAGTTTTGACTTTTCATTGAGCTTATATTTTAATCTATGTGAAAAATAAAGATTTTTAATTTCTATTTACTATTTAATTTCTATTTACTATTATTTCTATCTACAATTATTAAAAAAATGATAACCAACGCCAATTAAGTACATGAACTTATAGTTATGTATGGAATAGTAGACTTTGAGAACTTCACTCTCAATGAGTTTTACCACAAAATTCATAATTTTTTCCTTCTCTGAATATTTCGCGATTTCGCGAAAACTTTTAATAAAAATCATTTTGAATTTACTGACCTTTTGTAAGCAGAAAACCAAAAATCACAATTAAAAAGGTTGAAAACTTCTGCATTATTTTGGCTTTGAAGATGAATAAAGTGTGTAGTTAAACAGACCGTCTAAACATTTTTTTCAGTAAACTTACAATGTCGAAGAATATATAATCCTCTTATCTATAGGTAGGCTACTCAAAGGATTATTAAAAAGTCATCTATATTATTAATACCTCACTGAACAGCGTAACACCCCATAATAATGAGTAAGATAAATAATATTTAATTTTTCTTTCAGGTATTTATATATGGTTATGTTACGAACATCAGGCGTGTTTTTAAAATATAACATTCAAATTCCATCGCATGCACTCGCCGAGTTATACTGTCCCTAAGAACCATAGCATTAAATCTCTCAATCTTAGGATCCTATTTTACCTAAATAGATAAGGTGGTGATACCTACTCGTATTTTACCTAAAGGTCTGATATTCTGAAGAGGGTGTCTATTTAAAAACTATGAATGACATGATATGAGATGCTGGGTTCAACATCAATAATTTATACTATACGCATAACTGGCATAAAAGTTGGTATCAAATAAAAAGTTACTAATAAAATTAAATGTTTGCATGCTGAATTGGCAAGATACGTTAGAACTTATAGTTGCAATAATTTCATCTTTTTATGTGCCATACATGCGTGAAAATAAATAAATATTTCTTGTCAAGTCATTTCATTCATGCCATTTCATTTCATTTTATTTCAGTTCGCTTCATTTCATTTGCAAAAGAGCAAGTACGTACCGAGATTTAATGGATTTAAGTATGTACAATTTCCATCTAATAATAGTGTATTAGTTCAATCCTCTGCCTCTCATCAGGGGGTCATGGTTGGAACCCCAGGCACGCGCCCCTGATTTTTTGGAGTTACGTGCGTTTGTGAAAGTATCAATTGTTAAAGGAAGCCTGCATGTATCACAATGTTTTTATCTAATCCAAAATTATTTCGATTATAACAGCTGAGTCGATATAAACCCTCTTCCGGTTTCGCTTCTCATAACGATGTAGCTCGTTGCATGGAAGCTGCATCGAAATGGTTATTTTCACAAAATAGGATACTTAAAACGAAAGAGGGTTTTCTGGCACTTTTGTCGTTCATTTATATGTGTTAAAGTTGGTACCCATCTCACTCTATGGTTGGCCATCAATATTAATACCTTTGATTATATTTAATACCATACATAAAACCTTAAAATTATAATAATTGCGCATTGAAAATGAATCTCCTTCAGACCAAAACTCCGTGGTGATGAAATTATACTGAAGTTAAGCGGGCATCTTTAATAGTGGTGTTTGGAGTCGAGATTGAATTGAAATTTAATAATAAGAATTTACTTTTTGCTTTGATAATCTGAATTGTTAATTGTGATAATTAAATAACATCTTGTGTATAATTTTATTCCTCAACTAGCTGTTGCCTGCGGCTCTGCCCGCGTGAAGTAAGGTTCTTTGCATATAGTTGAACGATCAAAAGGACGATTTTAACTGTCGATATTTCGACCCAGTAGCACAGGTCGTGGTCACGTCGTCACGTCGTCACGATAGTCATAACCGATTTTAGATTTAGAATTGAGAAGATTATAAATAATAATGTGTCATTTTAATCAAGTCATTGGCCAATTAGTGTGGGTAGAGACACAGACCAGGGAATTACTTTATATTGACTAATAGACCTACTATAATGGCAATTTTCTAAGGAAACCAGCGTCGCTAAACTCACAGTCATATTCACAAATCACGCACACTATAATCCTTCATTTAAGATTGGTAAAAAATATGACGTGATTTTCAAAATATATTTCCATTAAAGTCAACCTTATAAACACAGCTATAAAATTTATATTACAAAAATTTACTTCAAATATACTTAAAGTTCCGCTATTGCCCGCACCGGCGCTAGTTGATTCGTATTTTAAAGATTTTTTTAGGAACTCTATTTTTATGGAATTAAGATTGAAATTTCAATAACAAAGAATAAACTTCAATATTTGATAACTGTCCAAGTTTAGTGATGCAAGATGCAACTGTGACTCGTAAACTTATCGATAAAGCTGAAATAAAAAGCAATATTATATCATTAAGTAAAAATAAAATTCAAGTTTAATTAATTTCTCCCAAGATTTACCAAATTCACATAAAATATCATAAAACAACAATTGTGGGTCATTCAGTCAGAGAACTATTGCAGGAAAAGAAGAAACTATGTTATCCACTTTGAGCCAACTTTCTTATCATAAGTTTCTACATACAAAATTTTGTTTAAATAAATATTATGGTTGTGGCCCATAACTTATGGGGGAAAGTCAAATTCAAATATCCTTTATACATCCCTTTCATTTTTGGAGACTCCGACCTACGTACAATTTGTAATTAGTTGTAACAATTATTTATCGAAAGCAAATATAAAGAAGTAATTATATTTAGGAACAATCTACGTGATTAAATCGAGATTTACGTAGCTTATAGCTAGCTGAAGTAGCAGTGGGCAAGCCATAATTAATATCTAATTATCACAGGACTGACGGCCGATGGGGCATACGTATGTTTATGTTCAAGTAAAGACCGTGTACGGCACAACAGGAACCACATCGTACGACAGGCTACAGAGTACAGAACTAGCGATCTCAAAATAGTTACTAGTGGCAAGAGATATCCCGTAGGTGGAGGTGTAAGTTTAGAAAAGCCGTCACCTAGAACTAGCAGTGGACGGCTAAAAGCTGATCATGGTCATATCATGCTTTCTATATATTTTTGCGAGGAAATTACTTAGATATGACTGAAATTTCTGACGTGTGTAAACGTACCAGTGCACGATGAATTTAAATATTTTTACGTGGTACTGCTCCAGTTTTAATATATTTATTACCACTTTTCTTAACAATAAAATCTTCCAAAACATGATCGGAGCAAATCGTACTTTGCTTTTGAAGGGAACCAAATAAGCCTTCCAGTAGCTTTGATACATTTTTCTTTTACTAATGGCTCCCTAGGGAAACCCAAATAGTAAATCTTTCTTTCTTCTTTAATTCTTAAATAAATTACAGCCTATTCCCGTAGTGAAAAAAACATTTTTTCCTAATATTGAAAAGCGTACGAAAATCCGAACAGTAGGTATACGCAGAACGTATTAACAAAAGTCGATAATATTTTATCGATATGTTACATGATACAGTACTGGCTAGATAGCGAAAGTTAAATGACAATTTTCTAGAAGAAAATTATTAGAAAATGTGAAATCAACCGTCAGGTTCTTATTTTAAGGATCACTTTAAAATGTCTTGAAATTTAACACAATTTTTCAGGTATTTATCCTTAAACTAGTACAATTTAAGTTACAGATGGTAAGTTATCGCTCCAACTAAACGATTTTGGGTCTTGCTACGATTTTTACACACTAATATAAAGCATTAAGGCATTTTAATATTTTTAATGATGTTCTATATTGTATGCATTCTTGACAGCGACTGAGTGTATATGTGAAGCAAGTAAGGTAAACTACTCCTACTAGTGGCGACACGGGTAACACCCACATGCTCCCTCTATGGTCTTCTTTTCTCTGTGGGTAGAGAAGCATGTACATTTTACCTTATATCACCTTCGAAAACGGAAGTCCTAATCATTCAATCCGAATGTTAGAGCTACAAGAAAAGGATAATCGGGGATCTAAATAAATTGACACACGTATTATACGATTGAGTTAACAGTGCCTTTATTAAAGCCACAGTGCCTTTATTTACAGAGCCGAATTCACATTTTATGAATAAATCAATTCAATATGGATTTGTGAAGAAGAAGTAGCTGCATCAAACGCCGGCGTTCTCTTTGATCCAGTCGCGTATACCAGGGCTCGCTACCCTCGCGTAGACGCCAGGGAAGCCGGGGCGCGCGCAGCCGTAGCCAAAGGATACTATCCCTATGAGTTTGTTGTTTGCCGCTGCAGGTCCACCAGAATCGCCCTTTAAACCATTATTGCAATATATTTAAACTGATGCTTTCAAATAGTATATTATGGTTACTAATAGTTCATCTTTTTGAATAGTACGGGTAGGTATGGTCTTTTGTAAGTTGTTCGAAAAAATTTGATTGAGGCCATAGGTTTAAAGAATTCTTTTACTCAGTTGTTGATTAATTCATGAAATAAAGTGGAAGCAATACGAGAACCTTGTAGGTAATGTAATGTTTTGAGATTTTTTTAACAATCACACTACTCGGTTAAGCTCCGTCATTAATTTTGTCATCGAACATTGTTTATATCAGACTCAGAATCAATCAGAATTATACCATCCTGCTTACAAAAAAGTGGTGTTTAGTCGAGAAATTAAATGTTTACAAATTACCTGGCAGGAGTCTTTTCCTCCACGGAGCACACCAGCGCAAACCATGTTCTCTGTAAGTCGTCTGTAGGACATGCGACACCTAGCATTAGATAAAGTTGGCACCGTCACTGACAATAGAACATCACTCGCATCTCCACCTTCCTATAACATAAAAAGGTTATTTACGGTAAAACAAGATTTTTTTTATCGAATAGCAACGGATCTATTGAGTACCTAATATTTTTTCTACATTTTGCTACATAAGGGCTACATCCGCGTAGATTTTTTTTTCTGCAGTCATGGGCATCAAAGGGTAACATACTTTAAATATCACCAGCAACGGTGCTATCTCAAAACTACAGCACGGGGTTACTCAAGGGACGGATAAAGAAATTTCTGAAGAGCCGGCAACGCATTTGCAGTTCCTCTGGTGCTACAAATGTCCATGAGCGGTGGTGATCGGGTAACAACAGGTGACCCGCAAGTTCGTTTGCTCGCGATGACTGTAAAAGAATATTCACTCCTTTCGTCATCACCTAGCCCAAAGCCTAGCCTAGCCTAGGACGTACCCATTAATGGAGGCAAGGAATAAAAAACACATTTTGCGAAACTTTCTTGGAATCACCAGAGTGGAAAAAATACGCATACATTGTACCCAAACAATATTTACTTACAGATGTAGCACCCCAGCCTGATACAATGGCTTTTGTTCCCGGACGAATATCAGTCCCTCTATCAGGCAAACTGATTGCTTGTTTTGTGTCATCGTATGTGATCGCAGACGGTAGGCGAATGAGGCCAGCGTCGAAGTCACTTGTTTTGGAGTCATATTTTGGATGCGCTTTGAAATCCGTAGATTCTATTACATCTCCATCCATGTCGGCATAATCACTTCCTATTCTTACATACACTTTTGTGGCACTGCAACATTTATACAAGTTTAAAATGCAGTGTTTAAAAAGTATATTCGTACAGACTCTATAAAGTATACTGTTAATTTTGTGCGCATTTTCTTAGTGCAAAGTACGATGAGAATGGGGTCTTACACTACTTTCGAATTTGATAAAAAATATTACTTTATTATAAACTAGGATAAAAATAATAACGTGCAGTGAAAGAAATATTAAAATCCAACGAAGATTTACAAAGTTACAGGCGTTTAAACTTTGGAGTGGGGGGATCTTCTATCCCTTTCTCGCAAAACGAAAATTTGTATGAAGCCGCACGAAGCTACTATGGCATTGGTACGGTGTGACGTCACAATGTCATGTTGCTATCTCTGTCTAATCACAAATCTTTAAATGCTTATAACTTTTTTGTTATTTGATCGATTTAATTAGTTCTTTCAGTGCACGTCATTATTTTAATTCTACTTTATAATAAAGTAATAAAAAAATTGGAGTCAAATACCCTATTGAGACCCTTGCAAATTTATAAGCCGTGAATTTAGTTTTTACCTTTATTACATTATTGCAATCTTTTCTAATTTTTTAAATTTATATTTAGGAATTATGTGCAACTTATTTAAAATCTTGGTAGGTACTATTACCAAATACATTACAATCTGAGGGATCGGGTTACTAACTAACTAACTAATACTGGTAGTAATCTCGGGTTGGCAAATAGGCATTTTCGGTAAATAACAGAAAGAAAGATAGAAAAAAGAAAAACAGAAAGATTATTGATTGCAAGACAATGGTGACAATTCTGTTGTACAAAATCCAAAATAATGCTATTCTTTTCAAAACTCTCTATACATTGAAAAGGAGAGCACTATTATAAAACGCCTTAAATTAGTAGAGATTTACACAACAAGAATAGAATCATTATTTAGATGACTTACTCTGGCAAGCAATGGGCTGCCGTCAAAATGTACGTATCGCTAATAATAGACCCTCCGCATCCATAATATCCTTTGGGCGTCTCGATTAGCAGATGCGCTTGGTATGGAACTTTTTTAATGCTTACTTCAGAACCACCAACTATTTTATCATCGCTATTCTTATTACGGCTTGTACTCGTATGTCTCTTGCACGAAACATCTGAAATGACAATGCAACAGAGAGTCACTTTTGATATACTTCTATGGTTATCAACATTTATCTTTAAGTATGTTACGTATACACTCTTTTTGAAAATGAATACCTCCGAACAGAATTATAAAGTAAAGATAAAATAGATGCAACAGGATCATCTTCTTTTCAATGTAAAACTAGCACGTACTAGTATATCTCAATGATAGTTAAGGTTTCATGTATGTATTTATATAGTGTGTATTCAGTATAAGTTGAAAGATAATCACAGTACTGAAAATATGTTCCTTTTTAGATAAAACACCGTTATTAAAAAGCAATCTTTGTATTGATTTGAGTTTACTTATTTTCTCTTGCCAATTATAAATGCATTATATTTTTCTTTGTGATGCAGCACGACTATTGGTGGAGGTATGGCAGCTTTAAAGATTTTTACGGTAACCATAACAATTATTAAAAATATATTCCTTATCCTCTTAAAAATCCATAAAAAATTTACCAAATACATTTATATTTATTTTCCCTTTAAATAATTGGCTACAATCTCACCTGAATAGATGTATCACTTATACATACTTACTTACAAGGGGTAGATAATAGACATTTACATTGGACAAAATTTCGCCTGTTTACTGGTCTCAAAATTTTTGTCAAACGTCTGGAAAGATTATAAGGTACAACTGTTATCGAGTTTAAAAAAGAAATAGTGGATGGAAGTGGATGTTAGGTACTTTTACGGAAATTATAATACGCTATGAACAAAATTGTGTCTCAGGATGATGAGTGTGACGCAGTGCAGTACAACGTTTTAGAATGCAATGCGAGACACAATTTTGTTATTAATTGATTTTTTTAAAGATTGTTTAAAAAATTATGAATAGTTCCATAATTTTTTTAAACAATCTTTAAAAAAATCCTTCCATCCTCCATATTTAGAAGTTTTTCTCATTATACTATTTCATTCTATGCTGTGAAATAATTGCTATAAAAATGATATTTTAGTTAAAAAAAATGCCCTTACAAACTTTTTATTGAAATCAAAGTAAGTTATTATAAACAATTTCTTATTTAATACTGAGATTAAATCTTATTCCCTATGAAAGTGATGAAATTCGCAAATCATACGCCCGTAGTAAGCCTTATCCACGATCTTACGCTTGACACATTTGTATAAACACCAGGATAATCCGGCCGAGCGCAACCGATGCCGTAAGAGACTATGCCTCTCTGAATGCCATCGTCTGTTACAGCTGGACCGCCAGAATCACCCTAAAATGATACAAATAGATGCATGAATAGATATGTACTGATACACTGCCCCCCTACGAGTACCATGGACTGGGGAAAAAAACCCTGGGAGAAATAATTGTTCAAGTGCGAGTCAGACTCATGTTCTGAGGGTTTCAAGACCAATTCTCAATAGTACCTACCTATTAAAGTAAACTAAATACTCCTGCCCACCAAATTCAAAACCAAGCAAAAATATCACGTTTGTTGTTTGTACCCCTTAAATATATTTTATTATTTTTTACCGTTATTAATATCGAGCAAAAACAAGTAAAAAAGAGACAAAGCCCTGTGACAGACGAACAGATGGACGGACGAACAGCGAAGACTTAGTAATAGGGTGCCGTTTTTATCTAATAGTACGTTTATAGTACTAACTTTTAAGGGATAAGACGTAACGTCACCCCATACGGATTCTAAAAGAAAGAAAGAAGAAAGAAAGAAAAATATGTTTATTTCCACACATTATGCCACACATAAAACAAAGTATACACTCATGTACTAAAACGTTGTCTGAAGCTTCCACCACCTGGGCAACAAATACTAGACTGTTGCTCAAGTGACGGAAGCACCAGACACCGCTTGTCATGTGTGGCACAACCCAAAAATTCTACACAGCATCGCGCTGGAACGCTCAAATACTTGGCGGTGCGTTTTTGTTGGTAGCGCGGTAACTATAGCCACTGTTAAAATTATTATTCATAATTTCATTCTCCCATGATATGGGTATAAAATGACAGTATATTTACCCCCTAAAAAAGTATATATTATTACCCCGCAAGAGTCCTTGCCACCTTCCTGTACGCCGGCACATACCATCCTGGGAGTAAGGTTTTTGTAGGCCTTCTTACAATCCGCACTTGATATAACTGGTACCTGCACTGCCCTCAAATTATTAACTACACTCCCACTTTCCTGTAAAAATATTGTAAAAAATTGTTAACAGACCTGCTGCCCCCTAAGCATGGGTAGGGGATAAAATCAAATTTCCCCGATTTTGTCCACTGTGGACAAAATAGCTGTTGCATGTCCATGCTATTACTGCTGGTGAGAGATTTAAAAACTCTGTCTGTTTGTCTTTCCGTCTGGATACGTTGTACGGCAAATTGCAATATGAATCATGAATTGACAAATTTTTCTTCCCAATTTAATGCATAATAATTGATGACTATATAACTTGGAAGGGGTAAGAAAAGTCACCCCAACGGTTTCTACACAGCATTGCACCGGAACGCTAATTCGCTTATCGGTATGTCTTTGCTGGTTAGGTTAACTCAACAAAAGTTATTTATTTACCGTCGTTGCTCCCCATCCAGATACAGTTAAAATTTTCCCAGGAGCGACGGCGCTACCACTTGGTGCCAAGGAAATAACTTTAGTATTAATGCCATCTATAGTCATCCTGCGCAATGTGCGTACAAACGCCACATCGTAGTCTAAGGTGGCCGGGTTGAAAAATGGGTGATTCATGAAGAAAAGCGATATGTACTCCTTTCCTCCTCTGTCAGCGAAAGTGCTGCCGATCCTAGCTGTTATCATTGTAGCTCTACAAACAGAAAAAAAACAGTAAACAAAACTAAAGTCGTTTACAATTTCGTTAAACAAAAGTATTTCGGAACCAAATATGGCCAGGAGCATAGATTATTAGTATATGAACCCGAATAACACCACAACATGATCGAAATTTGCACGAATTACAAATGATTTTGGTATTTCGAATGTATGGGAGACATCGTGGGTCAGCGGACGAACAAAATAAACATAGACGCCGCTGCAACGCCGTTTCTTGTATAGTAGTCCAGATTTGTAATGAAAAAAAAATATTCTATAAAATCATCTTGCAATATTTTCATAATAAAATGTTTTTAATACTATACGAGTAGATGTATGTAATAAGTATTATGTGCATTTGATTTAATAATTACAATAATTTCAAGCTATGAGCGTAGATAGAAACAGTTTTACTTACCGTTGTATACAATGTGAGGCTGTCAAGATATAATATGAACTTATTATGGATCCTCCACATTGAAATAACAGCACTCCTTGAGATATCAACAGAAATGCTTGGTAGGGGAACTGCTGTATAGTAGCATTGTAACCACCCACTATTTTGTTATCATTAGGGTCATTTACGATATTTCTGGTTGGAACTCTTGTCAGAATACCTGAAACCATTATAATTTCGTAAAAAACATTTCCACAAAAAAGAAAACAACGAACTTGAAATCAGTAATCTTACTTCTTGGAAGAGAGCACAACAATATCACAGAAATAAAAAATAAATATTTCACCATTCTGAATCAAAGCCAAATCGAGTATGAAAGATTCATGCTCTTATCAAAATATTTAAATACACTCCCGTATAGGAATTAACCTAGTATGTTACCAACATTCATATGTCACCGATAAGAGTTATTACCTGTAATTTACATCTTAATTTGCTTTAGTTAGTAAAATTATTTATATTCAATACTTCAATTATTCGTATAACATCATCATCAGTTCTAAATGTTTAAACACCCAAGATGGCGAACAGTTATTTTTAAAGCAATTTTTACAATATTGGGTAGGTATGATTTGCAGAATAAAAGTTGTTTGAAAAATATTTTTTGAATGATAACCACAGTTGGAAATGGTATAATTAAATGTACGTTTTAAGCAACTTCAAAAATATAAAAAAAAAATGTTTTTTTTTTTTTTTAATAAATGGTGTTCGGTAGTACTCGACAACTACATTATAATTATTATTTTTCATTATTTATAATATAGTACTGGTACCTCGTAATTGTTGTATAAAATTAGATAAGTGAATAGTTATAGATATAAAGCCGGATTATGGCGATATAAAATTACCTAACTATTGCTTCCTTTACTAAATGTCACTTTAATTGTAAACTTTATGCATCAAATTCCTTAATTAATTAATGATTTTTAATCCCTTACGTTAATAATTACAAGTCAACGGTAAAAACATCGAAGCTGTCGTTTCATACAAATTGCCTTTCGATTTTGCTACCATAATCATATGTAACTTGATATAATAGGTATCATAGTAGCCATGATTGTTCGAATCACGTAATATACTATCCACACGGACAACCCAACTATCCGAATACTATTTGCGTAAGGCGCCCAAATTTATACAATGCTTTAATTTATCGTGACTCTATATTTGAGCGGAAGAAATATTTCCATACTTGTTCCGTTCACTGGTAAAAATAAAAAATAAAAAACTTAGTTAAAATCACTATTTATTTCTACAATGTCAACATCTAAAATTGATTACAGCAGTAAGTTTGATATAATAAATCCGCAAACTAAACGCCTGTATTCCGTCTGATCCAATCCCGCACGCTCGCCACGTTGGTGTACACGCCAGGTATCCCTTCCCTGGCGCAGCCGATGCCATTGGAGACTATACCAACTTGGATTCTCTCGTCTGTGATCGCAGGGCCTCCAGAATCACCCTAGGACAAATGACATGTTGAGTGATAATAAGTTTAAAGACCAAAACTGATAAAATAATTTCTTTCGAAAGGCGAACTAATTTCTTTTCGAAAGAAATAATTTCTTTTCGAACCGCGCAGTTAGGTGTTTGAAAATGGATTTTTCGGCTGAAAACTACGAAAGTTTTCGAAAATCTAAAATGATTTTTTTTTTACAATTAATTCTCTTACTGAACGCATGCAATCACGTATTTGGTATTGAGCTTGTCATCGCTAAAACGAAAAATCTAAAATGGAAATCACACATGAAAATATAAAATGGACTCTTGTTTTAGGCATAGATTTGTAAATTTAATTTATTCTATGGTTGTAGGTGTAGGTAATTCCAAACTTTATTTTTAGGATTCCATACCAAAATATAAAAAATGAACCCTTATTTTATTTCAGTTGGCCGTGGATAGCAGTCTGGATAATTGCGAATTCGTATAACTGAGGGCTGGATAATCGAGTGTCTCCTTCTCATTTTCAGTTAACATAATAAAAAGTTTTTACCCCACACGAGTCCTTGCCGCCCTCAGGCTCGCCGGCACAGATCATTCTAGACGTGATCACGTCGTAAGTTTGTCTACATCTTGCATTTGATACGACTGGCACCTGCACTGCCATAAGGTTTTCAGATATGTCACCATCCTCCTGCAAAGGTGATAATATTAATACTTGTAGTAAGAATTTAGAAATAATTTTCATACATTTTTGATTTTCATTCCATTTCTATATTTTTAGCGTATAGCGAAATGGCATACAGCAAGAGATATATTTGTATAACAGCTAGGTAGGTACACGAGTAGGAGTTAGGACTTACTGATAACTGCCAGAAAATCAATCTCTCTATTTCTATCTATGGAGTCTAATACATACTTTGAGTCTCTGGTAGATTTTGATGATACCTACATACTTATTTGTCGTTGTTTATGAACTCGTGTAAAAACTCGCACGCCTACCCCCTGCAAACTCTATATTATGAAGACCACGTTTAACCACCGCAATAAGCGAGTACCTATAGCCCGTCTAATCTGGAAAATGAACGTACTTCCACGTATTTATGCTTGCACGATCAGACCATTTCGATATTTAGATAAAAAAATTAAACGAACTTACTGAAGTCGCTCCCCATCCAGTTACAGTAAGGTAAGTCCCAGGTCGAACAGTGGTATCACTTTCTGCGAGTAACACGATATTTGTATTAACGCCATCTATGATAATTTCTGTGAACCGGACGTATCCTACATCGTAGTCGAAGTTGGCTCGGTTGTAACGAGGGTGATGTCTGAAGTCAGTTGAGGTGTACTGGGTGCCGCCAGTGTCTGAATCCGTGCTTCCCACTCTTGCGATTACTTTCCTCGTACTAGAAGCAGATAAATAAATTTACCATATTGGAATTTACCTAAATATCTTATTTAAGTTTTATCTGCGGCTCCGCCTCTGTGAAATTCGGTTTACTAACAATCCAAGGTTTCTTAATCTATCAGTATTCAAAATTTCAACTAAATTGCTTCAGTATTTACAGCATGAAGAAGTTACCAACACAAATACAAACTTTTGCCTTTATAGTATTAGGTATTAGAACCTAGCATTAGCAGTTGCCAGCAAGTTTTACAACATACCAACATAATACAGTTTCATTTACAACAAATGAGTAACTAGTAACTCAATGTTTACAACATAGATATTCGTGAAATTAAAAAAAAAAGTCAAATAATAGCTGACGTTAAAGTCCATACAGTAACGTTAAGTGTAATATCGAATAATAGTAATCTTCTCTGCTGGATTGAAAACGTAACTTAAAAGCGATATCATCATCGGCTTGTTACCATCAGGTAAAATAGTAGCCAAGTGTTAACCTGTAGTACAGTAGTACTGTGTTTACAGTGCAGAACAGTTAAGATACTAAAGAATATCTTTAAACTGTGCCTGTAGTATGCCAAAACTTATTTCTAAGCGGACACACAAATTCTTCGCACCGATATGACTTACTTCAATGTTGAAGGAAACCATTGTAAAACTAAGTGCTTAAAAGCTTTCCAAAAATGTCTTAAGAGTCCTATGAACTACCATGTCTCCCATACAAACCTAATACCAAAATCATTTGTAATTCGTGTATATTTCGATCATGTTGTGGTGTTATTCGGGTTCGTATAGTAATAATCTATGCTTCTGGCCATATCTGGTTCCGAAATACTTTTGTTAAACGAAATTGTAAACGAATTTAGTTTTGCTTATTTTTATGTCAAAGAGGACATGTTTTCTGCTTATTTGTTTTGTAATAAAAAGAACACTATCTCACGTCGCATTAGTTCAGGAGCACAGTTTTTATTGTCCATCTAAAGAAAAACACCAGTTAATAAAGAAAGTTACAAGTTTTCATTCATAATTTTTGGTATTACGGAACTCGACCAAAGTTATAAAAATTTTGAGCGAAATTGATTATTATTTTATTTAAAAGAAATATTTCCGAACCAAATATGGCCAGAAGCATAGATTATTACTATATGAATCCGAATAACACCACAACATGATCAAAATATTCACGAATTACAAATGATTTGGTATTTTGCATTGACGGAGACATCGTAGTTCACAGGCCTCTTAAGTCTAAAGCCAGCCACGCTGCACTTAGCCAATATCACCAATATGGTTAACTACAGCCTAAATAAACCCATTATAATACGATACTAGTGCTTAAAGGTAAACAATGGGTATATCTGGTGATGGTGATGATTAAGGAAGATGATTATTTACCCAACCAAGCAATGGGCCGCTGTCAGTATATAACGTCTGCTTATAATGGATCCGCCACACTGATAATAATGGCGACGTTTCTTCAACAGCAGGTACGCTTGGAAAGGGAATTCTTCTATGGTAACATCATATCCACCGACGATAAAATCATGGTTACCATATTTGGTTGCATTATTAGGAAGGTTGTTTAGGCTTGATTCAGCATGTTCATCACGAGCATGTCTTGAGTCAGCACCTATGGATGATTTAAGTTCATATTGAAAGGGGAGGTTAAAAAACTTGAAAAGGGTCTCTTGGCCGATAGTAAAAATGATGGCCTAATTGAAAAAAAAATTCTAGAAAGTTTTTGAATTTAGTTCTGCTTGACCGGATCGAATCGAAATATGACATATTAATCTTCTATACTTATAATAAAACTGTAAAGGGTCGAATTCTGTACATTGAAGATATTTTGAAAATTTTTGTTGGAGGACACTATTTAGTCGATACTGAAGCCAAAACTGTAATTTGTTTCATTTTTGTCTGTCTGTCTGTCTGTCTGTCTGTCTGTCTGTCTGTCTGTCTGTTTCACGACCGCGCATCACGGCTAATCCGCTGGATGGATTTAAATGAAACTTGACATGATTATAGTTCATACTCCGAGGTAGGACATAGGATACTTTTTGTCCCGGAATTCATCATAGTTTCCCTGGAAAACGGCATCAAAGTCAAAATGTGTATTTAGTTATAATTCATTAACCCGTTGTCCGATTTCATTCATTCTTTTTTTGTTAGAAAGGAGGTTCTTTATAGATTATCCCGTATAAATTTTATCATCATCACTTTTGTAGTTCAGAAGTTATAGACATAAGAACCTTTATCGATGAGTTCAAGTAGGTGACTTGAAACTCGGAATGGACAAGCACCTAGGGCTATAGGACGTAAGGGCTCAAGTCAGACTAGAGTACCCTTACAGCCGTAAATAAATATGCTAAGCAGAAGATTTTGTATGGTTTAAGATTTTTCACTTTAGGGTGAACAATAATCATGAATTTATCACCACGTTATACCGTATCGCGCCATCTCTACAAATTATGTGGAACTTGAATGTAAAACTTGGAGATAGGTACTACCGAATTTTGTTAATAATAATCAATTGTCATGTAATGTAATGTACTGTTCCTTGACTTTATATTAAGATGGCGCTGTTGAGACTTAAAGTTTTCACTTTTGTGGACATTCCCAGAGAGCCAAGGCTTTTTTTATAAGCCGCATGATGGAAAGAGTGAAATAATGGTTCACAAATATTTTTAACTCTTAGGTCTTAACTGGTCCTAACCGATTGACCGTCATAGGTCTTTTTATACGTAAAGAAATATATAGCCATTGCCCATTCTGATACTTGGGATTGTATTGAGATGAAGCAAAGATTTTAACAGACTCTTATGTTGGGCTGGGGAATATTGTTAGTAGAGTATTTTATCCCAGTGGTACCTACCCGGCCGAACTCTGAAAGAAGATTTCTACCACCAGTACAACTTTTCACATGATTTAATAAATTTTTACATATTTCGTGGTTTCAGAATAAAAATCACAATGAAAAGGACGATTTTAACTGTCGATATTTCGATACATTGGCACAGGTCGTGGTCACGTAGTGACCACGACCTGTGCCATTGGGTCGAAATATCGACAGTTAAAATCGTCCTTTTGATCTTTTGACTACGTATTAATGAAACTTTATATTTTTTATTAAAAAAAGGAGTTTTCCAAATCACCACAAGATAACCTGTGCGAAGTAAGAACAGGTTTCTGTACAACATCACACCAGAATCCCGCGAAAATCAAGGAATTCTACGGTATATGTAAAAAAAAATCGTAATTCACGCGGGCGGAGCCGCGGGCAACAGCTAGTATAATTATAATGGCTACGTCTGCTGAACTAAGGGCTAATTCCTTAATCGCCAGATAAACGTTAACTAAGGAATAAATATGCCTTTTTGACAGATTTTGTATGGCATGTGTTCCATTTCACAGATAGTTTATCTGGGGATTGAAAAATCCGCCCTAAGTCATTTATTTACTCATTTACTTATAATAGCACACCCAAACCCTTGGACCTAGTAAGCTAAACTTTGCAGAGATTCCTTGTATATGAAGTGAGGGATGAGGAAGAATTTCTCGTCATTTCAGCAGATTGCTCGACTAAAAAGACTGATTGGGACAGTTCATAATACAAATATTTGAAACGGCACAGAACTGAGAGCAAAATAGATCAATTTCACAAGCAAACACACTATGTATTGAAGTGAGCTTTATATTCCCTCGTTTTTTCAACTTGACAATATTATTCTGACATAATCGAGAAAATGATAATTAATTCTTACCTTTCAGGATCAGGAAAGCGCAAAACCATAAAATAAAAATATAACGAGCGGTTATTTCCATGCTGACTTCAAAGTAACTTCTGTATGTCAACTTCGCTGGCAGATCAAATTTAAACACACTCCCGTATGGTTAAATTAACCTGGTATGCATTCCATGCCCACCATTAGCTGGTTATAGAGCAATCTACAGCAATTAACAGTGAAAATACCAAAAATTCCGAATTCTTAATATGAGCTTCGATGAGCAAACTATTGTTTTTGTCTGAATTTCACTAGATAAAGGTAAACGTTCATTGGACAATAAAGATTATTTACTTGACTAAAGTCTACGAGTATTATTTTGAAATAAAACTCGTATTAAAGGGTCCTAACTGCAGCCCTGACTCTTCTATAATATTTTGTTAAATGAACAACAGGAAGCTCTCCTTGCCTATAAGTTTTTGTTTTCTATAATGACTTAGTTTAATGTTTTAATATGCCACTTAATTAGTGTTCATTTAGTAATTGTAAAATTAAACTTACACAAACCTGCATGAGTCATTTTATAATCTGTCTAATGTGCAGGTAGTATGCCGCATCCACATGATTGCCACAAACTCCTTTTGGATTGTTATAACAAGTAAATAATTTATAAATTAAAAAACACGACTGCCTTGTGAAACATAATTACTACTTCCAAAAATATGACCTATGTTACTTGGGATGATGTGAGGATTCTAACGATTCCCCATATTATGTCCAAATCTATTCAGCCGTTCAGAAGTTATAGTGGAAGTTTCTATGAAACCTAAAAACATAACACTCTTTTTTCGGGCAGTCGTGTAAAAAACTGACACTCGGCGGATTGCACAAGCGTTTGCAAACCTAGGCAAATTCTCTGTCCACACGTTTGAATTTATGACGGTTTGTTGAGGTTTGGCAAGTGTGTGGATGCGGCAGTAGATGAAGGGGCTAGCCAAGTATCTCATCTTCAAGAGTACCCGAATGCTACGGAGCTCGGATACTTGGGACGAGTAGCGTTTAGGCAGGTGGGCCCTCATAAAGACGATTAATAACTTGGCATGGTGGTTAGATGACGTTTCACCGCATGTCCCTCATCAGCAGCTCTCTGCTGAGCCACAGTGGGGTAAAGTCTACACTTACACCCCAGAAAGAAGAAAACCTCACTAAAATTTACCGAAGGGGAAGGCAACGCCCACAAGTGCCTTTTGGCACAACAAGGAAGAGAACTTCGTTGAAAAATGACTGATTGATTATTACATAGGTTATATAAAATAAAAAATTGTATCTATTGTAAACAGTAACTTTATTTTTACAGTGCATTATTCCATTCCTACTATGTTACACTTTGGATTATGTTATATCATTACATTCCTTTTTTCTTATACCATTTATCAACTGCAACTGAGAGCAACTGTTAAATGTTTATACGCCTGAGTTCTTTCTGATCCAGGTTCGCAGACGCGACACGTTTGAATAGACCCCGGGATATCCGGGGCGGGCACAACCCACACCAAACGACACAATCCCGACTTGGACCCGATTCCCTTCTACAGCTGGACCTCCTGAATCACCCTAAAACAACAAAATACGACTCGGTTAAGCTGCTAAACAGACAAAATTATTACTCGGTCAAGCTACGTAGGGTTAGTACAGGTTTTTGTACAAAGTCGACTCGCGTCGCACAAACGAATCGAATCAAGTCGCATGTCAGCGGCTGTCAATAGATGGCGCTGGCTGTAAATGTATGGAGGAATACGATTCGTTTGTTCGAAGCGACTCGACTCGAAATTTCTACAAAAATCTGTATTTACTAACCCTACAGTTTTCACCTTGCGTCGATTATGTCACATTGTCCACTGCGAACCGTACCGACGCGACAAGGCGACCGCGGTGAGATGAGCGGGGAAGTGGAGGATGCGGCTTACAGCGAGGTTTAGGTACTATTAGGTATTCCATGGCGAGGTGCAATTTTAGCTTTGGCTTGACGGAGCACATACTCTGTCTCTTCCTATACCAGTCTCTGGTCAAATGGTCTGCTATAAAAACAAATTGGTTATGAGGAGAGTCAAGTAGTGATAGTCGTAAGTACCTGGCAAGAGTCTTTGCCGCCTTCAGGAACTCCAGCGCATAGCATCCGTTTGGTAATATCACCGTACGCTTTGTTACATTTTTCTGTAGATACTGTCGGAACTTGCACTGCCATCAAAGTTGGGCTGACATCTCCGCCTTCCTAAGTAAAATAAATACTTAATATTACTCACTTGCTTTATGTTGAAAGAGAACTTTTATAAGCTATTCGAAAATAGTACATTGTGATACAAGGGTGGAAAGTAGGTTTTTGCAAACGAGCTGTCATTAACAAGCCCGAGCCGAAGGCGAGGGTTTTTAATGTCACGAGTTTGCAAAAACCTATACACCCGTGTATCACACGACGTTTTTCAATACAGTTGTGAGAATTAGTAAAAAAACAAACCAAAGAGATAGTATGTTTGCTCAAGATTTTGGGGGCCAATTTCCATCTTGTTTGGTTTTTACCTTAAATAAAATATCGATCGAAATCGAAGGCGACTTCGAATTCGAAATCGAAAAGATAAAAGATAAAAGATAAAAGATAAAAGATAAAAGATAAAAGATAAAAGATAAAAGATAAAAGATAAAAGATAAAAGATAAAAGATAAAAGATAAAAGATAAAAACATAAAAGATGAATTCGCAATCGAAAAGATAAAAATAAAAAGATAAAAAGATAAAAGATAAAAATATAAAAGATAAAAGGAAAAGATAAAAGAAAACGAAAAAAAATTCCTTCTGTGTCCATCCCATCCCAATGTCCATCCCATTTTATTGTACAATGAAAACTCCTTGGTATCGAACGTTTTGCATAAGTAATGATCGAGCTTGTAAAAGTAAGTTACGACCACGAAAAAGAAAGATGCCTGTGCGTAAGATTTAACTTTCGAATACTAATGACAGCCTCTGAAAGTGCGCCATACCATACAACTGTATTGAAAATAATGTTTTAAGAAAAGTATAATACGGACAGATGTAGCTCCCCATCCAGACACAGTAAGAGGAGTGTCTGGTGGAACTGGACTCCCACTCTCAGCTAGCTGGACAGCTTTAGTATTCTCTCCATCCAGGTTAATCTTCCTAGAGAAACGTATCAGTCCCACATCGTAGTCCAGGGTAGCGGGGTTGAATCGAGGATGTGATCTGAATTGAGTGCTCTTGTATTGAGAACCACCGCTGTCGGCATTGGTACTGCCCACTCTGGCGAAGACTTTTGATATCCTGGAATATTTGGAGTAAGTCCGATGTAATGTTGAGACTTGGGTCTATCGCTCCTTGCAAATGTGATAATTCCACTTTGGTATGAAACCCTATAAGCGGCACGTGAAATTAGCTTAAACGACATAACAGCGTGACCTAACAAAAATATACTTTCTTTCTATTTCTTTGTTGGAATTCTTTCTGTATAAGTTTTGTTTGCAACCCGTGATTTTTTGTTTGAAAGATCGAGTATGTGCTGCGAAATCTGTTTAGCTTTCCGATTAATTATTTTCTAGATGATCAAATTAATTTAGTTTTACGGAATCTTGTCGTTTTTCGGAATCTTGTTACTGAAATAATATTGCAGCATGGTGCTTATCCTGATGCGCCAGGATAGCCTAGTCTCTGCGGGTTATCCAACTCCTCACCAACTTATAACAGGTATGGTACTGGTGGTAGGACTTTTCCTGCAGAGTCCATACTGGTACGAGTATGTACCACCAGAGCGCCAGTTATTCTACCGTGAAGCAGTAATGTATCTCTTAGTGTCTATTTGCACTGACACTAAGGTGATCCATTCTCGTGGTCATATATTATCGGCACAGCAGCCAATAAGATTCCTGTGCATAAAAAAAAAAAACACTTAAACTTTAATGACGATGAGCAGTATGTCGTACAATATTGCAATATTGACGAAAGTCGTGGAACGCACTGCATCTCTGAGACTGCATCTGACTCGCGCAGGTCGCAGGCTTCACGTCTTGCTCGTTTCGTCTTTATTTTGTATGTAAAAATGTATTGTGATTGGATTCATTACTTATTTAAATATAAAAACTAGTAAGATACCCTTGAAGACAATGCGCCGCCGTTAAAATGTAATTTTCGCTAATAATCGACCCTCCACACTGATAGTAATCCGAGCCCCGTTGTAGTAGCAAATACGCTTGATAAGGAAAGTCCTGAATGCTAGTGTCGTAGCCTCCAACTATCTTGTTATCGTTACCCTTGTTTCGATGACCATGTTGTCTGGACAAAATATCTGCAAAAATATTGGACTAAAAATATGTATATACGTATTTACATATGCTACTCGTACAAGAGTTTTGACAATTTACAATTCAATATGTATTGGGCCAGTTTGGCAAAACCTTTCTTAAATTCTTCAAGTGCTGCTTCGCGTAAGTTCATGGTTTGATGACTCTACAAAAAATTTTAAAATCCTTTTTTTATTTCCGATTTTGCAGTCCCTTTGATTGTGTAAGAAAATCGTTTAGATATTCTGCCCGCTGATTGGGTCCCTGATTTACGTCAGCCAATAAGGGATAGAATTAGCAAGCGATTACGATAACAATGAATACATTTTTCTAAATCAATCAGACCCCGACCAATAATTTCTTCTTGCAGTAGGTAGTGATCTGGTGACGTAGGTATGCTGATGATAACTTATAACACTTTTGCGTTACGTATAAACCTAAGTAAGTCGTGCAACTGTTAATTAATTAGATTACTTTAATAACTACTAAAATAATTTATAAAGGAATCGTTGCATCATTTACTTTTAACAAGTTTCAAGGAAAAAATAAATAGGTACTTTAAGTTAGTTTTGGATTAAAAACTCTGTTCACTCTCACCTGATGGAAAAGCGCAAAAAAATAAAATAAAAGCTAGACGAACGAACTTCCCCATTCTATTTGATGGGAAAACAAAAAAAACAGGTGCGAAATTATTTAAACCTAAGACTATTTATATCATTACTATCTACTAAAATTATTGTACTTACTAGCGTGTTAGTTAACAATTTTTGAAGATAACACAGTTTTTAAGGCAATTACTTAATAATAAGTTATTTACCATACTTATATCAGTAACATACATAGAAATACGTGTGTAATTTTAGACATGCAAAGCAGACTTCATTTTCCTTGTATTTGACTAAAAGTTATACGTTAAATGAGAGCTAGAGCTAAAGAGCCTTGTCGGGGTCGGTACACTATTATGTTATTCTGTGACAATACGTAGTCTCTGAGGCACGTGGAATCTCATCACAAACAATTGCCTTTTGTGATATTACCATAGAGGTACTTACTACTTAGGATATCGGTAGTACCTACTGCTGCTACCTACATTTTTACCGAGGACCTGCAAGGCCTTGTACAAGATATTAATAATACTAAGACATCAATAGAGTTATATACATTTTCGGAAAGTGTTAAAAATATAGAGCCATTTACAATATTATAACACATAAATGGGAATGATTGTACTTGGTGGTAATCATTGTAATAGAACACAGTCTTTATTTAAACCTAATACCATTATAATAAATACATTGAAGACTCAAAATTATTAATGCTCAACACCAATTTGTTAAATCAATTTATAATATTTACATTATGTATCTTCTATCAATCACGGGCTTTTTGTGATGACCACAGAAATGTCAGTAATCTATAAAAGCCCTGTCAGTAAGAACAAAGGCAGCTCGTACTGCCCATTAGCTTAGGAAGTTTTCTAATACTTACGGACTACGGTCAATGTCGCTGCATTGTTTAATAGTGAGGTACATTATCGCATTAGGTTAAATAATTTATTATTAACTCATGGCTTCTTATTTTATCTTAGAGTACCTACCTATTTATGGCAATTCCTTACTGTCTATAAAACACACCACAAGGCACTAGCTGTCTCTGTAATAAATTTTATGTTTATACATAAAGATCGTGTAAAAGAATAATCTCAATGATTACTTACTGACTGACTGAGCTTTATGGGCAAGCAGACTTACGGCTGTGGCTCTATCCGCGTGAAATTCTGTTTTTCATTGATCCCACAGGATTTAGGAGACCTGGATTTTTCCGAAATTGTTGGTGTATTCATTAAAGGACAAACCCATTTGAAAATGTTAAAATCACTTCATTTCATTTCATTTCATTTCGTAGTTGCAGCATAAAGGACAAACAGACACACACAATCACAAACACAATCTTTCGCCTATATAATACTCGTCTGTTGCACCAAAACGTTTTAACTATTGCTCTCACTAACTCTGTATACATCTGTGAGTGTACTTAATTTTCTAAATAAGACGCCTTTACCAATATGTACCTACAAATAATAATATATAAGTAGAATTTGGCACACATCAGTTTCCAATAACTTCGAAAGACGCATCCAATTATAATCCTGACGTCAATTTTGAGTGTTCAGTGTATTTAAACTCAATGGTTCAATGTCGATTTTGTCATGCACGGATAAGACACTTCGAATACTGTCTTATTTATTTACAGAGGATGTTTCATATAATAAAGTGTTATTAATAAACATAACAGTATAGGTACTCAGCTATGTTTGATTAAACAATTTGAAGTGCGAATTCAATTAATAACTTTGTTGTTCATAATACTTCAATTGCCTTAAAAGGCCACAGGTAATAACAGTTTTTACACGATATTTTATATAACTTTTTTTATTCTCTACAAGCATTAATTTATAAACTAAGGATTGTGGGTCAGCGCTAAAAAGTGTCAAAACCGAATGACATACAAAACGCGAAAAGACATACAATTCAGTCTCGTGTTTGAAAAATACTCATGTACCATAGCTTACAAAGGTTTTCTCGGGACACTTGTTTCATGAAGTTTGTATTATACCCGTTGTCCATAGATTAATAAGCCTATGTCTACAAGTAACTAGGCACTGCGTTCTCACTTGATGGTACCTAAGTGACGATCCAGCCGACAGTGTTGAAACCTGGAAGGGGTTATTTTTTAACTACCTGGGCGGTGGTCACTTTTTTTTTAATTTATTACTCAAATTAAGCCAAACACAAAATTAAGAGTCCACTAACCCACGATGTCTCCCATACAAACGTAATACGAAAATCATTTGTAATTCGTGCAAATTTCGATCATGATATGCACGAATTACAAATTATTTGGTATTTTGAATGTATGGAGGAAACATTCTTCATTCATTTAGTGCACTCAAGGAGTTTATGAGAGGATGCCCAGTTCACATACATGCTAATATGGTAACAAAAAAAAAAATCATTTATTTCAGGTTACATACAGACCCATAAAAAAGTGCAGACATTAAAATATATAACAGCAATCAAAAATCAAATTACAAAGAGATCTTAATTCTAATTTCTACATAATTATTATACATCAATACAAAAGGGTCTCTTTTTGTTTTAGTAAAATATGTAGTATATTCGTACGTAGGTATTTTAAACTATTTATACGAGTAGGTATCTACTCTACCGCAAGAAACTTGCAGAAGAAAACAAATATCAATAGATACAAGATCATAATATTTGTTTTTCATTGAGACGAAAAAACATT
The DNA here is from genome assembly GCA_963855885.1 of Coenonympha glycerion. Classification (NCBI taxonomy): domain Eukaryota; kingdom Metazoa; phylum Arthropoda; class Insecta; order Lepidoptera; family Nymphalidae; genus Coenonympha; species Coenonympha glycerion. Next base: position 5,501,001 of record OY979632.1, read on the forward strand.
TAACGTCCTTTTCGTGCAATTTAGCAATTAATATATACTTATAATAAAACTGTAAAGGGTCGAATTCTGTACATTGAAGATATTTTGAAAATTTTGGTTGGATGACACTATTTGGTCGATACTGAAGCCAAAACTGTAATTTGTTTCATTTTTGTCTGTCTGTCTGTGTGTCTGTTTCACGACCGCGCATCACGGCTAATCCGCTGGATGGATTTAAATGAAACTTGACATGATTATAGTCCATACTCCGAGGTAGGACATAGGATACTTTTTGTCTCGGAATTCATCATGGTTTCCCTGGAAGACGGCATCAAAGTCAAAATGTGTATTTAGTTATAATTCATTAACCCGCTGTCCGATTTCATTCATTCTTTTTTTGTTAGAAAGGAGGTTCTTTAAAGATTATTCCGTATAAATTTTATCATCATCACTTTTGTAGTTCAGAAATTATAGACATCAGAAGCTTTATCGATGAGTTCAAGTAGGTGACTTGAAACTCGGAATGGACAAGCACCTAGGGCTAGGACGTAAGGGCTCAAGTCAGACTGGAGTACCCTTACAGCCGTAAATAAATATGCATAGCAGAAGATTTTGTATGGTTTAAGATTTTTCACTTTTAGGGTGAACAAAAATCATGAATTTATCACCACGTTATACCGCATCGCGCCATCTCTACAAATTATGTGGAACTTGAATGTAAAACTTGGAGATAGGTACTACCGAATTTTTGTTAATAATAATTAATTGTCATGTAATGTACTGTTCCTTGACTTAATATTAAGATGGCACTGTTGTCGAGACATGATCAGATTAAAGTTTTCACTTTTGTGGACATTCCCAGAGTACCACGTCTTTTTTTATCATCCGCAACATGCAAAGAGTAAAATAATGGTTCACTAATATTTTTAACTCTCAGGTCTTAACTGGTCCTAACCGATTGACCGTCATAGGTCTTTTTATACGTAAAGAAATATATATAGCCATTGCCCATTCTGATACTTGGGATTGTATTAAGATGAAGCAAAGATTTTTAACAGACTCTTATGGCTGGGGAATATTGTTAGTAGAGTATTTTATCCCAGTGGTACATACCCGACCGAACTCTGAAAGAAGATTTCTACCACCAGTACAACTTTTCACATGATTTAATAATTTTTGACATATTTCGTGGTTTCAGAATAAAAATCACAATGAAAAGGACGATTTTACCCAATGGCACAGGTCGTGGTCACTACGTGACCACGACTTGTACCAATGTATCGAAATATCAACAATTAAAATCGTCCTTTTGATCTTTCAACTACGTATTAATGAAACTTTATATTTTTTATTAAAAAAAGTTTTCAAAATCACCACAAGATAACCCGTGCGAATTAAGAACAGGTTTCTGTACAACATCACACCAGAATCCCGCGAAAATCATGGAATTCTACGGTATATGTAAAAAAAATCGTAATTCACGCGGGCGGAGCCGCGGGCAACAGCTAGTTATACATAAAACTGACGAAAAGCGACCAGCGGGTCAAAATATATGGTAGTCCCAATATTATATCTAATTAACATTAGAAACACATTAACCCTTTATTAGTAAACCCGATAAATTCTTTTTGTACTCATTATTAATTTAGTTCCATTGATAAAACTGTCCGTGAGAATAACAAATGGCAAACAAGAAGTTGAAAATAAGAAGATAATATTGTCCCTACATTTCAAAATGTAGGGTCCTAAATTGGTAGTAGTACCTAATCCATTTAAAAAGGTTAAAATTATTGGATGCATTCGACGTAAGATAAGAAAAAATATGAGACAGCCAAATTTATGTTGCCGAAGGAACTTTAAGGAAGTCTTTGAACTTTGGGCCTTGAGATAATTCGACACTTTTAAGTAACTTACAATTTAACTGCCTAATTAATTCAAGTTTCAATTTTTAAATAACTTTGAATGTAGAACATACACAGCAAGTTTTAAAGATAAACCAACTTCAACACACACATCTTATTCCATATCATGAAAACCGCTCAACTGATTTTGATAAAATTTGCACTGTTTCAAAGTTGAAGTATAATATTATGTCATGGTTAAGAAATGTTTTAATGTTTAATAAAATATTTTGTATAGGTATTTATTTCGAAGCTGTAATAATACAATTCGTCTAGTCACAGTAGGTAGTTCGAGAGGACCGAGGCTAATGCAACAATAGAATTAAAGAATCAAATTATTTATTTCATACAGGCCTTACTTACACGGCTCTTATGAATAGTCATTAAAATATGACTATACTTACTGATTACTATTTCAGGACTTGAACACTAAGTTTACGAGAGTTCTAACGCGCCCCCAGACCTATACAAGTACAAATTACCTATGTACGCATCGAATTTATAATAATTAATATTCTTCCTTCGAATTTGGTTAAAAAAGATCATAATATTATATACTGACATGATAACGTGTTATAACCCATAAAAATTAAAGTATGTAGTTTAATTGAAAAAACATGCATTTTACTCAAGAAAGCTATCCTAACTGCATTAAAATAGTTAAATTATGCTGTAGTTTACTTTTTCTCTTATGACCTGATCCAAAAAAATACTATTCAACTATCAACAACCCCTTATATAAATAAGCTTGTAACTGAAGTAATAAATACGCTTGTTTATTGAAAAGCGTATTTTCTCCCAGCAATTTATTCTTTCGTATACACAGAGCTATAAAATGCAACTCTATTTACACGAGTCCTTACGAAGAGAGCTGTTGTCTAGACAATCGAACATTCCTTTTATATAACATTTACGAATACAATTCGCAATTTCAGAGCATTGCGTTAAGATTTAAAATCTTCATCTTGAAATTCCACAGCTTTGCTCCTTGTACCTGATATATAGGTAAAAGTATCTGAACTTCTGATATCTAAAACAAGGGGTAATTAAAGTGTAGTGTATAGACTGCACTTTAATTACCTACCCCTCTTGAACCATGAGTGAACTTCTTCACGTGAGGTATTTTTACGTAGGCTGTGTCACTTTTTATCACATGTGATAACATTATAGCAATATAGCGAAATACCTACAAACTATAGTAGGAATGTGGCTGCATAGAACCGCAAGGCTGCTCTAGAATTAGGTACCTAAGCACATCAAATTGACTGTATAATGCAAGATTGCATGCACATACTCATAAAGAACATTAATTGGGCACCGATGAACCCAAAAGATTTCCATTTATTCACTTTATAGCCACTTGGCCACAACTACAACCCATTTTCGGCTAATTAAACCCCCAGATAGAGCAGTGTCACGTACGCGGGTCTTAACCCACGAAGGTTAACTTGCGAAATCCGCGTATGAAATACATGGCTGTTAACCGTAACAACATTTGCATAATTTCATAGGTTAGGAAACTTTTGCCCATTCAACACTCGGCAATTTCAATTGTCAATACAATTCTCAATTGGACTTGGTCTCAATTTCGTGAGTTAATGGTTCTTTTGTAACACACACTTTTGCTAAGTGAAAAGGCTTTGTGGTACTCGGGCGGGTTTCTTTGATCTATATTTAATGTATCGAAATGAAAACGATGAAGGTAAATGACAAGACTCGCCTCTGAAGAAAGTATAATAACTTTCTTATTTTTTCGGTTTTGATACGCTAAAATCGTTTTATTTGCAGTTTTATGTAAAAATAGGTAGCGAACGTAATAAATGCGCTTCGACCATAAATAAATTTATTGATATTTGTACGTTTAAAATGAGAGGGTCAGCATTTCGAAAATTAAAGTTTTATTTAGTTCAATAAAAGAATATCTTCCGCCCGCTTGGAATAAGATTCAGCTTATCATGCTTCTCCACTATTTTAAGACAAAAACGCTATAATAAATCAAGGTAAATAGTATTATGAAATATTTGAAAGTACCTAAAGGTATATATACTTATAGAAAGTATATATTATATATAGATATAGTTTAGAAAATTTGGAATTAAATTGGTGCACAAAATAATCAATTTCTGACCTAATCGCTACTCAGTGGTTTTCATATTATGTAATGTTCACTGAATAGGCTATTTGACAACAATGAAAATATACCTGAAATTGTGGTAAATCTCACTAATAACAACGTAAATAAGCATATTTCACTTTATTTTAATCAAATATATGTATATTTTTCAGCAAAATAAGAGTTTAATAATGTTATAATTTTTGATATTTTACCTGTGACAGGAACGCCCTGTGATTGGTTGCAACTCTGGTGACGTCACACTCGAAAATTTGCGGGAAAACAACAGCTTTTTGTACTGATTTTTCTGAGTGTTTTGTTCGGCGGGCGTTTATTTTATCTTTTAGCTATTTAAACAGTAATTTTCTGGTTAACTTTATTACTAAACATACTAAGGAAATAAATAATTAAGTATTTCAAATCGCAGAATGGAATCAAATTTTGTGCGAGCTGATAATAGCAATCTACCTAAGGTAGATGCTTTTATGGTTGCACTTTACTTTAAGAATGATGCTGATTATTATGACGCGGAACTGAAAAACATAAAAACAGCAATGTAAGTACCTACCGTGTCGAACATATTAGTCCTTCCTTTATTTATTATAATCATTAATCATTATGTTGACAAATACTCAGGAAGTTCATGGGAGTTCGGTTTATCATGGTAAAGACACAAACACTTTTTGAGGGCAATTTATGGAGGTATTTGTACATAATGGTACTACACAGCATTTGTACACCATTCTTTCTGTTAAAATATATTAATTTTTATTAAATTTAAAGAAAAGCGAAGAAATTCAACTAAACTGTACGGTACTGTAGTCTGTTTAATATGCGTTTGATAATGTGTGACGTCACGAGTCAGATGACAAGCGCCATTACAAAATTGGCGTTTTTGGCGCGGTTTTGAAAATTGAAATTTAAAAATTTGTTTTTAAAGGGAATTATATTAAATTTCCGCGAAATATCAATGTAATGTGCTTAATAGGTAGTAATAAATTCTTTAATAGTAGTTTATGAAACGGATGCATAATGGGGGTATTAAAACATGAGTGTGAGTTTAAAAAACGAGCCGCAGGCGAGTTTTTTAATAGTATCACACGAGTGTTTTAATACCTAATTATGTAGAGTTTCATACACTACTTTATCTACGCTCAAATTATCATAAATCCAAACCATAAAATCTTGCTAACGTTTGTCGTAAATCCTTCACTTTGTTGGTAAAAGATTGTGGGTCATTTTTGTTGCAATTACTAAAATGTCAGGTGGAGTTAAATTTTCTTTAGTACGCTTCACTGCTAGACATTTTTCCGCGCTAAGTTTTGACTAAGTAACAAAAATAACACATTGAAATGTTAAAAGTTAGGTATGGCGCCAAAATTCAGTTGCAAACTGCGTATATAGTCTGTTAAAAAAGTCATGAAACAAAAAAGAGTAGAAAAATATTTATACAAGTCAGATAAACTATATTTTTAGTGGATAATTAAATAATCAAAAATTATACATAATTCTTTTCAATATTCTGTATGAACACACTTTTTAATCAGTCATATAAGGCAGGGAAAAATTATTGTTTCCGTGAATTAATTGTTGTCTATGGTCGATCATGACTACCAACTAAATGTTGTCTGTGGACTCCTTATATAAAATAAAAAAAAAACAAAATTGAGGATTGGCCGTAGACAGAGAAAAGCTATAGACGCTGGTAAAGCGTGTCGCAAAAAGAGACAAAAACTAACCTTTAACACTACACCGCACCATGATTTTTTGTTTTGAATCGTTGTAATAATATGTGTAAGTTTATAAAAGTGTTCAAAACCTAATTTTACTTGAATCGGACATAACATAATCGTAAAAACTGAATTATAAAGTAATACGATAGCTAACTGTTGGTCCGCTGTCAAACTTTGTTTAGCAAAGTAGTGTGACTAAAACATAAAAAACGTGACACGCTACGTGAAACAAAAGATCTTATCGTTCTATTTCTTTTCTTTACACGACATCGGCGTAAGTTGCTCTTTGTCTTGTGTGAATGAAACATAAGATAACAATTTGTCTATAGCTTTTCTCTGTCTACGGGATTGGCTCTACACTCTCTTTTGGCTATGACGACCACAGAGAAAAGAAAGTTATTCCCTGGTCTGTGATGACGACACACAAAAATACAGGAACCCAGAGCCGCGTATCGTAATAGAAATTATTCAACAATCTAGAGATATTTCCATAGTACAGCTATGTTATAATGAATAACTTTTTAATAATTATAGAAGTCTGTGAATAAAGTAGGTCAATATGTGACACATTTTGATTTCATAATTCGAACTTTAAGCAATGAGCGTAGATAAAATCATTTTCAAAATTTAGTCAAATAGCCTATTGTTAAATTCCCCTTTGGAAATAAAGGAACAGATGGGAAACACTTATTAGACTACACTAACACACACTTTTACACTAGCTATTGCCCGCGGCTCCACGCTTTTTCGCTAATTCCGTGGAAACGATGGATTTTTTTGGGATAAAAAGTAGTATATGTGTAGTCCGGGTTATAAGCTATCTACGAGTGTGTTCCAAATTTCAGGCAAAACGTTTCAGTAGTTGCGGCGTGAAATAGTAACAAAGATCCATTCATCCATCCATCTATCCATACTTACAAACTTTCGCGTTTATAATAATTAGTAGGATCAGAAAATATAAAATGATTATGAGTGTTTTGGATAAACGGATAATTTAGGTATAAAAAAAATAATAAACAAAAACATACGCGTCGAATTGAGAACCTCCTCCTTTTTTTAAGTCGGTTGCAAACAGAAATAATCATTGTATTTAGCAGCTTATTTCCAAGACAGGTGTTTAGTGTAATTATTGCGCTGGACCGGTAGCGTGACTATCGCACCGAATTGTTTTAATTGGCGATAAGAGGATATCGTTTAACGATGTCTTTATCGGGATCCACGGACTGAAAGAATTTGACACAGACAGTTATTATAATGTACCTAGGCATCCAAAAAATAGGGTTTTTAGGAAATCAATCTTCAAAGTGGTAGGAATTAGGATAGAGGCCACGTGAACGGCGCCGCGGGTAGTATCTAGTTAATAATAATAATTGTTGTAATAAAATATCAAATATTTTTACATTATTAAACGCGTGAAGGAAAAGATCATAACTGCAAGCAATTATAATAAATTATATTCTCTTATAAACATCCAAGATGGTTAATTTTATGTATAACTTGTAATTGCTTAGAATGTATGCCACATTCTAAGAATAATTTACTATCGGAAACTATGCAAAGTAAGATTTTATTCTGAACTGTATTACTGCAATTGATGTTATAATGCAATTCTAATTAACTTCCTTATTAAACACTTCTAAATGTCAGCTGCTGATATATAGGCAATCGTTTACTATGTAATGTTATATCTTATAAGCCATTTTATGAAGAAAATCACAAACAATATTACATTATGAAATCATTGAAATTTTCTTTACTTAAATAAAATCTTACAAGGAATTTTCCGTATTCTCTATATTAGGTTTATATTTTATTTTTCCTATTTTACTCTTAAACTGGTGTGTTTTAACAACTACTTACTTACTACATAATACACATAGAAACAATTTGATAACATGTAACACACCTCGATAAAATGTCACTTTTATGTGACTTCTGTGGTTATCAATCACTCGAAAGTGACCTAACACCTAACACACATAAGGTAGTTTTTGTGTGATTTGGTATTTTGAGCCAATTGCACAGGTCGTAGAATAGCGAGACACGCCGTAAAGCTAATATCTATCGATAAATGTATATCAATCATACTAAAATCCCCTAGGGATATATCAGTTATTTCAAGCGATGCAAATGATTCAACAATCTGTGAGGCCGTGAGTCTCGGCTGCGAACTTCGCTGCCGTCGCGTACTAATTGTGATAGTCTACACCTAACGCTGCCTTATGTTACACGTGTTAATAGCCTTTGGGACAAAAAAAGCGATCACAAAAAGAAAAGATCTGTTCGAGGATTAATGAGACCTTTCCTTTAACGTGAAGGGCAAGTATAAAAGGCACGAAATCAATGTACCTACGTACATTTATATTACGTGCTAATTAATATTGCTGCCAGTTTTTGCTGTACAATAAATCCCGTGTTGCAATAAAAACACTTTTTCATATTTAAATAATTGGTCAGGTGCGAGTTGGGCTAGCGCTCTGAGGGTTCCGTACTAGCATAAAAATTCCTTTTTTACCGAACCGCAAACTTAACTTTGTTTTGTGAGGTTAATTGCTAATACCAAAAAAATATAAAAGATACAGAGTTCATTTTATTTTTCCCGTAAAATATACATTGATCCCTATTAATCATAGTTATTTCAAAATTTTCGATTGGTAAACTTCGGAGATAAGGGGGGACCGTATTTTTTTAGCAGTTTGCTCAATAAATCAAAAACTATCAGGCATGAAAATAAATAAAAATCGGTTTTAGAATACACAAGTAACTCCTTTTTATACTCGTACGATACCCCACTCAATATTGTTATCTCATTTTGAAATTTCGACGACCCGGTTTCCCCCCTTTTTAAATAAATATAAAAACGATTTTCAATTGTTTACGATTGCACTGACGGCAGGCCATCATTATCTACAACTACTCCAAATTTCATATCGATATCTTTAATAGTTACTGAAATAAAGGGTCGTGACCGACAGACAGACAGACAGACGGACAACGAAGTGATCTTATAAGGGTTCCGTTTTTTTTCTTTTGAGTTACGGAACCCTAAAAATCGGTCAAGTGCAAGTCAAACTCGAGGTTTTCACACTAGGACCTCCCTAGAGGACGCGCGCTCGGATTCGAGTGGGAAGTCGAGGGTACGGACTCCCGCCACGGGCCACTTTGGAATTTTATAATTTCTAAATTGGCTCAGGTCTGGTCTCAACAAAATCTGTATGACAGAAAAAGTGTATTGAAAAGAACATTTTAGTAACTTTTTGTATGTAAAATTAAATTCCTGATATTATGAAAAACAAATTCCTAGAGCCAATCGTTCTTAAAAATTTTGTTTTCCTAAAATATTTTGGTTTTGATTCATGAGAAAACGTGAGAGTTGAGACCACCTTTGGACTTTCTTCTTTCGACCAATGGGCGCACATAAACTTATTCTTGATCTAAATTGTTTAAGGGCGATGGGTACCATCCGGGCGCGAAAATTCAAATTTTATTTAGTTTTTCGCTCATAGTGGGCTAATTATACATCGAAGGCTAATGTCAATGTGTTTTGCGGGCACAACGTTTATGCATATACATGTTTTAACAATAACTCTGCTCAACAATACTCATTTACTTCATATTGGTTCCCGATAGCTCGAAATCTGGGAAACTGCAAAAAATTATCTTTCGTGAACCAATATGAGATGAGTGGGAACTTTCGAGCAAAGTTTCTATTAAAACGCGTAGATGCATAAAAAGCAGGACCGCAAAATGCATTGCCATAAATCTACAATGTGTAGTTAGTCTAATATTTGCCAAAAATTAAATAAAATTTGAATTTCGCGGGCTCAACACCTTAAATAAATCCCATTTTGAAATATAAATGATTTCGTTTATCAAGTAACTAGCTTTTGCCCGCGGCTTCGCCCGCGTGAATTTCGGAGTTTTACAAATCCCGTGGGAGTCATGGATTTTCTGGGGAAAAAACAGCATATGTGTTAACCTAACTTCAGAAACACGACAAAAAGTTCTCCCAAAAATGCTCCAAAATCTCCATTTTTTTAATTTCCATCGAAAACTACGATGGACATAATTGTGATTTTTGTTTTAATGTATTGGTAAAAAAATTTCCCAAAAACGCTCAGAACGACATTTTAATAACTGGCTTAGTTTTTGAAGTACTTAATTAGGTAAAACAACGTTTTTCTGTTATATTCTTTCGCAACGCTGCATACTAACCTAACCTAACCTAACCCACCAGCGTATTCATAAGAGTGAGAAGGACGAAAATAAAATCAACGTATCTGCTTAGGAGCGAAATAATTTCAGAACCTTTACCTTATAGGTATCCATTTTCGCATTTATAGCATAATTACTATTTACTATCACATATTCTATTGCTCAACTCAAACACATATTCTTAATAGCGAATTAGATCTAATATCAGAAACTATACAGGAACACCTTTTTAGCATTATTACCCCGTATCCCATTGCTTAACAAAATCACACATAATAAATAGCGAAACAATTGTACTTTCAGAACCTTTATGGGTAGGTACCCATTTCCACATTTATAGCATTACTAAATACTATACCATATCCCATAGCTCAACTAAAACATACATTGTCAGTAACGAAACAGATGTTAGTTCAGAACCTATATCATATAGGTACCCATTTTCATAGTTATAATATTATTAACCTGTATCTCATTGCTCAACTAAAACACAAAATGCTAATAGCGAAACAGTTGTAATGTCGGAACCTATAATACGGGTACCCATTTTCACATTTATAGCATTATGCATTATTTATAGAATTATAGCATTATTATTTATAGCATTATTATCCCATATCCCCTTGTTCAACTAAAACACACTTGTTAAATGCGTACAGTGCTATGTTCAGAACCTTCATAGTGGCCATTTTCACATTTATAGTGATAATATCATCAGTTTTTGCCCGCGGCCCCGCCCGCGTCAAATTCGCTTTTTCATGAATCCTAAGGGAAACGTCATTTTCCCGTTATCGTTCCCTATTCCAACCTTTAAAAATGCTTTCGAGCAAGTTCGCTTGAACAATCTATCTATAGATGTAGCTATAGATTGCTCTAGAAAATTGATATTTTGGTATTTTGAGTATCCCACGGGAACTACGAATTTTTCCGGGATAAAAAGTAGCCTATGTTTTAATCCGGGTTATAAGCTACCTATGTTCCAAATTTCAGCCAAATCGGTTCAGTAGTTGCGGCGTGAAGGAGTAACAAACACACACACAAACTTTCGCATTTATAATATTATATTAGGATTACTGTAGATACTACACTTTCAATTCCAACGACTTACGTTTCCATTGTACGCCAACAATATAATTTCCAAAACAAGCAAAGTTATAATAAACGGGCGCCCCCAAAGTTTATTGCGTACAAAGGCCCATGAATTTCTAAAGATTTCACTTCCGAGTTAATTGTTTACAGCGACAACGACGACGCCTCCCAGCCTCTCGGTCCACTGTGCGCTGACAATTACGGAACCCTGATCGCTAAATATTTTGTCGCCCTTTATCATATTATTATACCTATTCAAAATATTGAACAGTTTATTTTGCACCATCGTTTTAGGCGATTTGTTTGAAAGAACTGCCTTCAAATTTATAATAATGTATCAACTCCCATTACTAAAGACAATTTTCTCCAGATTAATAAATAAGAAGGGCCTACAATGCTCACGTGCCAGTTTATAGGCTTCACACACTCATAAGAATGATTAAAAAAAGAAATGAGTGTCGTGGATGGTACAAAACTCAATTTTGTATTTTCATGTGTAAACTCATCCATTTCACCCATCGCTCTATAGATGGCGCGGTCTTTAGTTAGCTCTTGCTACCGAGTTCAATACCAAATCTTTATACGTGATTGCATGCGTGCCCTTTCTGTTGACTAGTGAGAGAAATTTCCATTCTAGATTTTCAAAGATTTTGGTAAATTTTCTAGATGACTAAATTTTTGTCACGAAGAAATCTATTCTTTTCGCCTAGCCCCGTGCGCAATACTTACCTCCGTAAACAAACTACTTTGTTTCAATAAGAATCATTTCCATAGAACACCATAAACGATCTAGATGTCACGGTTGATTGCGTTTAATGGAGTACCAAGTTAAAATCTGTTTTATAAATCGTAACACTTCATAAAAATACAATAAAAACAAATACACGTATTAAAAGAGCCCGGCCAATACGTGTCATATAAAAATGCCAATATCATAACTTTTATGACGTCAGTTTTATTATCATCGCAGTTCTTATTCGGGAACTTACTGTTATTTTAGTAACCCTTTTATTTTGGTCATTAAAAAGATATAAGATATAAATTTTATTTTTATCATAAAATTAGCTGTTGTTGTAGCGTGATTTTTGGTTTTCATGGATTTCCCAAGGATTAATAGTGTTTCCTTTCCTATTCCTGCTCCCTTTTCTAACCGTCATATCTACTTTCAAAGAAATATGCTATAATAATCTCTAGCTATTTATTGCTATAGCGAGTTTTAGATGTTATTAAAATCCCACGGAAACCGTGGTATTTTTCGGGTTAAAAATAGCCTATGTCTTTTCCCAAGCTCTATATTCTATCTATGTATTAGTTCAATGGTTTAGGCGTGAAAGTGTAACAGACAGAGAAACAGACAGAGTTACTTTCGCATTATAATATTATATATATATAAATCTCGTGTCACAATGTTTGTCCTCAATGGACTCCTAAACTACTGAACCGATTTAGTTCAAACTTCGTGAATATCTGTCATTTGGTCCAACTTAAAAGATAGAATAGTTTTTATCCCCCGTGGACGAAGTCGCGGGCATCAGCTAGTAATATTATATATAGTAGGGATACTAAGGTAATAACATCTTGGGTACTGATTGGCTAGTGCTTACATGAGTCGAGTCATTCTAACCACGCAGTATTACATAAGTCACATAAACATCTCAACCAAGTCGCACTGAAAATATTTCTTTACTTATATATATATACTTACCTATTCATAAATAACTAGGCAAAGAAGCATGCATGTTACTTGCATGACACTGTATATCAGTCCGGTTAAACAGTACATTCTATTGAATTCACTAATTTTATTTATTGCTCAAGGTTTGTCTCATTATGTGAGTATATCTAATCAGCTTACAGTAGAGAGAGAGAGTTAAACTCATGATCTTAATTTCATACAGTTGGTTGTACTGAATGTAAGCCGGTTGTACGTATCCAAGTTTCTCCTAACACAAAACGGCGACTTCCTGTTTATATTGATACTTCTCACATATTATAACATTAGTTGTAATTAGAATAATAATAACATTTTTCAGGTCATTCAAATCTGTGCTTGAAAGCTCTATCAGATTAATTTCAAACATCTTAGTCATGATCAGCTTGCTTTATAAACTCTATCAGTTTAAACAGTGTAAAATATGGATGATTGTCACGCAAGATCATAGATTAATTGCTATCTGTAATACTTAAAATTGAGTGTCTAGTATAATTTAGACTATATTCTATCTTTCATTAAAAATGCAACATTATTCAGGTAATTTGAACAATGCCTATCTATGCAAAAATCAAGAATTGGATATTATTGATTATTGCATTTTATTACATGGTTGAATATAAAGCACAAAATATTTAAAGTGTTGCAAACTTTTATCATAAATAATTAAATTTTTCACGCTGAAACTACACCAGTAATTTCTACAAATTAACTCGTACATACACGCTAACCTAATTTTAACATTAATCTTGTATCTGTAATTCACCGATAAATCTTTAATGATTGCACGCATTTGTTAGGAAACAATAATTCCTAGTTCTTTCACAACAAGATCTAGTTTACCCTGATTACCTTACCCGAACATTACTTACTATCAGATGCTCTCACGCTCTCGTTTGTATCAATTAGCTGAATTAGATAGAACAATGCAATGTTACTTATTTTACCAATATTACGAATCGATTATCGAGAATTTCCCATTGCTACTGTTTCTTACCTTAACCTTAATATAATGTACGCATTGTTGAATGGATTGCCTGTATTTTCGATTTATACGGCGAGTGGTTTCGTTTTTACTTTTAGGCTTGCGCCTGCGCAGGTTGCTGTCTTCCGTTCCGCTCAGTGTTATAACGACAGTGGTTGAGTACGAACTAAGTTGAGAACACGTTATAACGAACTCGCGCTTCGGGCATATCTTGTGTACTGTGACTTGAACTCTCCTGTGCTTTAAGTTGTTGTGTGTTTGACAATAATTCCATACATACAAAAGGTAGGTTATTTTTAATTTACGATTATTTATGGGATGACTAGTTATAGTATTGATGAAGTTGTAGGTTGCGAATTTACAGGTCCTGAAACAACAGTTAGGTACTAACAAGCTTTATGTTTTTGTTATAGAGTTCGTGAACTTCAAGTAAATCATAAATGACGTACATTTTTGTAAATTAGGATCAATAAGTATAATAAATTTTTCGGATGGTTATTCATAATAAAAAGTATATTAATAAAATCAGAACTAATTGAGCCTATAGCTGTTGTGAAAAGATTGTAAACGTTGGGTCAATATACGGTACAATCCGTATCATTTCATTAGCATAGAATAAATATGATAATAAGTTTCCGAAAATTTGTTGAATGAATAAAATAAAGGTATATGTACAAAATGATGTTCAATGAACGGAAGTACCTACCTAAGATCTTTAATAAAAATATTAATCTCTCTTTATTAAATAAAATATTTTTTTTATTAGATTAAAAAAAATCTTAACGTAAACCAAAAATAATTTATTAAGTACTTAAAACAGGTAATTTTTAAAGTTAATTTAATATTTTTGATTTATTCATTAAGTATGTCAAAGTAAATATACTTAGTTACTACCATCCGCATTAGGTCATTGCTTTTACAAACTTAACAAACACTTAACAGCAAGTTAAATAATTGACTTTGACAAGTTCACTGGCTTAAAAAACTTTAAAATCCGGTTTATGTTTTAATGATCAAAAAATAATGTGAACTCTACCGGTACCTACTCGTACTTATTAAATAATTACGGAACTTATTTCTTTTATGAAAAAACGGATGTATTAAACTGGACTTTTTAAAATTAATTATAACTGTATTGAATGCAGTGCATTTAATTTAATTTCGGTCAAGTTAAATTCCAAGCTCTTTGAGAATTTATATATTCGTCTGTATACAATTTTCACATTGTAAGAATTTTACTGCGAGACATAGGTCTTTTAATACGGTCTATGTCTTCTGTAGTAGAAGTCGTTACTATTATCTTAAAAAAATTATTGCGCTAGGAAATATATTACACCTAGGTACCTAGTATACATCTGTAGAGTTTTAATTAATTAATAGGTACTACATCAATTTAAATAAATTTAGTATTAATTAATTTAGTTATAAATTTAGCTAAATTAATTACAATTTACCCAGTTGAAAAATAAACAACAATCTCCACAATCAATGTTTAGTAGATCGTTCTGTTTCGCGAAATAATTATGAGGAAAAATTCGCAACGGATCCGCGTCATCTAATTCACCTGATGCTGTTGTAATCTTGAAAAACTGCAAAAAAAAAAGGTAAACTGTGGAGCAACGTTCAAATTAGCATGCTTGTAACAATCGATGAATTTTTTCGCGTTAATTTTGCAATGTCCGATACGGTTCGCACGAAATATGTAACATCGGTGGCCCACATCGATAGTCAGTTAACGATCAAATCGCGAAATGCAGCGGTTGAACGTAATTAGAGTCAGGACTATAATATATAACTGATTACAAAAATATTGATTTGCCGAAATGTCTGTTTTGTTTTTTTTTTTGCATCTTCCATTTTGTATCAATTTTTCTCCACTTTAGTAGTTTATACGCAGACGCAATGTATTTACATATCATTAGACGAAACATGTTCGGTTCTTAGAATTATTATTTTTGTACAATGTTTCAAGCAAATAAATGTTATTTCAATTTAAACCTAGAGTTCATGAAACAGGAGAGTTATAGTAAATTATTACACAAATAAATTATTTAAAATCAAGCTTACAATCAAAATCAATTTGTCATAGAAATCAACAATCTTATTGTATTGAAGGCTAATAGAATCTTCAGTACCTACCAATTTTGCCAATCATAAGATTACTTATATTAGAAATACGTACAATAAAATCCAGCAAGCTAAATAATTTCCAATATAAGTAATAACTCGACTTGTGGTTACTGTGGGAAGGTAGTTAATTATAAGTAATAAATCAAAATTGGCCCCAATTACGATTCCAATAAGCTCCCTTGCGAATACCTTATTCCTTTTCAATTATTGGCAATAAAATTAACCACAAGTCATAGCTATTGTAGCTTAAATTACCTATACGAAACTATTGATACGTTTACTCAATTACTTAGATATACTGGAAGTAAAAAAGTTTACAAATAGATAAATCCAATTTATAATTATTTATTCAATTACTTCGATATTGTTATGAGTTATGACATGCATATTTATCGTCTAATTTATGTAATGTAAAACAAATTGTATACAATTTTCAATAAATTGGTTGAAGCTACCTATTTGTTTTTATTTTATTAAAAAAAAAACAATTTACTCTAAAAAAATAATGTTTTACAAAAAATAAACAACAAATAACTACCTACGAGTAACTGGTAACATCATTTATTAAACTCAATAATTCTGATGAACTAGAAATCTAAAGTAAGTAGATGAATACAGTAATATTCATTGAAAACACTACTCATTTTAAAAACCAGTTTAAAGTATATCCAGTGCAATAACTTTACAATTAAGTAATAACTTCGTACCTATTTAAGACAGTAGAATTTTTCAGCTATGCACTAATAACCTTGTGACTAACCACTAAGCCATGAAGGTTTGACAGTTTTTTACTATAGTACAACCAAGTAAAACCAAATATACGTTTTTAAATGAATTTACAGCAATTGCGTCTTATAATAAGAGTTTTCTCTTGCTCTAAATATCCCACGCCAGTTAGCAGTAGGTGCGATCTCGGCGACCTACTAAACACATACCACTCTCAGTGTCATGAGCAGCGGAAGTAAAAACTTTTGACGGCGGCAAGCGAGGCTAACCAAATCTACAAGCGAGGCTAACTTTAATTTTTTATATGTAGGAGAGAAAGAAAAGCTCAAATTATTAAAATATCTATACTTATAATAAAACTGTAAAGGGTCGAATTCTGTACATTGAAGATATTTTGAAAATTTTTGTTGGAGGACACTATTTAGTCGATACTGAAGCCAAAACTGTAATTTGTTTAATTTTTGTCTGTCTGTCTGTCTGTCTGTCTGTCTGTCTGTCTGTCTGTCTGTTTCACGACCGGGCATCACGGCTAATCCGCTGGATGGATTTAAATGAAACTTGACATGATTATAATTCATACCCCGAGGTAGGACATAGGATACTTTTTGTCCCGAAATTCATCATGGTTTCCCTGGAAGACGGCATCAAAGTCCAAACCTTTTTTAGTTATAATTCATTAACGCGTTGTCCGATTCCATTCATTCTTTTTTTGTTAGAAAGGAGGTTCTTTAAAGATTATTCCATACAAATCCTATCATCATCATTTTTGTAGTTCAGAAATTACAGACATCAGAACATTTAAGTTCAAGTAGGTAGGTGACTTGAAACTCGGAATGCACAAAGAACCTAGGGCTAGGACGTAGGGCTCAAGTAAGACTGGAGTACCCTTACAGCCGTAAATAAATAGGCTTAGCAGGAGATTTTGTATGGTTTAAAATTTTTCACTTTTAGGGTGAACAAAAATCATGTAACTGGCGTTATCGCTACGTTATACCGTATAGCGCCATCTCTACAATTTATGTGGAACTTGAATGTAAAACTCTGAGATAGGTACTACCGAATTTTTTTAAATAATAAAAATTTAACTGTCATATTATTTACTGTTTCCTGACTTTATATTAAGATGGCACTGTTAATACATGAACAGATTTAAACTTTATCATCCGCAATATGGAAAGGGTAAGATAATGGTTCACAAATATTTTTAACTCTTATGTCTTATCGATCCTAACCGACTGACTGTCATCTAAGGTCTTTTTATACGTAAGGAAATATATAGCCATTGTCCATTCTGATGTTTTGGATTGTATTGAGATGAAGCAAAGATTTTTAAAAGACTCTTATATTATGTTGGGCTGGGGAATATTGTTAGTAGAGTGATTTATCCCAGTGGTACCTACCCGGCCGAACTCTGAAAGAAGAGTTCTACCACCAGTACAACTTTTCACATGGTTTAATAAATTTTGACATATTTCGTGGTTTCAGAATAAAAATCACAATGAAAAGGACGATTTTAACTGTCGATATTTCGATACATTGGTACAAGTCGTGGTCACGTAGTGACCACGACCTGTGCCACTGGGTCGAAATATCGACAGTTAAAATCGTCCTTTTGATCTTTCAACTACGTATTAATGAAACTTTATATTATTATTAAGAAAAAGGAGTTTTCAAAATCACCACAAGATAACCCGTGCAAAGTAAGAACAGGTTTCTGTACAACATCACACCAGAATCCCGCGAAAAATTAAGGAATTCCAGTAGGAAGGTATATTATGTAAAAAAATCGTAATTCACGCGGGCGGAGCCGCGGGCAACAGCTAGTTTGACATAAATTTAAAAAGCACATACACAAAACAACAGTTTTGTGTGTGAACGGCGTAAAGTTTACTTTTATATTTTGATTGCTAAAATTCATAAACCCATAAATTCGTAAGCTATTCTCTAGAATGAGACCCGGCGCGTTAGTTAATTTATTTTTCAGTCCAAAATAATAGATTAGAATCTTCATAGAGTAGGTACTACGAGTAATTACACACTTGTTAGTTTTGTGGGTGTTGCCATGTTTAACAAATATTGCCATTAGATTTTTTTTATATATTTTATTGTTTATCCCAAAGTTCTAAAAATACGAAAATAATAAATCAAAAATAAATCATTTCAGATGTTAAACGGTTTCTAAAATAGCTGGTCAATTTTGCCATTTTTCTTTTCAGCAAATCGGTAATAAATGTTATAGTTTTTGAAAGGACATCTGTGTTTCTACATAATATATGAAATACACAGTCCTATGTAACATTTATTGACTCGATTAATCGCAATTAGCATAGACTACTGCAACGACTGCTACTGGCGGACAAGCGACTTAATTTGTGTCTTGATTTATTACAACTTATAATAAGTCAATTTGAACACATCGGTTTGGAATATTAACAGGTTACATTTTAAATTAGTTTACATTAATTATCGTACTCATGCGCCTATAACTTGCATATTCCATAGCTTATTATTAAAAATATAATAATTTTGATTTTTTGTAGGTATAAAAGTACTAATATTCGAGCAGAGTATGCAACGGTTGTGTGAATCAAAGTCAAAGTAAAATTCAATTATAATTAATGTATGTACATTGTTTTTTTGTTATTTGCTTTTTAAAGTACAATAAATAATTATTATTTATGTTACATTAATAGATAAAAAATTTGCATTTATGTTTGTTATTACTAACTAGGTAACCCGGCGAACTCCGTTTCGCCACCAGATGGCTTTCCCGCTAAAAAGATTTTCCCGCTTTTCTGTTGAAATTTTTCCTGAATTTTCTTTGCTACAAACCTCACGGAGCCCGAGACCTTTCCAACGAATGCAAAACCGTGGAAATCGGTTCGTGCGTTCTGGAGTTATAGCGTCAGGAAGGAAACCCCGACTTATTTTTATATAGTAAGAAGAGAGAGGATGACAAAGAATATTAATGTAGAGAAATTATTATTTTTAAAAAAACATCGCCCGAATAGTAAATTGTACTCGGGGAATTTTTTATTAACAAAGTACACAATATGATTCGAAACCTTACCTACTTGACGGATCGCTTAACAATACTTGAATGTTTATCATATTAAAAACTTAAGACTATTTACTAAGTAGCGTATGAGAAATGGGTCTGTACAGATAAAATTTTATTGACCATTGTTATTTTATTTCTCATCATTCGTTCTATGTGATAATTAAGTATTCAAAAAGTTTTCAAGGTCTCCCAATGAATCATAAGAGTCAAGTATATATTATACCTAAATTATTTCTAAATTTAAATGTAACACTAGATTTTTAGTTTATATTATGTAGTTTTTATTGTATTTTTAGTTTTAAATAAATATGTTCATCTTATAGCAATTAGGTATATTATATTAAAAAGTCGCTTATTTTTTTAAATATTTAGGTATAGAGTTACCTACTTTACTACGCATAAAGGAACTATGAAAGTAAAAATGTTAACTAATCAAAACTTAAATGCTTTTGTAATCAATGCTGCTGCTAAAAATCTCTTAAATTTTTCTGAGTTAAAGAATAGATACAAAATTAAATTAGTTGTGTTTATTTTTTAACATTTGTGTGTAATGTAGAAAGCTTTCCACGCGTATTTAGTTTAAGTGTTTCACATTATTATGCATTTTATGTACACTTTATCTAATATCGAATAAAAATTGTAAATTCATCATTTATTATTATATCGCTGTGTTACTACAAGTAATCTCAGTAAAATTCTGAAAAAGTTAATAACTGAATAAGAAAGCAAAACATCGTCTTACATATTCAGTTATTCACACGTCGAGATTAACGAACCGTATCTCGCCTGGCGCCTCGTAATGAGTTACATAAGTGTAAACAAATAGCTACGGTGACAGCTTAACACTTGAAATGAGAGCGCGAGTAACTTTTCAAAACTTAACTTATGAGTTTTGTAAATATGGTGTCGTTAGAGTGAATAAATCTCACAATTTCGCAACCTAAATCCTATAGGTATCTTTTTGAAAGAAATTCATTGATCTAGTGATTGATTGGAAATATTTAACTAACGATGCTTATTAGCATCTTAAATCAATAGATGAAATCTTGGTTTAGCTTCTCATGTCATTCAAATTTTTAATAATTGAGGTAACCTAAGTACTGTCTGGAATCATGACTCTTCACGTAAGTTGAGTAAGTAATTCAAATAAAATTATTACTTGTTTTAAATAATGTTTTAAAAGGTAATTATTTGAATTTTATTAAAAAAATGGTACAGGTATAAAGTTCAGAGTAGATAGAGAGAAAATAACAAGGATTGTGATGTATCAAAAGAACAATGACTAAATTATCCTTTCAAAGACAATTACAGGTATTTATATATTGCATTTTATAGGTTGTCTAGATTGTTTCACGTTCTACGAAGCCCATAAAAGAAACGACATCTGTGCTGTTGTAATACGCCTATCTCAACAAAGTTAACACGTGCCGACTACTGTGTCTTCACTTTAGTTAAGTGCTTGTGCTCTTTTTAATAGTAATCATGAAGATGCAGATTATTTTATCTCATACTTTAGATTAAGTATCATAAAAGGTACTCAAATAGATTAATCATTATTGCTTCTATAAGTTTTGTTTTTGTCTCGCTTTTTTAACTTGTCCAAGGTGTAAGTCTATCTGATATCTACTATTCTAACAATTTCTGTCTTTTCTTAAGATGAAACTTTACAATGTTTCTATGGGTTTGTTCGGGACGGAAGTTTTTGCTTACAAAAAAGGAAAATTCTTATACAGCAGCGCTTTATCTTCCGGACAAAATTGTAGCATGATTCCGGAAATTCCCGGAATCTCTGCATTTTACATTTCATTTCTTAGATGAATCTCTTATTCACCTGTAATCATCGCTGTCCTACATACAGAAATTAAAGCAAAAGAAACTGCAAAAAATGAACCTTTAGTAAGACGGCTTTCTTTTATATGAAGTAAATTAATCGAATTATCAAGTGAAACCTGTTATTATGAAGTTAACTAAATAAAGAATTTATGCGATGAGTCGCGAATCGCGTCTTTACAGACGCTAAGATTTGCTCGCGCTTGTGAAAGTCAGTCAAATATTCCATACACGCGACCAAATGGATGTTTAGACTGCTCACATAGTAAAAAATAAATAGCGGAATCATATAAATAAACCTCCCTATAAAATTTGTCTTACTGTAGAATTTTGATAATGAGGAAATCCGGAAAAGAACCTATGTGACCAACATAGCTCAATGTGGCGCAAAACTGAAGTGGCAGTGGGCGACACATAGCTGGTAGGACCGATGGACGCTAGGGACCCAAGGTACACGCATCCTCAAGCCCAGTTCTGGCAGACAGCTCACTAGGTGGACGGACGACATAAAGAGAGTCACGGAGAGTCGCTGGCTTCAGGCGGCACAGAATTGTGGTGTTTGACAGTCATTTCAAGAAATCAATGCCCAGCAGTGGACGTCTTCGATACCTTTATTTCAGTCAATAAAAAACACTGTTTCTTATTTTCTGCAAATATATAATTAATTATTTAAAATTAAAACAATTAATTGCTTTAGTCTAACTCAGTCGATATACCGACTTAATTAAAAATCAAACGCATCCGCCCGCTGTGTGTCCTCCGGCTATAAAGCATAAAGCACGTAGCGGTGCTCTGACGTAATACGATGCCTCGCTATAAAAACTATTCGCATTAATATATGAACTCGAGCGAAAGTTAGACAACACTTCGTAATATTTAGTAGTTGGGCAAAATAACGTGACTCACCTGATAGTAAGTGATAATGCAGCCGAAGATGTTATCGTACTATCTTGGAAGGGGTAAGTAAACTCAACCCTGATGGTGTCTACACAGCATCGCACCGGAACGCCAAATCTGTTGGCGGTGCGTCTCTGCTAGTACGCAATAATTACGCCTTAATCGTAAACAAAAATCACACTTAAACTTAACTGTAATCATTTAACTCTAAACGTAAATTACACATTAATTTAATCATAGATAGGTAAGCCAACAGGAACTTAACATAGTCATTATTTGGACTTTTTTCTAAAGAGAAGATATGTACCTAATGGATGTAAGTAACTCAATAAATTTTAGTTTAGTTTTAAAAGTAAAAACTAAACTTAGGTAATAAGTTTAGTTTTTACTTTTCCACTCTATAACTTTCGCATTGGAAAACTTCATCGATTACTCCAACAATACAAAAAATATATATTTGTCCTTAATTCGGACACACATACTTGTAATCGGAGTGCTTTCCCCTTTTATTTAAGTCAGTGTAGGTATTTTCAAATTGTACTTTTCTTCAAAAGCAAAGTGTTTATTAAGAATTGGATGATGTATATTGAAATTTTACGATTAAAGTAATCGCAATAAATTATTGTAATAATTTATATTGATATTTATGAAGTCGCAAACGTGGAAACGCTAATTAATTTGGTTATTCATGGTAAACTGTAAATCGTGTTCAAATTAATATTATTAGCGAAGCCTCGATTTCATATTTAATAGCAAATATAACATTTAAGGAATTAATACAGTCTCGAGTTTTACGAAAGTTTAGCAAAAATTGTATGTCCCAGAAAGCGATAAAAAATCATTTTTATAAGTTCTTTGAAATAGAGTTAAAGAATTTGAAATCTACAGAAAACAAAATTGTATAATCAATTAGACTGAATTCTTAATTAGAAGGAAAACAAAACACAAGGATGCTCATTTCCAAGTAGCGAAGTTATACAATGATTGGTTTTAAAAGTCAATATAATAGTAACTTTAAATACTTTCGACTTTGTTATAATTTCAGAAAATATCGTGTGCCATAAAAATTAGAAATACAAGGTGGTAATAAACGTTCTGCATTCACTAAATTATTTCTGCCTGAGAGAGATGTAGAAATGATCTCAGATCTACCGAATGTACATAAAAAATTCATATAAAGCGGCTAAACCACAGACCAAGGAATAACTTTATAGTGGGCTAAACCGCTCCGGACATTGACTTACGAGTATAAACTAAGGATTGTGGGTCAGCACTAAAAAGTGTCCAAACCGAATGAAATACAAAACGCGAAATGACATAAGTACAATCGCACTTCACTCTTGTATTTGATAATTAGGTTGTATAGTAATGGTTTAAGGCATAAATTGCAATGTTTTAGTTTGTTCATAAAAAATACTCATGTACAGTGCGACAAGGCTATTTTGGCGCGTGGCGCAAGTCTGAACTAACGCCGCTATCTTGTGTTACTGTTTGATAGTACGCTCTGTCAGTATATCACTATTGTATATTATGTTGTTTTTGCTTACTATCAACTATTTTAAACTAAAATTGAAGTAAAATTGAGGAGATTTTATTTTATGGCTGCCTTTGTTTTGCAACAGCGCCCTCCTTCAAGTGCCAAGAGAGCCTTGTCGAACTATACCCTCGTTAATAAAGGTTTTCTCGGAACACTTGTTTTGTGAATTTTGTAATACACCAGTCGTCAACAGATTATTAAGCTTATGGCTACGAAGGAATCTGTTACAAACACAGTGACGCGAGAATTTTCATACTCGTACTTTAGATGTGCTAAGTATGTCGTAATTCCTTTACCTACAGTACTTATTTAAATAACTGGTACAATAAATGAAGCTTTACCATCTTGCTCGTATCGCGACATCATACATCTTCAAAAAAGCTGTTATTTTTCTCAGAAAGGCTCTTTAATTATTTCCGTGTATTCGAGGTTGGTTTCCATCTTGTTAGGTGAACAATATCTTGCTTTTAGTAGAGTCACGATATGTTATAAACTGTGAATAGATTCTATTTATCTAAGGCTTCACTTGAACGAAAGAAACTATTTGTTATTTTTCCACATAAATATTCCGTTAGATAAATAAGCATTTATTATCCCAAAAAAAAAATTACAACAACATAAAAATTGTAAATCAGCTAGGTAATTATAGGTATAGAGGTATGTAAAAGATTATTATTTATATAATATTACTAATAACATAGTTACATGATCAGCATCAATGAATAAACATTTTGTTAGTTTTCATAAGTTATGTAAGAATGTAAAACATTATAGTCGGTAGAAATCAGTTGATAAGAAAAGCCGTAGTTAGACTACCTTGTACAGTAGATTAGCTTTCCGGAGCGATATACCTATAGCGACTTAAAATGACGAAAGACTTGGAAACTACAAAACTACCATCAAATGGAATCTGATAAAATTATTTTAGTTGAACAGACCCGCGAAGTACGTTTCATGTAATTGTATGGAAAGTACCCGCTGAGCCAGGAGTCATTGCACCCACAGAGTTCACTCCTCCCGTCCCACACGTCCTGAATACTAACTTTTTGTACCCAAGAATATTCTCCCAGCTCACCTTACTCAGCTCCTTCGATATTTATCACCTCAATACCTACCAAACCAAACAAGTCTGTCTTTCTCGGAAATTCATTGTCGAAAGTACCGTAAAATCTCAGTAAGCACGGATGGTACATCCGATTCCTGATGGTAAATTATTGGAATCACGCCTATACAAAAAGTTAAATGAACAAACATTACACATATCCGAAGTGCTACCTACATTCTCGTATAATCGAGAATAATAACTATTTTTATTCGGTTAACCACAAAGCATAGAGTAGACAGGATAGATATATGATTTAGCACATTAGTTTATGTAAGTGGTTTTGTTACATTAACATAAGTGATAACGTTTAAAACAGTTCTCCTATTTTCTTAAAAAAATCGATTTACTTGTAGATACTAGAAATAGGGAAAACTCAACTAAACCGATTGCCTAGATTCTAGAGCATCCATTAACTCCGAAAACCGAATGTTCAACATTGAATATTTTTTATCTGTTTTGGATGTTATTATTTTTATATTATTATAAAAAAATTGAAGTATTTACCATGCGAGAGCGTATTTTTTTTGGTGTTGTGTGTATCTAGATTAGAAGACGAAATATATTATCTTAATGATTAATCAAAACTTTATTTTTATATCAACATCCGCAGTTTATGTAAATATACTAAACCTATATAGAAGTCAAACTTGTAACTTTGATACCTACTCGTCTCAATGATTACATAATGTATGTATGTAAATACAATTATCTACAAGGTGACGTATGACATAGCGAGCTAAGTGTTTCCTTTGATTAAAGCAATCTATGCCTAGACACGACCTCTAAATATTGTTGCTTTTAATCGATTATCCTGGACTTAATATGGTAAGGATAACTTATAATATGCAGCTTGTAAGGTAAAGTTTATGTCAAAGATGGAACGTAGCTCGAAGTCGGTCAAGTAAACTAGTATGTTCCTCTGATCTTGACTTTAGATGCAGGGTGAATGCCGACTAAGAGGAAACTGTTCAGTACTGGTCAGTTACATTTTGCCTGTACTTCATACTTGTTTGTAGATACTTATAGATGCAATTGGAGGAGCTTTATATATTACTAGTAGGGCGCGTGAGTGCGCGGGCCACATGTGGCCCGCGTGCAGTCTTCCCGCCTATAAAGGTATCGCCGTCATCTCCATTGCCAATTGGAATCCGATTGGCAGTGGGCTTAAAAATGACCAAGGAGCACTGTCATGGTTTTAAAGATAGTTAAGGGCTGTTCGAACAAAAAAATTACGCTGAACCTCATCAGATGAGGTTCAGCGTATTTTTTGTACGAACAGCCCTTAACTATCTTTAAAACAATGAAAGTGCTCCTCAATCATCATCCAAATCCTAGATCATTGTCTCTTCTCATAGTATGTACATTTTCCATGGAAAGAAGAATTCCGCCACAGTGAATTATTTTCCATGCATCCCGTAGAACTTAAGATCCTGATCATCTCTTGCTAAGAAACCACTCTCTTATCTTTTAAATTTTCCGAGATAGAACAACACGAAATTTGTATGGCGGCCATCTTGAATCCGCCATTATGGTATTTTTTCAGCTCACTGCCAATTGCGTGAAGTTCCGAGTATTTTTTGTTTCAGCAGTCCCCACCTAACTATAATACCTTGCCCATGCTCCTTGACTGTCTTTAAAATCCTCAATCATCACCTCATTCCATATTTTTCTCTTGTAGTCTTCCAAAATACCGCATCAAAGCACTTCATGTTTTACAATTCAACTCGTGGTCTCTTCAATATTCCTCATACATTTTCTATGGAAAAAAATCCGCCATATTGGATTTCTTTTCTATTCATCACCTAGACCTTCGAGTCCTGATTAACTCTTGTCAAGAAACCGTTCTTCCATCTCTTATACTTTCCGAGATATCGACGAAATTCGAATGGCGGCCATTTTGAATCGGCCATTTTGAATTTTTTTTCAGCTCACTGCCAATTGGATGACGTTTCAAATGACATTTGGTCAAGCATACCCCACCTATCTTCAATACTTTCGCTGTGCTCTTTACCCGTCTTCGAACTCCTCAATCATCAGCTCTCTCCGTATTTTTCCTCCTCATGAATTTTTCCCCTTTATACGACCCCATCAGTGAAAAAAAATTTTTTCATACAAAATTGTTCAGGAGAGGTGATCAATCAGTCAGTGAGTCAGTGGCCAATCAGAACGAGTAGCTATATATATATTAACTAGTAGGGCGTGTGGGAGCGCGGGCCACATGTGGCCCGCGGGCTGTCTTCTCACCTATAAAAGAATCGCCGTCATCTCCATCGCCAATTGTAATCCGATTGGCAATGGGCTAAAAGAATTACCTCGGAGCACGGTCATGGATTTAAAGATAGTTAAGGGCTGTTTGAATAAAAAATACACTGAACCTCATCCCGATGAGGTTCAGTGTATTTTTTATTCAAACAGCCCTTAACTATCTTTAAATCCATGACCTATCTCCTCAATCATCATCCAAATCGTAGACCATCATCTCTTCTCATACTTTTCATAGTTTTTCATAGGCCTTGTTTATTGTAGCATTCACATTTTCCATGGAAAAATAAATTCAACCACTTTGATTTTTTTTCATTCATCCCGTAGACCTTGAAATTCTAATTACGTCTTGCAAAGAAATCACTCTCTTATCTTTTATACTTTCCGAGATAGAACAACACGAAATTTGTATGGCGGCCATCTTGAATCCGCCATTTTGATTTTTTTTTCAGCTAACTGCCAATTGGATGACGTTTCGAGTTACATTTGGTCGAGCACCCCCCACCTATCTTCGATACCCTGGCTGTGCTCTTCACCCGTCTCCGAAATCCTCAATCATCAGCTCTCTCCATATTTTTCTCTAGTAACTCTCCGAAAAACCGCATCACAACCTTGAATAATTACCAACTGTTAGTCTCTTCAACATCCGCCATACATTTTCTATGGAAAAAATTAATTCCGCTATTTTGATTTTTTTTTCTTTTCATCGAATAGACCTTCGAGTCTTGATCAGCTCTTGTCAAGAAACCATTCTTCCATCTTTTATACTTTCCGGGATATCGACGAAATACGAATGGCGGCCATTTTGAATCCGCCATTTTGAATTTTTTTTCAGCTTACTGCCAATTGCATGACGTTTCAAATGACATTTGGTCGAGCACCCCCCACCTATCTGCAATACCCTTGGCTGTGCTCTTCACCCGTCTTCGAAATCCTCAATCATCAGCTCTCTCCATATTTTTGTTCTTAATGAATTTTTCCCCTCTATACGAAAAGATTAGTAAAAAAAAAGTTTTTCATACAAAATTGTTCAGGAGAGGTGATCAATGAGTCAGTCAGTGAATCAGCACGAGTAGCTATATATATATTAACTAGTAGGTCGCGTGAGGGCGCGGGCCACATGTGGCCCGCGTGCCGTCTTCCCCCTACTTGCCTTCCAACTTTTAGTCCCTTATCAACATTCCCCATACATTTTCTATGGATTTTTTTTCCGCCATTTTGGATTTTTTTTCTAGCCATCAAATAGAGATTTTTTTCCTGATCAACTCTTGTCAAGAAACCGTTCTTCCATCTTTTATACTTTCCGAGATATCGACGAAATTCGAATGGCGGCCATTTTGGATCCGCCATTTTGAATTTTTTTTCAGCTCACTGCCAATTGGATGACATTTCAAATGACATTTGGTCGAGCACCCCCCACCTATCTCCAATACCCTTGGCTGTGCTCTTCATCTGTCTTCGATATCCTCAATCATCAGCTCTCTCCGTATTTTTCCTCCGAATGAATTTTTTTCTTCTATACGACCCCATCCATGAAAAAAAAAATTTTCATACAAAATTGTTCAGGAGAGGTGATCAATGAGTGAATGAATGAATCAGCACAAGCAGCTATATATATAGTAATAATCTGCATGAGCCTGCTAGGCCACGCATCGGTCTCAGAATCGTCGACAGGCATTCAACACGTTGGTCTGATGCCATTGCTAAAATCTTGGGAAAAGCATGGACGAAAATAGTCCAACACCGCAAAAAATAGCGCACTTATTAAGAGGGCATGTCCAACAATGTATAAATAGAGGCTCTTAAAGAAGAAGTTGTTATAAGTTTTTTAACACTATACAAGTTGACTGTATATGACGATGATACTTGACTGCCATCACACCTGATGGTAAGTGATAATGTAGCTGAAGATGTTATGGTAGGTACTAACTTGGAAGGGGTAAGTGAACTCACCCCAACGGTTTCTAAAAAGCATCGCGCCGGGACGCTAAATCGCTTGGCGGTGCGTCTTTGCTGGTAGGGTGGTTAATAAAACTGATTCAGTGTTTGAATAAATAGTGTTGATCAATGAATATAAAACCAAGGAAAAGCTATATTTTCATAACAATAACTTAAAGTATGAGCATACTTTATATCTAGACTTTCGACTGTTACTTCTTGTGAAGACTTTCATCACAGTAAATGGTCGTTTCTGTGAAATCTCAGTTATCTTACAAAATGTTTACATTATAATGTTTTCCTCCTTTTAAATTATTCTAGTGCCCAATTTTTTTTGAATGAAGACATAAAACTATGGTTTAACGTTATAAAACCGCGCAGTAAATTTCAGGTTTTTTTATAAAGAAACCGCTCGTGCACCAAGCATATTCTCCCAGTTTTATCTCGGCTATTATCATAAATAAACATTTATATGATTTTACACAGCATTTACATTCTCATTGGCGAACGTCGCCGACGAATATTTTTTATCATCCGGTTAAATTACGCGTACTAGTGTAACAAACAGCTAGTTTTGCGATTTATGTAACGTAAATTACGTAAAAAATTGGTTTAGATGACACTATTTCTGTAACAGATAAGATGGGAATGCAATCTATTCATGAACCTTTCCATTTGGTAGTTTTTGTTACTTAAAGATACGAAATGGACAACATTTTGAAACAAATGACGTAAAATATGGCAAACCAGCTACGTTTTCATATTAAAAGGGACTATATTTAAATCGATTACTAGTTAATGAACCTGAGCAGTTCAATATTTAAATGCCAAAGTTATCTCTATTTTTCTTATATAAAATTCTTGTTACACAGTGCTTGTAACAAAACTTCTCCAAAACGGCTACACTGATTTTTATGAAATTGTTTGTGTGTATTCAAAAGATCTGAGAATAGACGTTAACTATTTTTCATACTCCTAAGTGAAAAGTAAATTATATGGCGAAACGATGTTAGCCGAGCCAGGTGGTACGAAATGTATGTGAGTGTGTGAGAGCTCTTTTAAAGATATTATTTTTGTTCTTTTACATAACTACATTATAACATGTAATTTTGATTTACAATTATATTACATTGCAAAATGAACACCTTGATTAAAAATGTTTCTATTAGGACTTCAACATTATGCATATTTATATATTTTTTTACTCTAAGCTCAAATATATAGGTACCATAATTACTGACGTAAGCGCATATTATGCAGGAGGAAAGTATTAGAAAACATATTTTTAATTACCGTTGTATCTTTAAATATCTCTACAATAAACGTCCCTAATCGTCTATTTCTGTAAGAGATATCAAGTGTACAACCAAACAAACAGGTTTGATCGCAGAAAGATTTATTTTGCGCTGAATCTATGTCAAGATCAAGGAGGCTGCAAACACGTTTCTTACTCAGCCATGTTTACCTACGGATGTTAGGCGTCGCTGACCTACAAAACCATCCATCAAAATAAGAGAATTCGTTAATGTCATTCGCTTTAATCGAAAAGCGAAAGCGTCTACCTCGCAAGTCGCCGTAAACATAAGCGAACACCGATAAACTTCAGATAAAGATTCAAAAGTCGCAATTCTGTAACAAATACTTTCTAGTTTTTGTTACTAAAGATACGCGTTAGACTGAATTTCCACTTGGCGATGCATTACCGAAAATGCATAGCTTGTGTACCGCAACAATTTTTTTTTAATTTTTATTAACGAGAACAAGTTTGTTATGGTCACTTGTTTTGCAGCTCTAGCTATCTATATACAGTCCGACAAAGCTCTCTTGGCACTTGAATGAGGGCGCTGTTATAGAACAAAGGCATCCAGAAAATAAAATCTCCTCAATTTTACTTCAATTTTAGATTAAAATAGTTGATATTAAGCAAAAACAACACAACACACAATAGTGATATACAGACAGAGAGGACTATCAAACAAAATCACAAGATAGCGGTGTTAGTACCGATTTTGACCACGCGCCAAGATAGCCTTGTCGCACTGTATTTATGTCTAACCAAGCGTTTTTAGATTTTTTGCATCACTTTCGAACGAAACTCAAAAATGTCACGTGGGGTCACGAAATATTTGTCATACTTTTTAAAATTCGTTCCATTTCTGTATTTTTAGCGTATTGCCAAATGACATATGGCTAGAAGTTCTAAGTTAGAATCGCGACATTTTTGACATCAGTACACTGGTGATTTTTTTTCGCTGATCGCCGGATCCTTTGTATATACTCGTATAATGTCTATTTTCAAAGATTAAGATTTTGATTTCGTATACGTTTAGTTCAAATTCAACAGTAAAAAAACCGAATAACAAAGCTATTATTTTTTGACCATAAACCTGTCTTCACTGACAATATTAGCTTAGACTTATGTGTTTAAATAAAATAAAATAAAAAACTCATATTACATTCATAAGACGAAGTGAAATAAATGAATTACTAAATTCGCCTTGTTGTCTACGACGACGCCTATAGTTACTGCTAATTTGTATGCGGTCGACGTTGTTTACGGAAAATTCTATAATCGAGTTCCCAAAGAATTTGGTTACAAGAAAAAATCTATTATAAGTATTAACGCAGGTCTGCATACTAATATTATGAATAACTCGAAATTAATTGAAGCCCTTATCTAACTTTCAAAGATATTAATACACTTTATTAGAGGAGAAGGACTGCAGAAAGTTTGAACGACCTTAATAAAATGGGATAGTTCAATGGGTCGTATTTCGACCAATAAGTTTATATAATATAATGATTTAAATGCCTAAGTTTAGTCTAAAGACTGAACACCTATAACAACTATCATCACCGGTTAAAATCGCGTCTAGTACAAATTTTATAGACTAACTATCTGACCAACAAACGTTGTTTTGCCATTCAGGCTTATTTAAAAAAAAGCTTACACTGACCTACCGAATGTAAACAAAAAATTTCATAAAAATGGGTTCAGCCATTTCGAAGGAGTTTGGTAGCGAAAATTGGCACGATAATTTTATATATTAGAGAAACAAACTGGTGTAATATGTGGTACAAGATTTGCTTTAACATAGAGCTTTCAATTAGTAGTTTAGTCACTGAGAACTCAACGTTTATAAAATACATAAGTTTGTTTGGCTTTAAAGTCGGAACGCGATTGGAGCTCTGCTGTGCGAAATAATGCACTTCGAACAGTCGATGCTGCAACTTCGGAACTTAATCTTAGTTCAGATTACTGGAGTTTCTGCAGCGTGTCCATTTCGCAGGTCCATTCCATTACTTAGGAGTTGGCCTGCTCCCGTGTAATTTTATTTTAGCTTCGTGGAGCGAGAGATGAGCTGGAAGGCGCCCAACTACAACTTAGGAACAAGATCTACAGCAAATTTCACTGTTTTAATTTTGCGAGGTTACCTCCGTTGCTCTCGCGCGTTTTATATCTATATTTTGCTTTTTTGAATTTATTACAAGCTGATACAAAGCAATATACAGTAGGACAAGGCTATCTGAGCGAGTTGGCAAAATTGGAACTAACGCCGATATCTTGTGATATAATATACTGTTTGATAGTTCGCTCTGTTGGTATGTCACTATTATATATTGTGTTGTTTTTGCTTAATGTTATTAATATATATATAGCTGCTTGTGCTGATTGACTGATTGATCACCTCTCCTGAACAATTTTGTATGGAAAATTTTTTTTTCAATGACCATTTCGTATAGAATGGAAAAATTCATGAGGAAGAAAAATATAGCGAGAGCTGATGATTGAGGATTTCGAAGACGGGTACAGCCAAGGGTACTGCAGATAGGTGGGGGGTGTTCGACCAAATGTCATTTGAAATGTCATCCAACTGCCAGTGAGCTGAAAAAAAATTCAAAATGGCGGATTAAAAATGGCCGCCATACGAATTTCGCCGATATCTCGGAAAGTATAAAAGATGGAAGAATGGTTTCTTGACAAGAAGTGATCAGGACCCGAAGGTCTATTTGATGGATAGAAAAAAAAAATTCAAAATGGCGGAATTTATTTTTCCATAGAAAATGTATGGGGAATGTTGAAGAGACTAACAGTTGGTAATTATGCAAGGTTGTGATGCGGTTTTTCGGAGAGTTACTAGAGAAAAATATGGAGAGAGCTGATGATTAAAGATTTCGAAGACGGGTGAAGAGCACAGCCAGGGTATCGAAGATAGGTGGGGGGTGCTCGACCAAATATAACTTCAAACGTCATCCAATTGACAGTTAGCTGAAAAATAAAATCAAAATGAGGATTCAAGATGGCCGCCATACAAATTTCGTGTTGTTCTATCTCGGAAAGTACCTATAAAAGATAAGAGAGTGATTTCTTTGCAAGACGTAATGAGAATCTCAAGGTCTACTGGATGAATGAAAAAAAATCAAAGTGGTTGAATTTATTTTTCCATGGAAAATGTGAATGCTACAATAAACAAGGCCTATGAACAATTATGAAAAGTATGAGAAGAGATGATGGTCTTCGATTTGGATGATGATTGAGAAGCACGGTCATGGATTTAAAGATATTTAAGGGCTGTTTCAATAAAAAATACACTGAACCTCATCGGATGAGGTTCAGTGTTTTTTTATTCAAACAGCCCTTAACTATCTTTAAATCCATGACCGTGCTCCGAGGTAATTCTTTTAGCCCATTGCCAATCGGATTCCAATTGGCGATGGAGATGACGGCGATTCTTTTATAGGTGAGAAGACAGCCCGCGGGCCACGTGTGGCCCGCGCTCCCACGCGCCCTACTAGTCTAAAATAAAACTAAAATTGAAGTAAAATTAAGGAGATTTTATTTTGTGGCTGCCTTTGTTCTATAACAACGCCCTCCTGACAATGACTTTCAAGTGCCAAAAGAGCCTTGTCGAACGGTAGTAGGCTGACCACTGTGGCAGCTCTTTTACTTATTGAATTTAAATGATTTTAGAATGTAGAGAAAAAAATTCATAAAAATCGGTCAAGCTGTTTCGAAAGATTTAAGTTAAAAACACTGTGAGATGAGAATTTTATATTTTCAAACTTGCGCGGCCAACGTTATTTTGCCATAAAGGAGCATAAAGAATAGCTTACGACCTATTTTCACACCTACCTAAACAATGAATGTCACAAAAATCGGTTGAGCCGTTTCGGAGGTATTTGGTCAACAAATAAAGAATTTTTCTATTCTTTTCTATTTATTCGAACTGTTTTTATAATATATAATATATTAGTAAATAAAAATAGAGTTTAAGTAAGGTATAAAACCTATGTAGAGTCTCTTATTTCTTTCTGCGCGTCATATCCCTCTCACTGTTTTTCATACATTTTCCACTCGCACAGTAGTTTTTCTAACATTCTTTATTTACATTCATACAAAGTGATAAATTACGAGAAAACGAGGCGGAAAAAAACGGATGCAGCGAGCGCTATAGACATTTGGCCAACGAGCCGGAACTTCAAACAAGATTCTCACAAACTATTCCGTTTAATGCCCATACCCCTGTTAACCGAGAAGATTGGTTTCATTTTACAGAATTTGTAATAACAAAGATGGATACAAAAATGTGGAAATTTTTCATTTTATTTATTTGAAAACTGGTTTTTTTCTCAAATTCCCTTCATTTTCCGGGTAGCCTTCCAGGTAGGTAGCGTGAAAATGGCAACTTTTTATCCCAAATACATGATGTATTTGGGATAAAAAGTTGCCATTTTCACGATGCAATCTGCCATGCTATATCGTCAAGTCAGCTTCGTGAATGATTGAGATGCAAACAATAATATTATGTTCGTGTAAATTTCTTCCAAAAATATTATGTAAATATGAATACTATAAAGAAAATACCTACAGAATAAATATTAATATAAATATATTATATAATAAATATATATATTAATATGTAATATTCATGTTTATATATTATATCATCTTTATGTGGTTGACGTCTAACAAACTATACGAATCAACGAATCATCTCTCATCGATGTTTGTGATACGAACCGCTAAGTTTGGAATTTCGCTCGTATGTCGATATATTAATATAGTTACTGAAAATGGTTACTTACTGTTGTCTGTCTGTCTGAGTCATGACAGACAGACGGACAACAAAGTGATCTTATAAGGTTTCAGTATTTTTCTTTTGAGGTACGGAACCCTAAAAAACAAAATAAGTACCAGTCGGGCTCGCCTTTCGAGGGTATAAATTTATAAGTACAAAATTATAAATATTTCAGGATTCGAGTTTTGCAGTTTTACATAACGTTTTCATACCATAGATAGTGGCAGAGATAGCTTTTATTTACAACTTTCTATACGTCAATGGTTAACAAGTCACTGATCTCAGTCGATGTCAGTAATCATGACCATACAAAACACTATTACGCAAAATCGCGACTCCACTTTCTTTTAATAAAGAAACTTGACTTCGAATTTATGGATTCCGTCTTAAAATACTTTCGGATACAAAAACATCTTAAAAACTCATAATTAAGTATCCATTATGGACGATATTAATATTCATAAAGAATTTTAAATTGACTACAGGCCAGTGAGTCTCATTTTGTTAAAAACGGTCAAGTGCGTGAATCCACAATCCAAGGTAGAGTCCCGTCATGGTTCCGTTAGAGTTATTTCCAATAGTAACTTAGGTTAGTCTTTTTTTTTATTATAGATAGGCTTGCGCTTGACCACAATCATATCTGATGGGCAGAAATGATGAAGTCTAGGATGGAGCGCGCTTGCTTACTATAGAAAATGCCTATTCACTCTTCTCTTGAAGGCACCCAGGTTGTACTTGGCTGGGAACACAGAAGCTGGAAGGGTGTTCCACACCTTAGCGGTACGTATCAGAAACGTGGAAGAAAATCGTTTCGTTCGAGCTTGCTGGACATCAACCACATAAGGATGCCACTTCTCCCGGCGTCTTGCGGTCCTATGGTCTTTCCGAATAGTTCTTTTTTTCAACCTTGGTGACTTCTGTTACTGCTCATGACGGCCAAATCGAAAAACGACGGCTTTTTAGAGTTTACTTTAACTTTTGATCAAGTGGTACAAATAAGATCATATTTTGTCAATTTTTAGAAAACAAATTAGTCAGCCGTTATTTGGTAGGTTCACCAAACTATATTAAGTAGATATTATGTATTTATAGAAAGAAAGTTATTTTACACTGTTTCCATTTTTTTTAATTCGACTGTTCTTTCAATATTTAAGCTAGTAACATAGTCGTCATGACTAATTTATTATTACGTAAAACTTAATGAAATGAAAAAATAAATGATGCAGTATACTCTGCTAAGATTTTTAATTATTCTAATTTTGAAATCGCCGAAAATTTAATATGGTTGTAGCGCATGGATAGACTGTTAGACGAACTGTAAAATCAAAAGCGAACCAATGTCGCTCATCGAGATTTCTTTATCCTAAAAGAAAACGTAGGTATCAACCGTTGTTAAAATATACAAAACGGCGCTTAAATTAGATTAATTGGAACTAATCACGCGATAATCACCCATAAGCACAGAGTGATTCACAGACTGGGGTCATTATTAGTTTTTACGTGACCTTAGCCTGACTACCAATTATAAAGTAGGTATAGGTATCCAATGCATTTGGAACAGTCGACATGCTCGAGTCAGTTTCTTACAAGAATTTTGAATTTAAATGGACTCAGTGTAGTGTCAATATTATAACTAAGCATGCCTATGAATGCACAAATTACGAGAATTATATGCGACCGGTTTGAATGTAATCCACTTTTCTGTGCCTACACTGCTTGCTAAAGGTTAAAACGTGAATATTCACAAGAAATAAAT
Organism: Coenonympha glycerion; assembly: GCA_963855885.1. Classification (NCBI taxonomy): domain Eukaryota; kingdom Metazoa; phylum Arthropoda; class Insecta; order Lepidoptera; family Nymphalidae; genus Coenonympha; species Coenonympha glycerion. The sequence goes on from OY979632.1 coordinate 5,538,049, forward strand.
CCCCAGTTGACCCGAAACGTCAGCGAAATCTAATCAAAGTGCTTTAATGTCTTTTCAGTTAAATAACAATATGATACCCATCATCCATCATTAATTTACGGGTATTATTATGTCCCGCAAAAAATTGAACGCTGTGGTTCCAAAGTACCTTAGTCCCTAGCCTTTGCCAGCCAGCTTGGCAGTAACACCGCGATTGTTTTCTATAACATTCTGATTAGTATTTTACGATTTCAATACAACTATAAAACAACATATGAAAATAAAAACAATCCTGCTGAGAAGGATACTTTCTATTTTTATTACTGTGAAAGATTTAATTAGAAATATGAAAAAATAATCAAGTGTTACGAACGTAGGGAATTCTCGTAGAAAGTCTCATCTTAAAAGGGTTAAATATTATTTTTTACTTGGGATTTATATGCGATTCTCATAAATTATAAATTTAAATACCATGTTTTGATTGCTTTTTACTATCTCTATGTGAGCGTATTTTCAAAAAAAAAAAAAAAAAGATTGTCTACTTAGCCTTATTAAAACACCCTTTTAAAGATCAAACGCATGTTATTTTTTATTATATTTTACGGCGGCTATAAGAGTTAGGATACATTTGTGAGGATCTTTTTCACGGAATACATAATAGTACTAATGGCGCTATTTTGTAAAGGCAGTGTAAGTCAATTACTCGTAGCAATAATGGATAAGAAGATAACACATGTTGCTATCAAATGAGGCAGAATTCAGCTTGGAATAATTTATTGTACATCTAATAGCGGAAATTACCTACAACAAATACCTGTCTACTTTTTACAAGATTGAATAACAAGCTTTTGCCTGTATCAAGAATGATGCAAAACAAGCATTAATCATGCTGTAAAAACTTGTAAAGTAGGTATAACATAACACCTGAGTGTATTGCACCCAATCATCATAAAACAAAAGTCGACGTCTCTCGCGCCGCGCGCACACGTCGCAACACGCGGAGATGAGACTGTGCCGGTTGGAGTAATTTTCTCGTAAAACCGGAGAGCCGTGAATTATGAGCAAGTACGGCGCGTGTAGGGTGAGCTTGTGTAAATATTTCGTGAGATTTTTAATCTACAGGATTATATAAAAATACCAAATCCCTCTCGGCCTGTATTTGTTTACATTAAAACTAACATTTTTTGTTCTAAGACTTCTTTTTTTTTATCGATATTTTTAAAAATATATTGATTTTCAATATTTTACAGAGATACTCTACTTGTTCCTACTCCGAAAATAATACCTACTGAATTTGAAAATTGTAAAACAAAAGTTGTTGTGTTAATGAAAACAACTACAGGAAGAAAGCGACTTGGTATTTTTTATATACCTAACACTGTATAATATGTTCATCTAGTCGACAGTCCTTTGCGGAGATGATTCCGTGATAATTTCCAAAAATCCTTTCTTATCCCTTATCTACAATGTGAAAGGAAACGAAAGAAAACTGTGCAAAACAGATTTCTTGGACCAGATTTTGGCTTTGCTATAATGTCAGGATTTTTCTTTTTATTTTTATGCATAAGAACTGATAGAGTATAATTATTAGAAATCTTAAAAACTAAGTTAGTTTCCGTTAATTTGTAATTGTGAGTTGCGTACCGTTTTTAAGAACGGTTTTATAAATACGCGAAATAAAAATACTTTCTAGGTACTTTTAGAATCAACATTGCATGTGCAGATGCAGAGTGTGCGATAAAGTTTATACGTAGGGAAAATAAGAGAAAAAATATATGGTTTCTATTGGTATTATACTAATATGCTTAAATGTGACTAACTAAGGAAGAAACAATGATAAAGTTCCTTTCTTCAAATAAACCTTATTTTGTCTTTAGTTCTGAAATTTAATGAATATGGAAACCCTAACAGTGTGGCCAGTTCCGGCGGCGAGATGCAACTTTCCAATGAAAGTGAGGTTTGTCTTTTGTTTCGCATAATTGTTAGATGACCATCGTCTTTTCATTTATAGGCCGTTCGTCCACCGTAGCCGTTACTAGGACGTCATATTTCTGTATGACTTCGAGATGACGTGACGTACGCGCGGTAGAAAGATGGGCCAAACACGGCCATAGAGTAAATACTACTTAGGCAACGTCTGCTCTTTTTGGTGACGTCTGCGGTAGACAAACAGCCTCATACTTCACTTTTGTTACGTCAAGTGACGTCAATACACATAACTAATAACTTATTATAGATTTGTATATGTTGTAAGAGGTCAGACATGCCAAAGCTAATATATTTATGTTTTGTTGATCTATGTTATTATATACCTATCCAAAGAACTTCCTTTTTTTTCCTTTAACTTTTAATGTTAAAAACCTATAAATAATATTACGATTATGACGATAATTGACTACCCTGATCCAAGATATCGAAATTAGCTAATAACACCGCATTAAAATAAGTGCAAATAATGAGTTTATTTTACACATACAAGTGCAATATTATAATTATGACTGGTATTTTGTGACTTTTAGTAATCTCTGTAAGAAATTTTCTTTCAAATAAAAGAGTGACTCAACTTCACGGTTTATCACAGGTCTAACAAAATTATTAATTATTAATTTTTAATTGTTGTATGAATTACTTTTTATATAAAGAATCTAAAAATTTAAACCTTCGAAGCAAGTTTTTTTTTAATTCTTTGGATCGAAAGAATTAAAACATTCGTCTCTAATTAGCGAGTATTTTTATAAATTTTTAAATGCATTTGGCCTGAATGAAGATGACATAATGATACTAATCATCGCAGGTTACTTTAGGTTAGAGTCAATGCCATGTCATCTTCAATAACCGTTTAAACTTTAAGGATTGGCTTGTAGCAATTTGGGTCAAGGAGTTATTTGTTACTGTGATGGAACATTATTGTAGTGACATATTATTATATACCGGAGGTCTATACTTGTATATGTAATTAATATTAAAGGGTCACTTAAAGAAGTATTTCCGAACGTTCCGAAGTATTATAACGTTTTAAAGAAGTATTTCCGAACAAAATATGGCCAGGAGCATAGACTTTTACTATATGAATTCGAATAACACCACAACATGATCGAAATATGCACGAATTACAAACGATTTGGCATTTTGAATTGCACTCTTAGTGACAAAATTAAAAGTTATAAAGTACAAAAATGTTTTTTAACAATTTTAAATTAAATCGATTTAGGTAGGTCTTAATTAAGAGTGAATCACTAGTATTTTTTTAATAGTAAACGCGAGCAAACGAGCAGGCGGGTCACATATTACCGCCGCCCATGTGCATTTGCAGCAGGAATTATAATTTATAAATGCGTTCCCGGCTCTGTTTATCAGTCCCTTGAATACCCATGTTACGACTTACAGCTTTGAGGGAGCACTGCTACTGGTAGTTGGTTCCATAACTTGCACGTAAGCGGAATTAAAGACCTGGTATACCGGGAGATCGTGGATTGCTGGCCATCCAGTAGTAGGAGTGGAACATGTTTTTACCGAAACCAAAGTGTGTGCACAAAATTAGTCACAGACATAGACATAGACATTAGCCCGCCACGGGCCGCTTTGGAATTTTATAATTTCTAAATTGGCTCAGGTCTGGTCTGGTGGTAGGCTTGGGCCGTGGCTAGTTACCACCCTACAAGAAAAGACATGCCGACAAGCGATTTTGCGTTTTTGTGCGATGCTGTGTAGAAACCGTTGGGGTGACTTTACTTACCCCTTCCAATTTAGTACGTTAACATCTTCGACTGCATCATCACTTACCATTAGGTGAGATCGCAGTCAAGTACTAACTTGTATAGCGTAAAAAGTCAAGGACGTTAAAAGTGTCAATAGCAATTAATAGTAGAAGTACCGTGGTGACTAAAGTTATCGTGTCTAGAATTTCACACTGTATGGTGTACAATAGAAAAATCCCGTTGCTAATACGAAACTTTAAAGTATTTCAGTCGAGTGCAAAACGAGTGGCCAACAGCAACAGCGATTCACTTTTATATTTTGTACAGCTTGTTTAAGTAGTTCAGTTCAGTTGCCAGTCGGGAGTTGCCAAAGAGCCGTAATTGAAATGCATTTGGGACGGTCTGTGGACATTGGTAACGTAGTTTGCCAATATTTAACGGTGTATTGGCTGAAAAAAGTTAGACTGTCTATCGTGGTAAATGGTCGAAATTTTGTTTTTAAATTGTTGAATTATGTTCACTGTTTCGTTAAAATTGTCTGATATTTTAGATAAAAATATATAAATATAAATAGTGGACAACATCACATACATTGCTCCGATCCCTTAGTAAGTAGCTTATGCACTTGAGTTAAGGAAATCAGAAACAACGAAGGTACCACAACACCCAGACCCGAGACAATATAGAAAACTTATTTCTCTACATTGCCCCGACCCGGGATCGAACCCGGAACCTCAGAGATGGTGGCGCCTTGAAAACCGGCACGCTTACCACTCAACCACGAAGGTCGTCAAAATATGACAAAAAATATTATGATCTTAGATTTAACTGAATTTTTATATACGGAGGCTTCCTTTATGATGTGGACAAGGTGTAAGAAAGGATTTTGTCAATTCCCACGATCACATGTGAGGCATGGTTGGTGATATCATGATATGAGTACCTAAAAAAGAACCCAACTACTACATTTATGCAAGAAATATAAACAAATATTTGTAATCTTACTTGTCACTCAAGGTAATTATGATAGAAATTTCTAACACAATAAATTAGGCAAATTGGGTGGATAGCTTGGACCTCAAAACTAGATGAGTTGCCGCTGATTCCTTTGGATTAAATCCGTGGGAAAACGCCAAATATCTGTGCAAAGTTACAGCTTTCTAAGTCAGGGTTTTGGCTGGATAATAATGAACCAAGCATATTACACGACTAGGGATTTTTAAAATTTTAAAATAAATAGTTTTGAGAATATACAATGCATTGAAAATCATCAGTGTACAATTACATGCCGCGTACCGAGGAAAAGCGAAATGGACAAAAATATAACTCGAAATCAGAAAGGCAAATTCGCCTCTGTACGCTAGAAAAGCCACGATTCCCGGACACCCTGAAACTGGAATTAAACTTCCCAACAAACTAGCGTATCTAATCATTAACTTTGGCTTATTCGGTTGACCGTAGAGTGGATTAGAATCTTGCGGTTTTCGATTACGCTCCGCTGCTTCACTCGATACTTTACGAGTAGGTACATATGAGTACGTATCTGTTGATGAAATAATTGAATTAATAATAAAATAGATGTTTTCGCCAGCATTAAAAAATTGTTTGTAAAACGATATAACTGGTTATCTTTTTTGTTCGAAAAGCAATTAAATGCTTTGTTTACGTTGGATAATACGACGAAGCTCGCAATTTTTTTTATAGTTATACCTAACTACATTAAGGTAGGTTATTTTTATTGGAATTTAGTAGACACTTTGTTGGTTTCAAGCTATAATATTATGACAATAATTCATTTACTATCGTGGATGTCAATATTCATTATATTATTATGAAAATAAGGTCAAACGAAGAATAGAAACGTAACAAATAAGACACAGAACATGATTGTCTAAACTATAGTAGAAACACCTACTTAGGTGTTTTATAGTACAAGCTGTTACTGTCCATAGTTCCACTGATTGAATTTTTTGAATTTATTAAATAAGTTGCATTACGGCTACGCATCGAAGCATGCCAACGATCGCTCCTTTGTTATACAAAAGACTTCAACGCGCGTCTCTGTGCACGCGCAGTCATTTTATTTTCCGAGCAGGGTTCTTCTTCTTCTTCTTCTTCTTCTGGACCTTTTCCGCACTTGGAGTTGTCTTCCGTTGTGCGTGGGAGATCCTGATGCGGCTCCCTGCTGGATCATTCGAGCCAGCCCAGCTCCCTCCAGAAGCAAAAGAGGCCGTCCAGGTCGCCTAGGACTTCTAGGAGAGTTGCCGGGGAGCCAAGTTGTTCTCTGCGTTGGTCGGACACACCCTTGCATTTGAGCAATACGTGCATCGGTGTCTCGTCCTCCTCCATGCAGGCTCTGCACAGAGGACTGTCTGTGATACCTAGAATGTGAAGATGTTTGTTCAGTGGACAGTGTCCTGTTATCATTCCTACGACTATCCTAATTTTCTTTCTTTCTAGCCGTGTAAGTCGTGCTGAGAGTTGTGGGTTTAATTGTGGTAAAACTGACTTTGTGTGTTTGCAGTCTGTTGTGTCAGCCCATATTTCGGCATGTGTGATCGAAGTTTGCTTGTGTAGCCATGACTTGTACTCACTAAATGGTATCGGAACAATCGGTTCTGGTCCCGATACCTTAATGGCGGAGGCCCGGCGTGCCAGTTCGTCAGCTGCATCGTTACCTGCGTTACCGCTGTGGCCTTTTATCCAGCGTAGAGTAACATTGTTTGTGCTTGAGATTGTTTTTAGTGCTTTGTGACAGTCAAGTATGAGCTTTGAGGTGGTCGAGCTCTTGGCTATTGCTTTCAGTGCCGCTTGGCTGTCACTTAGTATGTTAATGTTGAAGTCTGTTACCTTTCTGTTCGCGATGGCGGTGGCCGCTAACTCGATGCCGACACATTCCGCTTGGAAGACGGAGTTGTTCTTACCGAGAGGGTAGGCCATGTTTATACTCAGCTCTGGGCAGTGCACCCCTGCACCTGTTCCTGTGCTGGTCTTGGATCCATCTGTGTAGACATCTATTGCGTTTGTGGTCTCCTTGTGAGTTCCCTTGTTTATTTGAATTCTGTATGTCTTGTCCATCACATATTGTTTCCGTGTTTTGTCACATATCCATCCTTCCAGAGGGCACTTTACGTACTCGTGTAGGAGTATTTTTGTGTGGCCTGTCTGGGTTTCTTTCCAGAGTCCCTGGGTTTTTAGTCTAAGTGCTGTCAATGTTGCTTCTTCTTTTATGTGTACGTGTAATGGTGGGATGTCTAGAATTACTTCTAGCGCTGCTGTTGGTGTTGTGCTCATACAGCCAGTAATGGCCAGGCAGGCTTGTCTCTGAAATTTTCGCAATTCTTGTTGTGTTGTTGTTTGGATTGTTCTCGTCCACCATACGATCGCTGCATAGGTAAACGAGCTCCTAACTACTGTTAAGTATAGCCATTTCATGATGTGAGGTTTTAACCCCCAGGTTTTTCCTATCATACGTTTGCATTGGTTTAGAACTATTGTTGATTTTTGTATCTTGTTGTCTATGTGGCTTTTCCAGTTTAGCTTGTCGTCCGACGTTACTCCTAGGTATTTTACTTGTGTGGATAACGTTAGATTAGTGCCAAACAGTGTTGGTTCCGAGCAGGGTTATCTCTTTGGTATATTCATTAGCTATTAATCTTCTAGTCGAACACATGTATCCCATCCAATATTTAGTTTATATATTGCATGTAGTGATCATCATCATCACCATCAGCTACAGAGCATACAAGACTCCTCTCCCATAAGTTCCTACAATCTAGACTTTAGTACCAGAATGAGCATTTAACTCGGTTAAATCTTTGTACCAGAAATAAGTGTATAAGTTGGTTCTAAGCGCAAACAAAGCAACAATGTCGCTCTCTCCGGCATCATTCAAGCGTCAACATGTTCGTCCGCTTTCCATTCCGCACACGTTGGATACAAGATGCTATGCTGAGAAGATTCTCGAATATATTCGCTTGAGATCATAAAATGGGCATTATAAATTAAATTATTATTATTAGACTAGCTGTTGCCCGCGGCTCCGCCCGCGTGCAGTTCGTTTTTTTTACAAATATGTTTCCCGTGGAATTTCTTAATTTTCCCTAAGATAAATGAGTGGTCCCTGGGTTCGATGGACCCGTAAAGGAGTCTTCTTCTAATCTCTCCTGTCAACGTGCTATCTTCTTTCGCACAATTTACCTATATCTTCTTTGGTCTTCCTTTACTTATACACTCTGTCGAAATCGCTTATGTTACTCAATTCGCATGGAGTAAGACAGAGTGGGGCGTGTCATCGTGGATTGTAATATCTATACTAACCAAACTTATCTTATTCTGAGATGATACCAACGCCCAGATATTGTAATTAAGCATTCTGATGCGCTGCTGTGTACGTAGCAACCCGTTCCTGCTACGCACGGGTTATCTTGTATAGTTATACCTAGTTGCACGATCAAAAGGACGATTTAAACTGTCGATATTTCGACCCCGTTTTGATTGTGCTACGTAGATAAGTAGCTATAGGTTTTTTTAAACATCCCACGGGTGCTCTCAAATTTTTCAGGATGAAAAGTATCTTAAATGTTGACCGGGCATATATATAAAGTAGGATCATAAAATTTCATTTAAATCCGTTACTTGAAAGACGCCTGCTAACTGTTTTTGTAATGTTTTCTTTCCCGCGGGAACTCGATTGGATTAATTAGTTTTACTATATATATATATTTTGTTAAAGAGGTAACATAAGGTATCAGCATAACAAATTTTACTAAATTAAGTTCATTAGTTGTTGTTTACAAAGCTGTTAAATTAATTGCAGTTTTTTAACTATCCCACGGGAACTCTTTATTTTACCGGGATGAAAAGTATCCTATATGTTGACCAGGGACATAAGCTACCACCACACAAAATTTCATTGGAATCGGTCCAGCCGTTCCAAAGATTAGCCCGTACAAACAGACAGACAAACAGACAAACAGAGAAACAAAAAATTTGAAAAAAAAATAAATTAGTTCTATTTCACTTCTTACATCCCCCTGACTCCGTTTTTAGCATTTTTTTTTATTTGTACAGAAATTCGACCTCTACAGATTTATTATATGTATTGATTAAACCGTAAATTATTATTATTTATTGCAAGCAGATGATAACTTAATGGTGGACCTTGTACTCGAAAGGTGGGGAGTTTGAATCCAGAGTCAGGTGTATCTCACTTTTCAAAGTGATAAGTGCTTGTGGTATAGTCTATTCTATTTAATATATAAAAAAATATTCGTACAGTAACTCGGGACTTTCTCTTTTCAAAAATGTCATACATAATATACAAGTTTTCTTACATACATAGTATGTAAAATTATACATATTTTAAGATATATCTTGTTAGGAGATGGAAACACATCCCTATCATTTCAAAAATCCTTGTCATTTAAAAATCCTTCGATACTATAGTAACCTGCCCCTGGATTGTGTAAGAAAAACGTTTTCATCTGTATCGTTATCGTTTACAAATTCTGCCCGATGATCGGTTCCCTGCTTTATGTCAGCCAATCGGGGCGCAGACTTCGCTAACGAATACGATAACGATGGATAGGTACGTATTTCTTTCGAAATCAGACCCCTGATTTATTAGATGTTTTGACGGTGACTTTAAGCCCGTGCAAATTTTAGGTAAGGAACTTCGACCGTAGACAGCGTACGAATTATCGTCAGATAAATTTGCAATCAAACTCTGAATTTTCACACTGTATAGTTTTATAAAGTTCCAATTAAAATCGCACATGTATCTACTGTTAATTGGCGTAAGCTTGTTACGGCATATTACAGACAGGATGTGTTTTATGTGCTTCCTAGTATCGTGTGTTATACGTCGACCCAGAAAATTATCGCATTCCAATACTATATCTCCGGTGATTTATATTTCTCCAATGTATTATGTATCAAATTACAATTTCAAATGCTCTCAGGAAGCCCATGAGAATTGATTAATACTTTTAGAGCGCAATATTTTTTCAGGACGATTGTTTATAGGCGTACAGGAAAATTTACGATGTTTTACAAGTATTGTGTGTAATTGACGAATTGCGTACTTCTACTTATTTTGTTATTTTATTTAAGTATGTAAGATCCAAGTTATAATATATCATTTTATGCACATTAAGGTATTATTTTTAATTAACTAAATCAAAGAATTAAGGCAGTGTGTCCAACTTATCTCATTTCAAAACTTGTTCAACTTTTTACGCTTATGAATCGTCAATTAGTTTGATCATAAAAATAATAATATTTCACCACGCTCTATTTTGCCTAAATTTTCCATGCTTATTAAAGTAATCACAATAAACGCTTTTTTAAAAATGTATTAAAATAATTTAATTTATTTGATACCAAAGTCATGAACTTCAGTGAGTCCTTATAATATATGCGATAGTTGATACTATACTATTACATACGATATAATATTCGAAGACCTCCGTGGGTGAGTGGTTAGCGTGCCGGTTTTCAAGGCACAGCCATCTCTGAGGTTCCGGGTTCGATCCCCGGTCGGGACAATATAGAAAAATAAGTTTTCTACATTGTCTCGGATCTAAGTGTTGTGGTACCTTCGTTGTTTCTAATTCGCTTAACACAAGTGCATAAGCTACTTACAAAGGGATCGGAGCAATGTATGTGATGATGTCTACTATTAAAAAAAAAGAAAACTACAGTGTTATATAAAAACATACCAAGTCGCCCCCGGCCTGTAGTTGTTTACATTAACGCTAACAACTAATATCATAATTATCACGTTCATGTATTTTATTTCTTTGTTCACTAATGATCTCAAAAAAATGATTAGTGTATCAAACTACTGGTTAGCTTTCCACGTTATTCCATTTATTAAGTCACATCACAACGGCCTTGCACTAGAATTTATTAATGAAAAGAAATCCCCGTGACTTCCACATCGTATCCGATCAGCATGAGATTGCTCATACGTGTAATAATAATAATGATATTTAAATATTATTGAAGCCAAAAAATCCCAAATATAATTGCCCTTAAGGTGTTTTGCCCCTACTAATCCTCAAAATTAAAATTTTATTTATTTTTTCGCTCATAACTGTTTACGCGTATGTTTTTATGCCAGTACGCTACGATTATCGTTATGACATTAAAAACCTACTATGATTCGCTGCAACACAGCTTCGTATGCTGATTTGTAAGAACATGTCCTTGTTCGTATTGATTTTGTCCTACGCGCGGATTACGGTACGCTAACGCTACGACGCCGTGTGCGAATGAGCTTAGTCTTTACTGTATTAGATAATTCCGCCCTTCGACATGTGGCGTGAGGTCTCGTCACGCGGCGCCCGCGCACTATTAAGTAACTCATATACCTACCCATTTCAATCGTGACAAGGTGCTAGCTTCCTTGTATGTGCTATATTATCACAAAAATATAAAAAAATGTATAGCAAAAGTGACAAATTACAGGAAATGCTTAACGCATACCCCTCCGTCAGGAGAAACAGAGGGGTTATGTGGGGCTTGCACCCACTAAAACCTGCCGCTTGCCACGACGGACCTCATCGACGGACCTCGTTGGCAGGAGTACGGGATTCACTTGCGTATTCAACGCGCTGCCGCCAGGCACCAACCCGCCAACTAAAGGCAGGTCCCGTCGCTGCTGCCGGCAGCCTGGCCACTGTCGACTCCTCCTGGGGGGCGCGTCCACAGAATACGCCACCTCCTCGTTCTGTTGATGGAGTTCGGGCAACGGACGCCATAGCCCCTTTCGTCCGTCACCCACAGGCCGGCGCACACGGAAGCTGAAGAAAGATGTTCATCCTCCAGCAACCGGTACGTCTCCTGTGAAAGGGATGTGCCGCCGTAATTATCCCTCTCGACGGGCGTTCCCGCCCCCTTTTTTAATGAAGTTTTCTTCCTCCTCCGGTGTAGGTGTTGACGTTTCGACACTGTGCCCTCTGCTGGGACCCAGAGGGACACGCGAAACACGTCACGGCCCGTGGGCTACAGAGGGGCACCGTAGCGCTTGGGCACTCGTGGAGGTTGCTTGGCCAGCCCCTCGTCGTCGTTATCTTAGCTGAATGAGTTTATTTTACGTTTGGTTAGATGAAGGCTACTTTCTTCTCAGTGGAAATTCACGTTGGAATCCTCGTTAATGACTCTTCATACGTGCCTTAAAGTTAGGCCTATGTAAAATATTTAACTTGATAGACGTTCCCTGGTAGATATTCTTCTTCACGAGCCTTGAGGATCGTGATGACATTAATATGACATTGTCGGCATGACTCTTATGATGGTGTTACGCCATTTCTCTCTATTACAACCGTGGGAATTTACTTTGAATTGACGTGACGTCTTTTCTGCCGTCTAATTTGATGAATTCAGATCTCTTTCCCTCGATTTGCCATTGACCACGACTTTTTAAATGCTGGGTGAGCTGGACTTTTTAAATCCTGAAATTATCGCCAAATAACACGATTTTAGGCCGCTTACAGCTTGTGACTTTCCACCAGTATGGTGGTTTAATGTCGTGATCTACATGGAGAAGGGTTTGCCAATACTGAGTGGCTGCCATTCCAGCACCTTGGATCCTAATGTCTTGTCTTCCTTCCTTAAATTCTTGGGTCTTTGTAGAATATTTTTTCACGCCTCGGTCATATACACTTAAATCATTAGTCACGCGAAACGTTATTAATTACCGGTTGTTTGATGATTTTAGGTAGATATGTCTATGCGAAGGCCACGATGATTTGGGTTGCCAGCAAAAAATACAAAATGAAAAAAACATCATTAATTGTTACCAGTATTATAAAGCTAGGTAACTATTCTAAATAGGTTTCCCATGGATTGTTGGATGATACCTAATGGCTATTAAAATAATAACCTACATCCGCACCCTATTAAAGACGAGCATGCGTCATTCTATGCAAAATATCATTAATATATCCTGTCTATAGCAATCAATGACCATACTTTAAGGACCTCTACGAGGATCTACGATTCAAGTAGGTACTTACCTATTGAAGTATTGTATCAGAAACTTTTTATTCGACGACCGAATGACACAACTGGAAACATTTGTGTGTGATGAGTATGAATGTTTTCCCGTGTGCTGTTTTCTATAATATATTGTGTCTTAAATTTTATGTATCTAATCAGCTATTTTGTACCCATAACACAAGCTATTGCTTACTTTGGGGCTAGATTGCGACGTGTGTAATGTCCTGTTGTATTCATTTATTTGCCTACTGTAATTATTGACATGCAGATTTAATCAATATCTGAGAGAATTCTGAATAAGTTATGAGCTTTAAAGTCAATTAGTAGGTACATTAAAGCAATTTAAATCAAAAGATTGTCCTTCCGTAGGGAAAATATAGCACATTTAACCACCAAATCCAGAATAATTTTGGTCACAGACGTTGAATTAAACGGTAGATAGAACAAAATTAGTTATAACAATTGGTACTGACAGGTGGCCACGGGAATAAATCGTGGAGTTTTATCGTTTAAACCAAAAGTTGAACCGGACCAGGTAATAATTTCAATCTGCACCGGCGCAACTTCAAAATGGACGAACTTGTACCCATTACGGTTAAAATTTCTTACACGCAAACAAGTTTCAACCAACTGCTAAAATCATTTCGTTAGAATTTTGTAAGAATATTATATTTATCTTCTGCAAAAGCTTATCTCATCATTAATATTATCATTATCATCTACGTCATAGGTATATTAAAACTGAAAATTTCACTAGCACGCAGCTTTTAACTTACTGGTGGTACATTTAAAAAACACTCTCCAAGCTTTGAATACACTATCTAGTAAAAGAAACTGTATTTATCTAAGAAGCTAAAAGTGGACGTTTCAGAATGACATCGTTAAATGAAACTTCATCAATTCTACTAAAAGAGTCCCCTCTTTTGTATCCAAAGCAGCACTAAGGATACGAAATTCTCATTAAAAGTGAGAAACTCAGATTGGGATTCCTATTTCTTCGGAGCTCCTTTCAATTGTGAATTTCTGAACTGAATCGCAAGTTTCAATGAATTACTATGACAATAAGGTATTGAATATTACGAAAGTTCAGATTAAATTAAATTTTGATGGAGTTTTGATGTAAAGCGTAATGTGGATAAGAAGAATGAATATTAACCAACGCTTAGTATAAAATACTACGAGTATAAGCAACGCCCGCCCACCCGTATGCGAGCAACGTAGAGGATCAACGCTCCATAGTAATATTATTCTAGCATATGAGAATGTTAGTTAATGATTAATTATTATCATAAAATTAATCATCTATACTTCTAACTCATACTTAGATTTTCTACTTGACTGATTTCGTCTATAAACAGCCTTTCTTCACGCCAAACTAACCACTTCCCGTTCAGACATAATAAACAGGAAGTAAACACGGTTTATGCTAGCAGCGTACCATGCTTTTATAAAAAGGTAACATAATACTTATCAATGAAATAATACAATTCAGTTTTCTTAAATGTTTGATAAATCGTAGGCTTTTTAATTTAACTCTATATAATAATTTGTCGTATAACGTATTCCACAAAAATTATTGTTTCTTTTCAGCTCTTGGATGTAACAAATAACCAATTTCCAGATTTAAATAATTCTGAAAGTGGACTGTTAAATTAGTGCAATGATGATATCATTACGCCTCAAAGAAATATGATAAATGCTGATAAAGCCAAGTGAAAGTACAAAAAGGCAAATCCACATACATCCAACATGGGATAACAAAAACATAAAGACTGACCGATTTGCGGACGCCAGGTGGAGCATTCATTTCGTTTTCATCCTAACTTTGTATTATGTTAATCGACTTCAGTGACTTTTCAAATAGAATAAATTTTAATTTCTTAGCCTCGTTCCTCCGCTTAGAAGTTTCTTCGCCATAGACCGTACTGATTAATTTTCGAAACTCATTCTCATCGAATACTGTTACTAACTAGGGATGTCGTGGTCCTGATAAGTGATTTAATAAATCAGTTGTCAGGTTCGTTTTTTATCTTTATTTTTTTATGATCCTTCTCATATTAATTCTACAACTGTAATGGTGTATCCTATATTTTTTCTAAGTCAATACTTTTTTACAGCCCACTTATTCTAAGCTCGCGTCTCTTCTCAGAATCCAAAAGGTTTGGCCGTATTCTATTTAATTAATTTTATTTTTATTATTGTGAGAAAAAGTCCAACGTAGAAGTAGGAAACGAAAGATTTTATAAAATTGAAAATTGTAACATAGACGTAATAATATTTTAATTTGGGGTGAAATTTTTACCTCGGTTTATTTGGCAACCCTATAAGAAGCGAATGTCGCCAGATTGACTTTAATTAAAATAGTACAAAGTATACCCCGCTATAGATCACTCTGCCTAATTTTTACAACGACGAAATTGATTCTATTTTGGTACATCAACTCAAGTTTACCTCTTGTGTAAGTCGCTTCATACAAAACTAAAGTTAATATTTAGCCATACATTATTATGTATTTTGTGGTGACTTTACCACATAGGGATAATGGTCGCATGGTAAACGATAGAATTTCATGTATGATTCCTAGCATAAAAAATATCTTCCAGATACTGTTGCCTGAAAATAAAAAGGTATATTAAAAAAACTTCATCACTTTTGGAAAAAATGCGACTCAAATTTTATAAAAGACTTTCTCTCGCTGGTCTTAATTATCACCTTAAACATCTAATTCAATCATTGAAACTCGCTATAGATCACTTATCTCGTCTCAAGTGTTAATGAACGAAATTATTTGCCCAATATTGTAGTATCTTTGGCTACGACTACTTGAAACAAGTTTACGACAATATTATTGACGAGTTTGCAATCAACCTGGTTTTCAAGTCTTTTGTTAACATAAGTGGGCCTAGTTATTGGTATTTGGCAATTTCGTTATGATTGAAAGACTATTCATTTTCTTCAAGGTTTGCAATTATAAGGATTCTTATTTATTTTTCTTCGATAAAACACTATTCTACTTTGTCAATATTTTTGTAAGTATTCATTCTTCCTTCTGCACGAGTGTTCTAAACTAGGTTAATGGTTAAACCTCAATATAACCTAAACTAACTTAACAGATAATTTTTATACTCTATACAAGTTTGTACTTGACAACTGCGATCTCACCGATATTAATAATTGACGATACAGCCAAAGATGTTACCGTATTAACTTGATACGGATCTACTTTATAAATATTTCAATGCACGAGATAGAGTGGGGCGCGTCATCGTGGATTGAAATATCTATGACCTGTAACCAATTTGCTTAATATGAAAGTTAGACGAAACTTACATCTGGCGTCATTACTTTTCGGAGTATTAAAGTCTTAGCAACCTGCCTATCTCTACGAAAAATTGTCATGGTGCAAAGTTACTGATACTAAGTAGGTCGAATCGAGTATGGACTCTCCAGATGCCGCGTCACTTTAGAGCTGCTTTTCGCGGCAGTTTTAAGTTCGCGGCCAGTAAATGTTGGAACGATTTACCTCCGCCGCTGCGTGACATAAGGAAATCCAAAATCACTTTTAAGAAAACTCTCAAAAGTATCTGTTATTAAAACAAATAAATACCGCATAGTCGATTATTATTTCAAGGACTTTACAGGGCTGGTTTTAACTAATATACTATATGTATGTGTTTATGTAAGTATATAATGTTTTACTATTTAATATAAAATTAAAATACCTATATAATATTATTATATGTATATACATATATATATTTATTAGTAGATTAATATGATATTAATTGTTTAATTCTGTTTGTGTTGTTGGGCTAAGGCTTATGCTGAGTGGAGGACCATTTGGGAGTGCACATTGTTCTTCCTGTTATTTTTTTCTCTCCTGTTCATATGTACCTAATGTGCATTACCAATAAACTTTTTCATTTCATTTCATTTAACGGTTTCTACACAGCATCGTAATGGAAATACTAAATCGCTTAACTTTGCATCGATGCTGGAAAGGTATTGCCAATAAGGACTTATAAACTACTAAGTAGATAAAGAATTGATTTACATAAAACATTTAAAAAAATAGTTCAAAGATCTTCAACAGCAGTAGGTATTGGTACCTTTCCCACGTTACAATTATCTTCATCAAATGATATAACTCTCCATAGTGTCCGACTTACATGTCATCATTCAGAAATAATTATTATGCTCAAAGCTTTAATTATGACGTCATGATGCGACAGATCGGATCGGCACCGCATTCCACTTTCTCTGCAACCTTTAACCCGACTTATCTCGACATTTACGTAACCATATTATGTGTGCTTGGCGATATATCTTCACGTATAAATTAGCTCTCATAATGCTTTTCTCATCTTCTTCTCGGTCAAAGGTTGATGCTTTTTGGGTTGTATTTGTAATATTGTTGTCATTGTTATTCTCTAAATATAATGAAATAATGCAAATAAACACATCTTGAATTATTTTCAAGGATATCAGTATGACAAGATATGGCCATTCGAACAAAATAGCCTTTGATACAAATATTACCGCAGACGCAATTAGCACCTGAATATCTACTACCTACTGGTAGGATAAAATATTCTTAAACTGTGCTACTACATAAAAGACATCTTCTGTCTATGGCCACTCTTATCTCTAGAGATAAGTACATTCTTGTATCGTGTACAACTGTACACCCTAATTACCCTATAATTAATTTTACATTTTTCTCTATAATATGAACCAAATGATTCGTAATACATTTCCCATATTACCCGGCCGTTATAAATATTAAATTAGTAAGGCGCTATTGGTAACCACGCTATTTGCAAAGAAAATTTTGTGAGTAACTCTACACTACGTTCCCAATACATCGATGTTTATTGAGGCACTAGCTGATGCCCGCGACTTCGTCCACGTGGGATAAAAACTATTCTATCTTTTAAGTTGGACCAAATGACAGATATTCACGAAGTTTGAACTAAATCGGTTCAGTAGTTTAGGAGTCCATTGAGGACAAACATTGTGACACGAGATTTATATATATTAAGATTATTTATAGCATTATTATCCCATATCCCCTTGTTCAACTAAAACACACTTGTTAAATGCGTGCAGTGCTATGTTCAGAACCTACATAGTGCCCGTTTTCACATTTATAGTGATAATAAATTCAATTTTTGCCCGCGGCCCCGCCCGCGTCAAATTCGCTTTTTCATGAATCCTAAGGGAAACGTCATTTTTCCGTTATCGTTCCCCATTCCAACTTTTAAACATGCTTTCAAGCAAGTTCGCTTGAACAATCTATCTATAGATGTAGCTATAGATTGCTCTAGAAAAGTTGGTATTTTGAGTATCCCACGGGAACTACGGATTTTTCCGGGATAAAAAGTAGCCTATGTTTTAATCCGGGTTATAAGCTACCTATGTTCCAAATTTCAGCTAAATCGGTTCAGTAGTTGAGCCGTGAAGGAGTAACAAACACACACACAAACTTTCGCCTTTATAATATTATTGAGGCATTATTTGAAATTAGGGCGCCACCCGTTGTGGTTTCTGCCACGAGCTGTGGCTATTGCTATGTAATGCAACACAAGTGTGGCAACGCCTAAAAAACTCGGTCACACACTGAACATTGCAATTTTTATATCATCATCATCATCATCTCAACCCCTTTTTACGTCCCACTGCTGGGCACGGGTCTCCTCTCAGACTGAGAGGGGTTTGGCCATAGCCCACCACGCTGGCCAAGTGCGGGTTGGCGGGCTTCACACACCTTCGAGAACATTTTTGTGAACTCTCAGGCATGCAGGTTTCCTCACGATGTTTTCCTTCACCGTTAAGCAAGTGATATTTAGTTTCCTAAAACGCACATAACTCGGAAAAGTCAGAGGTGAGTGCCCAGGATTCGAACCTGCGACCTCCTTATGAGAGGCAGAGGTCAGAACCACTGAGCTATCACTGCTTCTAATTTTTATATATAGTTTATTTATTGTCCGTTCCATTAGCAAATGTATTCTTTTTCAGCTACTTTGAGTGTGATTTTTTATTCACTACAGTTTGTGCTTCAATCTTACTTGTGACGCTGCAGCCGAAAATTTAACTAACAAAACGGAGGCAAAAATCCACAACAGCACAAGTTATTAACCTAGGCAATCTGGTATCATGTCAACATACCAAGCAAGTTGTACAAAAATAATACAAAAATAGGATTTTTGCTTCCGTTTTCTTAGTCAATAACTTCGTGAGGTTTACTTACTTATAAACTGAACGAAACGAAATCGGCCCATGGAACGCTACATCACTAGTTACGGCTTAAAAGCCTCCAACCAAACCAAATGGTATTTGAACAATAGTGACAGTCACATCGTAAAAGTAAAAATACATTCTCACTACCAAATCGCGTTAAAAGACGTCATAAATCCGAAAAATAAGGTTTCTTTCGTAGATAATCCTAGAAAAAAAGTAGTAAAGCTTGCGGGTATCTCGGACAAATAAAGAAGAAATACTATACAAATTCTAATTTTGAAAATTAAAATTCTCATTCTAAATTCACAATTTTCGCGAGCCCCAAAAGTCCTGTCATCGCGTAATGTTTATTTACAGCCTGTTATCTCAGTTTTCCAGATCTAATTTCCCTCGGAAACTTTGCAAAAAGTGTGAAAAGTTTCAGCGTGATTAATGAGTAAGGTACAAGAGAAAAGAAACATTATAAATCTTTGTGAAATCGAGAGGACTTTCACTGCGCATTGCTTTTTCAATCTTTATAAACTTCTCGGGAGATCCGATTTTTTATAAACTTTTTTACATTCTCTCGGTATTATCATTTATCAACCGTGATTGCGAAAATATTTATTTGTGTGCAGAAGAATTTTTGAAAACCGTTTTTTGAGTTGATATATCGTACTTATCTTAGAAGATAGTAATATAACAACATTCATGATATATTATGACACTAATCTTAGTTTATCCAGTCGTTTTCGCGTTTATACTAAGCCGAACGTTACTATTTTTTAACAAAGCGACAAACACCCATCCGCATTTAATAAACTTACTAAAGTAGTACTAAGTAGATGATGACGGTCTTTGAGGTGTTAACAAGATCTCAGTAGACTATTAAAATTAAACAAAGATTTTTGAACGGATAAGTCTAATCTATCATCTGCATCAGTACAGTAACAGCCAATGCCTACTAGGAAGGTAATACAGTTACTTATTTTACTCATGCTACAAGGAAGCTATCTAAAAACCAGTCAGTCGAGCAGATCTTGTAATGATACCTAATGGTTATGTACATTCTGTTTAAAAAAGAGAATGACTCAGCGACAGATTAAAAATGTTAACAGTTATAACACAAGTCACATATTAACATACAAACCTAAATGCAATAATAAAGTACTTATGTTTAAGTACCATCCCATGAAAAATTTACCTTGAAGTTAGATTTTAGGTTTTTTGGTAACTAGTTTAAATAATGCTATGTCATGCTAGTTTAAATATGCAAATATCATAATATTTTGATACAATATTTTCGCAATTGGTTATATCTGCATAAAATATAGTTATAATTTTAAATAATTTATTTTTGTTTCAGATTCGAGCAAGCCCCGTTTATCGTCACAAGGTATGACAGAGCCATTCTAATAATTTAGAACTTATTACAATCCGCCTAATATTAGTTAAAAGTCTGTCTTATGATTAATGAGAATCAAAAGGTTTAATTATGGCTGAAATCGTTTTACATCATGCCAGGTTCGTTTTAATTCACACGTCTTCGTCTCAAGACTTATAGCAACGGATATCTCCTTGAAAAATCATTCCACGTGCAGTCAAAAGGAGTAGTAATAACGCTCTGAGCCAAATAGGTGGATTTAATTCTGGATGGAGGAGCGCCCCACTTAGATTAGCTCACATGTCTTATTAAGTTCGGCCGGGCCGCGTCGGAAACTATCGGGCCGGCGCGGGCAGCAGTCGGAAATCAAACTAATCGATTTTCATTTCGCCGACAGGAAATTAAATCCTTTGAGAGTCGTTCCCAATAACGGATTTCAGCTAAGCACGACACGTGTTCCTAAGGTGGGTCTACGCTAGGTGAACCGAGCACGAGCCGAACACATCGTGTAGTGTGGACCGACTTACAAGCCTCGAACGAGTGCGCTGCGAGCATTTCGTTCGTGCTCGGCTGCGTTCCGCCTGCTGTCAGTTTTTTGACGAACACAAAGGGGTTTCCTTCGCGCTCGCAGTGCGCTCGTGTTATAAGTTCGTTGTACGTCCACACTTGACGCCGCGAACAACGAAGCCGAGAACGGCTCCGCTTGTGCTTCGCTCGTACTCGGTTCGTGTAACGTAGACCCACCTTTACATTTGAACGTTGATCCGAAACGGGGAAATTTTAATATCGCTCATATCATTGCTCATCGACACCTTTATTAAATTTCCCCGATTCTAAATCGGTTCGGGATTTGCGTTAAATTGAATTCCATATTTATTTTTACCTACTGAAATGTAAATTTTCGTCTGTGACGTTAATTGAAACTGTTATGATGGATTCTGCTCGTGTATAAGGTTCATTAAGTAAAAGACGATACACCTACGTTTCCTAAAGTCCCTACTTTATGTTGAAATTGTAATAATTAATATTCATTCGGATTAATTATTTTACATGAAAAGACATTCAATTACTGCCAGATTGATTTCTACCTAACGAACACTGTAGTCTCGTCTATTACTACTAGACTACTTAGACTTACTTACTAGTAGATACTTTATTATTGAAAGACAAACGGGAAAATTTGTTACATCTAGACATTCTAGGATGGTTCTCCATTAGAGCATTGTGTCAGTCTACGTAAATGGGATTTATGCAGTATACACCACTATTACAATTTCTCAGAAGGCTCTTATGAAGGTATAAATTACTAAACAAAGCCACCGAGCCGTTGAGCAAACAAAAACATCCATCAAAATCTATTTCTCCAAGGCAAAGGACTGCTTTTAGTAAGCAAGTCTAGTATCATGTTGCGTCGAGCCTGGCGGACGCATACTTCTTAGGTCGGTTTCACAATGATAAGGCTAAAATTGATGATCCAACTCCATGCGAGCGTTTTACAATAATATATAAGCAAGCGCGCTCCATCCTAAACCTCATCATTTCTGTCCATCAGAAATGATTGTTGTCAAGCGCAAGCCTATCGTAAAGAAAAAGTAGAAAAAATTATACAAGACTTTTCATACAACACAATAAAACAAAATAGCAAAAATAATGAAGCAGTGATAGCTCAGTGGTTCTGACCTCTGCCTCTCATAAGGAGGTCGCAGGTTCGAATCCTGATGGGCACGCACTTCTGATTTTACCGAGTTATGTGCGTTTTTAGAAAACTAAATATCAATGCTTAGCGGTAAATCGTGAGGAAACCCGCATGCCTGAGAGTTCACAAAAATGTTCTCAACGGTGTGTGAAGCCCACCAACCCGCACTTGGCCAGCGTGGTGGGCTATGGCCAAACCCCTCTCAGTCTGAGAGGAGACCCGTGCCCACCCGTGGGACATAAAAAGGGGACGAGATGATGATGATGATGAAACTAGTATAAATGAGGCAGGGCCTGGCAGTTTTTGTGACAATCGCAAATATGTCACGAAACTACGGCTGCAGGCCTGTAAATAATTCAATTGTAGTACTTGTTGAAATCTGCCGTAGGTGCTTGCATAATTATTACAGATCATACACAACGTCGCGTCGTCCGCTGCGATTGTTTGTCTTAAAAAGTACGTGTTTATTTATTTATTTTATTTTATGTAATCAACAGCGTTACAAAAAATGAATTACAATTAACATAAAGCTATAAATAAGGCCAATTGAGATTACAAATTACAGGATACAATGATGAAAAATGATAAAAGTGTAACAATATAGCAAGAACAGAAAAGTTATCAAAGACAAGTACAGTTACCAATTACAATGATTACGTGTCCTAACGAACTGTTTGGTTTGGTGGTCTTATAG
This sequence comes from Coenonympha glycerion, assembly GCA_963855885.1. NCBI lineage: Eukaryota > Metazoa > Arthropoda > Insecta > Lepidoptera > Nymphalidae > Coenonympha > Coenonympha glycerion. The sequence continues at coordinate 5,560,725 of OY979632.1, forward strand.
AATTAAACAACACTATCATTACCATTATTGGTAAAAGGATGACGGTGATTTCGATTATTTTGCGAGAACTTAGCCGTCTTGAATCTTATGTGAACGAGCCGTAATGCTGTTTGCAAAAGTAACATGATCCCAGAGGCGAAGTGCTATGACGTATTATACGTAAGGAACATTTCGATTTGTCCGCGGACAGCGCGCCCTCCCCCGGGAAATTAAGCAAGCAGATAGTGACCAAGTCCTACGTGGATCCACGTCGATTCCACAACTGACTTTTAAAATATGACCACGCTCTCTTCCATCTTTAACCTAAGAACTTACATACTACGTATTATAGAAAAGACGTTGGACATGACTAAAATATTTGGCATATACGTAAAATGAAGAACTCTCTAACTTTAACTTACTATGAAAAACTTCCTCGAATTGCTGAACTTTTAGTCTTTAAATATAGAACTAAGCTTTTGTTTTTATAATATTCTTTAAGGGCGTATACGGCGTATTTAAGCGATTTCTAGTGACCAGCAGTTTAAATACTATAAAGACCATTACATACTTTCAAATTAATTAAAATCTCATATATTTTGGGTCTTTAATTTAAAATTGCTGTGAAGCAGAAACACGATTGGATAAAAAATGAGAAGGACAAAAATAAATTCAAGATCCTCTTTAAGATTTCTCAGAAGTAAATACTTAAATACAGCAATGCAATTAGCAAACACCTATTTCTAACTCACTGTAGATTTGTAGTTAAACTGTTCAACGGACAGCTAGGACACGGAAATGCCATTACGAATTTTTTAACAAAGTGGTGTAAATGTTGGTGTCGAGCGATGTACAAAGTTTGCCTCAAATGACGTATACAGCGCAACGCTTTCAGTGCATAATCGAGATTTATTGAAATATTTAAAGTAGACCCGTTAAAAAATGCCACCATACCATGAATTGTTACCAGAAACATGCAGAGACCTTAGAGATATTTTCAGGAAATAAAATAAACAGTAGCAAGTACATAACGACCCCCCATCTACGAACTTCCACGAACCCCCTGCTTATTTATTATAATGTTACGGAACCCATCGTACACGAGCCTGACTTGTACTTGGCCGATTATAATATTCCACTACTTATGCAATCCGTTGTAACTCCTTTAATAATAACAACAAATCAGGCAAGAACCTGTATATTATCTAAATATTCTTATGTATTAGCTTAGGCAGTGCTTAGATCTGTTGTAATACCCACCGGGGCGTGTTGGGCTCATATTTAGTAATTATTCACGTTTTACGCTGATAGCCTCGGCGGTATTGTTTTATTACGATTTAACATGCACGCCTGGGTGAAATAACTACAATGTATTTTACAGTATGTACTTTAATACGGTCTATTATGGTATACGAGATATTATTATACTTCACAAACTCTCTAATAAGAAAATGGTAACTAGAGTGATTTTCAACTCATTTTAACAATCCATTGGTAGAATAGACTTATACATTGGACGCGGCGGACCGCGAAAAAAAGTCAGTTTACCGGTGTCAAAAATGTATGTTTTGACACCGACAGCATCAGTAGCAAGCCAACCGCAGTAATGCTTATGGTCCCCGCCACAAATTACTACACTTGTCAATAGTCTGTACGCACGTTTCCATGGAGACGGTTTCCGCCATATTGTAGCGTATATTAGTGGCAGATTTGACTGATAGCGCTACTGTTTTTTGCAATAAAATACATGTGCAAAAGGGGCAACTAACTATATTTAATAGTATTTTTGGGTAAACCACACTGCATGTAAAAATATAACGCTCATTCCGATAATAATATAGGTATAGCACATAGGTATTTCCAACGCACAATATAGCACGAATCTTTATCATCACTATGAGTTACATCCGTGAACGTTGCAAGTTAACACGTATATCATTTTTATTGCATCCACGAATATATGAAATGGTGCACGCAGTGCTAAAAGGGCGCTTAGCAAGGGTCTCCCCTGAAGTTTTACGATCGTAATAATTTTAAGTTATCGCTAAACTATGAACCAAACTGAGACATTATTGTAATCCAGTACTGAAAAATGGGTTTCTACGAACAGGAAAGGTGCGATGCGGTTAGTTAAAACATATTTTGGATGGTTCACTTTCACTAAAACTTATAAGATACTAGCTGATGCCCGCGACTTCGTCCACGTGGGATATAAACTATTCTATCTTTTAAGTTGGACCAAATGACAGATATTCACGAAGTTTGAACTAAATCGGTTCAGTAGTTTAGGAGTCCATTGAGGACAAACATTGTGACACGAGATTTATATATATTAAGAAGATTATTGTGTGCTTTGATAAAATATAATTTTAACTGTGGTAATTTATTTAAATTGTATGTAAAAATTATGAATTATTATTATTCATGAAAATTTAAACTGATTATAATATAACCAGAATTAACTAAATATATTGAAGTATTTGATGAATATTATATTTTTTCCAAGGCTATACTAAATAGTAAATTATTTGAGAAAGGACACGAAGTTACATGATATTCCCAAACTATTTTCATACACGACTGTATTTAAGTATAAATGAAAGGAATAATTAGAACAAACTAATTATTCTGTAAATTATATGATCTACTTATAGTTCTCTATCAAAGTATAGCTCACATCCATCGGGTTTACAATATTTGGCACTCTACGCGATTGAAAATAGTTTGATTTTGTTTCTGCAGCATTTTGTAAAGTGGGCCCATGGCCTCGCTTATACTCGTATAATATATACTTGTAGGCCCACATCATAATAAATCACAGGTCACTTCCAAAGTATTTTAAAACGCATTGGCGGTAGAATTTTGACTTTTTGAAAAATAACGATTTTCATTTTCATTTCATTTTCTTTGTACACACAGCTCTTCTCAGAAATAATCCCCGAAAATTCAATCTTTGTAGGGCTAAAGTCCTGATACTGTGAGTGGAACCGAGGGCGTCCGCTGTATGAAATAAAGTGTTTATCTTTACAAAGGAATGCAAACATTTTATTAACGTTCTCCGAATTTGATGCTTTATTATGAATACTTAGCTAAGTAACTTCGGCGAACTTTTAATTGCTTTCCCATCTTTCGTATGTTATACCTAATGAAGTTAGTAATTATACAGTATAATTAGGCAAAATGTTAACCTGTTTTGTGAAATCTAATTTTGTTCGTAGCCTTTATCACCATTTAATTTCAGATTTCAGCATAATTTTATCAATGGATTGCGCAGTTTTTAAGAGCATTACAGATTAATTTATAATTCCCAGCCAATCACTTTATGAAACAAGTTTGTTTTATACGTCATAACAAAATATAAGATCTATAGTTGTTAGTGTTTTCGCTATGTGTCTGCGATTCCTGGTCAAAGAGCTGTTGCAATATTTAACTATTAAGGGTCCACTAACCCACGATGTCTCCCATACAAACGTAATACCAAAATCATTTCACATTCGTGCAAATTTCGATCATGTTTTGGTATAATTCGGGTTCATATAGTAATAATCTATGCTCCTGGCCATATCTGATTCCGAAATACTTTTGTTAAACGAAATTGTAAACGAATTTAGTTTTGATTATTTTTATGTCAAAGAGGACATGTTTTCTGCTTATTTGTTTTGTAATAAAAACAACACTATCTCACGTCGCATTAGTTCAGGATCACAGTTTTTACTGTCCAGATAAAGAAAAACTCCAGTTAATAAAGAAAGTTACAAGTTTTCATTCATAATTTTTGGTATTACGGAACTTGACCAAAGTTATTAAAATTTTGATCAAAATTCATTATTATTTCGTTTTAAAGAAGTGTTTCCGAACCAAATATGGCCTATGGGAGCATAGATTATTACTATATAAAGCCGAATAACACCACAACATGATCGAAATATGCACGAATTACAAATGATTTGGTATTTAGAATGGAGAAAACGTAGATCAGTGCATTCTTAATAAAGAGCCTTTTAACATTTTAATGATAGAAAATGTGGATATCTATGAAGATAGATGTATGGTGCTGTGGATAGATGTGAATAAATCTGTAGTAGTAAATAAATGATTGTTTTTCTGAAGCAACTTTTATGCTAAGCGGAAGAGATTGCCCTGAACGCTCGCAAGTCTCGAAGCCTCTAATACCTTGCAGCTAGAGATTATTAACAGTTAATTACACAAAAATGCGGAAAATGCACTCAGTTTATACCTAGAAGTGTTAGAAAACTGGCGAGATTGCCTTGGAAATATTATAATAATTACTCTTTGTCATTAGTAGGTCACCTTTCTATAAACAAGAATGTACAATAATTACACAGTTTATAAAATACAGCCTTACAAATTACTATCAACATAAGAATACAGAGGACACGCATATTATAGTGAGGTTTTGTAAGAAAACTGCTTTATTAAATTTGTAGTAGCCACTTTTGCAGGTTACTAACCTTAATCGTTGCTTTTGCTTATTGAAGACAAGATTACCGTGAACTGCAAGCTTACTTCTTATATAAAAACATGCTATTTTTAATAAAATTTGCGTTCCAGCGCGATGCTGTGTAGAAACCGTTTGGGGTGACTTACTTCTTCCAAGTTAGTGATATAACAGTTTCGGCTACATCGTCACTTACTATCAGGTGAGATCGCAGTCAAGTACTAACGTGTAGTGTGTTGAAATTAATTCAATTCATATCTTTAGTCATGAGTAACTACGTAGGTGAGTAGACACAGTAGGTAAAAGTATCGGAAAACAATGGAGTCGCGAAATTTTGCTCACTCACGTAGTATTTCGCAGGCATTGCGCCCGCGCCGCCGTAGAATGCGTACCGTACGCGTAGTGTATTCATACGTGTACTGTGACGTAATAGGTATGGCATAGTTTCGAGTTGCCAAATTAAAGCTGATCACATATCTGAACAGGTAGAAACCGGCGACTTTACCCATTTTGGCATTTTGCGTTACCTAAAAATATAGTAATAGATATGGAACCGAAAGTCAAAAATGTATGCAAAATGACCGCTAAATTAGTCACGTGATCTCCGCGCATTCTTATACATTTTTTGAATTTCGTTCGAAAGCAACGCAATAGCCATATTAAAAACGCATGGACATACGCCTAGGATCTGAAGTCTTATCTTAAGGCAAAGTTTTTTTTAATACAGTTGCTCAAAAAGTGGCGTATTGCAGGGACGTATAGCGTTCGGGATGTGGGCTATTACATACTCGTGCTTTCTTTTTACCTTTCCCGAACTCGTGCGTTATCTTTCCCAACTGTCAAAATAATGTCTATTAAAAAGAAAAACCAACCATGAAGTTTTTACTAAAAAAATTCATAGAAGTTTTTATGATTCATGCAAATACGTATATTTCTAAAAAGAAGCTACTAATTTGTTTCAATATCAGATTTGATTGAATGAGTTTGGTTAGGTTTCATTTCATCTCATTAAATTTCATTTTCATTTCATATCAATAAAAAAAATTCTACTGAAGACTTGGCTGTATGGGCATAGTTCCCTTTGCGTACCAGAATATTATTTAGTCTATGACCAATTTTTTTTTTATTTTTTTTTTATCATGGGTGAAGAAAAAAAACTGCTTATATTCTACGGTTGGCGCCATTTTTCAGAAATTTTCTTTGCGAGTTTAGTTGTTTGTTGCACAAAATGCTTCGGAGAACATTTTACCGGAAAAGTCAAAAAGTCGCTACATATCTACATACGACGAATTTATTGCGTGGAGAGAAGAGAAAAAAGCAAATAGTTTTTCAGAAAATGTTAAGTTAGTTGAGTTTATTGTGTTTTTATTATTTTATTAAATTGCTTCATTTTTTCGCAACTGTATTAAAAATAATCGTTCAGTACACGTGCGGAACCGTCATTGCAACTTGTTCCGACTGTCAACCCTCGCTTTCGGCTGCGCCTCGGCTCGGGTAGACATTTATCGGAACTCTTTGCAATAACAGCCTTTCCGCACTTGTAATGAAACATACTATTTCATAGATTTATAATAGGGCGTCGCTTGCGCTCCGACTAAATAGAGCCCTAGAGCCTAAGCTCCGTGAGTGTGGCAACAGCTATTTCTTGTACTGTGAGTGCGTCAATTTGTAATTTGTATGTTGCGTGGAAAATTGTGTAGCGATGGCTCGAGTTTGCCTATTTAGACAAAGTATTTTTGTCGCACTTTTGAAGTCGTGGGCGGTCTCTTAGACCTCTATGGTTTTTTATACCTTCCTCGGCACAATCTTTTAACTTATCTACTCAGGTGGCTATAACAAATGAGCTATCACGTCATACTGTCACGATTATGATAAAATCTAGCATAACTGTGTGTTTGTTCTTTCTAAATGTTTATGATCATGAGTCATGTTTTAAATGCACTAACAAGGACTAACCACTATTTACTTCTGGGAATGTTATAAAAAATTAACCCATTCACATCCTTACAGTGTAGGTAGATACATTAATTCACAGTGTACAATATATAAATAGTGTTGTATAATAAACTTTGATTCGGCATTGTTTTGTTCACCAGTAAATTTCTTAAACCTAAATTGTACGATATTTTTTTAAGGTATAGTCTCGAACATCGCCGCAAGGTGGCTAGCCTGACGGTTTTTTATACGATATATTTCAGGGAGTGTGCTCCGGAGCTGTTTCATCTGGTTCTTCCCTCACCATTTTTCCACGGCACCGCAAGACACCGGGTGAACTTTCATCCCTATGTCGTCGCCATACCACCAGTACGCACGAAGCGATTCGCTTCTTCATTTTTAGTACGCATGGCTAAGGTTTGGAATTCTCTCCCGAAATCTGTTTTCCCCGCATGTTACGACCTGGGTACTTTAAAAAAAAGAGTGAATAGGCATCTTCTAGGTAAGCGCGCTCCATCTTCGACCACATCGACATTTTCCATCAGGTGAGATTGTGGTCAAGCGTAAACCTATAAAGTATAAAAAAAAGGCTAGCGCTTGACTGTGATGGGAAATGATGGTGGTGGAAAGAAATGCCAGGAAGGGGTATTCCAGACCTTTTCAGTGCGTATCAGGAACGAGGAATCAAACCGCTTCGTACATTTGAAATAGTGCCATACAATTAGATTGAAGTGATGAGTTACAGAAGCATATTTTAAGAAAATTTAGTCTCATTTTTTCATTTTTCTCAGTATTTATCGAGCCACATTTTATGTTTTATGACTTGCTCATGGTCTACAATACACGTATTATTGTGCAAATGGCAAGTCATTATGTGGCTGTGGCGAAATGCGGTGCGTCAAATAAACGTCCGCGACGACACCTCGCGACACTTTCTCTCGACTCTGTAGCGTTAGTACAGGTTTGTACAACTTTCGAGTCGACTCGCTTCGAATAATGGGAACGGATTTCGCTATACACCTAAAGCCAGTGTACCAAGCAAACTTCCACCAAAAGCTAATGGAATCAATGTGTACTTACACTACGTTCTCGTTTGGGACGCCGCGCCGCGCCGTCGCACTGGTTGTAAAATTACATATTGTGTGGAGAAATTCGCTGCATTTTTTCGAAGCGAGTCGACTCGTTGCAAAAACCTGTACTAACTCTACTACCTCTACGTGATAAAAGCTCATCGTACCTCCTTGACGAGAACTCACGCGTTATAGAAAAAGTAAAAGTGACACTTACGAAACCTGCTCCTAATCGAACACATTATGAGAGTGTTATACAAGATTACTTCAGAGTTATTGTAGACTTAATATACGTAGAACTCATTATATATGGAGATTCTGTAGGCTGACGGTATCTTAAAAGGGAGAAAAATCATACAAATGTGAAAAAATACTCGTAATTCATTTCGGTAAACTTAGACATGTTTTTAAGTTCGGAGACTAAGGGTAGTGTCAACGTCGGAGATAAATAAATAATTAGTTAGATGGTATTTTATCAATATATGTTTATTTAATTTTATAAATTACCTATTTATCTAACAGATATTTATCAATAATATTTTCCCATGGTAAAATGAAAACAGCAAATTAAATAATTTTTTGCAGCTGTATATGGTCGCTACAATTAAAATATCAATTTGCATTATATTATTGCATTTTATTTCTGTCGTCAAAATAACAACAAAGAGAATATAGGAGTAATTTACAGCTGCATTCAATTCACGAGTGTGACCGCGTTAACATTTTCGTGTTCACACCTCCGAATAACAACTGTAATATATCAATTACATATTTACTATGTTATTGTCTAAGAGCCGGTTAGGTATTTCCTCAAAGATCTATTCAACAATAATAATTATTCAATGAGTATTATAAAAGACTAGATGGCGCTTGCGGCAACACTCGCGTGACCTCTACTTAACCTCCTTAGGGGTTAAATTTACAAAACCATCAAAAATCACATCATAATTTTACCTGTAGGTCAAATTTCAATGGATCCATCTAGCAATGTTTGATTGATTATGCTATGATTTAACTATGCTGATAGACTTTCCCTTTTATCAGATAAAATACATTTCTAAAGACAATACCTCTTTATTCTAGATGGATCAACTACACAGGATGAGTGAATCTTCCCTGAGAATATCACTTCCTTTTTGTAGTACAAAAATATAAAAATATCGGTAGTAAGTAGGTAACGTCCCTTTTCTCTCTTTTACATAAACTGTTGTATCCAAAGAAAAATACATTACAATTCTTCTTACGAATTTATTCATGGTTTTTTTCAAAGCTCCAACTTTCAAGGTAAAAACCTACCGGCTGCATTAAAAACATTCAAGGTTTTTAGAAGCTCAATAAAACTCAGTGTATTTACGTGCATGTCATGTAAACGTTATAAATCACTTTCAACAAATTATACGCTAACTCTTAGCCAACATAGTTAACGTGTAATTTCAACGCCGGATCGCAGCGGCGGGCGATTAAATAATTGACCGTTAGCGTTGCAACAAAAGCAAAACTGCAGCGACCTTACAAATAGAAAAGCCGGCCTTCACGCCCGCTGAACTAGAATTAAACATTACTTTACTACTGTTTTTCGAGTAACGTTAATCGCACATTGCTAAGTCAAATCGTGTGCGTTAAATGTAACATATTTCTACCTGACATTCAAAGAACTTAATTTGCTGCTAATTGTTCAAATTAATGTACATGTGAGAGTTTCGGATGATAATTTTTACTAACGGACGGTGAATTTGGTGTACGGATTCACCGTTTACCAAATTTTGAAAACGGTGATAAATAAAAAAAAATACGTATATTATGTATCTATAGTTTACTGTAGAATAAGTCTGTAATTAGACAAACGAAATGTGTTTTATATTATATCTACGTTCGACGCACGTATTCGTAAATCCTTTTGCGATTTGTGGTGCAATATGCGAACACCACACTCATACAGTGCAGGAAAAGGAAGTGCGTTAGATATAGTTGGATTAACTTTGGAGTAGCTCAAGGTGCTAGATTACGTTCTAGATATTAATTAACATGTTGAGCTGCGGTGTACGTTATTAATGACGTTTATTTACCACAAATTGAATTAATGTGTAATTCTGAATGATAGATAGAGCTATTAGATAGCTCTTAGTTTTTTGATTACAGTCAATGTGCTCGCACAGTATAAGTAACGATTATTTTTTTATCATAATTCGCTTAATACACAAGAGTTGATAAATCTAATTTTAATTTAATTTAATTAATGAACCATACAAAAATATTTTGTTGCTGTTTGATTCTTCAAAAAAATTTATTGCATCGACAAAGCTACATCTTGGGGACTGAAGGGTTAATGGGATTGGCTGTTGAATCGTTGATGATTGTGTTTATATAATTAACTAGCTGACCTGGCAAACGTTGTTTTGCCCTTAGGGGTACTAAATAATAGATAAATCGAGATTTAAACTATCCTATCTCTCAAGTTGGATCGTACTGCATATGGTGTGCGAGTTTTATTATAATCGGTTAAGTGGTTTAGGAGTCCATTGAGGACAAACATTGTGACACGAGATTTATATATATCTGGGGACACGGTAGTGTCCCCGCCAAGACGAGCCAAGCGAAGCGCGAGGGCACTACCTATCTTTTCTCGAAGTGTTTCGCCGTATTTTTAAACCCTTATAACTTAGGCCTGAATTATTTCAGATAATCAAAATTCTCGGAAAATGATGTCGCCAGTGAACTTATTAAACCTATAAAGTTTCAATTTTATAGGTCTTATACTTTAGATTTTATTGACGTCTAAAAAACCCAAATTTCGTCACTGACTGACTGACTGACTGACTCACTGATGATCATCAAAATTCCTAGGTACTTCCTGAAGACCTAGAAAGCTGAAATTTGGTATATAAGCTAGTATTAGCACACAACCAACAAAAAAATTCCAAAAGTTGGAAATTTAACCCCCCAACCCCTTAAAATAGGGGATGGAAGTTTGTATGAAATTACCGCAAATATTGATGCTAGAGGTCTCAAAATTGATATAGGGACTCTTTGTAATAAACAATTAAATACGTGTTTCAGGATTTTTAGTTAATCACCCCACATCCATAAAATTAGGGGGTTGGAAGTTCGTATGGGGTTTCCCATAAGTATATAGGTATAATAAAAACTTAATTTCTGAAATTTGGTTTATAAGCTAGTATTAGCACACAACCAACAAAAAAATTCCAAAAGTTGGAAATTTAACCCCCCAACCCCTTAAAATAGGGGATGGAAGTTTGTATGAAATTACCGCAAATATTGATGCTAGAGGTCTCAAAATTGATATAGGGACTCTTTGTAATAAACAATTGAATACGTGTTTCAGGATTTTTAGTTAATCACCCCACATCCATAAAATTAGGGGGTTGGAAGTTCGTATGGGGTTTCCCATAAGTATATAGGTATAATAAAAACTTAATTTCTGAAATTTGGTATATAAGCTAGTATTACCACACACCCAACAAAAAAATTCCAAAAGTTGGAAATTTAACCCCCCAACCCCTTAAAATAGGGGATGGAAGTTTGTATGAAATTACCGCAAATATTGATGCTAGAGGTCTCAAAATTTATATAGGGACTCTTTGTAATAAACAATTAAATACCTGTTTCAGGATTTTTAGTTAATCACCCCACATCCATAAAATTAGGGGGTTGGAAGTTCGTATGGGGTTTCCCATAAGTATATAGGTATAATAAAAACTTAATTTCTGAAATTTGGTTTTTAAGCTAGTATTAGCACACAACCAACAAAAAAATTCTAAAAGTTGGAAATTTAACCCCCCAGCCCCTTAAAATAGGGGATGGAAGTTTGTATGAAATTACCGCAAATATTGATGCTAGAAGTCTCAAAATTGATATAGGGACTCTTTGTAATAAACTACAAATAAGGAAAAAAATAAACTAGGTGAACCAAGGAGGGTTCCCTCATTTAAATGATAGAGGGGGGGAATACTTGATTCGGACAAATATCCACCTTGCAATGATATTCAAGAAATACTCCAAAGAAAAGGAAATTAACCAAATAAAAAATATAGTCGTAACTCGTAAACAACTTACAAAAAGAAGTGAAATCCCAGCAAAAACATTTTCATGTAAAATGTTGCCAAGACGAGAACATGTGGCTCACACTATCAAAAAGTTATCAGATCTCATGTAGAGCAAGACTTCTAACTCTACACGCCCTAACTCTATAAATCCTAACTTTATAAACTTTACACTTTAGTCAAAATATATTATGTCTTGGCTGTTTCGTTATTGTCACATGGGTGTAAAGTAAAAATATTATTCACTGACTTTGTACTTTTCTGATATACAATACCTAGTTTCTGTAGTAACGATTATTTATTAGATAGGTATTGAGTCTCCTCAGAAACTGCACTTAGGTTTTACTAACTGCATTGGTTTCAAATACTTCATCACACTTTGCAAAAGTGTGTTCCTTTGCTTTAGAGGATATTTTTAATAAATGGAAGTTTTTTCCCATAACAATGGTGATACCATTTAATTTTAATGTGAAATTTCTTGAATTTTGCATGGTCCATTATGCCACTTGCAAAACTCTATTAGAAAAGTACTGAACAATGAATAAATTCTTCACTTTACGCCCATGTGACGGTACCGAAACAGCCAAGACATAATATATTTTGACTAAAGTGTAGAGTTTATAAAGTTAGGATTTATAGAGTTAGGGCGTGTAGAGTTAGAAGTCTTGCTCTACATGAGATCTGATAACTTTTTGATAGTGTGAGCCACATGTTCTCGTCTTGGCAACATTTTACATGAAAATGTTTTTGCTGGGATCAAGATTACTGGCGATGTTTTGGCGACGTACAATTTTATTTACGACAATCACACCGCTGTTGTCTTACCATAAACTTCCGCTTCCGAAATCCGTTATTTACTGTCTATTTTGTCTTTTACTTCGAATTTCGAATCACTGTTGAAAGAAACGGATAAAAGAGTGAATAACAATTGCACTGCTATTGCACGTTTGTGAATTAGGCGATTTGATTAGACGAAATTCAAATAACCCTTTCTTAGTTTCTAACGTTACTAGCGTTAATTCGCCCCGTATCTCAATCCAGTATTTGAAACCCTTCTTATCAAAACACAGCTTCAAGAACTACTCACCTACAATATCATAACTTCAATTAAGCTTTTAATTTAGACCACTGTTAAACAATGAATACCTATGGATTTATTAAGTTTATTATTTTAGTATTATTAAAATAATATATGTTGGGTATCCTATTGAGTAAAAAAAGATTATTCATCGTCTTATCTGCATACAGTATTAGTAATTATATGCAAACGTTATAAATTAAATTCATTATGCTATGTCAAATATGTCACATATTAAGTGCTCTGATATAAATCGAATTTAAACTCATATGACATATATATAGCAGATTGCAGTATTCGCGTATTTGTAGGCTTATTATTGTTTACAAAACTACGATGTTATCACAGAATTACACACTGTTCGTGTGTTTATTTCTAGTAACTGGGTATGTACAAACACTAAACAGGCGTTATTAAAATGAATGTGGGCAAGTCTAGTATATTGAGTCATAATTAGATCCATGCAATGATATCCTTCGTTTACACGATTGTTAGAAACACAAGTTTGACCTCAGATATTCTATTCTGGAACTGACTGAGGTCTCGACTTTAAAAGGAGCGTGTATCGTTTGATTTATTGATGTGATTTATTAGCATTATCGTAAGAATGCCTGGTTATACGGTTTATTTGTTAAGATTAATTGTAAAATTAAATAAAAACAATACAAATGCAATACAAACTTATGTCAAGCTTGTATTGCATTTGTATTGTTTGCGCCTTGTTTGTTCAGACCGCAGAGGCCTAAACAGTTGTAAAGAAACAACTGTTTAGGCCTCTGCGGTAGTTCTCAAACAACTTATACATAAGTTTGCCAAGTTTTTACAACGGTTTTTTTTTTCAATTTTTATCATGTATCTTATATTTATTAATACAAGATCAGAAGTCTTTTAGAATCTCCTTTCTTTTTTATTGAAAAAAAATAAAAAGGTAATTAGAAAATTTCTCTCATGCCTGCAGTACAATTTAAAGATTTCTATTCAATTGCGATACAAACTCTACGTCGTTAATCATTTGCAACTATAACATTTTTCTCTAATTTCCCAATTGTGAACTACAATTCGTTATGTATTTAGGGCAATCGAACACTGTAACACTAATCTGAGCGACAAAAAAGCTTACGAAACGGAGAGCATAACCTAACCTCATCGAAAATGCACTGACCCAGATGTCACAGCGAAGCTGCCGGCGCGGAGTTGTGAAAATGCAAGGGTCGTTGGACTCGACGCTAGCGTCGGCGAATCAGAAGGAATCGAACCGGAACGGCCGAAATATCAAACATCATCCGACATATCTAGTAAAAAATGTTCATTACTTCTCCCACCATCTACGAAAATATTATCGGTATGTTATACGTATATATTTTCTCAAACACGCTTGGAAATTTAAGCGTTATTTTGACAACCTTCTTGGTTATAAATCGAAATTCCTGTCTGCTGTGCTATTCATGAAAATTTACATCCCTGAAACAGCTGTCAGATACCTGTCATACCAAAGATGGCATGCAAAATTGAATTCTATTACACCTGACGAATTCACAGATGCATAGATGTACGCTCGTCGCTACTTTAATTATTTTTGCAGAATAGCACGGCTGGCCAAGCAGCGGCCCGCAAAAGGTGTGTTTAATTTTATTTATTTCATCAAATAAATATACATGGCACAACTACTGAACCAATTTAGCTGAAATTACATAGATATAGATAATACTATTAATTAACACAAAACAAATACATTAAAACCAAAATTATCCATGGTTCCCACGGTATTTCATGACGAAATTCACACAGAAGTAGCGGCGGAGATGTAGACAACACCAAAATTTCAAATAAATACCTAATTCTGTATTTTAAGTACCTATATATAAAAAAATTGTAAGTGCTAATATTACTCGGATGTAAATGTTATCTGCGCATGTAAATTTTTTAAGGTCAATCTTACCTAAAATACACTATGGTCTTATTTTTTGCTTGCATAAGTAGGTCAAAACCTAATGTTTTATTCAGCATTCTAATTTAAATAAGCAAAAAGCGAAAATATTTGTTATTTAGGTATGTACGAGCTAATTATTTATAATAAATGGAATTAGCGACAAATGCCATCATTGTAATCAAAGTGTTTCAAGACAGACACAAACATCGTTAAGCTTTAACACTTTTTTGTTAACTGCGTATTCAAATGTTATGTTTATACTATCTAATTGTAATTTTATTGAGGTGTTAGTATAAATAATAAATTTTACGCACAATGAAAATACTCTGGAGGTCAAATCAATTAATAAAAAGTTTTCTGTATTGCCTCGGATTATAAGGCAAGTATCTAAAACGTATACCTAATACTTACATATAATATTTTAATTAATGGTAATTTCTTGTAGGGATGTGTAAAATGAAACCCTTTTAATAACACGTGTTTTAAAAAAATTACGCAATTATGGTAAACTAACGAAAATAAATACGTCACGCACGAAATTTATGAATATTATTTGGCTTAAATTTACTACGAATGTCTCGCTACACTTGCAAATCTACAGAACGAAACTAAAAGTTCAATGATGCCTTAGGAAAGGTTTGACTTGTTGACTCTCATATGAAAATTCAGTAAAATATGATTATGCTTATTATTTGAGAAAACTATTTACGACTTAAAAACTAAGTTCACGAGGGTTCAAACGCACGTTGAACTGAGAAGAAGCCCACAACAAACTGTAATAATAACTACAAATTACCTACTTTTAAGTCGGTTGTAAAAATACTATGACAGGAAATACCTGCAGAAACAAACTTATACTCGTGCCTGCCTAGCTCTGCCAAATACTCTTCTTGTGTGATATAAATATAAAACATAAATCACAAAGATTCGTAAATTCACAAAGCTTTCAAAGGAGGCGTACGTAACGATCTCTCGATTTCCTTCACCTGGATCTATTCAGGAAAGCATTTCGCCTCCGAAGTCGCAAATCAGAGTGCTTTATACATTGATATGGGAAAACGAAAATATGTAGTTGAAAATATGTATGTAGTTGAGTAGAAAATATGTGTACTAGCTGACTCAGCCAACGTTGTTTTTCCATAAGGGATATAAAAAACGGCGTAATCACAAACCTATACCGAACATACACAGAAAATTTCATAACAATCGGTTGAGCCGTTTCTGAAGAGTTTGGTAACATAAATTAAATATACCTAATATAAGAAAATATTAATGTCACTATTAAAGAAATAAAAGCACACCGTTTTTAATATTCCAGTTTTAATCTACGCTTAAATAATATGTGAAAATCGTCAATTAACTATGTTCCAACCTGTCTTTCACTGAGAAAGCTTACAGCAAACTCAAGCAAATATAGTTTTTAGCGTCAGTTTAATTAATTGAGCTAGTTCGTTACATAAATAATAATTAGAACAATTAGCGTAAAAATTAGAAAAAAATGTTTTTTGTTATGTGAGGTTTGTATCTTATCGTTGTTATATCGATGGCCTAAAATATAATATTACGAGTGGGATCTTTTAATAGCAGACGAGGTGAATATTAAAATAGCCTTTCATTGTCGCACGAATACGGGGTTTTTACGGAAACGAATTATTTCTTACAACTTAAATTCCGTGCACGTATAAAGATTATATCTTATTTTTTATATTTCTATGCTCGTTGTGTAAGTGTTATACGCCATAATATTATGACTATACTAATAATACAGGTCATAAAAATATGATTTCGCAACTCCAGGTATGATTGTAGTCGTAATTTTACTATAAGTAATTATAGTCAATGTGGGTAAATGTAAACAGGTGTAGGTAAATGGAAACGCACGTAGTTTTGACTAATATCAGTTTCAACGTATAACGAAACACATGTACAGTCATTTAGACATTTTCAGACAATTGTCTATAGATGCGTTACGTTACACTCTGAAACTGATATTTATTAAGACTACGAAATTATTGAATGCGTTCCCGTTTACCTGTGTTTAAATTTACCCACATTGACCCTACTTCATAGTACAGCAGTGAAAATCTACGTTGAAATGTATCTTTATCACATTCTTTTTATCGATATATTATGATCTCAAGTTGCAAGCACGGCCTTAATTTCCTGCGACCTCTGGCGCAGAGGTCACGTGGAGGCAAACAATTATTATCAAAAATAATTAAAAACAAACGCAAACAAGAGAACGGAACATTGTATGGTGTTAATATATTTACACAAACGTTATTATGAGCCGTTTAAAGGCTCTTTTCAGCTACATAGCTCGTTAGATACGCTTAGTTAAGTACTAGCGTGTACTAACTACGGTTTTAATGGTCAAATACTTTAATGCTCGCTCTACAGTCTACATAATACATATTAGTATGCATTTTAAAAACGGGAATGGTAAAATTATAATTTTAACTCCACCCGTGCCATGATTGATCCATTATTTTTGTCAAATTTTCTGAAATGGCAAATACCTACCTAAGCTTTAAAAAATACTCAGTATTACAATTCACGTAATTAAGATGGTAAAGCAGCATTTTTTACACTGCTGGACAAGAACAGGTATTGTATGTGCAAAAAGAACTTACAATATATTATTCCATAATATCATTAATCATCACAGTATGCTTAAATAGATTCCAGCAAAAAATATTAAGTTATTTAGATAAGATACGAGTACCTAACTATGTAATAGGACGTCACTATTTATTTCTGCATCTAAATCTGGTCTCACGCAAGATTACATAGTAGATACCTAGTAGTGGTATCTATGCAGTACTTCTTGATTAATTTTCACTAAAGTGTAATTTAAAAAAGTTCCAAGGTACAGACGTACGCATACTACTGAACATATTAGAGCATATTGTTCAACATAATGCCTAGAATACTCATAAAATACTGATAAACTTGGTAAAAAATAGTACCGTAACCTTAGTTTTTGTTTTCCTTCTACGCCAGTTTATGTTCAAGAAGGCATTAACGTGTACTTATTAAGTATTTGAAAACGATAAGCCTTATAGGAGTCTCGACTTCTCGTTTTTTCACAAATCCCATGGGACTCATTTATTTTCTACGGATAAAAATGGTGCAATGTGCAAAAAAAATATCAGTTGCTTAGTTGCGTAGTGGAACTAGCAAACAAACCAAAAAACTCACTTTCAGATTTATATATTAGTTTGGATACTGAATATGCTCTATGAGACCGATCTATCACAGTGGAGACAGGCGTTTACAGCGCTCCATTCAAAGTTGATGGCAGTTCAGGCGCACGGAGACAGCTTTTGAAACATTGAGATATTCTCCAGACTCGGGCTCATCCCAAGATTGCCCGCCCCGAGGTACGAGTTCTTTATTAATGTACGCGGGAGACGACAACCTAACCAACTTTAAGAAAACTATCTCCGACGCGTCGCGTCCCCTCATTTCCTCGACGTTAAACAAGTAACAGTTTATTCCTAGACGAGAAACTCTCCGAGAATTCCTTTTTAGACTGTACCTAGACTATTTTCAACGACTTAGTAACAAATTACATGGCGTTGAAAGCCCGTCCGGCGATAGCTTCGGTGCTATTAACGTGGCAAGTTTCCGCGCCCTTATAAATATTATTTACCTACGTTTATAATACGTTTTATCGGGCTTTTGTGTGCGTATTTGCATAACTAAAGTTATTTTCGTTGAATATTAATAAAGGCTTATACGTATGGAAATTGTGGATGTGAACAACAATAAGCCAACGTAAGTCTGTCGGTCCCTTTTGGGGTAACAATGGTTTTCTTCCTGCCTCAGCGAGAAAGCGAGGTGTTCTTTCCGTTACAGTACGTATAAATTTAACTATCACACCTTAACTCACTACTTTATCGCCTTCACACGTTCTTGCATATTGTTTTGTTAAGTACGGTGATAATGAATAAAGCACTTTTTGCAGTGAAATATTGCATGGGAAAGATTAGTATTGCCAGTTTACTTGTGAAACTATAAAGTTATCAAGCAATACTGCTGGTTACTGCAGAAAACAAACGAAGTTGTCATAATAAGTTACAACTTGGTTACAACCTACACTACGAATTAAATGTCAATAAATATTACATTCTACTTTACCGTAGTCACAATGATGGTGTTCGCCTTTTCTTTTGTCTTCTATTATTATAAATTCGTAACAATCTTTCAGTCGAGAAATTAAAGTGAGAACAAAGTAAATAACAAGTAAACAACAAAACTAACAAGAGTTACCAGTTTATTTCGCAACACGTCAGGTCTAGGTCTAACCACACAAATCTAGAATAAACCAATAACATCTAAATACTACGTGATGTATGCCGAGGGCGAGGGAAAATTACCAAGAGCAAATACCAAAACCGTTTGTAAGTTTGCAAAACACTCGGATCTGGTGTCAGTATCTAATGACTTTGCGAAACTTTTCGTGATCTCAAGCCACAGGTTTTCCGCGTCGGGAATTCTTGTGGTTTCTTACCATCTTATACATTGACATAGAAACCTTAAGAGTACTGACTTAGCGAATGTAAGCCATCTCTTTACCTGATTATTGCAGATTTAAGCTTTTATCAGTTTTCTCAGTCAGTAGGACTTTTAGCAGAATCCGTCTGGACAAGTAGGTCCCCACTGTGCAGTGTCAGATTTGGATTTACCTTTGTAGAGATTTAAGATCACTCTTAAAAAACTTCTAATATACTAAAGACTAGGATTCTTGGAATTATAGGGATATGCTTCCATGCTTCCGTCTCCTCATGAAATATCATAAAAAATATTGAATAATGTTTCATACATAGTTTGTAAAAAAGTTGTTCATATAATGAAATTTTTGTGAAGAGCAAACGCCGAGTTTCTTGCCAGTTCTTCTCGATGCAAACCTGCATTCCAAATACGTATTCTTGTCTGTGTCACATAATCTCTCAAATATATGGTTATTAATATGTTTGTAATTTATATAACGACTGTAATCATTAATCATACAAATTGGAACTTGTAGATTTTATCGGCGTCATTAGACTATAATGAAAAAATAGTCTAAATATTTTTATTTAGTTAGTTATTAAACAGGTCACCGCTCCCACTACTTGGTGTCATAACTATTTCACTGACTATAAATTTTATTCTAAGGTCTCATATACCAAACTTATTATTAAAATTAATACACTTTGAAGGCGCTACAATTAGCGTAGACAATGTTAGAATAAACTAAATAGAACTGAATTTTAAATAACGTGGATTAATAAAGACAAAAAACAACACACGAAAGCTTGACCACGAACTAACTCGAGTTGACCATATCACTATATCCAATACCAAATGAAACGTAACCATTCGATTATAAACTATTCACAGCGTACATTTCTTGCTTAACAAGATAATTTTGTGTCAGCCGGTAGTAAAACCAGTAATGTACAGGGTTTATTAGAAAATGTGGGGAAAGAGGTAGACACAACTGGTATTGAACTGGGGCGCGCTCTTGGTCAAATAGCCACAAACTGGTTTCATTATCAAAAGTCAATAACTTTCCGATGCATTGAGAGTCATGGCCAAATGATCTGCAGACGTAATGAGCTTAGCCGAGTTACCAAATGCGGTAAGCGAGTGATTCAGTGATATGTTTGAATACTAGTACACGCTGACTGCAACTTTTGAATGAAATATACTTTATTTATACGGCACTTTTATCAGGAGTAGCTTCAGCTTTTGTACAGAGAAGGCTATACTTAAAACTTCAGGTTTGAAGATTCGTCTCGTTGTTTGAACGTCCGATGAACGTCCACAACTGGACATAGGCTTCGGGAAATAACTGCCAAATACCACGATTTTTTTTGTCGCCTGAAGCCAGCGACATCCAAGGCATCTCTTGTTGTTGTCCACCTACCTAGTGGTAAGAGGACGGTTTGCCAATTTGCTATACTTTCCGGTGGGCTAGGCCCCATCGGCCATCTGTCTTACGAGCTATGCACCCCGCCCATTGCTTCTTCAGCTTTGCGATATGTTGAGCTACTCGTATGTTGGTCACTTTGTTTTCTGACTGAGTTTCTTGCCAGTGTTTCTCGGTGCAAACCTGCTTTCCAAACTTAGCAGTATTGATTTTTAATTAGAGCCTGTAAATTAGGCCTACCTGAAAAATAACAATTTTGAAAATCATTTGCTTCAAGCGGTTCTCCTAACCCAAAATAAGTAGCAAAATTGAGTACTTAGTACTTACCTGACCCAAAATAAAAAAAATATTCGATCATATTTTTAGCACAGGAAATGCATATACGAGTACAATTTATCGCTTAACTACTTACTTTCACAAGTCCTAAAAGAATGATTCATTTCTGTGATAAAAGGTTTATAATATTATATCTTTTACTAAGAATAGACTAAATATCAATCATGATTTCAATATTTACAAAAAATATACACCTGGACGGTCTGATCATTTTATGGGCAGGGTACTCAGAATGCTAGAGATTTTAATTACCCCTTTGTATGGCAAAACTTAGCTGTATAGCAAAATAAGCGCCAGCTCTTGAGTCGTGAGACGCGTGGAGCAATTTTTTGATAAAAGGAGTATGATGATTCATCACATGGTGAACTTACTTGACTTAACCTACAGGTTGCATCTTATAAACTTAATGAACATAATAATAGCTATTGTAGGTATCATGACTAATGCATTATATTCTGAGAGTCAAAGGTTAATATTTTATCTTGTCTGGGTATGTATTGATTTAAGTAAGAGTAGACGAAGCACTGTGAAGGTCACAAGTCATAAGTTTCCAGAAATTGATTTTGATGTATTGTGATTGATGTGCATTCATAATGGTTAGTTATGAATATAAGTGCTATGTCATTTATAACATCTTATAATTGTTACTAAAATGATAATACTTAAGTTATAATTAAGTATCTCTGATATACGGAAGTGGTAAAAACTCTTTAAACCACTTTCGTGGGATAGGTACCTTTTCCTTTTGGAAACAAAAAGGAAAGAAAGTTATGGACACGTATAAATAAACACAGGTATTTTGATGATTGCTGTATCATACAAAAAATTTGCTTTTGAATTTTGTGTGTTTTGAGTGTTATTAATTGAAAAGGTAAAAAAAATACGATTCGGGGATCGAACCCGGAACCTCAGAGATAGCGGCGCGCCTTGAAAACCTGCACGCTAACCACTCAACCATGGAGCTCGTCATATTTTAGTGTATTGCCTACATAGATTTTAATCCAACCAAATCAAACACAAATATGACACTAACCCTATTTCGTATTTGTTATGTACTCATGATCACACAATACAAACAGTATGGTCATAATAAATAATAGTTATTTGATTAAACATAAGAGATAATGATATATTTTTGTGACATCTCAATTTAAAATAATTTGGTAATAATAGCGGTCCGCGGTATCCAATCTCAATCTATTGTTTGATGAGGACCGTTTATCATCGGCAAATATAATAAATTTTATTATGTTTGAAGTGATTATAGCAAATTAATAATTAAGGTAACTTTAAAATTTATCATTCCGTTGTCTTTCGGTAACGCTCGTGGTTTTTAGTTGTTTAGGTGGTTAGTTAGTTGGTTGAACGGGATTGTTGTTAGCGTCTTCTTTTGGATATATGTTAACCTTGTATGCCTAATTAATTAACCTTTTTTAAGAAATGGTTTCTAGGAGATATCTTAAGTGTATGTTCTGAAAGACTTTATTTTTGTTGTTGTAAACGGAATTCATGTTACACTCAAATAAAATGACACAATGTTGTATCTACATTCAACAAAACGATTTCAGTTTGATCTAGATACATTTAGTAACGAATAATGACATAGTCTAACGGTAGCTACAATACCAGGTTTTATTGATTGGCAAATATTTTTGTAAAAACTAATGCAAAACATCAATCTAGGTTAAAATTTAAAACGCTGCAACAGTGCCAAATCGAAACTTTCTGTATTATTAACATTTAATTTTATTTGTCTTCACTTCTTAGTGAATCGATACTCGACTTGCACTGTTTTACAAATTCCACGGGAACTGTTGATTAAAAGTAGCTCATTAACTAAGTAGAAAGTAATCTAGTTAATCCAGACTGACCAAAATTATTAACCGATAAGATTTTAGTATATTAAGTGAATAATAAACTCACTTGCAAAAGAGTTGAATGCCAAATCTGCTCAGTAGTCTTAGAGATTTAAATTTACAATAGGATTCAATTTTAGTTGACATTTTGAAGTTGAATTTTAATAGTAATTAAACTAAAATAACTAAAAAAAAAAAAGTGTCACGTCCTTTTGCTAGCGGATGTACAGCTTAGGTACTAAAACCTAGACTAATTAAAAACTCTACCTAATGCCTACAAAAAATAAATAGGTAACAAAGAATTTTCCGTTCTACTCTTATTTATTCTAATGCCTAATATTGTGAGCATAAAGGTTTCTTTTCAATAAATAACATGTACGTAGGTCATATTCTTTAGCACATATTTACAGTCTCTATTCAAATTTTATTTAGCGTAGTAATAAATATATAAGCACTTTTCAAGGTAGTTTTTTATTGAACTTCCGTTACTAGAGGTGTGTATATTTTTGAGATGTCATTATAGTCTCGTTATTTTAATATTTGACAAGCGAATGAATTATTAGCACTTATTGTTGGTTTTGTACTCTACTAAAAATGTAATCAATTAAAAACGATAATTTTGTTAGTAGCTAGGATATTATAAATGTTTCATTCCCTATAATTGGGACTGTGACATTGATTTCTTTTATTTTTGGTTACATGTAATATTATTATGTATTTTTTTTAAGTTTGGATTCTAGGTTTTTCGCACATTTTTATAACTTTCTTCACAAAATATAAAATAGTGGTAATAACGATTTTTTTTAAATTGTAACAAAAGAGACAATTTCTTCGTGACAAAAATAACAGAGACAATTCTTAAATAAATACACTAAAGACCCACAAATATGTATGATCAATTCCAAACATAATTAATTGTCACTAGAGTCTTGACAGACAAACGTCCCCCCTATGGCTTGACAAATTCTGAGAACCTTCCTGGTCATTTGTCTCCTTAAATAATTGCTCAAGGTTCTGAGCTCCTGCTTCCTATCACGTGGTAATTTATTATGGGACACGGGAAGGTACAGCGAGTTCCACTTCCCGCTAAGAAGAACATCAAAAGTGTTTAAGAAAAATCTATAACATTGATTTAGTAAAACATTGATTTATAGAAGTTTGGTGCGCTGTGTCATACGTAAACAGTCCCAGGTTCAATTTTCATCTTGGAATTAATTTAAAATTACCTCGCTGCTCTGATAGGATAAGATTCGGGACGCGATTTCCACTTCCATCCTATAAGTAATGGGAAGCAATTTTTCGCATTGATGCGAAATAAAATAGATGTCCATTTGAATTTATATCACTGCAGACGAGACTGTATACAATCCTTCAATTTATTAAACAAACCTTTTATCAACTTTCCATTAAGTTCTATGCTGCTTATTTTATTTTCATTTTTAAATGGACAAACAAAGCTTCGGTCGTGAACATGGTCCATTAGACAGTAGACACCCTTAAAGACATTTTCAGTCACACATATCAATCACTTTATCGTGAGCTTTAAATGTGTATTAAAGTTGTGACTCAAAGCGAATGCTATCACGACTTGTACACAAAACAGCCCAAATGAAAGCGTCAGCGTTTTGTAATATTTTTAATGTAACATCAGAGATAAGAGTTAAAAAATTATCAAAAATTGTTATTTTGCATGTGAAAATGCAAAATATAATCAAGAACTGAAGAAAAACTAGTAAAAATAGTAAAAAAAATTGCCAAAAATTATTTTCACTCGGATAATTTTTTTTCGTTAAATAATAATTGAATTTCTTGAGAAACTTGGTGGGCGTTAACGAGAGCAGTATGATGAAAATAGCTGAAAACTAAATATGTGGACTAAAAACGTTGTTATGTTAAACTTCTCATCATAAAGCATTAATTTAAACCATTAAATCAAGAAATTCTAATGTTGGAATCAACATACGAGTAAGTTAAAAAAAATCTACCATAGGTACTTGAAATTGTTTAAATACCTATTTTTTTCAAACAACTAAATATATTCAGGACTCTGTCCTTCACGATCAGGCGTTGGTGGTGAAGGGGATTGTAAATAATTGGGTGAACGTTGGGTGAACGGCAATAAACTCGTTTCACAACGCGCTCTCTCGTACTTGGACCACGCCTGGTCAACGCCTCACGACTGCGGTCAACCCTCAAGGTCTCCAATTACATAACTTAGCATTTCGCTCATAATTGATACTCGACGACTGCGTTATTGTTCAGGCTTCTTGACCGATAGTTCGCAACAGGGCTGAACCGACATTTTACTTTCACGACATTTTGAAAGAATAATTTCAAATATAAATTTATATTGCGCGCTTTTTATTCGGAATTTTTGCAATTGAGACTTTTAAGACCTTGTAGATTAGGTAATACAGATCAAGTAGAAATTGAATTCAGTGAAATAGACGAATATATTGTGATTGATTTCATTTTGTGACGTGGAGTGTTTAGAAATTGATTATAATAATAACTTGACTGTACCGATTCTTATTCTTTTTTTTTCTTTTCAGGTACCTACCGATAAGAGTCGTATCTTCTCTCATCTGGATTTGTAGTGAAAATTATTTTGCCACTACAATAGCGTGTGTACTTATTTAAAGTAGGTAAAAAAAAAATCCGAGAGAAGACTCAAAGCAAAACTGTTCTTGGCACAGCCCTAATTTTGTAACTACATAAATGTACATTGTTCGAGCATGTGATCGATAGATTGCCCTAAACAATAATACAATTCTAACTCTTGTCCAATTATAAACGTAATTTGCATTTATTGACATTGATATACAATAATTAAGATCGAACAGCGAATGTGTAATTTGAAACTGTAATTATCAGAAAACACAATTGGTTGAGTAGGTATTAATAACTTTTTGTTTACCTTGACACATATTTGAAAATAGAACTTATCATTATGCCAAGCCTATAATATAATTAATATGCCTACAGAAACTAAATAAGGACATAGCTTTTCTCTGAGCAATAACAAAAAAACAATACCCTCTTTACACATTATAATTTGCGTAGTCAGATTTCAATCAAGCCTTAGGATAAACTTATTTTAAGTTCTCAGATCGAAATTGTATTACGAGATACTACGTTGACTCTTCACTTTGTACTTTTACTTAACCGTTACTGCTCGCGTTACTAAATCAAGACTCCATTACTAAAACAAGACTGACACAACTAAAACAAGACTCGAACTAGACTCGAACAAGACTCGAAACAGACTGCCTCGTTCTCCCCGTTTCGCCCTTTTAATACATTGGGATCACCCTTTGTACAAGTAAAAACAAAACGGAAGTGGCGCCACTGCGCGCGAAAGTAGCGCCGCCGCCGCGCGCGTAAGTGGCGCTGCTGGCCCAATTCTGCCATCTACGCAATCGTAAACAAGGCACGCTAGTCATGGGCGACAACATCCGGCCCTCCTGCACACGCATTCGTCCCGAATTGCGTGTTTGTCTGATGTAATTGCTGAGAACAGAAGATAATAATTTAAGCAAATGGTAATTCGACGTTAGGATCGTTCTGAATGTGTACATTGAATTCAGACTATTCTTTATTCCTTTACACCTTTCCTTTACAACAAAACACAAGATGCTACAGTGCGAATGTGGCAACTTGTCAACTTGAGCGTGTATTGACCCGCCATCTAGGGTCGTGGCTCACGGTTACCATTATACCAGTGTTCACTCGGATATCTGGTACAATTTCGCATCACACTGTAAATCTTATGTTCGAAAGCAAATACATTAGACAGCAAAAATCAACCGTTTAGTCGAAAATAACACCTTGACAACATCCGACTTATAAGATCACAAAACACCATAATATTCATAGCTATCAAATATGTGTTTACTTATTTATCGTTCGGCCTCTCCTGATTTTAATGAGTCGCGAATGAAACTTGTTCATGTGACACCTTTTGGAAAAATGATCATTTTCATATTTAACGTTAATGCATGCTCTGACGCGCAAAGGATTTATCATGTAAATAGTAACAATCAGTTCTCTTTACTTTATCAAAAATGTGCTTTCCATGGCACGTCAACGGGATTTTAAAACATTTATTCTAAGCAACCAAACTAACTGCGCTTCTACCCATTAGCCACATATTAACATTAATCATTATCAATGGGTCAAATTCAGATAAAATAACTGAGACTAATAAAATGTTTTAACTCACTTTGACAGCGTCGTTTATTCCTTTTCCGATGATGTAAGCATCACTGCTGCTACTTAACAAAAAAAATGTTACCAAATTCAACTGGATGTCCGCTTGCGCTTATGCCTTTCTTCTCGAGGCGTACCGGGACACGTGGTTCTTGAGCACTTCTGATATTACGAGATACTACGTTGACTCTTCACTTTGTACTTTTACTTAACCGTTACTGCTCGCGTTACTAAATCAAGACTCCATTACTAAAACAAGACTGACACAACTAAAACAAGACTCGAACTAGACTCGAACAAGACTCGAAACAGACTGCCTCGTTCTCCCCGTTTCGCCCTTTTAATACATTGGGATCACCCTTTGTACAAGTAAAAACAAAACGGAAGTGGCGCCACTGCGCGCGAAAGTAGCGCCGCCGCCGCGCGCGTAAGTGGCGCTGCTGGCTCAATTCTGCCATCTACGCAATCGTAAACAAGGCACGCTAGTCATGGGCGACAACAATTGTAGATTCGAGATGATCTAGTCTGAAGGCTTAGAACATCCGAACTCACCCTCTTACTTAAAAGAGCGTTTCACTTTTCTTGGAGCCAACATCGAGCGACAAAACCTTCGGGCGTGTAAGGACAACCGTCTGCATGCTCCAAAAAGGTCCACTTCTTTCTATGCTAACTCATTTACTTGTAGGGCAGTTACGCTGTGGAATGCTCTTCCTTCTGAAATACGACACTCAAAATCCCTCTCTATTTTCAAAAGTCGTCTATATGAGTTTTACCTGTCGAACCCTCGTACCTAATTAGCATACGAAACTCCACAAATGTTGTAGATTTCTACTTTTACTTGCTATAGGCAACGAATATATAATATTACTAACGTAAAGAAGTGACAGTCACACCCTCACGTCAATGTATTACCCCAGAGCGGCGAGCGCGACGCGTCGGGTGGTACTCGTGGGCGCTGTCTTCGCGAGTGCGTTATTTCAATAGGTTTGTCACAAATTCATAACTTTATCATCATAGGGCTACTGTTTATAAAATATAAAAGCAAAACTTTTTAGATGACGAATTTATTAGTAAAATTTGTGAAAAAACCGGAGGTTTAATAAAGTTTTCTCAGATTGTGCTTGACAAATGAAAAAATCATATGGGCAAGGAACTGTGATTAATTATTTTTGTAGTGATTTTTATAAGTACTTATCCCATTATATTCTATTGTGTAATGAATATGATTAACTTGATAGCTTGTGGGTTTGGATGTTTGCAACTCTTTTTGAGATAGATTAACTTGGATTAACACATTACTAACTTTACGCTACTTTTTATCCGTAAAAATACATAGTTCCTACGGAATTTGTGAAACTCCGAAAATCAGGTGGGTGAAGCCGCGGAAAAAAGCTATGTACTTTTGAATTCTAAAAATTGAAATTAATAAAATTATAGATAAACACAATGCAATATAATTAGTTTTCATGAAATAACTAAACAAGGCATGCATTAGTACCGCAATTCAATTTTTTACAGTGGACTGCAAGTTGTCAACTTGGCATTGTACATCGGTCGCGTCGCCACGTACACGTCGAGTTTTGCCAGCCCTATCGGGCTGCGATGACATTTACTCACACATAGAAATGAATGCTTATAGGGCCGGCATTTTAGTAGTAGTGTAGGTAGTTAAGTTATGTTATTTGTTCGGAGTGTCACGGGCCTGCTATAGGTATACTAACTACTCAGTGTTTATATGAGATACTATATGTATATATTTATTTTTATAATATGTATTTGTATTTACTATGTATGTATATGTATTAGTATATATTATTATGTATATTTTGTAAAACTATATTAATTGGTATAATATTTATTATTCTCCACACAATGTGCACTAGCCCACACTTACACTATATTCATTTATCTCTCACCAGAAGGAAAAGGTTGTCTGGAAGAGATTGCCTATGGCAATAAGACCGCCTTTTGCGCATCACGTGTCTTATATATAGTATATGTTTCTTATAATTATGTTTCTTTGTGCAATAAAGTATAAATAAATAAAAAAATAAATAAAACATTTCTTGAAAGAAAATAAACGAAATTTAATAATATGTTAAAACACAAAAAAGAAAACATTATGGTCAGACTAAAATTATAAATTGTTTAATGCGCAAACTCAGTCTAATGTGAACCGGATATGTCATGTAAGATATTGTCAGTGCATAACTAGCATTTAGTTACGGCAAGGTTACCAGAATGATATACCAGAATAATTTATTGTATACTCGTAACTTTCATCTATTATTTTGTTGACGCCGAATTGAAGGTGGCCCGGTTGCCCTGGAGCACACTTAAAACATAATAAATCAAGATGGAAGAATGTAGTCACAGCCCTTTGAACCACGAGCCCCCTGGCATTAGCATGATCAGGGGTAAAATTTTATCCACCTATGATATCCCCTGATAGGGGACAAAAATATTTTCTCAATCGGGACAGCAAAAGGGAAAAGAAGAAGAATTTTTGCTCATTTTTTCTACGCGATTTAATATTATCTCTATCTTTGCGCCCATGATCACATAGTGGATAAAGCTGAAGAAAGGAGAAACATTTTATCCTCTCCCCGTGGACAAAGAGTGTGGCCCCCATGCTAAGGCTTCAGGCACCAAAGAACATAATCATCACCATCATCATTAACTTTCATCTATTATAACCTTTAAGGTTTTTAAATAAACCATTCGGATATGGTTACGATCTTTTCATCACAGACATTGTTTGATGACCTACTTGGATCAGTTGGCATTATCACAGATCTGAGTGGGAGGTCACATGTTCGGTTTCCGGGAATAGGACCAGTTTGGGATTTCACAATTCTAAGCTGTTGTTTACCCCTTTCAAGTTATTTTCATAACATCTTCGATTGCATCTTCCCTTTATCAAACAAAACTGCAAATATTTTTGCGTGATTATTAAAAAAGAAATTGTGAGTACCTCTATCAAAAGCACCATTAACAATTAACATGTCCACTAAACGTTGAACCAATTCACCATTAAGATTTTAAAACGTTAAAAACCTGCAATACAGGCATGACATTTATCACGAAACCTTTTTAGGGGTAACCTTCGAGTGATAATAATACAATCCCAAAAATAGTTCGACAGTTATTCAGACCGTACGTTACATAAAACACGAAAAAATCGTGACTGTGGAGATGGTCATCAATTCATCAAATCATCACTCATATTTTTATCTCCAAAGGTTTCCTGAAAAAAAGGCTTGCAACGATAAGGCCAAGTTTGTATTATACATTTCAATTTTTTTTGTTTAACGTTCTTATATTTTGAAATAGTAGCAAACTAAAAATTAAAAAAAAATAGATGTTTAATCCCTGCCAATATTATAGGTATTTACGCAAATAAATTTAACACTTGCAGATTAGATACTAAACGAATACCTTTTACGTGGATCTGAAAAAATTGTTTATTATCGGATCAAATTCAGTTATATTATTCGATTTAATAGATTTACGCACGTCTCTTCGTATATCAAAGGTAGCTGCTGCCCTTAGGAATGTCAAAGATGATAATAAGATGAAGGTTATAAGATCGGTCATACTCATAATATAAAGACGACTCGACCTCTAGCGCTAAATGCAAAAAAGTATGAGAATTATTCTCCTTTGAAATATTGTACCATTTGAAGCTGAAACTTATTGATTTCTGTACCTATTGTGAGATAATGATCTGTACATTGATAGCTACAGACGTTTTATTTTGCCCACCATCGTAGATACTCAAAGATTCTCTTTGTGCAAATGTCACAGTCTCACCTTGAGTTTCAATACACTGTTTATTTTCTTTTCATATTCAAAGGTCTGGTATTCAACAATGGTTCTTCGAATCAAGACAATCAGCTAGCTGTTATGAGTATTGGACACAATGGATCAACATTTATCGATAGGAGGTATGATTAGTGGACATTTTGAGTTCATTGTCAATCAGTGGCCTCTATAACACTTGTTCAGATTGAGTTTCCTAATTAAGATTATAATATTTTTACTATATATGTAGTGTTAAATATTCTTGAGAGCATACGAATGCTAACTTGGTATTATTACGTTATACTCTTTGAGTTTGGAGAGTATAATAATAAGTAATCGCAACTCAATCTGGGTACATTCTTAATTGTTTAACATCAAGAATCTGGCGAGAAACTGGACTAAGGGTTTTTAGGGTACCGAATATTGGTTAAGCCATCGCAAGGGACTTCAAGATTTACCAATACATTATAGAAATATTTCTATATTGGTAAAAACTTGAAATCCCTCCATGCCGTGACCAGTAAGCGGTAAACACAAAAAAAAAAGATTTCGACGAATTGAGAACCTCCTCCTTTTTTTGAAGTCGGTTAAAAAAGAAAAGGACACACTGCCATTGCCAACTTGATAACCCGTCTAGTATTGCAGGGTTAAAAGAAACAATTATGCTAGAGATAAACCCTCAATTTTGTAACCATGTCATGAATCATCTGAAGTATTATTTAACCAACTGAAATTCGAGATAACCTTATAGTACCTAGTAATAACGAAACCAGTTAGATTTTTATGGACCATTCTATGCCATAATCGGCACCTGATTTTATAAGTATGACTCATAATTCCTGTCATTAAACCATTAATAGTAGATTTAAGCTAATATCAGTTTTCAAGTTTCCTTTCATACCTATTTCCCGATATTATTATAAATGTGCGTTGCATTATTATCACTCAAGGTCTACTTAATATTCATGGCCCTAATTTGAAAGGTTTCCAGTTTTTAGATAGGGTCCAACCCAACACACTTTATCAATTCGATCTCTGTTCTGTAGCTAACAGCAACCAATATATTAATTATGGAACAGTTTAAGAAACTAAGAGGTTTTAACTTTATAGTAACTTATAAAAGCTACTTGCTTAATAAATAAAAAATTACACACTACAGTCACCCAAATTTGCTCACCACACTGATTATAGAAACAACGGAAAGATATGGAAAAAATTCTGGCTACTTCCGTGCAAAGTCTCAGGTTGGAATCCTGTTTCAAATATTTTATTAACGATTTTATATTATATTCCTAATTGCGTAAGAAAAACATCGCTATCATAATCTTAAGTAAATTGTACCCGCTGATCTTCTCCAGCCAATCAGCGGGAAGCATTTACTTACGATTACGATAAAGTTGAATATGTTTTGCTAACACAGTCGCCTAGCTGATTGAATTCGATAGCAAACCAAAGATAGAAGCAAGAAATAAGCTATTATTATTAGAATTTGAAAAAGGAATCCATTTTATTTAAAGCATTCGATCTTCCTTCTCCCTATAAACATAAATGCCTACCATTTATGTAGTTATAATATTCATAACAAATAATGCTTCGTTCTATTACGACCGACATTCAAAACAATAGCAAGTGTTATTTAGACGTTGACCCTGAATACCGATCAAACACATGTCATTAGACTTATTAGATGTACGCCAAGATAAGTTGATAAGCGCGTTCGGCAGTGGCCGTGACATTGCTGGCATTGCTTGAGTGGTACTGACCACTTTACAGTGCTCTACTTTAATGATATTACATAAACAAAATTTATGAGAAACGGTGATTTGACTTCCGGGCTATTGCTATTACATTACCAGCATTCAATGTAAACGTAGTAGGCTGATATATTGAAGGGTAAGGTGCCGGGTCCGATTATTATCGGCATTGGGCATTTTTTTACACACTTGAAATGTTCACAGAAGATGTATCTCCGTTGCCGCTATAACAACAATTAATACTAAACTAAAAAATAGAATAAATGAAAGAATAAACAGGGTATTTTTTCGTTTTTGATCGACGATCCAGATCACCCAATATACTTGGTATAGTCGTAGTAGTAGGATATAATTGAGCCTTCTGGCTTCTGCATCATCATCGAGCTGAGTTACATAGATAGCGGTACGGAACCCTTCGTGGGCGAGTCCGACTCACATTCGGCCGATTACTTTTATCTATGGAGACATGGAGACAAACCAGAGCCTTCTATCTTCTAGAACATGTCAAAACACTACGGACAAAAGAGGATAGATAACTATAGAACCACAGTATACTAACATTCAAAATATATAAGCAGGTCCAAATACTAAGGCATGACCCGTGCCAGCCTTGATAGCCAGGCTAGGTGAAGGCTCAGCCATGTGATAGGTATTATTCAACCCATTTGGAATTCAACAATCACATTATCGAAAGATTATTTATGTGTTTACCTACACTTAGACACAGGTTTAATTGTACTGTCACGACTTGAATAGCATACCTTTACTTGTATCTATTTTGATTGCATATCTAGAGTTCGGTTAGCAACTAACCAAACTTAAAAATCTGTTTTAAATATTTCATTCACCTCACTTGGGTAGCGTGATCCAAACTACGATAGTAATCTATGGCCAAGCCCTTTCTTATTTTGAAAAGACATAATAGGTATTTCAAACTACTAATTCGTGTTTTTTAAGTAGTTAAGTCAGTCGCTAGAAGAAAAGGTTTTGTATTGATCGATTTTTCGAATTTCATATCTCTTGTGTAACTTTTATTAATAGTTTATGATTTGCTCACTATTTACAAATCGTTCAGTCGTAAATAACTTTTGTCACTTACCTACTACATCTAAAAGCTATTATGACGTTTGGAAGTGAATAGAAAGGCGTAGACGTCCATTAAAGTTCCCAATAACAACATTGTAAAGGTAATAATTAATGGGACTTGTTGGAAAGACCTTCGCCTTAATAGAAAGAGGCGGTTCGCTGACAGATATTCCATACGAAAGTTAGACGTTTGCACACTATACCTGCTACACACACACAGTTTAGAATAGGTGCACACTATCACACATTACTGTCAGTTGTAATCTTCCCCAATGAATGTGATGAAATGATGGTGATACAAATTGTACCTAATTACGAGTATTATAATGCAAAAAAAAGTTTTTGACTTATTTATACTGACACTGTGCTCATACATATCCATCATAACACATAGAAACGTTCATATTGCATGTATAACATAACATTATATGCACAAATTATTCACTTTGTGATCCAATGTAGATAAGAGATTGAAAGGGTTTTTCAAAATTCGATCAGATGGTTTAAAAAAAAACACATACATGTGGTGACATCTGAAAATAAGCCTCTAACATACTTAATCGAAAGTCGAAATCTACCACCCATAATAATTAAATAAAAATTAAAAAAACTTTTTTACACAAAAGTATGTGTTAAATTCTATGGTGTTCGACCCCCATGGCTAATGCAATATTCTAGGGTGGTAGTTACCTGATATTGCAATTAGGTTAAATTGTAAAATAATGGATATACCTAAAACCTTACGACAGGTTATAACAAATTATTGTGGATGTTTATCGTCTTCTCCAACAAAAATATTCGTGTCGCCTCACTTCGCCTCCCCTGTCAGAACTCAGACATCGCAAATTTTTCATCCATGAAATTTGGGGACTTTGTCAAATTGAAATTTATGGCACCATCGGTTAACCTTCCTGCTTAGATGTAATTTTTCTTTCATCCATTATTCTCTCTTTATTGATACTGAAGTTTTTATTCGATTATTATGTAAAGGAGTGTTCACACAAGCGATTTTTTTAATTCTTTCATTTAATTACATACTAATTGCTAAATTGTACTATTGATAACTTAAACTAATGGTTATAGTCTTTTGTTCATCTGATTAAGGTGGTAAGGACCATGAATATTTATAACCTTAGTTACAGATTTTTTCTAAAGCTTTAATGGCTCTATCCATATTAAGTTCAACAATATGTATTATTCACTTCTTTGAAATCAATCAAAAATTACATTGTAAGACTACTTTTACACCCTGCCGTCGATATTAATTACGGTTCAATCCTATTAACATGAGAATCCATTTAATGCTAAGCACAATACACGACAGGTATTTAATTACTTAAACATAACTTCACACGTTATATTCACGCCATTCGAATAACTTATGAGTGTAGCTCATAAGTTATTGAAGCTTGAAACTTAATATTAATGAAACAAGATTATTTACTAAAACTTATGACCAAGATATAAATTTACAAAACAAGATGTTAACTAAGTATTTACTGTCACAAGTTACCCATCTTTTTATACACTATCAAAGACACCTATGGAGGACCGCGCGAAAAAATGTCGCCAGTTTATGGGAGCAAAACCCCCTCCGGCGTAAGTAGTAAGCTGTAAGCCTACGCAGTATTTCGCAGGAGTTTCGACACATGGCTCTACATTTTCTTGTATGAAGAAGGTTTACGTAAAATGTTCGGATGGGCTCATCTTGATGTTATTATCATAGTACACTATATACAAGTTAGTACTTGACCGCGATCTCGCTTGATGGTAAGTGATGATGCAGCCGAAAATGTTATCATGCTAACTTGGAAGGGGTAAGTAACTCACCCCAACGGTTTCTACACAGCATCGCACCGAAATGCTAAATCGCTGATGGTGCGTCTTTGCTGGTAGGGTGGTAACTAGCCACGGCTAAGCCTCCTACCAGACCAAATCTGACCCAATTTAGAAATTATAAAATTCCAAAGTGGCCCGTGGCAGGAATCGAACCAGCGACCTCCCACTCGAGACTCGAGCGCGCGCCCCGAACGCCAGGTAGGTCGTCAAATCCTCTACCATCAACCTCCCGTGTGATGACAAACTCCGTGGTGAAGATGTTAAGCGGAAGGTCCTGGACTCCTGGTTTCAATCCCTGTTTGGGCGACTTTGTTTTTTTTTTAATTCCTAAACACTGATAAGAAAACTCAGGATATGGGCATCCGAACGATTTACGCAAATCTTTGTCGTACAAGCAAACAGTAGAGCCATCTTTCGAAATTCTATAGGTGGCCGCTGAGCGAACTACAGCGTGGTTTTACTGTTGGTGGCAAAACAAGCATTCTTGGCACCGAAAAACTGGCGACATTTTCTCGCCCTGGCCGCACTGTCCAGGATACAATTTGTCTATTTTTCCAAACTAATTTCTAACTGCAGGTCTGGTGAGGTATTAAAATTCGGCTTCACCGTACCGACTAAGCGTTCCGGTACGATGCTGTGTAGCAAACTAGAGGGGCTAATTAATCTTTAAATTAACATTTTAGCTATTTAACCTATAAGTTAGTAGAATAACGTCTTCAACTGCATTAACGCTAACCACCAGATGACACTTCAGTACAGAAAGTATACTTTTTTGTTTTTTTAACCATTAGCTTACAATAAAAACCCCCTAGGATATTAAAAACTAATAATTCAACTGAGTTACCTTTTTTTTAGAACATTCGAGTCTCCATAACATAAAATTGACCACGCGTTGGGGTTTTAGTCCTCATAATTAATTGCGGTGTTCGAAAACGCAGCCCACGATTACAATCTGCTATCAGATGAGACTTGGCAAAAAACTACATAATAATTTGGGTTTGGTACTTGTTAATGACGCAAGCTTTATTTAAATCTGTTGGTAGGTACCTATTTCATACCAATACTTTTAATCATATTTATTTCTTCTATATCTGCCTATAAAGTGCATAAAAGAACTCTTACGCATTGAGCCATCATCTCCACTCTGAACTCAAAATTACGTAGAAAGCAAAAAGGGAAGAAGGGAATGTAGAATTCAACTACTTTATAAAGACTATATTTTTAATGTACAAAAAAGGGAATCTATCATGCAATTTAAAAAATTATTAACATTCAATTAAAATAAATAGGGCTACGTAGAATCTCCCTAAACAATATGTAGTCCAAGTCTGTAACAATATTTATAGAAACTAAACTTTTAAAAACTTAAAAGTTAAATAAGGAATTCTTAAGGAGTTGTATTTTATGTAGGTTCCTTCCGAAATGTTACAGAAAATATGCCCTTTCTTTTGTTAACTCGATAGCATCTTGCTTACAAGATTAATTTAGATTCATAATGAAAACAATAAAGTATATAGTAACAATGGAATTACGATTTGGAGGAACTTAAGAAATGCTTAATGGGATCCTCAATGCCACATGAACAAATAGTTCGCGATTAACTCACTGCAATAAGATTAACATACATAATAAGATGATATAGGTGTTATGGCTTACGATAACGTATCAGTCGATCACATGGTTCCAGCAACATTGGCTAACTTCAGTAAGCTGTTAATGATGTACAAATTAAGAAAAACCAAATAACATTTTGTTTTGGAATGCACAATCGCGTGCATTCGACATAAATGAGCTCGTTGGAAGCATACTCCCTTCAAACCACATTGGAGTTGCTTGGAAGAACAGGGGTCTGTTTGCGTAAGAAAAACATATTCATAGTAATCGTAATAGTAAGCAAAGTCTGCCCTCCGATTGGCTGACGTAAATCAGGGAACCAATCAGCGAGCAGAACTTGTAAACGATTACGATAACGATGAATAAGTTTTTTTACACAATCTAGGAAATCTACTTACACAGTCTTTCTTGCACTGTATATTATATCTCTTAAAGTTCAGATATACAGCCTCACGCCAAATTAGAGCAAGTCCAAGGTAGGTCTCTTACAGCCTCTAAAATTTTAGTCTAATAACTGGTTACATTAAAGTTAATAGCAATCAAGTGTACAATACACTATGATTATTAATGAGAAAGACAATTTAATTGTCGTACTTTTACTCGCTAAGTAACTCATGTATTAATACTAATGAGCTATTTCGAGCTTATTGACACGTATTTATTATATTCACTCGTAAGTGCTAATGAAACTTTAAACAAAAGGCTTACGAGCTTACTGTTTGTTAGTATTAGCCGATGGTCCACAGCTGGACTCAAGCTTCTAGTAAAGATTTCCAATCTAAAACCCCCACTGCAGCACTTTCCCGTGTGGGATCGGTATTCCCCACATCCATCAGTTCCCGATAATATTATAAGATACAAATACCAAAACTGACAATCAAAGAAACTTTCCGTTATTATACGTGTTTGCACAAATTACACGTATATTTATTTTTAATTGCAATCAATCTAATAAAATTTCAAACAATAACATAAATTGGTAACTATTAACTGCCCAATTAAAAAGCATTGGTTGAATGAACAACGAAATCGCATTCAATATTTCTACTAACAAAACCGTGCCACCCACAAGATATTAATGGTATTAAATGGTTCTTCAATTTAAAACGAATATTGTATTAGATTAATTTTTTGTTAGAACTTCGTATGACTAATAATAAAGATATTATATCATCGTCAATGTTCATGAAGAGCTTTGTACTAATTTTTTGTGTGTTATTTTTGTACTCGTCGGACGACTATAGTCTCAATTGATTGCAAATGATAATGGCAGGTTTCAAGGTTACAGTACATAATATAGAGATACACAATCAATATTTGAATTTAAGTCGCTACTGGGAAAAATATAAGCAATGATGCCACCACAGTGGTTTAGATGTCTGCCTGTTTGGGGGTCCAAATTATGAAGCTCAAACGCGCACATCTTACATACTTATAAGCGCTCAAGGAACTTGACGAGAGGGAAACCAAGATTTCCCTAATGTTTTCTTCTGGTATTCTTCTGGAGCCTTCTTTTATTAATGACAACGCTTCCGTAAAAGCACGCCATCTCTTCCGTTGTTAGGCTCTTCCAAAAATACGGCAATTTCATCAGACCAACAATTAATAGGCTAGCGACTGATGCTTGGTCTAGCCAGTAGCAGAAATCTGAATACCTAACAAGCTTAGTTCGTAATTGTCTATTAACAGTTGTTTTAGATTTCTATGTCCTATACATTCAGCTATGCTGGAGCATAAATGCATACGTATGTACGTAATAATTATATGCCTAAACACTTGGTAATTTATGTCAAAGTAATTTATGCGCGTAATCTACGCCAACGTCCTGTTGTGAAAACATTTAAAATAATTCCCAAAACACGCCCGTCTAACCTTGCAGCATTACAAGTCCTACATTCTAATAACCTTTTAACGAAACGAAAATGTAGTTTAGCATTCGCGAGAAAACATTTCGTCGATCGGTGGTCGTCTTTGCATAATAATAGCACAATGAGTCGATGTTTACAGCCAACCACTCAAGTAACCTCTCCTTCTACCGGAATGGTCTCTTTGATGTAGGAGATAAGGGTCATAAAACTAACTTGGTTGAGCACTTTACTGCAGTGCCGTTGGTTACAAAACGAAGAGTAACACCTCCGAAGCCGCCCTCTCGCGGCTCATGAATTATTCGATTTTGCAAGTTGTGACAATGCGCTTGTTTACCGCCCCGGTGGAACTATCGGGCGATTGGTACGTACTGCTCCGGTTGAACAAACTTACCTTGACAATAATTATTTTATTGCACGGAAATCGCTGCTAGTTCCCGTGCCATGGGTCCCTAAAGGCAGATTTACAGATTCAGTTCGTAGAGAGAATTGAGAACTAAATAGGTCGATTACACCATGTTTTTTTTTTTTTTTTTTTTTTATTTATTTGGGTCACAAAACTGGTTACAATCATACAGTTGCTTACAGGGCTTAAAACTAATTTGAGAATCGAGACTGTAACCTACTCGATGCAACCACAACATACGTTAAAGATCATTAAAGTTTACACTACAAATTACAATGAGTATAGATTTAAATATAAACCTAAAGTTTACAGTACCAAAAAATATAACCTACGTAAAGGATCCAATCAAACAGTTAAAAAATATATTAATTATACATAGACATACATGCTTTTTTAAACGAGGTCAAGGAACCACAGAATATATCGCATCGATTTCGGTAAGCATTTATTAAAGAACATATGCGGTACAAAGGCGCATGTTGGCCTACGTTTGTGCGACATAGTGGCAAATGAAACGGCTTCCGATTCTGCAGACGACTGCAAGGGCGAGGTACACAAAAATTGAGACGCTCCAAGATTTCTGGTGACTCAATATGGCCATTGACGATTTTATAACAGAACATCATATCCAATACTTTTCGCCTATTTCTTAATGATAAGATATTGTACGACCGTAAACGTGAGTCGTACGAATCTAACTCTCGACATTTGTTACCGGTATATGCTAGGTGGTACAGGAAGCGCTTCTGCACGCGTTCCAATCTGTCACAGTGGACGTTATACGATGGACTCCAAACTGGACTACAGTATTCCAGAATGCTCCGCACCAACGCGTAATAGATGGTAATGGACAGATTCGGATCACGAAACAGCTTCATTTGACGCGAAATGAAACCTGATAATTTTGATGTTTTTTTTATAATCACGTCGAAATGATTACGAAAAGATAATGAGCTATCTAAAAGCACCCCCAAATCCCGAACCACATCAACTTCTTTTAACGGTGTTTCAAAAGCATAATACGCATGATTAGTTTTGCTTCTTTTTCTAGTAAATTTAATAAACAGGCATTTATCCAGATTTAAGGCCATTTGATTGGTTTGACACCATTTCATTACACTATTAATATCGTTTTGAAGCATTACAGAGTCAGATGCATTTGTAATAGTGCGATAGATTTTAAGGTCGTCGGCGTAAAATCTGAAGTTAGAAGTGAGAATGTAACTAAGGTCATTGATAAAAATCAAAAACAGAAGGGGACCCAAATGAGACCCCTGGGGAACGCCTGAGGGAATGGGTTTAATGTCAGATTTGAATCCAAATAAAGAAACTAATTGAGATCGATTTTTTAAATAAGATTCACACCATCTTAACAGCGATCCATGTATACCTAACTGGTTTAGCTTCATTAATAATAAATCATGATTCACCAGGTCAAATGCTTTTTTAAAATCCGTGTACACTGCATGTACTTCAACATTGCTATCTAAAGCTTCAGCTATATCCGTGACATATCCAACTAGGTTGGTAGTCG
The DNA here is from genome assembly GCA_963855885.1 of Coenonympha glycerion. Classification (NCBI taxonomy): domain Eukaryota; kingdom Metazoa; phylum Arthropoda; class Insecta; order Lepidoptera; family Nymphalidae; genus Coenonympha; species Coenonympha glycerion. The sequence continues at coordinate 5,601,460 of OY979632.1, forward strand.
TCGATCTCCGTGGGAGAAAACCATGCTGATTGGGGTCAACATATTTTTTTAGCAAATGAAGGAGTTTTCGTTGAACGAGTGCCTCAAAGACTTTGGCACTAGCTGATAATATAGAGATAGGCCTATAGTTGCTAACGTTATTTATGGCTCCAGTCTTGTGTATTGGAGTAACGTGAGCTATTTTCCATTTGGTCGGAATTCTTTTTGATATCGGAGTATGTAAGTAAATAATAGGCATCAGAGTTTTATAAAATAAGTCTACGGCCAAATCGATGTCACCAGAATGTAATATTTGATCCCAATCAATCTGAGTTAAGTCATTGTTAAGTGAATCAAAATCACACATGGAAAAATTAAGGGAGGCACCTGAGACACTTTTTAATAATTTTTCGTTGCATTCCACAAAATCTACTACCAAAGCAGGGTGGTGGGAGTCAATTGGAATCAGTGGAGAAACAGATTCTGTTACACAAAATGCTGGATAATTGGATATGACCAAGTCTAGCATTCGATTGTTGTCGTTCAAAACAGGATTATATTGGCGTAAATTACAAAAGGATAGTGTATCTAGAAAATTATTAGCTATAACGTTATTAGAAAACTGTGGAGAGAGAGAACTGCTGTCAGATTTGGAGTGCCAATAAACTTGTGGCAAGTTGAAATCCCCTATTAGTAATAAATGTGAAGATAAAACTGTGTTTTGGCAAACGCTTGTCAGGTTATTTAAAAAAGTATCCATATAATTAGAATCGACTGGAGGTGGAATATAAGCAGCGCAAATGTACAATTTTTTTTTATTACTAAGCTTGATCGAGACCCACAATTCTTCACAAGAACACTCGAGCTCAACTTTTCTTTGTACCTGGTGTTTCCTGTGAATGGCCAACAACACCCCACCACCATCTTTCTTGTTCAGATAAGATGACGTCGATGCTCGATCCCGTCGAAAAACAATGTACCTGTCGTCCATAAATTCGCGATCGAAAACCGTTTCATTCAGCCATGTTTCTGTTAGAATAATTGCATCATAATCAGAAAGCAATATAGATTGATATAATACATCTGTTTTAGTTCTTAAACCTCTGACATTTTGATAATATATGTTAAAATCGAATGTGAAGAAAGTAATACCCATGTACATGCATACACTGTTTGAAAGAGAAAAAAAAAAAGTTAGAGTGTTTTTAAAGTGTCCACACTTTTAATAAGAACCGAAGGGGACTCATCGTTACGACGCACAAAGATGCGACCACCTCGTACCCATACGTATTTGTACTTTTTTTCTTGAGCCGCCAATCTAGTGGCTGCATGCAGACGTTTGTTATTCGGTGACAGGTGCTCTGAGACGTATATCTGTTGCTTGTTCCCTGCTAAGCCCAGATGGGAGGTGTTGAGTTTGTCATTGCCATGGTTTTTATTATAAATTTTTGCCGCTGCCAGAAAATTATCTCGTTTGAGCGGGCTCGATAGTTTTACAACAATGTTGCGCGGTCGTTTAGATTCGGAGTTCATTTTTGCAACTCGATGAAAATTAACTATATCACTCGACCCCAAATCAAAATTCATAACCTTAGCCAGTTGCAATATAAGTGTTTGCAGGTTTTCTGAGCGGTGCTCGGGAACACATTGAATTTCTAAATTACAATCTCGAGCTTGTTGTTCCATTTGGGCTATCTTGAAATCAGTTTCACACGACTTGTTGCGCAGAGCAGAGTTTTCAGACTCCAATTTTGATATACGTTCAATTAAGTTTTCATTTAAGACTCTTTGCTCATCTTGGAAATTCGAGAGGAAATTAAGGGATTTAACAGCCTCGTTTAATTCGTCTTGTATGATGGTGAAATTCGTAATTATACCCTTGACTTCCTCCTGCAATTTTTTTAAGGTCCCGTTGAAGGTGTCCAGCGTGCATTGTTGTGACTCGAGCTTAGTGCACATCTCTGTACGAAAACTACGGATTTCACTCATTATGGAGTTCAGAGATAAGTTTAATGATGATCCCGGAGATGTAGGTGATAAGATTTCTTCGGTAGGCTGCATTCGTTTCCCCTTCACCGATATGGGGGTATTGCTATTATCTTGTTTAGGCCGGCTGGCAACACACTCCGGGCATATCCACTTAGATCGGTGAGTAGTGTTTTCGTCGTAGTTAACGCACTCTGAATGATATAGGAGCGAGCAGTCGCCGCTGGAACACTTCACACGTTTTTGAGTAACAGAAATGCTGGAGTTACAGGCGCTACAAATCATGTTTTAATTTATTGATTTTGAGATTTATATTTTGTAATAATGCAACAAAAATCTTAGAAAAAAAAAAAAAAAAAAAAAAAGAGTATCTTTACGGCGATGTATCACCAAGGATCGATCTCGGTGCAATCAATTTGTAATCCAAGTGTTTACAACCTGCGCTGTTCGTCGGTTGACATGTTTGGTGAAAAGAATAGTTTGATTCGGCGCTCGTCGTGACAAAATTTATAAACGTGGGTAGATAGATAAAATATCCCGTAAACACCACACTGAATATTTGAGTTTTTCGCCAAAAATTGATAACTTTCCTTTGAGATAACACTTCACAATGTTCAAGTACCAGTAAGGATCACAATAACTATGAAATTGTAACAATACTGCAAGTAAATACTGTTTATATTTGCTGCAAAAAGTATAACGTGTAGCTTCAATGATGACAGATGACGTTAACTGATGATGATGTTAACTGACTAGACTGCTATACCGCGTGATGTTATCGCGTGTGTCTAACTTAGCTATTTTCTACAAGATATGATATAACGACTGAGCTCAGTAACTATCATACGTTCGCTCGTCACCTTTTCACCATAAAACGGCGACGCAGCGCAAGGGTCTCCAATCCTATACCGCTATGTACCGCAAAACATGCCTTAGTTGACGTAGGTACGAACTAAGGCATGTTTTGCAATCTCGTTCCTGATACATACCGCTAAAGTCTTTGGATACCCGACACCCCCAACCGCACTATCAACAATGTGGATACCGCGAAAAGCATATTTCAGGCAAGGTCACTTCACCTTAGGCTTCATCACTTTCCATCAGGTGTTAGCCTTAGCTTAAGCTAGTGTTAGCTTCGAATCACACCCATCTTGGGAAGTTATTGGGTCCTATTTACGTTGCTTATTTTTGATGTACCTTTTAAATATACCTTTGTTTTGTATATTGTTATTGATTTTATAAGTATAAGGTAAATGCTTACTCATTTTTTTATAAAGTCAGCAAGACATTTTATTAATAGTTACCCTGAGAGCCTCGCTCTTTTAATGATTAAGGTTATAATTGCTTCGGGGTCCAAATTAGTAGTATATTTGCTTGCCTAAGCTTTAGTTTGTTAAACCAACAATCATAAAATAAATTAAACTTTCTTAATTAACGCAACTTATGCTACTAAACAAATTGAACGAGGGCTCATTTTGTTTTCTTTCTGCGAATAAATACGTGGAGTAGTGTTTGGTCTTATGTTTTTTCTTACTGTAGTTTTAAATCCAATCAAAAAAAGGCAGCGAAAAATATTCAATGCCACCAAAAACAAAGAACTAATTAAAATATTCAAACAAATTCAAAAAAGCTAAGAAGGCGTTATGGAACCAAGATGTGTAATGTTGAATGTAATGAACCAAGATGTAGTTCAATAAATAATAATTCTATCGTAATTTACTGTATAGCAAAAAAGTTCAATATTTACTTGCATTCAGTACATAATAACTTAGCTTACCTACATCAAATTGATAACTCAAATCAAAGTACCAAACTTTTCCTCTTTGATAGCATTTTCAGACTCGATGTTAGTGCGTTACCCACGTCCTGTGTTTTGAATGACGTATCGAATAGGCTTCAGGGTTGAATGAACCTTCAATGTGTCTATCGAACCCTCATCCGCTCAACGCATCATAAAATTAATTTTCTCCACTCCTATGAAGGGGGAATGTTTTCCCTGTCGATGTCCTCGTTTATCTTGAATGCTCCCTTGCTTCCACTAATGAGGATCGCCGCAAGACATTCTCAATTCAAGTTTCTCATTCAAGTTTCTGCGTTAATATATGTATTTTTTAATATGCAGGATATTTTGCATCTACTCCAAACTGTGTGCTATATGTTAAACTGCCAAAATATTATATACATAATACTTATAAGTTATACTTAAAAAGGTCAATGCATTAAAAATTTTACTTGTTTCAGGCTTCTACGAGACCGACCGCTTCGAGCACTAAGTACTTTGAAGAACGTAAGCTATTGAACTGTTTGTAAGCCTCGGCAACATTAAAAAAATATTAGATTTTTTTGGATAAAGAATCCATCCTACTTAAACCAAACTCTTTATTGGGACTCATTTAAAAAAGTTTGGTTTGAGCCTGCACCATTTCCTAGAGTGGGGCTTCACTCATAATGTAATTGTCGACCCTCGTAATGTATGGTACAAACAAGGTATTTAAAGACTCATTGTATGTGGCTTTATAAAAACAATTGTCGTTATACATCAATAACAATTATTACTTTTTAAATAGTTACAATACTTAGATATAGATGAGGTCCTAATAACTATACTGATTACATTATGCAAGAAACCAACAATAACTGAAAATGAAAATTATTCGAGCATAATTTATGTGATTTGAGCAGAATAAAATAAAAGCGATGCAGCAGCGCAACGTAGTAATATAAATGTTTCAATAATATTTTCAATATTGTTGCAACGTAGCGCACTGTAGCGCCGTTTCTACAGGCGGAGGCATTAACCGCGCCCTGATATATAACAGCAATAATGGCACATTCCGGGAAATATAATCTCTTTCAATATCGCCATAAAAGCCAACCAGTTAAACGTTTAAATACTGATTAAAAATACATCCGACGAATACTCCAGCGCTTTATAATGCCGTATTAATTAATATAGCGCCAATTTTTCCCCGTCCGTTGTACGAGTATCTGGCTTAATTGTAATTATCGGCGTTTATAATCCTCTTTTTATAAGAACACTGTATTGAAATAATATTGTTTAAAATAATTGTGTCAACAGTATGCAGTAAATAAATTCATGCCACATTCGTCTTTATTATGAAAACTCTACATAAGTAAACGTAATGACTTTATCTCGAATTAAATTAATGGTTTAATCGGTGTATGTTTCGAAAAATATTACTACATTTTTATTTTTGTGTTATGGTTTATTTACAATTTGTTCTTCTTTTATAATCAGACTTAATATATCTATTTCCATCTCTGAAAGGCTCTGATTTGCTAGATGAGCAACAAAATGATTTTGCACAATTTTACATTATGTTTGTAGGTACCCTACCTGCTTATAGGTTGTCAAAGTCATCCCACTCCAATATAATAGAAATAATAACATTTAATTAAATTATTACGAATTCAATAGACAGAACTTTAATTTGTCTGAATGCAAAACAGTTATAATGAAGGACTCTCGGTTTTCATTTAAAGTGTATTTCAATCAAGCGATATTTGTTGTACAGTAATGGGATTGGCGGATACAATCCACTCACGATAGATATAATGAACGAGGACCGTATTCAATGGATCTTCTGACAGGTACTCCGATATTTCAACTAGGTTATAATTGTTTGTACATTTGCATGTAAAACGGAACACATATTATAATGTAGACAAAATCTTAACTCTGACATAACCAGTAGCACCTTTCCAAATTTCTGTATAGATACTGTTAGTAAGATTTTTCTTCTTTTCTTTCACGACTCTCTTAATGTCGTTAGTCCACCTGGTCTGTCAACACTGAACTTTCTACATCGGGGCTACCTACTGCCTTAGGTTCTCAACGTCCATCATTTCTGCATGTTATGTAACCCGCCCCTTACCACTTCTGCTTTGCGACACGTTGAGCTATGTTAATTTTGATTTCTAGTCAGACTTGAGTCTACAAATCTTCTTATTTCTCTCTTTCCAGTTCTCTCCATCGCCTGCTAAGTAAATATAAGCCTTCTTATGAGGCTGTACGAATTCTGTTTACATGTACTTTAGACTTGACACCTTACTGAACTAATTCCATTGCTTTTGTTCTCTGGACTGGAGAAAAGTGAATTGAATTTTAAAAGAGATTCCACCCAGCATATAACACGTAAAAGAATCCATAATTTCGTTAAATCATGTAAATGAATATAACCATTTATCATTATTGCCGAGTGCGCTGACCAAAGGATCTCGTTAACGTAATTAAGCCGCGTAAAGTTGAAAGGGTACTGTCAATATTACCGAGAGGACCGGCGCGAGGATGAAATGAGTAAATAGCGGAAAATTCCAATATTAATTTAACGTTTAAAATAATATTGTGAATATATTTTCAAGGAAACTCGATTTACCAACTGTCGATGAATTAAGATCAAGCAGAGATTCTTGATCTCTGCTTGATCTTAATTCATCGAAAGCGAAGCGAAGCGAAGCGAAGCGAAAGCGAAGTACTTGTAAATACATCTAAATATCCATATTACTGAAAGCTTTCTCGCCACTTTTACGCATGAAAAAATTTTGAGCGTGTTCTGAAATCATGGAGATACTTTATTTTCTTCACTTCATTAATGTTCTTTGAGTAAAAAACACGAAAGTACATGAGTAAGTTTCCAAGAAATAAATATATCCTATGAATTTCACGACACACCACAGTAATAGGTACCTACCCATTATAAAGGCAAGTGAGTATGTTTGTTACTCCTTCAGCTCCTTCATGCCACAACTACTCGACCTAGTAGTTTTTGGCCAAAAGGAACGGAGATAGATTAACACATAATTTAATTGTAACCCCGGGAACACTGATATGACCTAAGGATGAGCTCATCTGAACATTTTACGTAAACTTTCTTCATACAATAAAAAATCTGTCACCCGCTTATAAGCCAGTATATGGCGGAAACCGTCCCTGTGGACTAATAACAAATATATAGTGGTCTGTGGCGTAGACCATGGTCCATCAACAATATTGCGGTCGGCTTACTACTGATGCTGTTGGTGTCATAACAAACATTTTTGACACCAGTAAACTAGTGTCATTTTTAGTGAGGTTCATAGGGTTCTGTTTATATAACTCGATGTAAATTATATAATCGAGTTTGTTAAAACCCGAAATAAGGTGGAGCTACAGGCGTCTGTTACTTACAAAAATATAATAGCAACATACAAATAGCGACAATGAGCGAACAATTACTGAGCTATTAGTATACATAGTATACATAGTAGGTAAGGTATAACATCTTCAATAATATCCAATCACTGGAAGATGCGCTGTCCGTGTACGACCTCTCATCTCGTTAATGTAATTAAGGCTTAGCCGGGCGAAGTTAAAAGGTTGCTGTCAATATAATCTGAGAGGAGGGCGGGGCGCCGGGATAAATAGATTAGGGTAAACAGTATAAAGAGCCTTTTGTATCCCAAATTAAATGTCACCCAGCGTCATTATTCAGCTATCGTGACACTCACGCATTAAATACAGTGTCAGTAGGAGCGGATTTTAGCTTTAATTTGCTTGCCAAGTCTTCCAAGTTTCAACTAAACTCAAACTACGGTTTTTGCGGCAAAGATTACCAGTATTATCCATTTGACAGAGACTTTGGCTATGCTTTGGCTTGTCTATTCCCCTCCTGGGTAGCTGGGTAGGGTAAAATGAATATAAATATATCGACGATACATATATATTACATCGCAACCGAGAACTAATTTTAAATTTTTATTAACTTTGAACCATCGACTCATATTAATAAATTGACTGAAAATACAATATTCCAAACTGACCCTGACCGGGATTCGTATTTGGAACCCAGTACGCTAACTGCGCTGTAAGGAGTTTGTCATACACAAAAACTTATTTTATAAGTAACCTAAAGTACTATCTATAAAAATTAGTTACTATCAATAATACTTACTAGTTACTATCAATAAAAATTGTGGAACAAAGCCTGCGTGACCCTAATCTCCTTTTCACTATTCAGTGCTATTCAGATAAGATATTGATACTCGTCTTAGATATTCTATACATAGTGCGTCCCATTTTCCCTTTATCAGCAGATGTTGTATAAGTTCGACAGTGAAGAATCATAGGCTCAAGCATGTTTCTCTTGGTATCGCACAGCGGATAATCCCTTTTAAGGGATGACATATTAATGATTCACAAGAATTCAACAGAGCATGGACCTAGATGATATTATTTTTTTTTTAAATAAAACGTACAATATACCTACCTACTATCATAAAGTTTACCGTTTACTTTTAAAAGGTTTACAGATTTAAAAGTATACACCTACTTCAAAATATATAAAATACGCTTTTCCTAAATGTACGATTTTCTTAAGGAAACTCTCTGATCCATGTGCGAAAAATCGGGCTGAAATTCACAAAATATCATGACATTTATAGACACTACGACTTATCAAACTCTAATTAATATTTCGCAATTAATTCCTTCGTCACATGTAAAAGACGTCTGACGTAATTAATTATATTTGTAACGGCTGTCGAAGATGCTTCCTCGGCTCAACTTCACGCTATAGTTGGTTTTAATTGAATTAAAATAATAACACTCATTTAATAGTCTATATCGTAATTTGTGACGGTCGTAGATGTAATTCATATAATGTAGACTGACGATATCTCTATGTAGACAGTTATAAAAAAAATCACTGACTGACTGATTTATCGACGCCACGGGTCAAACCAATGAAATAATTGGGCAGAAAATTGGCATGCAAATTGCTATTTTATACGTATAATCTCCGCTAAGAAAAAGTTTCTTAAAAATTCAAGCCCCAAGGAGGTAAAGAGGTCACAAAATCGAAGCCGTGGCTCCTTCGAGTCAACTACAAAAATACAAACAATCAGTCATTTAAGCCTACTCTTATTTGTAAAGAAAGAGTTTCGAAAGAGTAAAATTAGGACTCTTTCAGAAAAAAGTTTTAGGAGAAAAATCGTTTTGATATCGATCGATTATGTAGTTACTAGCAGATACCCGCGGCTTCGCACGCGTAAATTTTAGTTTTAACTATTCTACGGGAACCATTTTCCGGAATAAAAAGTACCCTTTGTGTTAATTTACATGAAATCTATCTTCATTTCAACTTTAAACCAAAAATTTTCAGTAGTCGTGCGTGAAGGAATAAATTTTCTCCCGGCATGAATATCTGTTTTCCGTATTATCACGAAAACAATGGATTTTCCCGAGAAAAAAGTAAGTAGTTGATTGTAGGATAGATAGATTACTATCTCCATTCCAAATTTCAGCCCAATCGGTTCAGAAGTGACGGCACGATGGAGTGTTTCTCCCGCATGAATATCTGCTATTTAACTATAATTTTCTTAGAAACCATGGATTTTCCCGGGATAAAAATATGCCTATGTATTAGTCTAGGGTAAAAACTATCCTCTTTTTGAATTTCAGTCATATCAGTTCAGTAATTACAGCGTGAAGTAGAATTTTTCCCGCGTGCATATCTGTTTTTAAGTTTCCCCGCGGAAACCATGGATTTTTTTGGGATAAAAAGTAGCCTTTGTATTAATCCAGGATAAAATCGAACTTCATTCCGCATTTCAGCCACATCAGTTTAGTAAGTAACGTGTGAAGGAATATTTTTCCCGCGTAGATATCTGTTTTTCACTTCTATCATAGAAATCATGAATTTTTCCAGGATAAAAAGTAGCCTAGGCATTAATTCAGGATTTAAACTATCTCCATTCCAAATTTCAGGCAAATCGATTCAGTAGTTGCGGCGTGAACAATTTTTTGCGTGTAAATTTCTGTCTTTAACTAATCCCATATAAAATGTAGCTTATGTGTTAATCCAGGATATAATTTATCTCCATTCCAAATATGATCTAAATCGGTTCAGTAGTTGCGGCGTGAACGAATATTTTTCCCGCGTGGATTTCTGTTTTTCACTATGATCATACTCGTAGAAGTCATGAAATTTTCCGTGATGAAAAGTAGCCCTAGCCTACGTATTCAATCCAGGATAAAATTTCAGTCATATTAGTTCAGTAATTACAGCGTGAAGAAAGTAGTATTTTTACCGCGTGAATATCAGTTTTTCAGTTTTCCCGCGGACATCATAGATTTTTCCGGGATGAAAAGTAGCCTTCGTATTAGTCCAGGATAAGATCTATCTCTATTCCAAATTTCAGCCAAATAAGTGGAGTAATTACGGCATGAAGGAATATTTTCATTTATTTCATTTATTTATTCAGTTACATTAAAATAACCCTGTAAGGGCGCTGTAACTAGGGAGGCGGACTTATTGTGTCAAACAACGATGTGTCAAATAACAATCATTTTTTATCTAAAAATTCATTAATATGATAATACGCTTTTTTTTGCAGGAAGTCTTTTAACTTGTTAATGAATATATTTATATTCTCTTCTGCTTTTTTATATATTTTTCCCGCGTGGATTTCTGTTTTTCACTATTATCATAGAAACCATGAAATTTTCCGGGATGAAAAGTAGCCTATGTATTAATCCAGGATAAAATATATCTCTTTTCCGAATTTCAGTCATATCAGTTCAGTAATTACAGCGTGAAGTAGTATTTTTACCGCGTGAATATCAGTTTTTCAGTATTCCCGCGGACATCATAGATTTTTCCGGGATGAAAAGTAGCTTTTGTATTAATCCAGGATATAATCTATCTCGATTCTAAATTTCAGCCAAATCAGTTCAGTAATTACGGCATGAAGGAATATTTTTCACGCGTGGATTTCTGTTTTTCACTATTATCATAGAAACCATGGAATTTTCCTAGATGAAAAGTAGGCTTTGTAATAATCCGGGATAAAATCTATCTCTTTTCCGATTTTCAGTCATATTAATTCAGTAATTACAGTGTAAAGTAGTATTTCTCGCGTGTGAACATCAATGTTTCAGGTTTCCCGCGGAAACCACGGATTTTTCCGGGATGAAAAGTAGCCTTTATATTAATGCAGGATACAATCTATCTTTATTCATAATTTCAGCCATATTAGTACAGTAATTACGGCGGGAAGTAGTATTTTTCCCGCGTGAATATCTGTTTTTCCCTTCTCCTGAAAAACGCATGGATTTTTCCGGGATGAAAAGTACCCTATTTTTTAACCCAGGATATAATCTATCTCCATTCCAAATTTCATCCAAATCCGTTGTGTACTTGCGGCGTGAGATTTTTTTTCCGCGTGAATTTCGGTTTTTAACTTATCCCATGGGAACCATGAATTTTTTCGGGATGAAAAGTAGCCTATGTGGTAATGCAAGATATAATATACCTCCATTCCAAATTTTAGCCAAATCGGTATAGTAGTTGCGGCGTGAAGACGTATTTTAACTTGATAAAATCCAAACTTCGGACCCCCGTTTCACCCCCTTAGAGGGTGAATTTTGAAAAATCCTTTCTTAGTGCTCCCCTAGACCTCATAAGGTATCTGTGTGCCAAATTTGGAGTCTCTAGACCCAGCGGTTTGGGCTGTGCGTTGATATGTCAGTGAGTCAGTCAGTCAGTTTCTTCTTTTATATATATAAACTCGCCGGCATATTTAGCGGAACATAAAAAAGGTCCATAATTAAAAAAATATGGTTTTATTTTAAAATCTACTTACTACACTTCTTTTGTTATTTAAAGTTTCATTTGTTTTTACTTAAAATGAGATCACATTAAGAACAGATTTTGCGAGTAAAGGCTATTTGTGAAAAATGGTACATTTTTGAACTTTTCATGTAACCTGGAAAAGTGAAATTTAATATTAAAATTACAATTAATTAAATTAGAAAAATGGTGATTAATATCGCGTATTTCCTCCACGTGCTCTTATTAAAGTTTCTACCCGTCTAGGCATACTGAGAATGATGTTATCGATGGTCTCCTGGGATAGTCTCCGCCATTCCTCAACTACGGCGATTCGCAGTTCTCCCACGTTGGCAGGAGCTGGAATTCTGGACTTAACTTTTCTTTTCAGCAAGTCCCAAACGTGCTCTATTGGGTTCATATCTGGTGATCTCGCCGGCCACTCCATAACAGTGATATTCATATCATTAAGATTAGCTTGAGTTACCCGAGCGGTATGCGGCAGAGCATTATCCTGCATAAAAACAAAATCGTCACCGATATATGGGGCAAACGGTACGACATTTTCTTCTAAAACTTCTCTGATATAGCGGTCTGCAGTCAGACTCCCTCTGTCAATCACTACCAAGTCTTTGCGAGCTCCCAAACAAATGCCCGCCCAAACCATTATTGATCCACCACCGTATGCAACTGTAGTTTCAAAATTTGTCTGAATGTATCGTTCTCCTTTGCGTCTGTATATTCTTTGCCTGCCGTCAATTTGATTTAAGAGAATTCTGCACTCATCACTAAACAATACCTTACTCCATTGGTCCGCGTTCCAAAGTCGATGTTCCTGAGCAAAAGTTAACCTGTTTCTACGATGATTTACCTCGAGCCTTGGAGCCTTGGCGGGCACAAATGAACCCAAACCAGCTTCTTCGAGCCTTCTTCGTACCGTACGCTCACTTACGGTTACACCCCGCACTGCTTCTAACTCATGTCGGGCTTGGACGGCCGTCAAACGGGGGTTCCTACGTACACGAAGCCGAATGAAACGATCATCCCTACTCGAAGTGCGTCTTTTTCTGCCTTGTCCTGCTCTTCTCACATAAGTACCGGTCTCCCTGAACCGTTGGATACTGCGATGGATCGTTGAAACTGGTCGACGAAGATCTCTGGATATCACTCTGTAGGTTTGACCATTTCTTCGCATTTCGAGTGCCCTGATAATCTCCGTTGGGGCTAAGTCAGGCATAATTCAGTCATCAACTACAGAAAGATACGCGATTAAAAAAAACTAACAAAAAACAGTATTTCAATGAAATTTTAAATCAAACTCAGAAGGAAGAAATTCTCGAAGTTCGCTCCAGATAAGGTGTATTTGAATAAAATTAAAACAATTGCATAAAATGTGATGTTCAGTTGTTTTCTTAATTTGAAAATATTTCTTTTTAAATTAAATAACGTATAAACCAGCCAGCAACTTTATATGATACTGATATCAAACCTTTTTTTTATGTTCCGCTAAATATGCCGGCGAGTTTAGATTATAGCGGGGAATATTGTCTTGAAATAAACTTCGAAGTCTTCATCCGTATTACAACGCTCTGATTCAGTTTTCAGTTTTGTGCGTGTACACTAAAAACTAGTGTCATTGATACTAATCTATGCGTGTACCTGTACACTAAAAACTAGTGCCATTGCACACACTACTAAAAATTTATAAGTATAGTAAAAACTGCGTCAATGTCAGTTATCTGCTACAGATGAAGATTTGAATATTTCTCAGCTGTTCATTTGTGTTGAATGAATTTCGAAAGAACGTAAATACTAATAACCGTCTTCTTCTAAGATAAGAAGAATGATTCAATGCTGATAACCGCATAGTTGTTATGTCATGTCTTTTGTATATTTTTTAGATGTCTGCTTTAATTACAGTTTGGTAATTCTTTAATTTTCTACATGATAATTTTTCACTTTACTCCATCGCATTAAATATCAAGTGGCACAGTTAGGTACCTATATCGCAAACTTGATGATATTTTTTTATAAATCAAAGTTAAGTAGCACCGTTCTCAAATCATTATTATTATCAGCAGCATTATCAGTCAAGTTGGCTATAAGCGACTGAGGAGAGAGGTTAGACCATGAACGCTACTTCCATTACGGGTTTTTTACCATACTTCTTCCGGCAGCCTATGGGAGGTCGCACTTCAAATAACAAAAAGTGATTATTCCTTTTAATTAGTCTTCTTTTATGTTCTACGGCGGCATTTACAAATATGGTAGATCACGATTGTATGCACTGCACACAACCTTCGGCACACGACATTGATTTAAAAAAAATTAATTGAAATAAATGGTGTTTACATTGAGATGTATAATGAACAAAGATATTATACGGTCTTTTAATTATGCGCGAAGGTTCAGAAGGTTAAACAATATGATAGTTGTGTCTATTTAATAGTTAATTAATAGATTTCGCTGCGTCATTTTAATAATGTAGATATCGGAAACGAGTAGTACAAAAATATTTTCGAAAAATTTCCTTCAAAAGTAAACGCCTCCACAAAGTAAATACTGACACTTTGATTTGTAAGCACTTTGTATTGAGTATATTAAAATTGGGTGAATTCTAGGCATATTTGTGCCTAAATTCCTAACGTGTGTCTACTGCCTAACCTACCCCCCTAAGGTTTCGTGAAAGTTATGAGAATAATCCTCGTGATAGTATGCTAAGGAAAACCTAATGTTTTATTAATAAAACGGTCAACTTTTATATTATGTATAGCGAGATGAAGAGTAATCTCATATTCATATTCCCACACCCTCTGCGCCCGGGAGATCGCTTTATTTCAACATAGGCCATCATGGCGAAAACCTTGTGACAACATTTGCATCTAAAATAGCCAAAATGTACTCGTATGTAATTCTATGATGTGAATAATGTCCCCCATAACGAATTCCTCTTACATCCAGCAAACTAAACAGTGATTAGCCATCTTCACAATATGAATTACCATAATTTAATGTACCATTTACCACAATATAATGATTTCAAGTATCTAGATTCTAGATACTATTTGTTTTACATTGGATCGTTGTTCAGTACATTTTAAATGGAATGCATAACATAATACAAATTAATTAAAAGTATGTGTATATTTCCGATACAATTATTTGAGCTCCGGCATAAAGGTAATCGTTTTTGTATGTTAATTTAGCTACTTTTATGATTGTACCGATCTAATTATCCACATTTTGTGCGATTAACTAATTGAATTCAGTATCTTTAAAACTTTATGAGTGTATGCGACACCAGAAACAAGACACGATTTTTGCGCTCAATGCAAACTTTATTCGCTTCCGTCTGGATTCGTGTAGAGTCCACGTTGTCAGATCTATAGAGAGTGCTTACTGTGTTATTTAGTCAGTCCTCCTAAAATATTTATTATAAATGTCCCGTTCCTAATTAATTTTACTACTAGGTACCTACTACACTACTAAAATATAATAATTAATATTTTTTACAGCGTTTCACACACGAGGAATTCTTATAAATTATAAGTGTATCCAAATTATCGCTGCCAACGGGACTTGAGGCCAGCCGCGATATCTGGGGATACACTAGGTTCAAGTCTCCTTGGCAGCGATAATTTTGATACATTTATAATTTAAATAATAATAATAATGAGGGCTCGATTTTTGGCAATTATTAATTAATTTAAAAATCACTTGTCTAAATCAGTTACAAGAAACTGTGAATGAATTAAGGTTAGCTTCCGTATCATAAAAATCATGTAATTACTTTCATATTATTATGTAAAAAAATTGTATATGATGACATAAGTACCTACGGAAAAGAGCAAGTGTGGAGTTTCTTGCCAGTTCTTCTCAATTATTGTGGTTTCTGAACTTAGCGGTAGAGTTTTGACTTCCATAAGGGCCTGAAAGTTAGTTTAGATTAAAAGGGTAATAATATAATATTCGTAAGTACTGTTATCACTAAGTAACGGGATATGGTTATGACGGGTCTGTTAAAACGTGGTCGCATCGGTCTATGCTGGTGGCAGAGAGCTAAAGGGCGAATTGTAACTGCCATTGTCCTTTACATGCAAATGTCAGGCCACAAATACAACAGTTGCCGGCTGTTTGCACGACTTTGTGATACGTTAGTCCTTGATTAGAGGCGACTGTCCCAGACATCTGTTGGTCTTAAGTTATAGCAACCGG
This sequence comes from Coenonympha glycerion, assembly GCA_963855885.1. Classification (NCBI taxonomy): domain Eukaryota; kingdom Metazoa; phylum Arthropoda; class Insecta; order Lepidoptera; family Nymphalidae; genus Coenonympha; species Coenonympha glycerion. The sequence goes on from OY979632.1 coordinate 5,617,248, forward strand.
GCCAAAGTTCAACTGTTTGTGGTATAAGCTATGTCATTTGACCTTTTTGGTGAAATACTCGTTGTTTGATTTGAATTTAGAGTGCAGTGACGTTGGTACGAGTACCTACATAATATTTTAATAACAAGTAACAAGATTATTTAAAAAAAAGAAAAATCAAAAAAAAATACAAATGTTTACAGTATCCGAGTGAAAAATATTTTACAAATACAATTTTGTATTTTTAGATAGGCACACACACACTTACACACTTAGCTAAGTTATTTTATTTTTAGTTAGTAAATAATCAAAACCATGTTTTCAAGTAAAAAACTTGCTTTTCAATTATAAACTTCTGCAACATAGAAAGTGTATTTATAGCATACAATTAAGAAACATTATTTGCTTAAAAAATACGAGTATTTCCGTTGACAAGGAAAAGTTTCGTCCTCTGAAAGTCTTTAGCTCAATGTAAAATAAAACTCAGCTACAAAAAATAACGTTGGAATACATTGAAAGGAACACAATTTCTTGGTGGAATAATACCTTCATTGTTTAAATGTTTAGTCCTTGTACAGTTAAATGAGGGTCTTTAAATATGGCTCGTATACGAAGACTGCGCAGTTAAGCAGAAGTTCATTGTCCATAATTGAAGAACAAAGTTGTAGAGGTACGATCGAGCTACAGCGATGTTATATATAAATTATTTATCATTTTAGCCTGCTGATGTTTACCGTTTGATAAAGGAATATCCAAATGAGTCCCTTGCAGTATTGCTCATTAAAACATTTCTCTTTATATCGTTTAATTACCTACATCTACATATTTTATAAGTAAGTAACTAGCTATTGCCGACAGCTCTGCCTGCGTGAATTTCGGGAAAACAATGCATTTTTGTGATAAAAGGTAGTCTTATCTATGGTTATCCTATCTTCATTCAAAAATTCAGTTAAATCGGATATGTAGTCGTGGCGTAAAAGAGTAATTAACATACAAACTTACATTCATACTATCGCCTTTATAATATTAGATTAAAATAAATGCAAGTAAAATAAACAGCTTTACGACCTAAAATAGAAAGCCGTGGAAGAAACTTAAAGTTGTTTTAAACGTAGGTACAGTTGTAAGTATTTATTATTTTAGATATTATTAAATACAGCAATGTGTTTGTATGTGTGTTCAGCAATTGTCAAGGTGTTACATCTTCTTTCACTGTCCGAATGGTATCTTTACATGTTCGTATAAAAATCTTTGCTTAAAAGGGAATTAGTCCGAGTATCGATTCGGAAATGAGTAACTCAAAAAATAGACGATTCTCGGAATAATATCCTATACCTAATGGAAACTTTCAAGCAAAGATTTTTATATGTATAAGTAAACAGACTAGCTGACCTGGCAAACGCTGTTTACCCATTAGGGATATAAAAAGTAGCTTAAAATCTACTCACAGACCTATATCGAACATACATTGAAAATTTCATAACAATCGGTCGAGCCGCTTCAGAGGAGTTTGGTAACAAACATTGGCACGAGGATTGTATATATTGAGGATTTTATAGATAAAAATCAGAAGAAGAAGAAGAAAGAAGGGTTTCATAGAAAGTTGAAAAACAAAAAAAAATCGCTAGAGGTTAACGTTTAAGGGTAAACGCAAGGGGCGTTGACCCTTAAATAATCGCTTCCACTCATGGATGGCCATACCTTTACCCATGCCATAAACCTGTCATCCTTAGTATCTTGGGGAGTAAATATATTGATCGTGCATGTCTTGCCTCTGAATTAAGGAATTTTGCAATACATCCATTGTTTATTGCTCACTACCACACACGTATACCTAGCTATATGTACTTGTACGTGTTTCTAAGACGATATTCGTTGTTCGGATTACGAAAATGAGCAAATTGTCAGTGTGTACCTACGAGTAGAAGGTGCCATATCCTTGTCTCATAACTCTGTTAACGTTGTTATTGCCCACAACATTGTGTCTAACAATGTTGTGGACGACTTTATCAGTAACTTCTAATACAAATACATTGTATTTAATGATAGTACGAATAAGTAGTTTTGTTTCATAGGAAGCTCTTTAGAATCCAAATCACAATAAATTTATTCTATTCAAATGAAGTATAATTTTTTTTTCTTTAGTTGTGTTAAAAAAAATCTTTAAACGACCATTAATTGGAATTAAGTCAATTCAAACATTTTTTTGTGCTGAACAAAGCTAACTTCATTGTACAGGTAAATGATGGTTTCTTAGTTATGGTGTGAATGAGTAACATACAAACAAGCTTTCATATTTATTATTGTTAAATAGGAAAAAATATAACTAAATGAGAGAAAAACAAGTTTGTAGATCTATAATGAGATGGTTACTACATTTTCAACTACGGCCTAAGTAACCATTTAATAACAAGGCACGATATCATAATTTTTATCCTCTTCGCGTAATTAAAGAATAAGCCGGATATTCGGTAGATAAACATGTTTAATTGTTATTTGTATCGGCATTAAATCTAAGTAAAGCGAAACTGAGTTGCAATCGCCTTGAGAATGGAGATTTAAGTTTTTCACAGCGTAGGGCACTTGCGTCATGTAATTATACCAAGAAACTATAAGTGAGGCAGAAGTAATCATTAGGTACTGCTGAGATTAGATGTAGATTATAAGAGAATGCTACATGCATTCCCAGATGTAGAGTAGATTACTGTTGAAGTAGTCAAATTAAGTGAACAATTTATTCATACTTAATGCAAGATAACTTAATGAGTTATGACTTACGAGTGTAGTAAAGTGACAGCGAAAAAATATTTATTATTCGATGTTCACATTACCAAGTACTTAAAGTGATAATGGACAAATAAACATTTGCAATTTAACCAATGCAATTGACTGCGCTCGGTCAAATCAAACTATAAATAAGAATCATCTATTTCAAAAAGCTGTATTAATTTTTAACGTCACACCCATCGGACAGTTTTGAAACTGCACTGTTGCATCTATCCTCTAACAAGATCACAAGAGGAGTACGAACTAACATTCGTAATAACAACAATACCTTTTACCTTTTGTTTGCGAACCGCGAGTGGCTTATCGCGAGAAGCGCGCGCAATTGGGTTGTAACCCGCAACACCGTGGGACGTTCCCACGTGCGGCTCCATTACTTAGGAAACAATTCGCGCCTTGGGACGCGCTCAGGCTGCTCAGAGCTGGGTGAAACTTGAAGAATTAAGATAATTAATCGGGTCGCTTCATTGTTAAACTGAGCCGTTTACTTACGGACGGACGTCGTCCAAATTGCATCGGAACTAGGGGTGCTTTAATTATGTAGAGAGCTTATATCCACAGAGGTCCAAAAGGCCACCCTCGACTTCAAACTGCGGCATAAAATACTCTGCCTAAGTTGACAAGCCCGAGCCGCCGCTACACAATTTTTCACGCACACTTGTATCCGCGCACCATACTGACACACTTACACTACAAAAAAAAGTTGCCGCACTCACGGAGCTTTCGTTCTCAAGGCTCTACCTAGCCGGAGCACGAACGACGACCTATTATAAATCCATGCTTCTTACTTGGTACTTACTGAAAAGATCACGAATTCAGGTTTCAGATATCGTGCCTGTAATTTGATTAGAAAATAAAAATGAAGCCTAACTTTTACATAGGCCTAACTTACAGTCCGTCTCACACTGACTCTGAACAGTAGGAAACAGATTTGCGCTGAGAAGAACTGGCAACGAACAGGTTATAGGCTCTTTTCATATTATTTTAAATCAAAGAATGATGAAACTGGCAGGAGTTTCACCTGATATAAAGTGATACGCCATGCCTCATCATCCTGAGACATCTGCAGTTATTAAGTCTCATTTTGCCCAGTATTTGTGCAGGCATAAAATGCCCTTCAAATCATAACCACGGAATGTATTACGAGACGAATATGTTAAAGAACTTAGAAATAGAATAATATTCAAAAAATGGATGCAAACTATCGCCATTTTGACACTTGGTGACGCTCAGCTGAGCGTCACTGAACGTCAAATCGCACACTTTTTTTTAATTTTGTTCCATTTCTAGTAACGCTATATTTTATCGCTTATCGCAGGAGGCCACAACAATGGCACCTACCTAGACTTTTCTAGCGGAGTTTCTCCGCCAATGAAGTTGTCCAAATATACAATTTTTCTGAAATAAATGACATGATTTGTACGATTTCTCGTGAGCTAAGTTAAGTTACCGAGTTTTAATCAATTGCAATAAAATCTCACCTAGTAAACACAGTTTAATTATTATTAATAGCTAAAATGGATGTGATTTAACGTTTATTCGAAGTGTTTTTTCGCGAACTAAAACAGGAAGAGAGGTAGTTACCTATTTGTATACAGAAACAACCAAATCGTATTTCTTCTGAATGGAATTCAAACATGCGGAAACGCAATATAACCAATCTGTAGCAATTTCCGCGCGTCGCAAATATTGAGTTTAGCCAAACTTTTGCATTATTTATATTTCCTGTCTACCTTTATGCCGACGACGGGACCTATGAATACGTGACTTGATACGAGCCTCACGCCACGGGCCTCTTTGGAATTTTATAATTTCTAAATTGGCTCAGGTCTGGTCTGGTGGGAGGCTCTGGCCGTGGCTAGTTACCACCCTACCAGCAAAGACGTACCGCCAAGCGATTTAGCGTTCCGGTATGATGCTGTGTAGAAACCGTTGGGGTGACCTACCCCTTCCAAGTTAGTACGCTAACATCTTCGACTGCATCATCACTTATCATCAGGTGAGATCGCAGTCAAGTACTAACTTGTATAGCATAAGCCCTTATGACCCAAGTTGTGTGTGGTGGGAAAGACGGAGACTGGCAAAGCACTATGTAAACTTAAGGTGTATTGCTATCGTGGTTTATTAAAGAAATAGTTCTCAAGCACGCTCTCCGAAATAAATTTATCCTATAAAATGTCAACAACGAGAACAGGGAGTTTTTCACTAGAAATATGCCTGAAACTGAATATTGCTCATTTTTGGATAGTGTCATTTTCGTTTCCAAGCAGCGAGAATTTTATACCAGAGCAATACTTATACATGAAGTAAAGTAAGTGCCTTGTAAATTGTAAATTGTAAATACCCATAACTACATATTTCACATAGTAATAAATTACATTCTCACGCCAAGTAAACAACTTAATTTGTCATATTAATACGCACATGTTCAGCGTAAGCGTAATAAGCTCATTGTCTCACCCTCGCAATGCTAATATCATTCATAGTGGAGGCGTAATGCTAAAGGACGCTCAAACAAATCCTTATGAATATGTATGTTCAGTGGAAACAATGCCTGCAAAACTGCTTAGGTACAATATATTACCAGTTACCAAATTTCACTCTCTACTACTATACTATTGTAACGAACTTATATTGTTTGTTCTCAAAAATTACTTAAATTATACATTTTTATTTGTTTTGTTATATACTTACCTGTAAAGTAAGTACATTATCATTTATCAGATAGCCCACGAAAACAAACTGACCCGTGAACGGAGTGAAGCCAAAATGCTTCAGTCGGTGGAGAAATAAATTTTTTATCCCCAGCCCATGCTAGATGGACTGGATTCGTATCCAGGATCTACCAATGGAATTTATAATCATTAGGTTATAAAGTTTAGAGTTTCTCACATTCGGTTACCTAAAACTTATTTCAATTTCATACATTATTAGTTTAAATAAAAAAAACCCAGGGGTTTCTTTGCAATATATCTAATGCACTCACAATTATTTAAAAAGTAATGCTTTAATTTGACAGTTGAAGTCGTTCGCAAATGAAACAATCCACATTCCAATCATGTGCTCCATTCCGATTTTAATGGGCCAGACGTAATTACAATCGCCCAAAATTTCTAGGTGTCTTTGCGAATGTATTTCGCAAATAACCCTCTAGGCACAGACAGAATAAACTTTTTTATTATTAATATTTTTTTATTAAACGAGACTTGTTCACATCGCTTATTTAATATTTATACTATAGCTAAAACAAAATAGAAAATTCCATTCCATCGCATTGGTCGCATTGGAAAAACAAAATGAATTGGAAATTAAACATTTCAATGTATTTGAATAATAAGGCGAATAATTTTAAAAAAGGAGCAGTTTAATTGAAAAAACACACTAATTGTGTTTAAATCTTTTTTCGAAGATTGGTCTGAAAATACAGTTGTTAAATTTATAAAAGAGAAAATGAAAATGAGAACTCAACACATGTATTGATGACATCGAATAACTACATCACACTGCATATTGGTAAAAAAATAACCGTGACAAAAACTCATCAAAAATAACGCATCGGAATTGGCAGATGGAACAATACTTGTTACTACGAAAATCATTCATTCATTCTCAATCGCTGAATTCCACGTAATAAAAACGCTGCACGAAGCAGGGTTGATTTTTGAAAATGAACTTCTACGTAAAACTATATTAATTGACGTATACCTATTAGGAAATCAAAAGTTTTATGGGAAATCTATAACAGGTGTAATCGTTTAATTGTACGACCATGTTAGCTCAAGTGATCTTGTACAGATACACCAACATGTTTTTTTTTTATTTATGAAACTGAACCCAAAAGACAAAATACAATAATATGTGTGAAATGTGCAAACATAAACCCTTGTTTTTCCGTGCACACAGCCGATGACATAATTAGTTAGGTACTACATGATATAAAGTTATTCTTCAGTCTGTGGGTACATGCTATGCTACGTAACGTAGTACATATAGTAGCACGAAAGTAAGCTAGTTTCATATTGAGTACGAAGTGTCTGCTAGTAATGAGTGCCTCTTGTCAAGAAAATCTTTGTGAGCATGCTCTAATAGCATGATTTTTATTGTCATCTTTATCTATCTGTACCTTTATATAGTACCTAAGGATAAAATTTAAAAACGCGAAAGTAGTATTTACAATGACGGATATACGGACGTTTGTTACTCTTTCACGCATAAAGTAATTACTGAAACGATTCGGCTAAAATTTGGAATGAAAATCGCTAGTTTATACGGTATATCCTGGCTTAATAGACTACTTTTGATCTGGAAAAATTCCACCATTCCTGGGTGCGAAATATAAATAAAATCGTTCCCCGTGTTTGTCAAAACACAACCCCTAGTACCTTTATCCCGATAATGGGTGATTGTCACGAACATCATCATCGAAATCACGATCGCAGTTATTAGATAGTGCACAATGCAATTTGATCGGCGTCGCGTTTCGCCTCAAAATGCAATTCCGTTGATGTCGGTAGTTTCGACACGCGCCGCCTGATGATGTTTCCTAACCAAAACACACCTTACTTGCACTTGCTTGTTATAGCTCTCGTTTTTCTGTACTTCTATGATAAACAGTCAAACCTGGTTAAATGAGAGCTCAAGGGACCGAGATCTCTCGTTTTCTCTAGTAGAGGTTTCTCACTGACCCAAGTTTCAGAATTAGGAGGGCAAAATGACCTCGCAAATTCTCTCATTAATAGAATTTTCTCGCTTACCTATTAGGGTTAGTACAGGTTTTTTTTTTACCAAATTCGAGTCAAATAATCCTTCTTTATATTGTTAAAAACCATATGTACGCGAGTATATAGTCGCGGAATAAAAAAGGTTCGGTTCACCTAAGTGTTGATTTTCGCTTGCACTTGTAGGTACTGCAAGAGTCCATTTTGTGAATATACCAAAACAATTTACTAGTGCAAACAAGTCAATTTAATAATTGACAAACCTTTTCATTCCCTGACTGTACTTTACCTGATATTACCCTTAAAAAACACGAGGGAACAATTAATTGAAAATTACAACAATATTTGCAGTGCGTTTCAAATTAAATATCAAGTTTGTAATGCCCAAAATAACATTCATGTTATATAACACATCGTCAATATAAACAAACGCATATCGGGAAAATTAAAAAAAAGCTCAACTTTTATTAACTTTAAAATTATTTATGGATTATTATTTCAACAACTGCTATTTTTAACTTTCGGAAACAGTTATTTATTTTGAGCGAAACGCAAAATTTCAATACAAACTTACAATAAACAACTGGTGGTAGCGGAGCGTTATTACACCATAAATTTTCCTTCATCCGCCAATTAACGCGTAAAGAGCTTTGACGCGGTTTAATTGGTTTTGTTGCCTAATGATAACATATTATATTAATAGGACCCTGCTCATGTGTTATAGATAATCACGTAATATTACACCCTTTATTAGGTTTATTAGTAACATTTAACATAAGAACGCATGTAGTAGGGTATTTCCTATCTCCATTTCAGAAGCCAAACCTATTCCATACTTGCAGCAAGATTTTCACACAAGTAGCGAATAGGATAATTTCCTGTATTTCCTGTAATGCTATAAAGGAATCGAGCACGAACCGAGCACGAGCGATGCCGTTTCGCTTCGTCGTTCGTGGCGTCAAGTGTGGATGTACAGTCCGACAAGGCTCTATTGGCACTTGAATAACATTGTCAAGAGGGCGCTATTATAGAAAAAAGGCAGCCAGAAAATATAATCTCCACAATTTTACTTCAAATTTAGTTTTATTTTAGTTAATATTAAGCGAAAACATCACAACATACAATAGCGATATACCGACAGAGCGAACTATCAAATAGTATCACAAGATATAGGCGTTAGTACCGATTATTGCCACGCGCCAAGATAGCCTTGTAGCACTGTACATCGACCTACAACGATCACTGTCCTGTAATCCCTTTGTGTTAGTCAAAAAACCGACAACAGGCGGAACGCAGCCGAGCACGAACGAAATGCTCGCAGCGCGCTCGTTCGAGGCTTGTAAGTCGGTCCACACTACACGAATTGTGTTCGGCGCGTGCTCGGCTCGTGCTCGATTCGCCTAGCGTAGACCCATCTTAAGGTGTTAAGTAAATAAATAAACAAATAAGTTGCGTTTTCTGAGTACCGAACTTGCAATAAAGAAATGCGCAAATGATATTAGTGTAGGTACAGTTATTTTTTTACAATGTTCACGCCGCGCTTGCTGTACAAAACTCAATTGCCATTATAACGTTTCGCAGTTTTATCCCGGTTTAATACGGCCGGCTATTTTGCGCGCGAATTGAGTTACCGGCGTGAAATTAAACGCGAAAACTTGTTTCGACGAACCAAATCGATACTTGTTTTCAATTTAACTTGTCCTGAGTTATTGCGTTATTGTCGTGTCTGCATTGGTGCTACAGATTAAATATTTTGACAACGGTTAAATTACATCATAATTAAATAATAAACAGGGGTGCTAAACATTTTCATTTCTAAGTTACGGATTTATTTCGGTTTGAGGCCTTTAAGAACCATAAGACCATCTCCTGTGAATATCCTCATTAAATATACAATTTTAAATTTCATTGTGATCTATCTATTAGGTATAATAATCAATACTATTATAATATCGTAGAATGTGAATTTTATATTTTTGAATGTTAGTTGTTCGCACCACAACTTCTGAATTTATTTGGCCTAGCTGTTACTTCTACCGTTGTTAATACATAGATTGCCTTTTATTTCCAGAATATTTTTTCAGTTTATCACGTTCTATTTTTGAAACTCGAAATCCGCGTGGTTGAAGCTATGGTCAAAACGAGATTGTTTGTAGTATCCTCGCATATAATGTCGTCTTGTGCCTGAGAGTTCCATATAGTAACAATCAAATTCCAAATCGTGTACTAAATGTAGTCTATAAGCCAGCAGTCGCTATCGTACGGGTGAAGCCGAAGAAATTACTTTGAACGTTAACACGGACTTGATTGCTTTCAGAGTGTAGTTTCCGGGATTCACTTTATCAAAAGGTTCCGTAGCTCTGCCAATCGGCGACGTTTCCACCGCTCGGTGCAAACGTGACTACACTTGTATTACCAGCTAAATTATTTTGATTCACAGCAATGAATAGCAAATTGGCATGGCTGAAATTTACTCTCGGAGTTATGGAATCATTTTTTATATCATTCCCTACTCTACACTAGCTGTTAGGTCTGTATGTAATTACTTGACGTTTTCGTTTTCTACATTTATTGTAAATATTGTTTATTTTTGTAATTCAGGACGAATTATCCCAAAGCCAATTTATTTTCTAGCATATTTTCTGGAAATTTTATGGAAAATCTAGATTATAAATTAACAGTGAGGTTTAAAATTGCAATTTAATTCCAGTTTCCTTTGAAATAAAAATTTAAAATAGAATTATCCATCAAGCAAATCTGACTAAAGCTACAGAGTGTACTTTTAGAGTTTTAGCGCCGCCCACTAATCCTACAAAGACCTCTCATTAACCCTAATTTTAACACAAAGCTATTTATTTACTCATTACTTATGTTATTTTGCACAGTTAGGGTACACCCATTATCTCTTTATTGCATTCTAATCTTTATACTTGCTACTTAAAACTTAATTCGTTTACTTTATGACTTCGTCAACGTATGAGGTGAGTGCATGAGCAAGAGTACGCTTGATCCCAATTACGTCCGTTCTAATTATGAAATTTTTTTGAAAGGATTTGTAGCAGGTGTTAAAGTAAAAGCTTTTCATAAAATTATTATCATCTACTGTTTCAATTAGTATAGCTTTTATTGAATGTGCATGGAATTAAAGTAATCAGATTCTTTAGATTTTAGGCCAATGTCACTCCCCCCCCGATGGATTCCAATCTTGTCGCGATGGGGGGCTCAGTAGCCGTGGTTGGGCGCCACGGTGAAGCCAAAAGGAATCCAGGAGGGGACGCTCGGAGTGGGCCTGGAGATGGGCCCGCTCTGGATGCGTCCAAGAGGGGTGCGGGGGACAGAGTTTTCTGTCTCCTGCAGCCAGGAGGGGTCGCGGGAGGAGAGGCGTGTCGGTGTGTCGTTGCCGCTCGCCCTATCTCCCGCGACCAAACGGTGGCGCACCGTTAGATGCGTCGGCGGCGGGGCCGCAGGGGAAGAGGAGTGTCGGTATTTCGTTGCCGTTCTCCCTGTCCTCTGCGGCCGTTTGGTGGTTTGCGGCGGAGCCAAAGATCAGATCCGCCGCGGGGTATGGGAGGTCGATGCCTGCGAAGTGCAGGAGCAAGCTTCGCAGGTATCGGCTTACCCGTGCCCACGGCCCCTGGGTGGCGGTCCCGGGGCGACCGACCGCCCCGGGACCGCCACCCAGGGCCTTACGGATGGGCGCCGAGGAGATAAGGCCGGCTTAGGTGTTTCTGGCGGGCCTTGCTGTTTGAGGGGAGCTCCATGCTCCACCTCGTGGAGGGGCTGCGCAAGCGGCCCCGCACCGGCGGGTTCGCGGAGGTTTGCGCAAGCGTTCCCGTGTTCCCGTCATACGGTGCGAGGAGGAAACACCGTGGGGTTTAGCCGGTAAGAGTCCGGCATAACCCAGCCGCTCCACCGGGCGACTGGGTATCCATGAGGATTCCCCACGATAAAAAAAAAGGCCAATGTCACTCAAACAACTTTTCCATAGCTAGCCCGATTTCCGTCAAGAATTTTAGTATGACTTTATTGATTTTGAGCAATTTTTTTTTAATTAATTGATATCTGCTGTCAGTTTAAATAAATGATGAAGTGCGAGTCTAAATATTCCGTATGTGACTAAAACTTAAGAGTCTTTAATTTACTCATATTGTTATACTTCAGAGCTTACCATCACTTCAATCTATAATTAGGTTTAAACATGCAATGTTTATACATTATCCTATACCTTTAAACGAGCAATTCTTGTATATATATATATTTCTATATAATCTGGATCTCGGCAACGGCCCCAACGATTTTCATGAAATTTAGTATACCGGGGGTTTTGGGGGGCGATAAATCGATCTAGCTAGGATTCATTTTTAGAAAATGTCGAATTTACCAAAAAAAAATTAATAAAAAATATGACTTCTGCTGCCATCTATTAGCCAGTAGATAAACTACCGAGCGAAGCACTTCTGCTGCCATCTATTAGCCAGTAGTTAAACTACCGAGCGAAGCTCGGTCAACCAGATATAGTACCTAATCATAACGTATAGCAGATGTTTAAGACAAAAAGGTGACACACTAACTAACTAAATGTGGTACAGTGATTTGAACTCTCATCTCAAGCCATTGCACGAATCGGGCTGATCAATAACCATAGTTATATACCTAGTGCTTTATAAATATGATACCGACCTTAACATTTTTTTTTGTTTTAGTCACAGCGCCTATACGACTACACAATAAGGTTAGAAAGAATGGATCTATATAGAGCTTCCAACGCCCTTTAGCCATTGAAACAACTCAGTGTATGAATAAATTGAATAAATTAACAGCACCGTTAATTATCCTTTACACTGTTGTCCATCAAAATGCAAGTCAGCATCGCACTGGAGCCCGCGCTCGTGCTCGCAATGATTTTTAATGAAATTGCGTGCACATCGCGTTCCCAATCAGCTGTCGGCTTCATTAGGCGGCTATTATTCGCGGACACGAAAGCTTTTCCTACATATTTTGTCCCACGTACCTATCTAACTACACACCTCAAACAGTTCGTAAAGCCATCACAGACCCGAATTTACGATATTTTCCAAACAGAAACTTTACAGCAGCAGCCGTCTCTGCGCCGTTCGCCCCTTTCCTATCCTCTGTGGCGTTTTTTCCTTCTTTCTGTATGATAGGTGCCCTGTTTTATTTTTGAATTATATTCCGAAGCCCTCTTAAACTGCCTTCTTAAACATATTGTTGATACCGCGGAGTTTAGTCGCAAAACAACCTTGCAATATATTGTTACAACTCTTGTCAACATGCAGACTAGATAAAAAAGTTAATTAACAAAGCAGTCGCCATATTTCATTTTAAACCCATGCTTTGAGATACTGTATACTCCCAAGTTCCAACAGAATAAAACTTGACTTATAATTACAAACTTCACCCTAATGGCAGTATTTTTTGTGAAAACTGAGGGGTTAGTACAGGTTATTCTACGAATTTCGAATCGACTCGCATCGTACAAACGAATTGGATACCTCCATACGTATGCAGCCAGCGCCATCTATGGATAGTCGATGACATGCGATGAAATTCGTACCAAAACTTACCCTAACCCAAATTCTTGGGTCGGTCTGGGTTAACTTAGAGTTGGCACGCTAACCCAGAGTAAGTTGTCAAAATTGTCCAATGAGAGACGTTGACTCTAGGGTTAAAAACATAGATTAAGAAATAAATATTTAACTCCCGTTTCGCGCAAGTGGACGTAATAAAATTTCGCGTTGCATCAGGATTCTCGTCACTAGGCCGCGACTCATTTGGCGGTCTATTATTCGTGGACATGGGAAACTGTCAACTGCCGGTATTTGCTCTATGTAAATAGCGGACCGAGATGTTTTCAGCATACATTTTCGTTCGTAAAGTGGACGCATTTTAGATGTAAAGAAAATATTTTTCAGCTGCTCAGCTCAGCTACTCGAAAATTTGTAACATTTTGAAATTGTTATATTTTTTCGAAAAACATTATTTTCAACTTAGCTTATAGGTTAAGGTACCTACATATTATTCAGCAGGACTGATTTATTTGTTTGTTTATCCGATTCTTGAAAAATTCTGTATATTTCAATATGCATTAACACCGCCCACATAAAATACCATCACACAATTCTTCCAACGAATTCTTCGACGCACATTTCATCCCGACAACGGGACACCCTTAGGAGATTTTGACTTCACAATGCGAAGTCGTAGAGGCCATTACATAATATCATGGCGCGCAATCTTCTTACGAAAAACCTACTTGTTAGGTGCCGGTTTCTTCAAGTCTGGAAAACTAAGTCCGGTCAACCCCTTTGGTCACTTTACAGCAATTTTTACTTTAAGTATTATTTAGTCTTGGGAAGGAAAAATGATTTTCTCCTTGTGTCTAAAAACTTATTTTTTGCACATAAATCTGGACACAAGTTCTTGGTTATTTTCAGTCGTTAATACCTACTGTCTAAGCTAGCTCCGCTTTTCTTTTAATTACCATTGGACTAAAACTATTTTATGTCCCCCTTCCAACTGTTTAACAAGATACATGCTAAAAGATCACATCAATCCGTAAAGCTCTGTTGCTGCTTGATTGAAGGACAAACGAACAAAGTGCATTCGCAATTATAAAATTAGTAAGATAATAAAAAAGAGATAAGAGCAAGATACCCAGAGCTTCAGTAACACAATAGATTTCACAACGATGTCGACTGTCATAACCCTAACTCATCGTGTACTCGTATCAGTAAACAAGACACGCGTAAGTTTCTTAGCCTTGTTCTAACTCGAGTTGAGTAATAGGATTTACATGGAATTCACTGTTAGATGAAATGTCTAGAATGTACATGGGCTGTTTAAAGAGATCTTGAACTCATTCTCAAAGCTAGAATCAATGACAAAGGAAAAATGATGTTAATGCTTATATGACTACTAGCTGATGCCCGCGACTTCGTCCACGTGGGATAAAAACTATTCTATCTTTTAAGTTGGACCAAATGACAGATATTCACGAAGTTTGAACTAAATCGGTTCAGTAGTTTAGGAGTCCATTGAGGACAAACATTGTGACACGAGATTTATATATATTAAGATAGCTCACCCGACGTATGTTATTCTGCTCTTGTTAACTCATCACTGAACCATATACCATTGAAATAAGTACATAGTTTCAATTTTTTTTATAAACAGTGAATTCAATTTCGAGTATCAGAAAAACCTAAAATCTGTAGCCTCGAACAGAAATCGAATTTTCGAGTTAAGGCAAGACTTGTGCTTGGTTTTATCCTTGATTATTATGCGAGAAAATTAGTATGGGAAAGAAAGCAGAGTTTTTTCTTTATTTAGAATTTTATTTAGAAATGATAACAGGTAATTTCATTAACATCCTCATCACATAGCGCATGACTAGAATAGGTAGGTAAACTCGTTTGTGCACGGATATGTAATTGCATTCACATCGCCCTCCCGCTCTTGCATTTTAATTGCAATAGGAATTATCTACATGTATTTGGAGCCTCATTATGATTACATGCGAAAGCTACAATACAAGCAAATACTTAATGACGCAAAACTGCAACCATTCGTGGCCTAAAATATCACACTAAATGAATGTGAATGTATTTTTTGTGGATTTTCCATCAATCACACAGAAAACTCAAGAGGTTATGGGTCAAGATTATAGTGAAGGTATGACATGTCCTACTTTGAAATGCTGCCCTCGTAATTGAAAACACAGTAAGTCGAGTTACTGTGTTTTAGCTTTGGATAGCTTTTTAGAATCGCGCGATTGCGCTCTGTCTGGGAAACTTTTCGATTTTTCTGTAGCGTGTATAATTACTGAGATACGAAAAGTAAAAACACAGTAACTCGAAAAAAAAAAATACTTTTTTAATAATAAACACAGTAACTTAGAATTTATAGGTTTGAACACAGTAATTTTTTGTTTACTGTGTTCAAATGTATGTCTATCGATTTTTTATAAATAAATTTTCCTTGGCTACAACACGGCATCTTCAAATACTGTGTTTATTTGTAAACATTTCGTGGAATCTTTTTATGCTTTACATAAATTTAACACAGTATCTGAATTACTGTGATTTAAGTGTCTGCAGTTTTAAAATTAACTTCAGTAAATACTTAGCTTGAACCCAGTAACTATCGACTTACTGTGTTTTAAACTAACTTTTTTCGTGGAGCGAGGTTAGAGGGGACTAAATCGTGCGCACTACGTGCTTGGAAGTTTTTGGCGGCTTTGAAATATTTCTGTTTAAATCATATCAATGACTGAAAAGTGAAATATAATTAACTAGCAGAAACCCGCGACATCACCTTAGTAAATTTTAGTTTTTCCTACAAACTGGAACCATCGAATTTTCGGAATAAAAAGTAGCATTTGTGTTTTTTTAGGATGGAATCCGTTTCCAGTCCAATTTTCAGCCAAAAATTTTCATTAAATACGGCGTGAAGGAGTATATCTCCCGCATAAATATCTGATATACTCTATTCCCGCAGCAGTCATGGATTTCCAGGATATCTAGTAATCTATCCAAATTTCAGCCAAATCGGTTACATAGTTGCGGTGTGAACAATTTTCCGTGTGAATCGGGATAAAAAGTAGCCTATGTATTAAGCCAAGATACAATCTAGCTTCCTTCCAAATTTTAGCCGAATTAGTTAAGTAGTTGCGTAAAGGAGTATTTAAGCTTGATAAAATACAAACTTTGGATCCCTGTTTTAACCCCTTAGATGGTGGATTTCGAAAAATCCTTTCTTAGTGCACCCCTAGACCTCACAAGGAATCTGTGTACCAAATTCGGTGTCTCTAGACCTAGCGGTTGCGTGTGCTGTGCGTTGATATGTCAGTCAGTCAGTTCCTTCTTTTATATATTTAAAGATGTAAGTAAAGTTTCTTTTTAAAATATTAATTACTTATATTATAATGTTAGCTAAATTGCACTTTTCAAGCATTCATTAAGCTATGCAATTTATTAATTCAAACATAAAATAATTTTACATATAAATAATAATAAATTACGAAATAATAGTTTACCTACACCATCAGCTTTAGACATCAGCATCTCTTGTTACACTCTTTTACTTGAAATTCCCGTGATAACCCTTAACAAAGAAGTAGCCTCGATTAGAATCTCTAACTAGACTGTATAAGTCCTAATAATTTATTATTCAGCAGTTCTAAGCTCAAACTCGAAATATCTTTATTTCACATAGGCCTTACGTACGGGTTCTTGTAAAACGTCAATATTACATTTGTCACATATAATATATGGCGATAACTACAAGTTGACTTAAAGTTAAGTTTACGCGAGGGTTCAACACACCCTTCCCTGAGAAGAAGCTTACTACAAACACAGCTGGGATTTGTTTCCTGTTATCACCACATCTCACAATGACACTTAAAAACAAATGGAATGATCAGGACTTTAGACGAAATAATAAGCATTCATTGAAAAATCACAGACATAACTCATTTTTTTCTATTTGTATGGATGTCTTGATGAAATCTATGTTATACATACCTAAAAATTAAAGACTACCGAAATAGGAACGAATAAAAATTCGGAATCAGATACGAATATAACTATAAGTACAGCAGCATGAATACATTCATTATCAGCTGGCATATCTGAAAAATCTGAGGAGGAGAAGCAAAATTCTACACATAGGGTGTTTTTACACATATGAAAAAAGGTTAACTTAAAACACAGTTTCTTTAGATGCTATAACGGCAACTAAGAGTTAACACATTGCAAAATTATTCTTAAATACAGTATCTCACTTACTAGAAATCCATCTAGTAAATAAATGTTAGGTATTGTTACCTTACAACACAGTATATGTATAGTTACTGTGTCATGTAATCACGAGTGTTTGTATCTTTACATGGTTAAAACACAGTATTCAATAAAAGTACGTTAGAACACAGTAACTATCAAGTTACTGGGTTTAAGCGTAAAATAAATTAACTTTCAAAAAATATAATACTATGTTAAAACATATTATCTAATTTAATTAATTAAAGAACAATAATAAAAGAGCTTCATGTACATATAATGAAAGCTTTATTTATTCTTCGTAGTTTAAAAAAACCCCTATCACGCTAACGTATATTAGTTGGCTCATAACGTTTCAATTTATCTATTAAACTTTAAACGCGTTTTTCTCGAAACGCAATTTTTGGAGATACTGTGTTTTCAATTACGAGGGCAGAATGTGCTTCCCAAGTAAAAGTAATTTAGTCGGTACAAGTAGCCAGGACTTCGAAAATTCACAGATAAATTCGCTACTTGATCTAGCGAGATTATAAAGCCACTATCGGCCGATGAATTCTCCAATATTATTACTCGTTGCACGAGACACAATTTAATTTTAAATCGAATGAATGGATACGAGCGAAATTTCGATTGCATTGCTTGTTCCCGCACTGATTGTACTAAATGTAACCTCACCTATGAGAATATAACTATGTACCTACTGTTCATTGTTATGTAATTAAGTTTATCTACACTCATTGCTTAAGTGGCCCCTTCCCGGACGATCCAAGTTCAACGAATGCGTGGTCTAAAGGCTTGCTGTTTAGTCTAACGCAATCCTAGTAAAAGATATACTGTGGAAAAAATTATATAACGCCCGCGTCGTCGGTCGGGCGTTTGGGAAAAAGAAAACAGTGGAAAAATTTAATGAAACGTGTTCCAGGAAATACGCGATTTTGAAAAAGCCTTACAAGTATGTGTAAATAATGTTTGTTATTTCAAATCTCCATTAGTTGCACGAGGTTTCTATAGAGTTGTTTTTTATAATTTTGCAATATATGAGCTAAGCGAAACGACCAAAGTTTATGTAAAATTTCTGCAAGAATGCAGATTTTTGGAGGCTTGTACTGAATTCGTTGCAAATAAATTTCAATTTTTGTTTCTATACAAACCTAGATATAGTGTGCAAGGTAACTTCTTATTAAAAATATTTCAAGAAAATTTTGCTAAAACGCCATAATCGCGTACGAGCGTTTGTATGGAAAATCTACCGGGATGGCCGCTCTTAAAGTTCGAATTATGAAATCAAAATGTGTCACATATTGACCTACTTTATTCACAGACTTCTATAATTATTTAAAAGTTATTCATTATAACATCGCTGTACTATGGAAATATCTCTAGATAGTTGAATAATTTCTATTACGATACGCGGCTCTGGGTTCCTGTATTTTTGTGTGTCGTCATCACAGACCAGGGACTAACTTTCTTTTCTCTGTGGTCGTCATAGCCAAAAGAGAGTGTAGAGCCAATCCTCAATTTAGTTTTTTTTTTTATATATAAGGAGTCCACAGACAACATTTAGTTGGTAGTCATGATCGACCATAGACAACAATTAATTCACGGAAACAATAATTTTTCCCTGCCTTATATGACTGATTAAAAAGTGTGTTCATACAGAATATTGAAAAGAATTATGTATAATTTTTGATTATTTAATTATCCACTAAAAAAATAGTTTATCTGACTTGTATAAATATTTTTCTACTCTTTTTTGTTTCATGACTTTTTTAACAGACTATACGAAGTTTGCAACTGAATTTTGGCGCCATACCTAACTTTTAACATTTCACGGCCGTTTTCACTAAACCTAGGAAACTCCTAAATCGAATGCTTAGCCGATAGGTGACAGTTTTCACCTACAACAACTGTCACCTTAGGGCTAAGCATTCGATTTAGGCGTTTCCTAGGTTTAGTGAAAACGGCTGTCAATGTGTTATTTTTTTTACTTAGTCAAAACTTAGCACGGAAAAATGTCTAGCAGTGAAACGTACTAAAGAAAATTTAACTCCACCTGACATTTTAGTAATTAAAATAAAAATGACCCACAATCTTTTACCAACAAAGTGAAGGATTTACGACAAACGTTAGCAAGATTTTATGGTTTGGATTTATGATAATTTGAGCGTAGATAAAGTAGTGTATGAAACTCTACATAATTAGGTATTAAAACACTCGAGTGATACTATTAAAAAACTCGCCTGCGGCTCGTTTTTCAAACTCACACTCATATTTTAATACCCCCCATTATGCATCCGTTTCATAAACTACTATTATGATACCATCAGGGCTCTGTTTTCCATTGGGCACTTTGAGCAATTGACCAGATCCCCCATACCGTTAGGAGCCCCTTACCTGAGTTTAGATTAGTACCAATACCGTAGTCGTACCTAGCTATAACATACCTTTGCTCAATAATCATAACCTAAAACCAAATGTTAAGTAAAATAATAAAATACTAATAATTAATTTAGTTATAGAATAAGTTAGTGAGTTTCATGACTTTATGTACATTTTTACGTGTTTTAATGAATAACCTTCTGCCTAAGCAATAGCGGCCCCACTATCCCAATTCCAATGTGCTCAGGGCCCTCAATAGGTTCAAGATGTATTAAAATTAGGAACCTATTCATCATAATATTTAGGTGTAGAAAATTCAAAGTCTGTCTTTGTGCAAAAATAGCTATAGCATCTACTCGTCATTATTTGAAACTTGACTGACTTTTTCACGCATTCGGTACTCTATTTCAACGCTTTCATTTTATTTGTTTTCAGGTAGCCACTAATTTTCATCGCAACTTCAGTAACTGGAAGCTACGGACACAGCTGGTACGTACACAATAATTTCTTTGTTTTCAACTTTGTTTTCAATTTAGGAAACCTCAAAAATGTGTAAGAACACACCTAGGTAATACAGAATACCTTTTTTCAAACCCACTTTTAATTAAACCTTTCAAACAAAAATGCTTTCCAAAAAACCAACTTCAAATGCCACTACAAAGAGTGAAATAATTTTTATTTTAATTTTAGGTACCTACACCAATTCGAAGTCGGGCAATGTTTCATACAATCCCTAATAGTCCTTCTTACTTACTTGATGTGCGAAGAAATGACGAAGTCAAAGACAATCGCCCGACTTCGAATTGGTGTAGGTACCTAAAATTTAAATAAAAATTATTTCACTCTTTGTAGTGGCATTTGAAGTTGGTTTTTTGGAAAGCATTTCCCATTTTTATTTTATACTTTTTAGTGGAAAACAATAAAATGCACAAGGCGTTGTAAAAATACCCAAATTGCTTGAGGTGTGTTCATAAAATCTGAAGAGATACCTCAAATTCACCAAGATCCCATCATCAGACCCTGACTTGATGACTTTAGTCATCAAATCAGTATCTGCTAGCAAATGCACCATTACGTATAAAAAATACCCAACTCGCTTCAAGTATACTAGCAAAATTTGAAGAGTTCCCTCGATTTCACCAAGATCCCATCATCAGATCCTGACTTAATGATTTTAGTCATCAAATCAGTATCTGCTAGCATATGCACCAGTAACTATAAAAAATACCCAACTCGCTTTAAGTATACTAGCAAAATTTGAAGAGTTCCCTCGATTTCACCAAGATCCCATAATCAGATCCTGACCTGATGACCATAGGACAACTTGGAAAATATTACTCTTTTTAATAATACTCAAATAGTTTCATGTATCCATATAAAATTTGAAGAGTTCCCTCGATTTCTCCAGGATCCCATCATCAGATCCTGACCTGATTAAAATGGGACCATCTGGAAACAAAACCCTCTTAAACAAAAAAAGAATTTTTCAAATCGGTCCACGCGTCTTCGAGTAATCGGTGAACATACATAAATAAAAAAAATAAAATAAAAAAAAAATAAAAGATTCCGACGAATTGAGAACCTCCTCCTTTTTATGAAGTCGTTTAAAAAATAAACAAAACAAACAAACAATAAACAATTCAAACAACATCAGTTCTATTAATAAAAATAGAATACTGGATGTATGTATACGCAATACTTCAGAACGTGTATTTTGTTGAGTTTGTAACTGTCGGGATAAGTTTAGTAATGTAAAAAAAAAGTATAGCAAAATTCATTAATGATAAGGGAAGATTTAGTCTCGTTGTTAATTCATAACTATGATACCGAGGCACACAAGCTGTTTCATCAAATAAAGTCCGGGGAAATGAAGGTTGATAAGAGTATCAATCTGTTTAACATCAACTATCAGCATGTTCCGGAAAATAATTATCACTTTTAGTCGCTGTTTTAATATCCGCAATATTCTAAAGAGTCATAACACTTATCTCCCGTCGACATTAATCGAAAGCTCTCATATCCGAGTAATGAGATGCACGATGGAATATCGGGTCGTTTGCATCAGAACAGCTCGCGATCAGTTATAAAATGTTTCGTGCTAAAAGTCGCTATTTACTAAATATAATATAAACTGCTACTTTTAGATAATTCACGATGTCATTTAAATACTTACCTAAATTAAAAATCCATGATATTTTTGTGGGAGAGCAGCTAACGACTATCTGTGCCTGATATTTATTAACCTATGCCTATTCTTTATTAACTGGTGTTTTTCTTTAGCTGGACAATAAAAACTGTGCTCTTGAACGACGATGAGGAGTTGTTTTTATTACTAAACATATAAACAGAAAACATGTCCTTTTTGATGCAAAAATAAGCACATCGAAATTCATTTATATTTCCTTTTTGAGAAGTATTTCCGAACCAAATATTGCCATATTTGGTTCGGAGCATAGATTATTACTATATTAACCTGAAAAACATCACAATATAATCGAAATATGCACGAATTAACAAATAAACCAATAAATTTTGGTATTACCAATGTATGGAGAAAACGTAGGTTCAGGGAGGCAGTGCTAACCACCAGCTATAATCATCTTAGAGATGTAAGTTGTCCCTGTCATAATTCTTTATCCACCAATTATTAGTAGACAATAATACAATTTTGTATATAAGTAACATACATAATATTTGGTAAAAACATTATAATTTCTAGGTACAGAAATTGCAGAGCACGTCTGTACACTACGTACAACTCTATAATAAAATTTTAATTAGACACTACATAAAATAATATGAAACATTTTAATAAACGTACTGCATTATTGTACTAGAACTCAGCAATATAATTAGTACGTTAGTAATTAGTAGTATGCAAAAGCTCTTCCTTTGCGCTTATTATAATAAAAATTTAAAGGAGGAAAATTCTAGCGATTCTTAATGTCCTGTAGCAAGAATTTCCGTATTTACATTGAATTCTAGATACCCCAAATCCGTCAAAATTATTAAAATTATAGGATTCACGACTATTTGAAACTGGATAGCAAACTATTCCTTTAGAGGCGGTCTGGATTGATTTACCGCGTATAACAGAACAAATGAAAAAGTAAACCAAAAATTGGATTAGATAGAAAAGTTCTACGGACGCTTACGACCTTAACGCCGTAAACGGTTATTTTGTAGTGCCCTTTAGGTTGAAAACTATAAAGACGTAATTGTATTTGAGTTCAAGTTTATTCAAAATTCATTCCGAAGCAGAAACACAATTGAATTAAATTTCCTCGATAGAGAGTTCTCCCAAAAGTTGCTCCAAAATCTCGATTTTTTCTAATTTTTATCGGAAACTACAAAGGTCATAATGTTACTTTTTGTTTTAATGAGTCGGTAGTAATACTAATATTTAAAAACATCAGAACGGATTTTTGATAACTAGCTTTATTTTTAGGTAATTAGGTAAAACGTCATCTTTCTTTTACATTCTCGCGCACTGCTGCCTGTCGCGCTCAACAATATATTCGTAAAAGTGAGAAGGACATAAAATAAAATAATTGTAGCACCGTTTACGTTAATTGGCATAACAAACACGAACTCTGTAACATACATTATGGTTTCCGTGCGGTCCCGCAAAGTTCTTGAGCATGCATGCTTATGTCCACGCTACAGATGCGGAGATGCATGCAGCATGTCTGGGAATAATGACGCAGAAGCGGCTACTCCACGCGTGACGCTGAATAAAACTTGAATCACTTATGCATATTGTGGGGTACACTTGACGGTTCTGTAATGTTGTGGCTGCAGTAATTCTTAGAAAATCGACAGATCTATAATATTATGTTGATCATATAATTAAATCTTGTAGGTAAACGAATTATTTAACAACAATATCATAACATCACATCACCACTGTACCCTGGCCTCAGCCTTCCTTATTCAACCACCTTCCATCACCCGCCTTATGTCGTCGGTCCAACGAGCTGAACGCGTCTCACGCCAGCTTATACGCAGCCTCCACTCTATAAATTTAAATATGCATCAAAATTTCACTCGCGGCGGGACTCGAACCCACGTCCCCTAGCTATCGCGGCTAGGAGCTCTTCCTCTGAGCTACGCGAGACTGTCTCACCACGACGGAGTTCGGATGCATATTGTTTTTCGTTCTTAGGCAGAACTAACGCCATCTATCTGAAAACACTACAGTTATTCAAATATGCCGAAGTCCCATTAATACCAATGGAGCTAACTTCGAACGAGTAATGACGCCTTGCCGTTACTTACTACTTATATTTTATATTATAGTGTTTTCACACACTTAGGAAATTATTCCTATAAATTTAAATATGCATCAAAATTTCACTCGCGGCGGGACTCGAACCCACGCGTCTCGAACCCAATCAGCTTGCTAATGATAATAATATATTTATGATGATAAATTATATCAACATAAAAAAATGAATGAACGAAAAGATACGATTCAGATCTGTATTAATCTAAACTTAAGTATAGTAAAATATAAAGTAGGGTCGCTTTGCTGCTGACGGTGAAAGCATTCAAATGCCGAGATCAGCGCAAATAGCGGAATATGCGATATAAATGTTAAGGCAATCGTCGCCGTTGCCTTAAAGACTAATGCCACTAACTTAATCCTTCTTCCCCGTTCGCTTTTGGAACTTCAACAAGTTAAAAATCAATAATATTTGATCATTGAACCCCCCTCTATGTGTGTGTATATGTGTCTGTGTCATTGTAGCTCTTAAACGGATGGACATATTTCGATGCGGGTTTTTTTTACATTAGAAAGCCCGTTTCCATGCGGTGGTCCGTGGCTATGTTAGGTTAATATTGGTCCAGCAGTGTAAGAGTATCAGCTCTTTTCCAAAACGATGTAAGGCATTTTGGCGTATGATTATTCGATTCGTGCCAGCTTGTTATCGTTAAATGACAAGCACAAGGATTTTTTTAAGTTTTGAATTTTATTTTTCGAATGAACTTGTCAAAGACTGTATCCCTTCAAAATCTGTCTACAAAAAATAGATAGAGTAAAAAGGAACCGACTGCAGAGTAACAAACTGTGACAGATCCCTTCATTTACATATTTTGTTCGAGCAATATCAAATATCATCCCCAATCCATCGCGGCGTTCCTTTCCTGTCATTACACTTCGATAGCTTTTTAATAATTAAAGCACTCTAACTGTTGAATCAAATCACAAAACCCGTGATAGTTTAAAAAGCAACCGAGTGGGTAACAAACTGCGAAAGATCCGTTCATTTGCATGTTTTGCTGTAGCAATATCAAATATCAACCCCTATCGCAGCGTTGCTCCGCTGTAATTACACATCGACAGCTCTTACTCGTAGATAATTACAGCGTTCTAACTGTCGATGCTACAAATAAATTATTCATAAGCGGATAATAGCGGTTGCGGTAAATATCGCGAAATCCATTCGTATCCGACTCCTACTCAGTGATATCCTTCGTCAAGGACTGTTTGCAGTTTGAGATTTGTTTTGCTGACTAAATTACACGCAAAACCTCGTTATATTATGACTTATTATACTGCAAATTGCTAAACCATTTCTAATATTATGTACAAGGTGTGGGTTAATTCGTATAGTGTGCCCGCAGATAACCTTTTTAACTTGATCATAGAAACACATTAACGTGATAAGAAGTCCCAATTATTTTCAATACAAAAAACCGGCCAAGTGCGAGTCGGACTCGCGCACCGAGGGTTCCATACCCTGAAAGAAGTAAAACATTGAAAGAATCACTTTTGTTCATGACTTTACGAGTATATAATTTACATGTAGGTACTTTTGTTGGCCAACCGCAAACGTAACTTTGTTTTTGGCGGATTAATGTTATTATCAAAAAAAGTATAATAGTCAGCGAGTTGATTTTATTTTTCCTGTAAAATATACGTTAACTTCTATTGATTATAATTATTTCAGATTTTTCGATTGGTAAACTTCGGAGATAAGGGGGGGGGGGGGACGGTATTTTTTTCGACAGTTTGCCCAATAAATCAAAAACTATCAGGCTTTTAGTTTTAGAATACACAAGTTACGCCCTTTCATATGATACCCCACTCAATATTGCTATCTCATTTTAAAATTTTATCGACCCGGTTTTCCCCCCTTTTTAAATAAAAATA
This sequence comes from Coenonympha glycerion, assembly GCA_963855885.1. Taxonomy (NCBI): domain Eukaryota; kingdom Metazoa; phylum Arthropoda; class Insecta; order Lepidoptera; family Nymphalidae; genus Coenonympha; species Coenonympha glycerion. The sequence continues at coordinate 5,643,062 of OY979632.1, forward strand.
AAAACAATTTTCAAATTTTTATGATTGTTATGGCGTCGGGTCACTATTACCTGTAACTATTCTAAATTTCAAGTCGATAGCTTGAAATGAAATGAAATGAAATGAAATGATATTTATTCATGAAAATGTACGTTACAATAAGATCTTAAAGATAAGACGTGTTTAGTGTGTGTTTAGTTTAGTGTGATAATAATATTGGTGTATGAATATTAATGTCCTAAAAATTATAACAAAGTGAATAATATTAATATAAAGTAGTAATATTATAGCAAAACATTATCAATTAATTTATTTTGAATTACAAAAGAATTTAAAATGTTATCGTCCATAATATAATCCTTAATGTCATAGTAGAGTTTAATCGTCAACAGTTCAAAAATTCTATTTTTAAATATTGTCAATGGCTTATCACGTACACTATCAGGTAGTTTATTAAACAGAGTTATTGCGGTGCAATATGCGCTTTTAGAATAAATGTTTAATTTTATTGGCGGTACACATATTTTGTTTCTCCGACACGTTCTAAGACCTTCGTTATTATTATGAATGGGAAAGATGTTATTGTACTTTTTTACAAATAAGAGTATTTGATATATAGAGATCTCTCCCCGCTAAATGTTGATCATTCGCGACGTCACGCGAGTACTTTGTTGATCCGAAAACACATGTTGATCCGACGCCTTTTGTTGATCCAATATGCATCTCTGGTAACTAATGTGGCTCCAACCGGATCAACATCTACACTCATGGAACTTTTTACTAGCGTTCGCAAAAGTTGATCCGATATACAAATCCACCTTGCGATGGTTACGGAAAATGTTGATCCCATTCAAATGAGCCAATCAGAGCACGGCAAACGATCGGATTGGCTGAAAGCATCCGCGACGTTGCCGCTTCGTAGGTTTATACAAATATCTTTATTTGAAAGTATCCAGTTTAAGAAATTAGTTTGTGTATAGAGCTTGGTGAGTAACTTTGCGACTAATTCCCTAAGTTGGATTTTTTCGACTATGATTTTTATATAAACCTGTGAAGATGCTACTGCCGTTGTCACAATTTGAATGTTGAAAGTAGGCGGCAGAGCGTTAGATGGAAATGCAGGTCACGCAGCCAGGATACCCACTGGGTGTTGCCGTGTGCCGTTAGGACAGACAGACGTTAGGAGCCGTCCGTTGTCAAAACCGGTGGGTTATGACCTGGTGGGAGCGTATTGCATACAAAAGTGAATCCCGTACTCCCGCCAGCGGGTCCGTCGTGGACACAGACAGTTTTAGTGGGTGCAACTTAACCCATATGTTTCCCCCTGCCGGAGTGGTATGCTTTAGGCATTTTCTGTCTATAAATAAAAAAAACCGGCCAAGTGCGAGTCGGATTCGCGCACCGAGGGTTCCAACTTCCATACTGCAAAAGAAGTAAAATTTTTGAAAGAATCACTTTTGTTCATGAATTTACGAGTATAATTTACATACAAGTAGGTACTTTTTTGGCGAACCGCAAACATAACTTTGTTTTTGGCGGTTTATTGTTTTTATCAAAAAAAAGTATTTAATAGTTAGAGACTTAATTTTATTTCTCCTGTAAAATATACGTTAATTTCTATTAATCATAATTATTTCAGATTTTTCGATTAGTAAACTATGAAGATAAGGATAAAAATATACCGTCCCCCCCCCCCGGGGGACGGTATTTTTTTCGACAGTTTGCCCAATAAATCAAAAACTATCAGATATAAAAATTAATAAAAATTGCTTTTAGAATACACAAGTTACGCCCTTTCATATGATACCCCACTTAATACTCATTTTGAAATTTTGACGACCCGGTATTCCCCCCTTTTTAATTAAAAACGAAAATGATTTTCAATTTTTTATGATTGCAATGACGGCGCGCCGCTTTTTCCTACAACTATTCCAAATTTCAGGTCGATTACTTTAATAGTTACTCAAATAATCGAGTGTGACAGACAGACGGACGGACGGACGGACGGAGCAAGTCACACCATAAGGGTTCCATTTTTACCATTTTGGTATGGAACCACCCTAAAAAGGTCCTATTGATATTTGAAACGCATAGTTAGTTAAAACTTATTTTCGTGCGAAGTTAAAAACTGGTAGCCAAGTAAGTCCTTAGTCCTTGGTATCATAATATGAATACCCTATTTATTACCATACGTATCCATCACGGAAAAGGGAGTACCTACGTTTCCACTTTCCACTGAAGCGGTCTACTCCGCCCGCTCCTCTTCAATCGTTAACATAATACCTACATAATATCGAGTTTCTAAATAGATAATCTAATATGGATTACTAGCAGATACCCGCGGCTTCGCTCGCGTAAATTTTAGATTTCCTATTCTGACGGGAAGCCATGAATTTTTCCGGAGTAAAAAGTAGCCTCTGTGTTAATTTAGAACGAACTCTATCTCCATTCCAACTTTCAGCAAAAATTTTCTTAGTTGCAGTTTGAAGGAATGTTTATCCGCATGAATAAACATTTTTCACTATTTCCGCGGCAACCATTGATTTTCCCGGAATAAAAAAAATAAATAAAAACCCATCAAAATATACGATATTTCAAATTTTTTTTAAAAAACGAGCCAAGTGCGAGTAGGAGTCGCGCACCGAGGGTTCCATACTATAAAAGAAGAAAAACATTAAAATAATCACTTAAGTTCATGAATTTACGAGTATAATATACATGTAGGTACTTTTGTTGCCAAACCGCAAACCTAACTTTGTTTTTGGTGGTTTATTGTTATTATCAAAAAAAGTATAATAGTTAGAGAGTTGATTTTATTTTTACTGTAAAATATACGTTTATTCCTATTGATCATAATTATTTCAGATTTTTCGATTGGTAAACTTCGGAGACAAGGGGGGGAACGGTATTTTTTTCGACAGTTTGCCCAATAACTCAAAAACTATCAGGCATAAAAATAAATAAAAATTGTTTTTAGAATACACAAGTACTTGCGGCTGAATTTTTTTTGAAATAGTCCAAAATAGTCAATGAACAAATTCACCCACACGATAAAAAACAAAAAACCTGCGCAAACGTCTTCCCGCAAAAAATCTGTCAAACAAGTGAAGGCTTGTGTTGTTGCTTTTGTAAAGCGAAGTTCGATTCACAAACGCAGTAGCTAACGCATCTTTCTTACCTTATTTCTCTAACGAAGTAGTCTAGTGGGTTCTTTGTCACACGTAGAACGCGACGTTGCCGCTCTGTGTAAGATGCCTATTCGTCAGTTTTGGCTCCGGATCCACTTATTTTAAGTAAATGTCGCATATGAGTTAAATATATTCTGGATCTAAGAAAGCTTTTTCAGTATGATTTTTTCGGCCGTTATTGGATCAACAAATATTGGTCAAATCGCTGACGAGTATGTCGAAAATCTGTTCGTGCAGATCCACTGACGTCACACGTGCATTAGGGGCGGATCAAAGTATATCAGTTGGCCCGAGGTAGAGCTGAGTAAACACGTGAAATAGGTGGATCAACATTTGTTCTAGCTTCTCACTGGAGCAACATTTACCGTGAACGGATCTATATATATATATATATATAGATCCGTTCACGGTAAAAAATGTAATCAGTCTTGTACCGGGTGATATTTCAACATAAATCATTTCCCATTTCATAGATTTAACCTAGCAAAAAAAAGTAATGAACACTGCAACTTGCAAGCGTCTGCTTGGCTCTTATATAAATGTAATTAAGAAACTCACTATAGTGAGTATAAAAAAAACAACCTTATACCTATCTTATGTTTAATATTTTATTAATTTGTTCTTGAAAACATTATAATAATATATTTAGCTCAGCGACATGCATAAAACCACTAAATTATCCAATAGCCATGTTCATAACTTATCATTCTAAAGCCTTTTTTGCGTTGCCGTTGAAAGAGTAGTGTAATAAAATTTATAGAACTAGATAAAATTAATAAAAAATTTAATTATTCTCACAAGGTTTTTATTGACCTAATAAAGAATAATAAAAACCCATAAAGGAGAAAATTAAATGATGAACTCTATTCATTTATAATTTTATTATCTGTGCAGTCCTGCAAATGTTCTCATAAAATGGCAAGATAAAAATGAAAAACGTTAGATACGAGTAGTAAAGTATGAATATTAAAATATTATAACGGACTATAAAAGGAATTTTTAATTTAAATAAAATAAAATTTTCATTGAAATAACCATGGTACTTACATCATATAGATAGGTACTTGGAAAATAGACTACAATTCTCTTTGAGCTCTCAAAGATCATTGTTCATTAACGAATTCTATATATACGAGTAGGTATGTACCTAAAACATAGTAGGCCAGCAGTAGAGCTAGGTACTATTTTTATTCACTTTGAAAGCTTTGAATATATACTCGTAATATCTGAGAATTTTGAAAAATTCCGGTAGGTAGGCAAAAAACGAATAGACACCATCATCACCACAAATTCTGAAAAAGTATATTGTTGTTTTTACTCGCCTAGAACAGTTAAAGAAAATATCGTAAGAAAGTAGCACGTATAAACGTACGAGAAACTAAAAGAAATTCCAAGACAAGTATTAGCTCGCAAACTTTACCCCGGCGCAGTAAACTCTTTACCCACTCCTTAATTAAAGACACTATTGTGTTACAGAACTAATGAGCTAAAGAGATACGTAACTTTACGAAAGTTAGCTTAGAAGTCGATTTTAAAGAACTATTTTAAAGTTGTTACGACTTCTTCCTTCTTGGTTTAACTTTATAAGATCTACCATTCTTTATTTGAGCCATCGAATGTAACGATTGAATAATATACTTCTTTTCTGTTCAAATATGAGTAGGTACATATCAAAGCATTAAAGCTCAATAGCTCGATGGATGGATTTTAAAAGCTTACACCTTTCGAATCACCTTCATACCACACCCATAAGAATATTATGGAGCACATGGAAAAAAGGCATGGGTTTCATCAAAATGCATCCTTTCACCAATAAATTAAATCAGAATTGATTATCTTAAAGCTCATAATAATGAAACTCAAAGCTGTGCTCCTGCTATGGGCAGGGGACCCTCTTCTCTCATAACAGTATCCTCATAGTTATGCCAGGGATAAAATTCCCTGAAATTGAAGTTTAAACCTTGGACTTGGATTAGTCCCAGGGGGTTTAATATGTCTGTGTGAAATGTAAAAATAAATTTCTCCCTTTCCTCTGGGGCCATTCTATGGCAGTTACTTTCTCCTTTGTCAGAGGATAAAATGGGGAGAATACGAATAATAATAATATTTTAATTTATCCCCAGCACATGCTAGGGGGGCAGGGGATTGAACCCAGGTACCTTAAATAACTGCTAGGCTATAAGTGTATGGGTCTAGTACACAACATCTACTAGTTATGTAGTTTATTTAAGTGTGTTAAACAGCAACCACACCCTGACTTATTCGGAAACAATTCAACTGCATTGCAAAGCGAATAATCACCGCTTCAAACTCGGATTCCTATGTATAATTGAACATAATATCGATCACGCGAGCTGAACCACGACTTGCGAGTAAGTACTCGTTGGTAAGTACAATCAATAAGCCCGTAGAGTATGAAAACGTCTATTCGTCACGTATAATAATAGATGACATTTGACCTCAGCTCAGGAAAATAATGATCGGTAGGTAGTCCAACGTTAGAAGTATGCTAATGGTTTTCAAGACACCAATTAAGCTATATGATGGATTGAAGCTTTTGTAAAACCCAGCGCAAACGCACTCCGCGGCGTTTCTCGTAAATAAAATTGTACATCGCCCAAAGATCGCTGACAACTTTAACAAAGTAAACCATCAGCAGCCAATCGGTGCCTCCGCTGCACAAGCGATGCAAACAATAACCAATTTCCAATGCGGGAACTTCGTCGATGCTATATAATTATTTTTTGCAAAATCGCACAGCTGATCATACAAGCATCGTATTGTGGCAAAACTAAAGTAATCAAAATAAAATTTAAATACAGTGATTACTATACAAACAACCAAAACAACGAAGCGGCGGCGGTGAACAATTCTCAAAATCCAAAGTCTTAAGGGCGATGGGTACCATCCGGGCGCGAAAATTCAAATTTTATTTAGTTTTTCGCTCATAGTGGGCTAATTATACATCGAAGGCTAATGCCAATGTCTTTTGCGGGCACAACGTTTATGCATGTACATGTTTTTAACAAAAACTCTACTCAACAATACTCATTTACTTCATATTGGTTCCCGATAGATCGAAATCTGGAAAACAGCAAAAAAATATCTTTCGGGAACCAATATGAGATGAGTGGGAACTTTCGAGCAAAGTTTCTATTAAAAACGTGTAAATGCATAAAAAGTAGGCCCGCAAAATGCATTGCTGTAAATCTACAATGCGTAGTTAGTCTAATATTTGCGAAAAACTAAATAAAATTTGAATTTCGCGGGCTGTTAGAGCCGCAACACCTTAAGGACTTTAAAAGTATATAGTACTTAAGAGTCAACTGACCCACGGTGTCTCCCATACAAACGTAATACCTAAATCATTTGTAATTCGTGCAATTTTCGATCATGTTGTGGTGTTATTCGGGTTCATATAGTAATAATCTATGCTCCTGGCCATATTTGGTTCCGAAATACAGTTGTTAAACGAAATTGTAAACGAATTTAGTTTTGCTTATTTTTATGTGAAAGAGGACATGTTTTCTGCTTATTTGTTTTGTAATAAAAACAACACTATCTCACGTCGCATTAGTTCAGGAGCACAGTTTTTACTGACCAGCTAAAGAAAAACACCAGTTAATAAAGAAAGTTACAAGTTTTCATTCATAATTTTTGGTATTACGGAACTCGACCAAAGTTATAAAAATTTTGATCAAAATTGATTATTATTTCGTTTTAAAGAAGTATTTCCGAACCAAATATGGCCAGGAGCATGTATTATTACTATATGAATCCGAATAACACCACAACATGATCGAAATATACACGAATTACAAATGATTTAGTATTTTGCATTAATGGAGACATCGTAGTTCACAGATATAGGTTTCTCGAACTCGAATTTCATCACCAACGGATGCTAAAGACCGAGCTAAGTTTGTTTTATCATACGATATTGAAGAATTATTTATTTGACGTATAAGAAAAGTCCAGTGCTAAGTTTCTTAACTTGGTGCTTTACAGGTACCTAAAGCTCTAAGAGTTATTGTTAAAAAAACCAAGGTAGGACAAACCAGACAGTCAGTATAATTATCGACAAATTTATGTTACTGTGTTCTGCGTTGTACCTTAGAGGACCTAATGATATATTGCCTATGACTCCTTCATCTTAGAAGACAATAGCAAATCTGTTCTCGCTTACCCTTGAACTATAGACATAAATGGCTGCCCGCGGATAACAATAGCATCGATGATTTACCTTCTACCCTCTACAATTACTCTGAAATATAACAATGAAAAGCTTTAGAATGTCTTTGTTATAAATCCCACTTATTGTGATCGCAATGTTAAAGATTCGTTACAGATTCAGTTACACTACAGTTTGAAAAAATGACCAGCTAGGCGATTCTCGTATTGTTCTGATACACTGGGTGTGATTATTCACTCCGCTTCACCTCACATTTCACGTTATGAAGTAGATACGTGTGTGCTATTTCTATATGCCAGTAATAGGCACCCTAACGTAATTATAATTGAACAACGACTTTATTTGGTCATAAGTGGGATGACTCGCTAGGTCGTGACTCGTGACGTGTCTAAACTTAAAGTCTCACGTCAAAAACTGTACAGTGTACAGACACATTTGACACCATAAATTAGAATACGTGAGATAATATTATTGTTGCCGTTCTCAGTAATTGGACGAGGATGACCTTTTGTGTCCATCCATAAAAGGTCGTCCGAAAATATAATATAGGTAACTGTATCATGATTTGACTTGAAATAGATTGAATTCTTAACGAGACCAAACTTGACAGCTTATTAGATATTCAAACAGTTATAATAATAATAAAAACCACAGATCACTTTTAAAAACACAGATAAAAACCCTTCTAAGAGGTTTAAAGTTGTATACAATATACATGTATAATAAATAACCAAAATAATCCTAATTTCCTTAGTCAGTATTCAAAAGCTAAGATTTACGACCTTATTCTGAAAGTCTACGAGTATAATATCTAAGTATTTTCTATTCAAAAGTTTGTTTAGTCATTCACATAATTCGTTATCGAGTTATGACACAACTATAAATTAACTCAATGCAAATATTTAAGTACTATAGTTTTTAAATGGACGTTTAAAATTACGATTTAATAAATAATTTAGCCAACATGCCTGAGTCCGTAATTTATACTGATAAGGCTCTCGTGACTCCCCGAGGCATGCTGCATTCAATTTCAAGAAGAAACATTTCTTATCAGCCACCGAGGGGACATTATTGCCTTACTCCCCCGACCAATCTGCATAACTGTCTATTACCATTTTAAATTTTATTTATGTGTAAAAACTAACTTACACACCTGAATGACTTTCTCAATGCTTTCTCATATCAAAATTAAAAATGAATATAAGAATCAAAACGGAGCGCTATAGCAACGCCGTTTATAAATCTATGAATCAAAGAGTTATCTCTCCAATTGACACTGAAGATTGTATTCTGGAAAGGAAAAAACTGACCGACTGATTTATCAACATAAAGCTCGAGCTCGATATGAGTTTCCCATGAGAAAAAATGCAAATTTAACAAGACGATAAAACTCGTAAAAAATCCAACATGCATCGTAGCAGCATAGAAATTCTAAGGACTATAATATTATTCTCAATTAGTAGGATATAATGCGAAGAAAACAATTATGTTTATAATTTTCCATTACAGAGTCACCTCATAGCCAGAGGCTTTCAATTAAATTAAGCCCGCCTTAAACATCACATACCTACGTAATCAACTGTTCTGAATAGTATCATCAAAAGCTTAGATCCATCTAACACTAACAATAGCTCGACAATACAGCGACCTTGTTCTATTACGCTTCAATCAAAATATTGTGCCAAAGGTTATTATGAGAACGCTCTTCGGGAGTATTGACTATTGTTACTCGGATCACCTATAAGGGAGTGTACACACTTTTGAAGAAAATATAATCTGCTTCTTTTCAGTGGTCGTTGGAATTCTACACATTTAGGTACATTCAGTGAATGACAGTAAGAATATTACGTTGATTTATGTTTGCGCCTTATCGTATGTGAAGAGCAAATCGGCAGTGGGCGCGTTGCTAATGGACACTAATCATATGTTTTTAATTTTGACAGTTACCATTAACCTGTGTCAACTATTGTCAATCTAAGTAACGTGTTGTAACCGCACAATTATAATTTTCTCTCGATCCTGAGCGTTTCCATTTCTTCTGACCTCCGTTTATTCACAATCATTGGTCAGCTTCGAGCCCCATTGTCGCTAGAAATCAGCGGTTTAAAGGAAAATTACCGGAATTCGGATAAGATTCCTGTGTGAAATTCGCCACGGTCGTGGAGGTCAAACGTGAAGGTTATGTTCGAGGACAAAGGATTTACGAGTGGATCGAGAAAAAGTCTGTATATTATTGTATATTTTTGTATAATTGTGCCTTAGCCTCTTACATTGATTATAACTTTAGAAGTTTTATTGCTCAATATAAGCAAATAACCTAGTAAATTAGGTATTCCATAATCATAATTAGTTATAAAAAGTAACGCCCTTGGTTGATCTTTGGATAATTATTGACAAACATAATTATTATTTATTCTAATCTACTATTTCAATAGAACTTGCTACTTGAATTACATGTAAAACAAGCATTCATAACCTAATTGTTTTATTGAAACTTGTTAAGAAGTTAGTACAATATTTGATTAAGTTTGTGACAAAAAGTAACTCAAAATTCTATGTTTTATTTAGAGATTATTATGAAAGTTAATGTTTCAATAAGCTAGTCTAATAACAATGTCACAATGTAACAATGTTATAGTTTAAAAACAATGTCACTAATCAACAAAATATATGTTGAAATATCTATGTTGTAATAGGTAAGTGGTACCAATTCAATGTACATTTAATTTATTCTAAACTTTTCACTTAAATTAGCAACAAAGGGTATTGTACATTCCTTTTTTAACTGAATTTAATAATAAATTTGTATACATTTAGTGATCTCAAACTTGTTTAGTTTTCAAAATTATCATATTTTCTATATTCTAAAGTTAGAATCTTGCCTAATTGTAAATTTAGAGATTCAATTAATCAAATACTTAGCTTGTGAACAGTAATGTAAATTAGTTGTTGGTGCAATAGATAAATTCCTCTTTTCCTTTTGAGTCCAGTTGTGAGTAAACTTGTGTAATAGTTAATTTAGTTATGCTAAATAGTTATTAGTTACAACTTTGTAATAGTTATAGCTTTGTATAAACATTTGTTTTGTATCAAATTTCAGAACTTTGCAACTGCCTCCCAACTAAATATGTCGGAAAAAAGTGAGATTACAAAGGAAATATCTGAACTAACAAAGAAACGCAGCAGCTACAAAGGTAGACTTACAATTTTTGCGGGATATTTAAAATCATTAGAAAACGCTTCGCCGAGTTCAAAGGAGATTGGTGAGTTAGAATTGCGTATTTCTAAGTTAGACTCATTGTACGCTCAATTCGATGAAACACAAACCCGTTTAGAATGCATTTCGGATAATTTGGACCTACAGCTGGCTGAGCGTGATGAATTTGAAAGCAGATACTACAAAGTTTTAAGCCAAGGGCAGGACATACTTCAAAATCATAAAAAATCTCAGGTGTCATTACCGAGTGAAAACGGTTCACCCTGCAGTAAACGGAACCCCGTAAAACTCCCGACCATACAAATTCCAAAGTTTAGCGGATCATATACGTGCTGGATTGAATTCCGTGATGTTTTCTCTAGTCTAATTGATGGGAACGATGATCTTGATGACATTAATAAGTTTCATTATTTAAGGACATCATTGGAGGGGCCCGCTGCGGTGGTAATTTCATCAATAGATTTTTCATCAAGCAATTATCATGTGGCATGGAAGCTCTTGTGTGACAGGTATGATAACAAAAGATTATTAATTCAAAATCATGTAGCAGCTTTATTTAATATCGAACCTGTCACACGTGAATCCGCTACTAACTTAAAACGTATTCTTGACGAATTAAATAAAAATATTCGTGCCCTGGAATCATTAGGCGAGCCCACCAAACATTGGGACACTTTATTAATTTATATGATTACTCAGAAACTTGATAATAAAACATTTAGGGAATGGGAAGAATACAAGGGGAATTTACATAGTGATCAGCGCGTCGAGCTACAACATTTCCTGGAGTTTATGAAAAATAGAACTACTCTTTTGGACACTATTGAATTTTCCCGCCATTCTCAACAAAATAACAATAACAAAAATTCAAAGGTAAAGGCTATGGTTACAACACAGACTAATAATAAATCAAATAATGTTAGTACTAAGGACTCATGTCCTAAATGCAGCGCAGAACACAAATTGAGTGCATGCCCTCAGTTTTTAGCTTTAAGCAATGAAGCGCGACTGCAATTATTACCAACTCTTAAAGTTTGTTTTAACTGTTTTTCAAAGTCCCACTTTTCTAATAGTTGTAAAAAGCAGGGATGTCGAATTTGTAAACGCAAGCATTCTGTTTTAATCCATGTTGCAGATAAGCAGAAACCGGTTGTGCATGGTGAGCGCAATGATAATAATATCAGCGCGACTCCCTCCACCGTTGATCAAAATAACTTAGCATTATCAGCGAGTGTGTCATCCGCGAGTCTTGATTTGAAAGGTCGCCGTGGAGACGTTATATTATTATCAACTGCGCTAGTTAAGTTATATGATTCAAACAATCGCGAACATATCGGACGCGTGATTTTGGATTCTGGTAGCACATCCAGTATACTGTCGGAAAAAATGTTTCGTCAGTTAAATCTGCCTTATAATCGCATAGATCAATCTGTACTTGGTATTAATAATGCAACGACACACATTAATAAAATGTGTCAGTTAAGTTTGAAATCATTAGATGAAACATTTGTGTGTAAATTAAATTGTTTTGTTTTGCCTTCATTGACCGACAACGTTCCGTCTCGCACAGTCAATATTTCAAACCTTAATATACCTACCAACGTTTGCTTAGCGGATCCTCATTTTTATACGCCTGCATCAGTGGATGTTTTATTAGGCGCTGATATATTTTGGGATCTTGTAGGATCACAAAGAATTCATTTAGGTGTTGATAAGCCCATTCTTTGCGACACTAGGTTAGGGTGGATAATTTCTGGTCCGATGAATAACAAAGTAAAATCATCATCACCGCCCGATCCTATTCAATGTAATTATGTTAATGGTCACCCGACAACTGACATTTCTGATGTTCAGAGTCAGCTAACACGTTTTTGGAACTTAGAAGAAGTGAATAATGTAAAATCTTCTAGTTATTCTCCGGAACAGAAATTATGCGAAGAGCATTTTATTAAAAATACTACTCGCTTAGAAGATGGTCGCTTCTGCGTAAGAATTCCATTAAAGGAAGATCCTAGCGTTTTAGGGGAGTCTCTACAACGAGCTAAGCGGTGCTTTCTGTCTTTAGAACGTAGGCTTCTGAGACAACCAAAACTTTATAAAATGTATAGAGAGTTTATGTCGGAGTACCAGTCATTAGGTCACATGTCGGAATGTGAGATGATGTCGGATGCACATTTTATCCCTCATCACAGCGTGTTGCGCGAGAGCACTACTACGAAATTAAGAGCGGTGTTCAACGCAAGTTCTTTTGCCACATCTTCTCAGGTCAGCTTAAACAGCATTCAGATGGTAGGTCCGACAGTACAGGACGATCTATTATCCATTCTCTTGCGATTCAGGCAACACAAGTACGTTATTTTAGCTGACGTGGAGAAAATGTACCGGCAAATACTTGTGCATCCCGATGACAGGTATTTGCAGCGAATAATATGGCGTGATAACCCATCTGAACAACTTAAGGCTTTTGAGCTAAATACAGTTACCTACGGTACTGCAAGTGCACCGTTCCTTGCTACCAGATGCCTTAACCAGCTAGGACTCGAATGTGATGACAATCAGATCGCTGAAATTATCCTTCATGATTTTTATGTTGACGATCTGTTGAGTGGCGGGGATGATATAAATGTAGTGCGGGACATTCGTAGTAAAGTAACGGCTACCCTCGCTTCTGCTCAGTTTCCACTCAGGAAATGGAAATCTAACGAGCCTCAATTAGTGTCAGAGTTCACTGGATCTACACATAATTTAAATATAGGTGGTAGTGAGCCAAGCAAAAATTTAGGTCTAGGGTGGCAGCCAGAACCTGACGAGCTCTACTTTCCAATTGAAAAACACGACTCATCAAAGTCGGAAAAATCAATGCCAACTGCAAATTCAAAACGTGAAATCCTGTCGGTAATTTCACAGATCTTTGATCCTTTGGGTCTTTTATCCCCTGTAGTAATTACATTTAAAATCTTCCTGCAAACATTGTGGTTACAAAATTTGTCTTGGGATGACCCATTGCCACCAGAGATCCAAAGGACCTGGTTGGACTTAATTAAAAACATTAATGTTTTATCTAATTTACGTGTACCACGTCGAGTTATGATAGATTATGGGCGTTTGGAATTTCACGTATTCTCGGATGCCTCTGAAAAGGCTTACGGTGCGAGCTTATACGTCCGTAGCATTGATTCTAGTGGCAATATTTCAGTAAGATTACTTTTTGCAAAAAGCAGAGTGGCACCCATTAAAGCCACGACTATCCCTAGACTTGAGCTGTGTGGTGCTCAAGTAGCTGCCAAACTGTATGAAAAGGCCAGTAGTTCATTAAGAGTTAAGGTAGCGTGTACTATTTTTTGGACTGATTCCACCATTGTGTTGGGTTGGCTTAAAATGTTGCCAAGTAAGTTACACACATTTGTTCGTAATCGTGTCGGAGATATTTTAGAAAAAACCGGTGATTGCGTTTGGCGACATGTTCCTACAGAACAAAACCCAGCGGATTATGTATCACGCGGGGTCAATGCTGACACAATTCATTCTCTAGATTTATGGTGGTCAGGACCAGATTTTTTGAAGGAACCTGCATGTAAATGGCCTTCTATGAACGTACGTTCCGAATCGCTACCTGAAACGCGTACTGAAGTATCATGTTTAGTTAAAACCGATAGTACTCCAGATTTTATTCAATTTGATCGGTTTTCAAATTTTAACAGGCTCAGACGTGCTCTAGCATATGTGCTACGTTTTATTGAAGCATGTAAAGGTCGACGTGCGACAACTAATTTTCTCACTGAAACTGAATTACAAAATTCGTTAAACGTCATAGTTCGAACTTCTCAAAAGGAATCATTTCCTGAGTATAATAATTTGCTTCATAAGAAACCCTTGCCTGCGAAAAGTTCCTTGTTAAAATTTAACGTGTTTCTAGATGAAAATATTTTAATGCGCGTCGGCGGTCGTATCAGAAATGCAGAGTTTCCGTATGATAAAAAACATCCTTTATTATTACAGTCCACTCATCGATTTACACAATTATTATTTAAATATGAACACACGAAACTCTGTCATGCTGGGCCTCAATTATTGTTAGCCTCAATTAGAGAGGTTTACTGGCCAATAGGTGGCCGTAATTTAGCAAGAGCTTCTTATCGTAATTGCATTAAATGCGCTCGAATGAAAGGAAATGTTGTAGCTCCAATTATGGGTGATTTACCACAGCGACGGATCACTCCTGGTGGTTACCCATTTGAAACCGTTGGCATTGACTATGCGGGTCCTATAGCTTCCGCCAGTCGTCAAGGTCGTGGTTGCCGCATTGTGAAGGTTTATATAGCCATTTTTGTATGTTTCACTACTAAGGCCATACATTTGGAATTAGTAGGTGATTTAACTAGCAACTGTTTCATTCTAGCTCTACGAAAATTCATAGCGCGCCGCGGCAAACCCCTCCATATTTACTCTGATAACGGAAAATCATTTGTTGGAGCGTACAATGATCTAGCCAAATTTCTTAAAGAAAATTCTGACTCACTATCCAGTGATTTCGCAAATGAAGGTGTGGATTTTCATTTTATACCGGCATATTCACCAAATTTCGGTGGAATTTGGGAGGCAGGTGTAAAATCTACCAAGTTTCATTTGTTAAGAGTGCTAGGCAACTGTCATTTAACTTATGAAGAATTGTATACAACTTTAACGCAAATAGAGGCAATTTTAAACTCTCGACCACTCACTCCGTTATCATCGCATCCAGAAGATTTAACCCCACTGACCCCCGGCCATTTTTTGATTGGACGTCCGATGACAGCCATTCCTACCAAGGATTATCAAACTTTGAAAACGGAGCCTCATCTTACGAGATACCAACGTATTGAACAACTCCGTCAACATTTTTGGGCACGGTGGAGCAAGGAATATATTTCTGAACTTCAAATACGTACTAAATGGCAGATTCCATCCAAACCGCTGGAACTCAACTCGTTGGTCCTTATAAAGGAAGATAATTTGCCACCGTTAAAGTGGAAGTTGGGTCGTGTCGTTGCCCTCTTTCCTGGCCAAGATGGGATCGCTCGCGTCGCAGAGATCCGGACAGCCAACGGTATAGTGAAGAGGTCTTTCAGCAAAATATGTCCACTCCCATTAAGTGGGTAGTTTGAACTACGGTTGAATGCACAGCCTTCAACGCCCGGGGGCATGTTTGCGCCTTATCGTATGTGAAGAGCAAATCGGCAGTGGGCGCGTTGCTAATGGACACTAATCATATGTTTTTAATTTTGACAGTTACCATTAACCTGTGTCAACTATTGTCAATCTAAGTAACGTGTTGTAACCGCACAATTATAATTTTCTCTCGATCCTGAGCGTTTCCATTTCTTCTGACCTCCGTTTATTCACAATCAATTTATATATTTTTCTGTAAACTGTGTGTGTGATTGATATCTCCCAAACATCACAAGTTCGAGATAACTGAACGAATGAATGAATGAATAGGTCAAGATTTTATTCCTATTTATAGTATTTCGATCAATAACTAGTTGGTCCTTCTTTGTAAGGCGCGAATGGTGTCCTATATGTTTTTACATATATATTTGTAATTTACCTACATAAGATTTACGCTAGTATTACGTTCGCTAACTTGAAGAGTGACACAAGAGCCTCTAAATACTCTTCACTCGTGACTTAATATAGATTTAGTTGTCAGATTGTGCGATCGTGCGACAGAATTTGAGTCGATGAGCAATCGCTGGATTGGAAGATTATATCGTAACACGTATTCACAGCACCGATGTGACAGATTGGACACATTGGAGTAACAACATCATCAGGAATCGTCTAAACTTACGCAGATGCATAGTTAAGGACGCATCATAAGAATTGGACGAGTTTATTGATGTACGAGTAAAATTTGTTTGTACGAGTATCTGTATACCCGGAGGAGTATGGATGTAGTTATACAGGACTAGAGGATAATATACAGGATTTCCGGATTCTGCGCGAGAACTTGGATTCAGTGAAAATATATCTTAATAAAAAAAATCGGCCAAGTTCGAGTCGGACTCGCGCACAGAGGGTTCCATACTACGATATCTTTAACAGTTACTGAAAAAAGCGATCTTATAAGGGTTCCATTTTTTTTATTTGAGGTACGGAACCCTAAAAATACTTTCAACGTGCAATCTAAGCGCAGTATCCGTCAAAACTGATTTGCGCATTTTTATTCGCAGCTCGGAATACCGTTCAAGTCACGGTCGATCGCTTGTTTAATCAGGATCTATGGAGCTTGTAATCCGGCGGATCATTTCGTAAACAATATTGCAGATGCTTTGGTTTCCATCGTCTATTTTTCTGGACCAAAATGAATAATTTTTGTTCTTTCGAAATAAATCTAACTTCGGAGACTCACTTACTAGAAAAAACACATTTATATTGCTGGTAGGATGGTTACTAGCCACGGTTATCCATTGAAGGTTTGCTATGAAATAAAAATTACATTTTAGTAGCAATCCTTCAATGGCAAAACCAGCCGAGCAGCGGTCGACAAAAGTTGTAAGAAAATCCATTTCTGTCGTGTTTTAGCGCTCGAAACATAAATTACATACTAAACTTATATTATCTGACTTCATGTGTCATGTGTGTTGTGTGATCTTCTTTATTTGGACAAAAAGATACAATATGTTACTTATAATTTGTACCAGTAGTCAGTGGTACTGGTAAAGATATTTTTTCGCAAAATATGTCACATTTGTGTCTCTGAAACAACCCCTTTATGGTAAGTGCATCGTTGGCGTACGTTCCTAAGCTGAACTGGATTTTAATGATTGGCAAGTTCATTAATGTAGCAGCAGTAGTTCACAATGGCGCGGGCCGATTCATCAAAAAGCTAATTAACTCGGCTAGGAGCACCTCCGCCGGTGACATGGAGATTAGATTCAGCTTTAATTATGGCGGTATTTCGCCATCATGGCAGTTTTACAAAACTATATGCCTACGTGTCTACGTCACTCTACGAATGTACGAGTAGGCCGTTGGCCTAAATATTCACAACTAAGCCCTTCTCACACGACTCGGAAGCGTAAGCGTAGCGTAATCCTCGCGTACGACGAGAGCAGTACGAGCAAGAACATTTTTTAACATGTCCGCAGACGAAGCGGTGTTGCAGCATTGATCTATAATACCTCATAGTGTTGCAGCGAATCTTAAGAGTCGTAATTGTCATATTGTTATTTGTATCGTCCTAATGATATGCTTACGCCAAAGGCTTACGCTTACAAACCGTGTGCGAAGGGCCTTAGTAGCGGCGCCCGCGCCATAAGCTCCGCCCGCGTGTATTTAAGTTTTCAACAAATCCTGCGTGAATCGTAGATTTTTCCTGGATAAAATATAGCTTATGTTTCAATTCAGTATATAAATAATCTCAATTCCAAATTTTAGACAAATCGTCGCAGTATTTGCGCTGTTGTGGAGTTACAAACTTACACACAAACTTTCTTATTTGTAATATTATTGTGATAAGTTCGAGCAACGTTTGAAAATGAAGAATGTGATTAATTTTGTTTCATTGTTCTGAAACTGAAATTCAGTTATGCAACGCGTATGGCAAGAAGTATGCTCTCTAAAAAATCGGTGTAGCTAAAACAAACCTATTTTATGTTAGAAAATAAGTGATATGCTAATATCAAAGTTAGTATGTTCGGAATAATCTTTGTATCTTCTGAACCGAATAAAAAAATTCATTGAATATTAGTGAATACACATTAATATGCAAATCAAAACAGAAAGTAATAAAAGGCCTACCACCGAGAGAATTGAAAATATCCGCAACCGTCAGTGAAATGAAGAATATCGAGCAGCATATTGCGTGCGAGAAGACATGGCACTCCAACTCAATTACAAGAACTGGGCACGTGAGTTATAAAATTTGAGTCTAAGCTGAAAAGAGCACTGCAGACACGTATGCAATGTAGAGAGTAATGTTACGCCTGATATAATATGCCTATTATGCATATACATATACAGGGTTATTTAAAAAAATACCAAATCGCTCTCTTCCTGTATTTGTTTACATTAAAACTAACAACATTTGTTCCACGACCTTTTTTTATTCGATATTTTGAGAAATATCAATATTAAATATTTTACATACAGAGATACTCTACTTGTTCCTACTCTGTAATGTTAAATCGGCAAGTGGCAACGGCGCGGACGCGTGAACTCGCGGCGTGTAACCGCAACAGTGTAATGTCAACTTACAGTAATAAGATTTATAGTTTAAAATAAATTGATAATACATTTTAAAAAGTTATAGAACAAAAGTTGTCAGAGCGATTTGGTATTTTTTGAGTTACCCGTATATGCGTATATATAGCACATAATAAATTATACTTGACTCGACGGTCCATTTCTTTTTCAGAAGGGAGAGTATGGCTTCCATTTTTCCCTTGTAGGCAAATTCACTTTGCTTTTTGACAAAGAACCCTCCGACGCGGCGTGAAATTAGGATCGTCTTATTTCGGATGCATGGCACGTGACGACAAGAGTTTATATACGTTTATGTGTTTATACAATCAAGTCTATTTTTTATTTGAATATACAAAGAAGCCGGTGTTATTTTTTAGTAGTTTATAACTACCCACAAAAATGTGAAATTGTTTTGCTATAATCCGCTTCCTGAAAAGAATCTGTATGGTCCGTATGGTTTAGCAATGTACCTAACCACCAACCACGTGCAACACCACATACAACTATAATACACGACGCACGTTTCGTCGCGACACCGGGACATCCTCAAGGGGTAAATTAGTGTAAGTTTAATCGCTTGATATGTTCTCGTACATTCATATTGGTGGGCTTACGCCTAAATATTCACAGGAGGAAGATATAAAATTCCTAGACCGTAGAAAAAGAAACAAAGGCCATTGAGCAAATTGGAAAATCTGATCCATAAACCATGTCTATCACAAATTCATTAGCCTACCTTTAACGCTTCTAGACGCACAATAATTACATCTTTGGTCTGCACTTGGCATCAGATTTAATGACAGTGAAGCAACCTTCTAACAATACAATACACCCAAAAGGACAATGTGTGAAAGGTGCTAAGGTCGCACTAACTTATTATTGAACCATTAATTCTTTTTAGCGCTTAAGCAACACTGATATTTTATTTGGTCAATCTGTTAACGCTTACCGATTTAGCAAATAATTATGAGTAACTATTTGCTTAACGTCTGCGCTTAATTTTGTTAAACCCAGTCACCTTCAAAAAACCAGCCATATAAAGCCAGCTGTTGCTATTTCTAGAAATTGTTAAGGTTTTTGTATTGAATCCCAAACGAATACCTAAAATAAGCTTTTTGATGCTGGTTCAACGCAAGAACCCTTGGTAAAAGCAATTATTTATTTGACGACCTGCCGTCTGCGTCGGAGGTCGTGGGTTCGACTGGAAAATGTTTGTGTGATGAGCATGAATGTTTTCAAGCGTCTGGGAGTTTTTCAATATATTATATTTATGTATATTTAATACTATGTATATTCATCATATCTAGTACCCATAGAACAAGCAAGCTATCGCTTACTTTGGGCACAGGACATAATATCTGTAAACTGTTCTTTGGGGCTAGATGTGTGTAATAACGTATTTTTTTATATTTTACATAATATTGGTAGGACAGATTAAATTGTTTTGCGATATAGAATAATCCGCGACTTGAAAAGAATCTGTATGGTCCAATATGCAGGAACTCCGCCCACATGAAATACCGCACACAATTTTTCCACCAATTTCTTCGACACACGTTTCGTCCTGACACCGGGACATTCTCAGGAGATTTTGACTTCAAAATGCGAAATCGTAGTGACTCTACGCCTAAAAAGTTTTTTACTGGGTGATGCTATGAGTGGAAGATATGATTCGTAATTAGAAACTAGTGCTGAAAAGTGTGTTTTTTTACCTCGGCTGATATGTCCCGTATCAAAGCAAAGGGATGATTGCAGTGGGCACTATTTGTTTCAATGGTGGCCATCGAACGGCAAACTGCCTGTAACGAGAGTGCTGATCGGGACAATGCTCGTAAACGTGTACAGTTGCACCCGCAAATAAAACTCGGACGTGAGTTCCATGCGCTGTCTACCATTTTATTTTATCTGCGAAAATTGTTAGTCAAAATAGGGCGTAGGCTACATGCGACCTTCAACGCAGAAGGTTAGTATGGAACTAACCTTCTGCGTCTGTGGTCGTGGGTTCAATTGTCAAAACTGGAAAATGCTTAATGATGCCCAAAAAGGAAGTGTTTTGTTTTTAGGGTTCATGTATGTATGTATGTTTCATGTACGTGAGTTTCTTTATTCCACCATAACTTCTGAACGACGGAACAGATTTGGACGAATGGGTATTGTTAGAATCCTTACATCATTCCGAGTAACATAGGCTAATTTTGTTGAGCGCTCGTGTTTTTTTTTTAATTTTTTGATTATTTGATTTAATCATTGAAGCGGATTTTCGTTTGCGGAAGTCATGAACCTCACCATTATAATACTACAAACGCAAAGGGCAGGTGCACTTTCGCAGCGCCATTCGGACGTCCAAATAATGTAAAAGTTTCATTGCAAAAATGGCGCATGATTTGAATTTACATAATAAAATGTAATGCACAAGCTATCACTTATGCAAGAAGCATATTCTTGACAGGAACCATAAGAAGATTTGTACTTTGGAGAATTCTACTTCTACAGTCATTCAAATCGCAAATACTCGTTCTACCGAGAGCTTGGGACAATAACAAATCGCAGCAGAACCTAGGTTCCGTGTAAACACGGCGACAATAGTTCGTTTAACATTCAGACAGGGAACAAAGTGTTCTCGGTTCCCGATCCACTGGAACATACATTACTTATACCTATTGTTAAACAAGTTTTGGCTCACAGGTATTCGAAAATTTATTTCGATGAAGGAATCCTATTTATCATCATTCATCACATTGTAATTAAAATATGTGATTGTAATAATAAATTATACATACTTATAGGTACGCTCGCGGATTCGCCTGCGTGAATTCGATTTTATATAATCCCACCGAGACCATGAATTTTTCCGGGATAAAAAGTAGTCTATGAATTTTTGCCGGTTCTGAGGTAAAAAAGAGGTAAATTTCCCTCCAGGCAGGTGTTATGTCTGGGGACCACTGGTGGTCCAAGCGTGTCATATGCTCGGACCACCAGTCCAGACCAGTCAGAAATAGTATTTATAGAACACTCGTCCAAAACTCCGTCAGCGTGTTCTATTGCGCTGTTAATCCAAGATATCTATCTCCATTTCAAATTTCATCTCAATCAGTTTAGGAATTGCAGTGTGAAGGAGTAACAAACATACACACATACAAACTTTCCACCACGTTAATCACTTTCCACGACTAAAACCATATAGGTTGGTTACATGCATATAACATATATTATGTCAAACTGCAGTAAGAAAAATATACATACCTAATACTAAATGTTCAATCCTACTTTGTAATAAAATATAGCTAGAACAAGCTTGATCCAGAACCGAGGTTCGAGAAAATAAAAAAAGCCAACGACAATCATTCATTAATTATTTATTCGACTTAAGACTTAAATCCTAGAGGCCCGATAGCGGTTCTGTGATAAATGTTTAAGTTCTCTGCAAAACATCTCAGAAATGCTGCAGTTATGCAAGTATCTTAGCTCTTGAACTTTACCCAGGTATAAGTTGGCTACGTTATTTTCTAAATATTGCAGTTAACTTGAAGTATTTGAATTTGTATAGAGATCGGAGTTTATTGTATCAAGTCTGTTTGTTTATCAAGTTCCCGATCAAGATCCCGATGTTTATCAAGTTCCCGATTATCAAATCGGGAACCGGGATTCGTACGAAGAGCCCTTTTACTATGTATAGTACAGTCAGGGTCAAAAATGCATACATAGCTAAAAGGCTAAAATTGCATTTAAATTTAACCGCATATTACTGTAAATAAACTATTAACCGTTAGGTTCAAAATTTTAGTTAGGTAGGTACACATAGTGTAACATTGCATGACTGACCGAGTGCATGCAAGGGATTTTGTTTGCTAATTCTATATGCACTTTTGACCCTAACCGTACATTGTATAATGTACATATCCAATTTTCTTTAAGATATAATTATACCTATTAATTTTTTAGCGCGAAATTACCTTAACGTACTGCGTTGAATTAGCTTGGAGGGCCATGACTATATTTCTCTTCCTTGTTTGAGTACCTAATAAGATGGATGCCCTAATAAATAAGGACTATTTTCCCCTGCACAAAAAGTATTTATATATCATGAAATATGAAAATATATCTGGGTAAGTACCAATTAGAAGTATAAGAAACTCCAGAATGAAAGTAACGCACCTAACAGGAGTGGTAAACAGGAATCTTCACTTTTGTCAATTATGAAAGAATGTCTGTTACACGCATGGTATAAAATTGTTCGCCGCCACTGTCAATGTCCCACAGGATAAGTGGTCCTGATGGACAACCACTTGATTCTGCAAATATACTTATAGCAGCGACGAGCTAACATATTACATGCGCTGATTGGTTAATGATGGCGTCAGTTATACAGCGAAGGCGGCAATTGGCTGCCGATGGCTGCGTTACTATGGTTACCGGTTAGCCGATGTACAAATTTCATATTTTGAATTTTATATTTCAATTTTATATTTCAATTCAATTCAATTTCATATTTTCACCCCTGGACATAGTTATCAGATATTTTTGTAAAGAATTAAATAACTGCCAGAGCCTCCTCCTGTAGGCACAGTACTCAATGCGTCCGTACGCTGGTTATTATTATTCATCCGTTAATGGCACGCGCCGCCCTGTCGTCGGTCTCAAATCTAAAATTCAAAATTTTGTTGAAACAGATAAATGGAAAGAATATCCCCTTTAAAAGTGGATGACAGATGATATTTCAATGTGATATTTTATGAAGATTCCGTTTCATATCTGCTCGAGAAATATCACAGGCTTTCATGAGGGGAAATTAAAAATGTAAGACTTTAGGCTATAGGGATATATTCCCTGAATATCAACGGCAAGATATTAAATTGAGGCTGCTGCTGAACTGGGGTCGTATACCACGATCTCCAGCTTTAAAAGATGGTGGTACGACCCCAGCTTCAGGTATACTGTTTTAATATTTTCATACAAACATAGTATCAAAATTTCAAAATAATACTGCAACAAACTGTCTGCTGTCAAACGCTTTCCAATTGTTTGCCATACCTATAATATAACTAATCTATAAACTTGACAGTTAGGTATCAATAGTTACAATAAGTAGATAAATCTTTAAGGGCTTAAGGGCTTTCCTAGAATAAATGGGTGTGCCTCTTATATATCAGAAAATTACGGTTAAGATAGTTTGTTATAATTGATTTGTAAGAGCAGTTCCGAGTACAGCCTAGTTTCGACAACGTTAATCAATTAGCCAGGTCAAGTATTGTTAACCCAAGTTATATTAAGTAATCAGACTAGTACCTGGTAGGTACATAAATTTCTTGGTAATTTTTTGCGCAACGAATCGGTCAAGCTGTTCATTTTGGCACCATTCGACGCGGGCAAGACATGCATAGTAATTAAAATAAGTTTGCGTTAAGTTTTATTGCAACATTTTCAATAAAAAAAATCTGCACAATTATTCTGCATATTATGCTACTACTAGCTGACCCAGCAAACGCTGTTTTGTTTCTTTTGGACGTCTAGACGTCAAGGTCTTCCTTGATAGAGGATACCAGACTACACGGTAGATCGCCTTTGAGATGAATAAAATAAAATACATAAACTCTGTTGTATATAACGTCCTACATAATATGAGTGTTTTCGAAAAACAACTGTGAGGGTAGAATGGAGGGAAAAATTGGTTATTTACTCTACTCACCAAGTTACGCTACTAGTACATACTCGTATCATGTACGAGTATGTACTAGTTGTACTCTTAGTTCTCAGATAGTAGATTAATAAAAAGGAGCCTCAAAGAGACCTAAAGATTTGAATTTGAATAAAACACCTCTCAATTCTTCGAGGGAAACTGAAAAATAAAGCTCACCCCCATAAATAAGAACAGCGCCGGCTAATGAATTTAAATGTTATTCAATTAAATGCACATGAATTATTCAACAAAGAATGCTAACGTAGGAAAGAATGCCAACCTCCGTCGTAGCCTTAAAGATTACTTAGAGCGAGTAATTAATTACTTTTTAGTGATATATAGGGGTTTGCCGAGAAAACAAAGATATTCAGGAAGCAACAGGGACAGGTTTTTTGTCGTGCTTTATCTTTGAATAACATTATACATTCGTGAATCGTGACCGGACAGTCGCTTTATGATATTTATAATTAATTGTAATTGTTACGTTTTATTTCGATTGACGCTTTCATGATTTTATTTATTAGTATTGATAGTCGTAATTTGTTCTTTTTGGCCCTCATTTGACCTGGCTTCTTGGTTTTATATTTGTGCTTGTTTTGCAAGATATGAGAACAATCGGAAATATATATGGCCTGAAAGAATTGATTATAGCGTAGCGTATTTCGTCATTGCCTGAAAGACTTCCCTTAGACGTTGATACGCTTGACATAACATGTCAACAGAGCCATTCATCATATTAGGTTTCCGATAACACAGTCCGATAATTCCTCGTCTTGGTAACTGCTACCATAATAATGTCATAAACAAGCCTGGATCTAATTCTCTCAAAAGGATCATATTATATAGGCTGAAAATATGTTAGCAACAAATTAGCTGAAATTGTTGCTGAATGCTAATATACACCTTCGTTTTAAACAATATGAGCGATCTAGAATAAATTCCTCAAAAAATAACAATGCCAGTATAGGGGAAAAGATGCGAGCGTAGAGATATTATGTATCTCTAGTTTTGTCGCTCTCTTTTTTCTTTCTGATCCATACTGATAGACAGAGAAAAGAGCGACAAAAAAAAGAGAGAATTGTCTCCACGGGCGCATGCACACATTAAGTAAATATATATAAATTATTATTAAATTAATAAATGATTTCCGCGTGTGGTTAAGTTTTCAGTCTCATGAAGATGCAATTATTTCAACAAAATTACAGCCAAAATATAAAAGTATTGAACCCATCTTCGGGGGAACGATCGCTTAACTTAATGACGTTTATTTTTAGAACCTATAATGGCCCATAATTTAACTCCGCCCGGGCCTCTAAGTGAACCGATAAGGAAAATGGATCCAGGTACGAATTTTTGCACAATCTCCTCTTATCAATATAATCTCTTTCATCCCCATAAGGTAGGTGACTTAATGATATTGGAATCTGTTTTACTTTCACTCCGAGGTTTGCGCTTAAAGAAATTTCACGTAAGTGGCGCCTTATACTCGTACCACAGACCTTATACCTACGAATCTTAGCAGCATGCCAAAAGTAAGCAAAAGATGAATTAGTTTTATCTTGTTTTTAGGAGGATTTAAGCTTTATTTTCGTAACTCAATTCAAATTAGGAGGTTCCTACAACGTCAAATTAAACTACTGGGACAAATCACATAACTTTATATATAGCAAAAAGATAATAAATAATTTTACAAAATCATGGTTACCACATATTTCATGAGATACGCCAGCGCATAATTTACGAGAACGTCCAAAGAAGTTTATTTCCAATATATTAAGTTTCCACGTAGGAGCCCGTTCGCGCAAACCATAAACACGGTATTCTTTGAGACATTTGATAAAAGATTGCAGAATGTAGACAGTGCCCGGTGAGCCACGAAAATATGTTTGTGCTGAGACTGCAGAGCTTCGAGCTATATGCGCACTACGGTTTATACGCGCGATAAAAATGAACATGAGTATTTTCTGTATTCATCAACATTGTAACATGTTTGTGCTGTTATTAAACTCAAGTAAGTACGAATAAAGGCGCCTTTCGTTTAATGGTTCATGTATTTAAGCTAATTTTGACGTAAATAAGTAATGACCTGTATCAATCAATCAATTTATTCATTTGCTGGTATAAGTATTAACAAAAGTTGGTTGTTACAAATATATAAGGTCTAACTATACCACACCATATTGGCATGCAAATATAAATCATTAGAAAGTCAATTAACATTTTTAGAATCACAAACAAAAAATTATTAATTTACGATGAACATTGCACAATATAATATCATGAAAAAAGAAATATAATAATATCCAATTACAATTTACATCTTTGAAAATATCAGTATTTTGTTGTATTAAAAGTCAAAATTTAAAACGTTATAAAAATTGTCATAGTGTCGGAAATATCATACTGCTAAAGGAACAATAAATATTATCTTAGATATTCTTCAATGCTGTAAAAATTCTTTTTTATTAGGTATTCCAATAATTTCTTTTTTAGTAATGTTACTTTGGTTTGCGTTCTTATTTCAAAAGGTAATTTGTTAAAGAGCTTTATTGCCATAACATACACACTGTTATTGTAGAGAGAGGTTTTATGTGCTGGGAATCTTAACTTATATATATGTCTTGTATTATTATTAAATTCTGTGAATATAGATTTATTGCTAGCCACAAATAAAATTGTTTCATATATATACTATAATGAAGGTAACGTTAAAATTTTAAGTTTTTGAAAATGTGGTCTGCAACTGTCTCGTTGGGACAGTTTGCATATTACCCTAACACATCGTTTGTGAGCCAGAAACACGCTTTCTACATTAGTGGCGTTGCCCCAAAATATTATTCCGTATCTTAATATCGACGCTATGTAACCATGATAAGCAGTCATTAGAACCTCGTGGCTTACCTTTTTTGCTAGCATGTACAAACAATACGATGCTTGGTTTATTCTATTACGGACCCGTTCAATATGTGTATTCCACGTTAAATTGGCGTCAATTTGTATTCCTAAAAAGTTCGTCACCTCGGTACTGTCAATATTTATATCTTTATACTTAATAGTCATATTATTATGTTTATTTTTCTTGTTTCTTATGTTTTGAAATGTCATGAATTTAGTTTTGTCAAAGTTTAAAGATAGGTCATTAAGTGTCAGCCATTGTATAATATCTTTTACACTATCATTAATGGTGTCCTCATGACTTCTTAAAAGTTTATCCATATAAATGACCGTGCAGTCTTCTGCAAACAAGACTATAGGATTATTCGTCGATTTTGGCAGATCATTAATATAAATTAAAAAAGAAGAGGTCCTAAAATGCTCCACTGAGGCACACCACGAGTAACTAATTTAGGTTCAGAATAGTATTTCTTTTCTGTTTTGGTTTGTTCGCATATCCGGTCAATCTGTGTTACCTGACTTCTGTTACTGAGATAGCATTTCAAAAGACTGAGTGCGTTCCCTCTAATACCAAATAAGTTTAGTTTTTCTAGTAATATATGATGATTGACATAGTCAAAGGCCTTTGTAAGGTCCATATAAAGCGCTGATACAATAGATTTATTATCAATACCGCTCATTACAGTATGAAGAAAATGAAAAATGGCCAAGTTAATGTTTTTATTCTTCCTAAAACCAAATTGCTGCTTTACTAGCAAGTCATGTTTTTCTAAATAGGAGTATAGGTTATTATAAATGAGTTTCTCAAATATTTTTGAAAATATTGGTATAAGAGCTATGGGTCTATAGAACGTCATATTTTCTTTATTTTCTTTTTTGAAAAGCGGTTTTATAATCGATCTCTTTAATTTCTGCGGAAAGATGCCTTCTAAAAAACACATATTGACTAAATATGAGACTATAGGAGATATTATATAGGAAACTTCTTTGATAACTTTTGTACAAATGTCGTCGAAGCCGGTACTTTTTGTATTCTTTAGGCCTTTTATGGTAGTTATAATATCATTTGGGATAACAGGTCCAAGAAAAAGAGATCCCAGCAAAAACATTTTCATGTAAAATGTTGCCAAGACGAGAACATGTGGCTCACACTATCAAAAAGTTATCAGATCTCATGTAGAGCAAGACTTCTAACTCTACACGGCCTAACTCTATAAATCCTAACTTTATAAACTCTACACTTTAGTCAAAATATATTATGTCTTGGCTGTTTCGTTACTGTCACATGGGTGTAAAGTAAAAATATTATTCACTGACTTTGTACTTTTCTGATATACAATACCTAGTTTCTGTAGTAACGATTATTTATTAGATAGGTGTTGAGTCTCCTCAGAAACTGCACTTAGGTTTTACTAACAGCATTGGTTTCAAATACTTCATCACACTTTGCAAAAGTGTGATGTAGTATTGCCTTTGCTTTAGAGGATATTTTTAATAAATGGAAGTTTTTTCCCATAACAATGTTGATACCATTTAATTTTAATGTGAAATTTTTCGAATTTTGCATGGTCCATTATGCCACTTGCAAAACTCTATTAGAAAAGTACTGAACAGTGAATAAATTCTTCACTTTACGCCCATGTGACGGTACCGAAACAGCCAAGATATAATATATTTTGACTAAGGTGTAGAGTTTATAAAGTTAGGATTTATAGAGTTAGGCCGTGTAGAGTTAGAAGTCTTGCTCTACATGAGATCTGATAACTTTTTGATAGTGTGAGCCACATGTTCTCGTCTTGGCAACATTTTACATGAAAATGTTTTTGCTGGGATTTCACTTCTTTTTTAAGTTGTTTACTACTATATTTTTTATTTGGTTAATTTCCTTTTCTTTGGTGTATTTCTTGAATATCATTGCAAGGTGGATATTTGTCCGAATCAAGTATCCCCCCCCCCTCTATCATTTTAAGTTTTTAAGTTTACTAGCATTACTAGCAGATATCAAACATGAAATTAAGTTTTTATTATACCTATATACTTATGGGAAACCCCATACGAACTTCCAACCCCCTAATTTTATGGATGTGGGGTGACTAACTAAAAATCCTGAAACACGTATTTAATTGTTTATAACAAAGAGTCCCTATATCAATTTTGAGACTTCTAGCATCAATATTTGCGGTAATTTCATACAAACTTCCATCCCCCATTTAAAGGGGTTGGGGGGTTAAATTTCCAAATTTTGGAATTTTTTTGTTGGTTGTGTGCTAATACTAGCTTATATACCAAATTTCAGAAATTAAGTTTTTATTATACCTATATACTTATGGGAAACCCCATACGAACTTCCAACCCCTTAATTTTATGGATGTGGGGTGATTAACTAAAAATCCTGAAACACGTATTTAATTGTTTATTACAAAGAGTCCCTATATCAATTTTGAGACCTCTAGCATCAATATTTGCGGTAATTTCATACAAACTTCCAGCCCCTATTTTAAGGGGTTGGGGGGTTAAATTTCCAACTTTGGAATTTTTTGTTGGTTGTGTGCTAATACTAGCTTATATACCAAATTTCAGCTTTCTAGGTCTTCAGGAAGTACCTAGGAATTTTGATGATCATCAGTGAGTCAGTCAGTCAGTGACGAAATTTGGGTTTTTTAGACGTCAATAAAATCTAAAGTATAAGACCTATAAAATTGAAACTTTATAGGTTTAATAAGTTCACTGGTGACATCATTTTCCGAGAATTTTGATTATCTGAAATAATTCAGGCCTAAGTTATAAGGGTTTAAAAATACGGCGAAACACTTCGAGAAAAGATAGGTAGTGCCCTCGCGCTTCGCTTGGCTCGTCTTGGCGGGGACACTACCGTGTCCCCAGATTTAAGACTATTGTTACTTAAGGTGTATCGATGATTTACACAAAGATTAATTAATGGTAAAGAATGATTTGCAAAATAATTATTAAATGCTTCAGCTAGTTCAATCGGTTCTGTAATAACTTTTCCGTCTGTTTTTATTTGTCGGATATTTTCTTTAGGGAAATTGGTTCTACTTTGTTTCAAAACTTTCCATATGGCCTCTGATTTGTTTACACTGTTTTTTATAAAGTAATCAACCTGTACTAGGTTTGTAGTAAAACTTTCAAGTTGAGTTATTAATTCTTGTTAACTGCTCTAATCCAGAGAGGATCAACAAACTAAAGGAATTTTTTGGCTCCTAAAGTACCAAACCATAGGCTTCAGATCTCTGAAATCCATGGTTCGAAGTCTCTCGTTTGTCCTATTAAAGATTTCACCATTTTTGCGAGTTCAAAACACGAGCAAATGCTTCATCTGAACATTCTCTATCATAGGCGTCATCGTTTGGGACGTCCGCTGTTAGCAAAAGGCCACCTCAAAGAATCTCTCAAGATCAAGGTTATACACAGCGGCGAACAGCCCCATAAGCATCACGCGGCTCTCCTATAATGTAGTCTATCAAAAAAAATTGTGTTATATATATGTGAAGATTACGCATACGAGTATTTTTTTCACCGTAAACTTTTTCCTGGCTATGACAGTTGTTCGAAAGGAAAAGTACTCGTAAAGTATGTGCGATAAGTATCGCAACAAATAAAACGCAGTGAGCCCAGACCTCACTGTAATCTGTGATATACAGGATACGTCGCTCGCCTCGTCCGAGCTCAGCTCTGTCTGCCGCCATAATAAATTTTGTGACAAACAATATTCCCCTGCCCTGTCTGGCCGCGGGTGAGCATCGATCGCCCTCACAATACCGCAGCCCCTTGAGGAGCCCGGCTTCACAGATAGAAATGCCTTGGTGGGCCAATAACACAAATCATTCTTTTATACCTAAACCCCGTACGTAAACTCTCTGTCGCAGTGTTATGTAAACTGGAGATCCAAGGTTCGACACCTGCGGTTTTGTTTACGCAAATCCCATTTCCCCCCCCGTGGGGGTTGAAATTTAAAATAATATCTTTTCTTAACAGATTTTTACGTGATACTTATATTATGTATGCCTTTTAGCCTCATCTCTTAGTAGATTGAATTGATTGATTTAATTTTTTTTTGGACATCATTCACAGCAATCTAGCCCCAAAGTAAGCGATAGCTTGTGTTATGGTTACTAGATAACTAATAAGTATACATACACATTGAAAAACACCCAGACACTTGAAAACATTCATGCTCATCACACAAATATTCTCCAGAAGTGGGAATCGAACCCACGACCTCCGACGCAGAAGCAGATTCGCTACCGCTACGCCATTCAGTCGTCTATCTAATTGATTCTCTTGTGCGTTAATATGCAGTCATTCACGTTTTCTATCTGTCAGTGATTTTTTATCTAAACAAGTGGCCATAGGTCGGTTTTCTTCTACAAAATACGTTCCGCCAAAAGTTTAACGTTCCGAAAGATACGTGCCAACACCAATGACGAAATCCGCTACGCTAAGAGGACGGGAACTATGTGACGTATGTTGACAGCAAAAAAATCCTCAAATGCGTCGCGCGTCATACATTTCGGTACCGCTGACATAGCTTACAGCACATACCGCTGTTGGTCGCATACATTACCGCCATTTTACAGATTTGACAATTTAAAAATCCGGCTTCAGGGCGGAGCCTAAAAATATATGCGTGACGTCACTTAGGGCATCATCCTTTATTTTACATCCAGGTCTTTATTTAATGTGCCGATAAAATAGGTACGCTGCATTTAAAGTAAAATATATAAGCAACCAATTAGGGGTAGATATAACTAATACCATTGATAATAATAGTCAAGATAGGCCCATCCGAACATTTTACGTAAACCTTCTTCATACAAGAAAATGAAGAGCCATGTGTCGAAACTCCCGCGAAATACTGCATAGGCTTACAGCTTACTACTGACGCCGGAGGGGGTTTTGCTCCCATAAACTGGCGACATTTTTTCGCGTGGTCCGCCCCGTCTAGAGTATAAGTCAATGACCCTCCTCCAAGTTCCCTCTGCTTCGTCACTTACCAGCAAGCGAGATGTTAGTCATGTAATTGGATAAACAATCAGACGTTTGTGTTAGCTTACCCGGGAACCAATAAAGACAAAAATTAAATCGTATGAGACTAATTTGGTATCACGATTTGGATATAAGCAAATCGTTAAACGTTCTTCCGTATAAGAATTAAAATTGTACACGATTGACTTCAAACGGGTATGATTAACAAAACTGTGTTTTCATTGTTATCGCGATTATAGGATTAGTTTCTTCGTACTAAAATCTGTGCTTTAATAAAAATTTGATGCAGTTGCCGCCATTTCTTGAGCTTGCTTTGAACTTGTTCGAACTCTAGGAAATTTGAAGGATTGTAGGAAGGTAAAGTTTACACGGTTCACTATTGGGACCAAATACCAATGCTTGTACAAAACAATGAAAAAAAAGGTGTGTGGCACTCGGAGACTGCCGCGGTAAAGCTATTGCATAGAATTTAAAGTTATTTTTAGTTTTGCCATCAATAGAAAAGTAGAACTTTTGGTACCAGGCTAACTTCACACTTTTTAGTTTTTAGTTTGCCATCTATCGAAAAATAGCAGAACTTTTTAATGACTTTTTGAAATATGTGATATTTCAAAAACTCATTAAAAAGTTCTGCTGTTTTTTGATAGATGGCAAACTAAAAACTAAAAAGTTGTGGAGTTGCGCTCCTTGCTGTCATGCTAGACTAGTACCAAAAGCTTTACTTTAGGAGTGCCAGGTTAGTTTCGTTACGGTTTTTCTGGATTAGGTCTGCACCGTCAAAGCCCGCGATAGAAGCTATGCAATAGCTTAATAAGAACTTTACGGTTGATTTCACATTTAGTAATAATTTTCTTCTAGAACATTGACATTCAAATTTCGCTATTCAGCCAGTACTGCACATAACATATCTATTAAAGTAAAATAAATACTGTTGGAACTTGTGACGAATGTTTTTATTTTACAGTAATATGACAAGTTACATAATAATAGAAAACCTAACATCGTAGTCCTCCTAACATCCACTCCTCTTTTAGGAACAGAGGCCAAGAGCTTAAGTCAGCCTTTCCAGTCTGGGTGCATATAAGGGCTTTGTGAAACAATCAGCCAGTTGGTCCTCAGTAGTAACTTGCTTGACCTCAAGTATGCCAGCTGCCACACACTCTCTGACATAGAGATACCTTCGTTGTATGTGCTTGGTTCGGCTATGTTGCTCGTACGGCGGATTGTATGCTAGCTTTATTGTTGACTCATTGTCAATGTAAAGAAGTGGTGGCTTTTCAGTTTTAGTGATTTCCTCCAACATCTGTTGTAGCCATATAATTTCCCGGGCTGTCTCCGTAGCTGCCACTAGCTCTGCCTCTTTGAATTTGTTGAATTTTCTCTTGAAATTTGTCTCTTCTTCGTATTCATCTTTAGTCTTGGTAGTATTGGTGTTGGAACCATTATTGAATTGTCTGGCTTCTGATTCTTCTAAAATTTTTACCTTGAGTTCTTCAGGTTTCGGTAACGTGTCTCTGGATTCTATCGCTACACGAAAATTTTCGTAGTCAGTTGGTAAGCTGTATAGCATCATAACAGTGAGCAAATCCTCATGAATACAAATGTCCATATCCTGCAATTTGTCTACCACGTCCATGAACTTATTTAAATGCTCTCTAATATTGCCATTTTCCATTTTGGACAATATTAACTTCCTATTAACTAAAAGAGAGGCCTTCCTAGCCGGTCCCTTACTGGCATATATAAAATCAAGCAAAGTCCAAATCTCGTGAGCTATTTTGCAGTTTTTTATTTGCTTCCATTCAGAGGGTGAAATTAAAAGTACTAACTCAGATTGAGCTAAAAGATCCTTCTCTCTCTTCTCTTCATCAGCTTTCTCAAGATTCAGCGGCTTCTCAACAACACTCCATAATTTATTTTTGATGAGTACGGCCCTTGCTTGAATTCGCCATGTGTCGAAATTTTCTTTATTTAAAGTCTCAATTTTTGTACTTGAGCCCGACGCCATCGTGATCAACGTATTTATAGCTTTATTTTTACTCTACTACCATATTAAAGTAAAATAAATACTGTTGGAACTTGTGACGAATGTTTTTATTTTACAGTAGTATGACAAGTTAAATAATAATAGAAAACTGTTGCTATGGAGACTGAAGGTACAGTCCTCCTAACAATATCGATAAAACATTATCGACTGTTCCGCGTATAGACGAATCTGTTCAGAGTAATCTTAGGAAGTTTTATCACTAGGTACTATACGGATTTTGTACGCTTATCAATAGTAGAAAAATGGCTTTTCATTGCGGTAATAGATTACAGTAAATTTATTGAAGAATTGAAGATCTTACTATTTCAGTTTCTTAAGGGAGCCAATTTTAAAAGAAACATGGACCAAAGCTACTTGAAGGCTACATTAGTTCCCTTCAAAAACAAGTACAATCTGCTCCGAACAGGCCTAGAATCACGGGATTCTAGGCCTGTTCCCGACAGTGTTAAATTAAAGTTGACACTTGAGTGACAGTGTTTCAAGGATATTTGAGTTTTACTTTTCCTCATAATATTACATGAAACAATGTTTTGTATTTCAAATCGGTCTTTACTCAGTTTATTTTTTGGTGAATATAACATTTTCTGAAAATAATCCCAGCTAGATCGATTTATCGTCCCCGAAACCTCCTGTATACCGTTCATGAAAGTCGTTGGAGCTGTTTCCGAGATTCAAATATATACACGAATTGCTCGTTTGAAGACATAAGATTAAACAAAGTTTTGCATGTAGCAACTTATGATAAAAAGTTTTCTCAAATTAGGTAATAGTAAATTCTTTTCCTTCAACAGTTCTCTGATTGGCCCATTATGTCATTTTATGTGATTTTTTATGAATCAGGAGAAATAAATTAAATTTGATTTTTTCATATATATTTTTTCAACTTTATCGATAATTTTACGAGTCACGGTTAAGATGCATCACTATACTTTGACAGTTATCAAAAATTTAAGTTAATTCTTTGCCATTGAAATTTTAACCTTAATAACGTAAAAACAGAGTTCCTAAAAAAATTTTTAAAATACGAATCAACTAGCGCTGGTGCGGGCAAAAGCGGAACTATAGGTATATTTTAAGTCAATTTTTGCAATATAAATTATATGCCTGTGACAATAAGGTTGACTTTAATGTTGGCTTGTTGGTTGGTGGAATTTTTTCGTTACGGTTTTTCTGGATTCGGTTCACCCGTCAAGGCCCGCGATAGAAGCTATGCAATAGCTTAAAAAAAATTTCAGCATGGACACAGTAATAAATTAGGACGGTAAGTACTAAGTAGGCCATTAACAGAGGGAATAAGGGCATTTTACTCAGAAGTTAACGTGATTAGATATTTTTATCGAAAACGACGAAGTTAATATTATGTGGCCCGATAAGGCTTCTAAGCCCCTTCGCACACGGCTCGTAAACGTAAGCGTAGCGTTATGACGCTACGCATAACAATATGACAATTACGCCTCCCACGAGTCGCTGCAACATCGCTTCGTCTACGGAAATCTTTGAAATGTTCGTGCTCGTACTACTCTCGTCGTATGCGTGGGTTACGCTACGCTTACGCTTACGAGCCGTGTGCGAAGGGCTTTAGCTGCTCTCGATCTCTCGAATAATCTTCCGTAAAATATCGTTTGAATAAATTTCACGGTTTAACGCGAGTAAAAAATCGAATATAAGTCACACAACTCCTCCCCGCAGGATATCATTTATGAAATTGTAATTTAACCCCCAGGAAAATTGAGTTTCACGCGAAATTGTGATCTTGTAGGTAATACTCGTAAATCTGTGAAATGGTGTTCATAATATTTCGTATCGTAAATCACTCGTATTTTTTCTTTAGGTATACATTGATACGTATGTATTTCACCACATCAATATTTTAAAAGAATAGTAAAATTTCCGAAGATAGAAACGAACGATTATAAAAAATTTCAATCGATCTACAAGAATTAAGTTAAAAAGTATAATGTTCATAGTATGGTGGCCACTGCAGGGTTTTACCTCGTCGAGTTATTGAAAAATACCTCTTCCCACAAAAAAAGTAGATCTAAAATAGGTAAGAATAACTTTGGTCTGCCCATGATCAGTTTAGCAGGTTTCGTAAATAAAAAGATATTGGGCAGAAAAAAAGCCCATAAAAGTGAGCTGGCTTTTTAGCTACCACAAGTTATTACTTTCATCCTTTAAATTCCTATCTCTCGACAACCTGTTAAACTAGCAAACCACCCTAGTGGTAACCCACCCACCAGTCTGGCGCGCGCGCTCGATTTTGAGTGGGGGGTCGCGGGTTCTATTCCCGACAAAGGCCACTTTAGGATTTTATAATTTCTAATTTAGCTAAGATATGACCAGTAGAAGGCTTCAACTGTGGCTAGTTTTACCACTATGACGCACTGGCAAGCGATTAAGGGTAACCTACTTAGTCCTTCCGAGTTAGCATGAGATTAATATAATCTTCTACTGCATCATCATTTACCTGTATAAAAAACCAACATTTTCATGTAAAATGTTGCCAAGACGAGAACATGTGGCTCACACTATCAAAAAGTTATCAGATCTCATGTAGAGCAAGACTTCTAACTCTACATGCCCTAACTCTATAAATCCTAACTTTATAAACTCTATACTTTAGTCAAAATATATTATGTCTTGGCTGTTTCGTTACTGTCACATGGGTGTAAAGTAAAAATATTATTCACTGACTTTGTACTTTTCTGATATACAATACCTAGTTTCTGTAGTAACGATTATTTATTAGATAGGTATTGAGTCTCCTCAGAAACTGCACTTAGGTTTTACTAACTGCATTGTTTTTAAATACTTCATCACACTTTGCAAAAGTGTGTTCCTTTGCTTTAGAAGATATTTTTAATAAATGGAAGTTTTTTCCCATAACAATGGTGATACCATTTAATTTTAATGTGAAATTTCTTGAATTTTGCATGGTCCATTATGCCACTTGCAAAACTGTATTAGAAACTGTATTTAATCATTTATTAGACAAAACCAAAGAAATGCCTTTTACAAGTTTTAGGAGACATATTTTCAATCGCCTTAATGCAGAAACAGTATATGACGTGGATGATTTCTTTAAATTGGGACGCATTTAATTATTATTTCTAATTTTTTATTTTTTTCCTGACATTCATTATTATGCAATTTTATGTGACGAATCGTAGTATTGTTATCTTGTTTATTTTTTATTTTATTAATATTTACTGAATTGTGACATCTTTTGATAATGAACATAATTTATAAAACTTCAAATGTACCTAGCTCATCTTGTACTTTTGCACGCCATTTTGGCAGGATATGTCGAACTTGTATTTTAAGACCTCAATTATTATGTACCATATTCAAGCAAAAATAAATGATTGATTGATTGATTGATTGAAAAGTGCTGAACAGTGAATAAATTCTTCACTTTACGCCCGTGTGACGGTATCGAAACAGCCAAGACATAATATATTTTGACTAAAGTGTAGAGTTTATAAAGTTAGGATTTATAGAGTTAGGGCGTGTAGAGTTAGAAGTCTTGCTCTACATGAGATCTGATAACTTTTTGATAGTGTGAGCCACATGTTCTCGTCTTGGCAACATTTTACATGAAAATGTTTTTGCTGGGATCTACTTTTCGTGAGAAGTGTTATTTTCCATTATAATGACGTAGAGCCAGCTCCCGTACAAAGTAGGTATGCACCTTGAAACTATCGATATATCGGTGTAATGGACATTTTAATATAATCTATCTGTTAAATCTACTGATACATTAGTCTACAGCGAAATAACACGACATTTAACGACCTATTTAACTCGTAACTTGTTCTCGCAGGCATTGTAAGTTATCATCTTCATGGAATTTCAAATGTGGGTGCGCGGCTGGCATCGCATTTGGCGGATCTATTGTCCTTATCTCTACGGTGCAGTAGGGTTACCAAACATACAGATTTCCCTACATTATGTAATGATATAAGATTTACATTAATTCTAGTATATGCAGGGATCCTCTAGAGTCAGAGGGTAGAAATCGGTTCAAGACATCAATATCATTGAACGTATTTCAATTGTTAAGAATTAAGAGGATTGATTTATCTTTCTATTGGTTTATTAATCGCTACCGAATGACATCAAAATCGTTGTAATTTTCCTTTTGAAATTAATTGACCGATAAAATATTTCAGTAATCCAATATAGCTAGTATATATACCTTACTTATTTTATCCAAAGAACATGGGCAGAAATGTACACAAATAAAGTTTAGCGTCTAGATGTAATATTTATTACAAGACGATTCTAATAAATAACAGAATTTTTTCAAGGTATCACCGGTTATTGTAAAGGACGGGTCAAAAAATAAAATATTTAAAGAAATTCAATTGATTACTGGTAGGTTCCGTTTCCACATTCCTGACTGCTAGTGTTGCCGGATGCCAAACTTTTTCACTTTTATGCTCCATCTTTTTGACGATCGGTCCACTTTTATACGAGAACAACATGTAAAAGACTATACTAAAGAAAAACCTATTTTCAAGTACTACGTTAATTCTTAGATCAGACTGTAGAATACAAGACAATAATAACTGTGTCAAAATTCAAATTCAAAATTCAAAAATTGTATTCTTTCACATAGACCTAACTTACAGGCTCTTGCTAAACGTTAAGACTCTACCGCCTCGTTCGGAAAGTAGCACTGCACCGAGAAGAACGGGCAAGAAACTCGGCACTTGCTTTTTTTTTAAAAATAATAAATATAAATGTCGATTTCAAACGTTCTTTTTTGCATTTTATTTTACTCGAATATATTTACATAAAAATATTAAATTAGTTTAGGGGTTTCCATTGCGTTGGAGTAAAACTGAATATTATTTTTCAGTGTGAGCCAGTCTCACTTAAATAAACTGTTTGAATATTTGTGATTTTGTAATTCAATATTAATTTATTAACTCAATTAGATTTTTCTTTCAGTCGATTGGAGTTTTTTAATTCCGGCATCTCGCAACATTGTCCGACAGCTACATGATGGCTACATGGTCTCAACTGTCGATAGTGACAAATTCTGGGACAAGTGACAAGTATTTATCAAAGAGTATATAGTGTATTGTCTATGCTCTCAGATGCTTCATGGCGGAGGTCGCAGTTGTTATAATACTAAGATACAATATTTTGAAAATAAATATTAATTTTTCTCCACTTTTTTGTAAGAAAAATCTTTTAGCATTGAGTTCAGGCTTGCAGGCCCAACCAAAAAAATATTTTTTCATTTATAGTTGCAATAGCGTAACGTGAGCGAAAGCGATGTATGGGCCCGCACCATTGTTCTTTGTCAAATTGATTCAGAACTTTTGGGTGAAGGAGTAACCACAAGGCTGACAGACATACAAACTTTCGCCTTTATAATATTAGTGTCATTTTCTAGTTTTAGTAATATTGTGACAGTTTCCCAAATATACGAAATATATTATATCTACATAAATATTGTATATACATACATAAATATCATATTACTAGCAAATACCCGCGGCTTCGCACGCGTAAATTTTAGTTTTAACTATTCTACGGGAACCATCCATTTTCCGGAATAAAAAGTACCCTTTGTGTTAATTTACATGAAATCTATCTTCATTTCAACTTTAAACCAAAAATTTTCAGTAGTCGTGCGTGAAGGAATAAATTTTCTCCCGACATGAATATCTGTTTTTCCGTATTATCACAAAACAATGGATTTTCTCGAGAAAAAAGTAGTTGATTCTAGGATATAAACTATCTCCATTCCAAATTTAGCCCAATCGGTTCAGAAGTGACGGTACGATGGAGTATTTCTCCCGCATGAATATCTGCTATTAAACTATAATTTTCTTAGAAACCATGGATTTTCGTGGGATAAAAATATGCCTATGTATTAGTTTAGGATAAAACCTATCCCCTTTTTGAATTTCAGTCATATCAGTTCAGTAATTACAGCGTGAAGTAGTATTTTTCCCGCGTGGATATCTGTTTTTAAGTTTCCCCGCGGAAACCATGGATTTTTCCGGGATGAAAAGTAGCTTTTGTATTAATCCAGGATATGATCTATCTCGATTATAAATTTCAGCCAAATCAGTTCAGTCATTACGGCATGAAGGGAATATTTTCCCCGCGTGGATTTCTGTTTTTCACTATTATCATAGAAACCATGAAATTTTCCGGGATGAAAAGTAGCCTATGTATTAATCCAGGATAAAATCTATCTCCTCTCCGAATTCCATTCTTATAAGTTCAGTGATTACAGCGTAAAGTAGTATTTTTCGCGCGTGAATGTCAGTTTTTCAGTTTTCCCGCGGAAACCATAGATTTTTCCGGGATAAAAAGTAGCTTTTGTATTAGTCCAGGATAAGATCTATCTCTATTCCAAATTTCAGCCAAATAAGTGGAGTAATTACGGCATGAAGGAATATGTTTCACGCGTGGATTTCTGTTTTTCACTATTATCATAGAAACCATGAAATTTTCCGGGATGAAAATTAGCCTATGTATTAATCCAGGATAAAATATATCTCTTTTCCGAATTTCAGTCATATCAGTTCAGTAATTACAGCGTGAAGTAGTATTTTTACTGCGTGAATATCAGTTTTTCAGTTTTCCCGCGGACATCATAGATTTTTCCGGGATGAAAAGTAGCTTTTGTATTAATCCAGGATATAATCTATCTCGATTCTAAATTTCAGCCAAATCAGTTCAGTAATTACTGCATGAAGGAATATTTTTCACGCGTGGATTTCTGTGTTCACTATTATCATAGAAACCAAGGAATTTTCCTAGATGAAAAGTAGGCTTTGTAATAATCCGGGATAAAATCTATCTCTTTTCCGATTTTCAGTCATATTAATTCAGTAATTACAGTGTAAAGTAGTATTTCTCGCGTGTGAACATCAATGTTTCAGGTTTCCCGCGGAAACCACGGATTTTTCCGGGATGAAAAGTAGCCTTCATATAATCCAGGATACAATCTATTTTTATTCATAATTTCAGCCATATCAGTACAGTAATTACGGCGGGAAGTAGTATTTTTCCCGCGTGAATATCTGTTTTTCCCTTCTCCTGCAAAACGCATGGATTTTTCCGGGATGAAAAGTACCCTATTTTTTAACCCAGGATATAATCTAACTCCATTCCAAATTTCATCCAAATCGGTTGTGTACTTGCGGCGTGAGATTTTTTTTCCGCTTGAATTTCGGTTTTTAACTTATCCCACGGGAACCATGAAATTTTTCGGGATGAAAAGTAGCCTATGTGGTAATGCAAGATATAATATACCTCCATTCCAAATTTAAGCCAAATCGGTATAGTAGTTGCGGCGTGAAGACGTATTTTAACTTGATAAAATCCAAACTTCGGACCCCCGTTTCACCCCCTTAGAGGGTGAATTTTGAAAAATCCTTTCTTAGTGCTCCCCTAGACCTCATAAGGTATCTGTGTGCCAAATTTGGAGTCTCTAGACACAGCGGTTTGGGCTGTGCGTTGATATGTCAGTGAGTCAGTCAGTCAGTCAGTTTCTTCTTTTATATATATAGATATATACATAAATATTGGCGCAAAGTGACAAAAATAATTTTCGCGCGGTCCGCCGGATCCTGTATACGTCTATTGTAGTCAGTCTACGCTGTAGATAATAAAATTCACAGGGCCCAACACTTTAGGCTCTACAGTGTTGGGCCCTGTGAATTATTTTAATCCCACAAAATGTTACCATCAAAGGAGTGACTGTAGCTCGCTAGACGCTACGCCGTTCGTGCTTTACGTCAATGAGTCATTGAGATGCCGATCAAAACACCTCGCGGGCTTGCGAACTTGCTGTTGCGAAATGAGCATTTCGACTTCAATCCGCTTTGAGGAAGTTATTTGCGGCTTATAAATAGATAAAAATTGTCAAGATAGGCCCATCCGAACATTTTACGTAAACGTTCTTCATACAAGAAAATGTAGCGCCATCTGTCGAAACTCCTGCGAAATACATGTTTATTTTTTATATTTTTTTATCTATATGTCTGTGGTCACCTTGCCTGCAATATTATTATTAATTAAAAAAAAAGAAATAGGTCTTTACCTATCTACCTATACCTACTGACTACTGACGGGGGAGGGTGCAAAATAGTCATTCTTGCTCCCTTAAAGTGGCGAGATTTTTTCGCGCTGTTCGCCCTGTCTTTAGTATACAAGTCTGTGGGCTTGTAGAACAACTTAATTTTTAGAGTTCCATACCCAAAAGGTAAAACGGGATCCTATTACCTACCTAATAAGACTCTGCTGTCCGTCCCACTGCCTGTCTGTCCCTCTGTCACCGGGCTGTATCTCATGAACAGTGATAATTAATTAATTAGACAGTTGAATTTTTCACAGATGATGATAAGACTGAAAAAATAACGAAATTTTTAATTTTTAAAAACTGACCTGCCTAAATTGTAGGTACTCAGTACTCTCTGACTCATCAATATTCAATACCCAGCCTGCGAAACTGAAAGCTAAAATTTATTTTTTTGACAAGGGACAAGAAACAATCTTCCCAAGTCAGACAGGTTGTTTTTTTTCGGATATTATAATTTCGGATATTCTTTAAATAAATTGCACTTGTAATATAATATTAACGATCTCACCATGAATAAATAAGGCTTTACAATTTGCGACGGACATTAAAAGCCGTCAAAATGTGAAATGATGAGGTACGGCCCAGCAGGAGCACATTAACAAGTGCCCACTCCCGTGTTCACGTGTCACGTGGTTTCGGATTCAGTGAACATTTCCCGTCACTCCGGGAGTGCGCGCAGAATTTTAACCCCCATGTTGAATGTTGATGTGCAAAACGGATTTACTCTTTATTTATTCGATACCATCGTACATCAGAGAGACATTAAAGGTAAGGCAGGCGTTATAGCGGATATCGAGGGCATTTTTATGGCAAAAGATAAAAGTTTTCCAGTAGTAAATATACTTAACAAATCTGGATTTTCTATGGAAGATTATTATTTAAATGATTTTACCTTCCATAAATACACATAAATAGCTAGGCTGTTTAAAATCTATCGGCATATGAAGGGTTTATACTTTACATTAATATATTGATTGAAAAGTTAAGGCTAGGTTTTCCCGGAACTATAGGTATTTGCGGGCTACCTCCCGCCCCCCAAAATTCTCGCGTACGAAAGTAAATGGACATCGAGCGCCGCTTGAGCGCAGTGACCCCATCCGCTGTCCCGGAACACGGCATAATTACATACAGTAGGACTTAGTTTAAGTTGACGGATGTTGTTTACAATTTCAATATAACAAATTATACATACTTATATAGTTATGTCTACGTATTATTTAGCGCTTTTAAGTTTTTAAGACATTGAAATTGATACTTGTAAACACGTTACTTATATACGAGTACGAGTACAGACTCACAAATCACGTTGTACTTGTATAAATTATTTCCGAAACGCATTATAACTTCATCTACTTCAATGGGTGCATTTTTCGGACGTGGTGACGTCTTAACCAGTATGGTTAAGATGTTTTTAACTATTATAGCTCTTAGCCACGATTAGATTTTTCGTAACAGGTTAGAATGAACGCGAGCGAAGCGAGCTCAAAATTTTTACGATTTTGCAGGATAAATCACTATTTATTCCAGTCTTGAACTTAACATGGCTTGACAGTGAGATACGCCTTTAATAAAAATAATATAATCATTTTTAGGCGTAGTAACGTCTTAAAATCACAAATATGCCCGAGCGAACTTTATAATTATTATATATTTAGGTAACTGGATATGCGAGCGAAGGGAGCTCAAATCTTTTACGTTTTTTATTTTGTTTTATTATGTGATCCATCTTTCATCTTTAATTTAATTAATGTAATAATTTTTCGGTGAAATAACGTCTTGAAATCGCAAATAGTCCTGAATGAAGCGAACACAAACTTTATGTATCCTGACAACTGGATAAGC
Organism: Coenonympha glycerion; assembly: GCA_963855885.1. NCBI lineage: Eukaryota > Metazoa > Arthropoda > Insecta > Lepidoptera > Nymphalidae > Coenonympha > Coenonympha glycerion. The sequence continues at coordinate 5,687,445 of OY979632.1, forward strand.
GAGTGAAGCGAGCTCAATTTTTTTACTATTTCGCAGGATAAATCACTATTTATTACAGTCTTGAATTTAACATGGTTTGACAGTGAGATCCATTTTTAATAAAAATAATATAATCATATTTTTTAGGCGACATATAACTTCTTAAAATCGCAATATGCCCGAATGAAGTGAACGCGAACTTTATATATATTTTGATAACCAGATATGCGAGCGAAGCGAGCTCAAATTTTTTAGGTTTTTTTACTTCTTTTAATAGTGTGGTCCATCTTTAGTCTTTAATTTAAATAATATAATAATTTTTAGGCGGAATAACGTCTTGAAATTGCAAATAGTCCTGTAGTAGTTTTTTTACTGAAAAAGTCACAACATAATAAAGGTTCTGGGGGCATACATATCTTGATAACTAGATATGCGAGTGAAGCGAGCTCAAATTGGCGACCTGAAATGACCTTGTATACGTCCGTGCAATCAAGGTCATTTCGTGAAAATCCGCCGTGGAGGACACTTAGATACAAATATAACTTGAGATTAATTAATAAAATCAGTAAATAAGGAGAATTGTTGATAAATCAGGAAATTTCCTGGGAAATCAGGAGCTCAACAGTTAAAAGGTCACGGTGGCGAGGTGAAATTCAAATTTTCAATATTTTCGTTACCTAATAATGCGTTTGATACTAAAATATAAAATAGAATCAACCATAAATCAATTAAATATTATATGACCCCCCATGAAAAAACCACCCCCCCTGGATCCGCCGATGCTTCCCATACAATGTTAGGTGAAATACTTATGAAATATCTAATAACTAATTGATAATATTAACAGTGTGATCCCTTAGCAAATACGCTTATCCTTTAATATTATTTCGTAGTTTCTTTAAAAAGGTTTTCCATATAAATAAATAGATGTGTAATTATCAGGTTTGTCCATTGGATTACAAAATGTATCTAAATAAAACCTGTTTAGAGATGGGGAACTAGAGAACCCAGGTGAAAAACCATGAATGGGTTTATAACTCGATTGATTAGTTGATTACCTGTCTTACGTCAACGTTATGAAATGGACTTGATGAAGTTTATAAGTATCGAGGCTCAAGTCTCACTAAAGCCACAAACAGCAACTACTTCGCCTTACTGTGTGTTGTTAAACTGTGTTCACATTGTTACTACTACAAATAAACCTATAATAATAATAATAATTTTTCTTGTTCAAAATTTATTTATGGCTATTGTAAACAAATCTAATCCAAATATTAGTATATTCTAATCGAGATAATATTAAAAAAGCTAAAATCTGCCCCTTGTAACGTATTCATCGTTATCGTAATCATTAAAAACTCTGCCCGCTGATTGGTTCCCTGATTTACGTCAGCCAATAGGTGGGCAGAATTAGCAAACGATTACGATAACGTTGAATACATTTTCTTGGGCAATCAGACCCCTGTACGAAGAACTATTTAAAAGTAAGTAGGTACTATGCTTATTAACTTACAGCTAATTATAAATTTTAGTGACTACAAAATAATATTTTTCAAAAAAAAATATAAAGTTGAAAATTTAACCGCGGGACAGCGTGGCCTGGCAAAACTGGCGTACGTCCTACCTCGATAGAGTCCGTCGGACGACTGGCGCACCCCCGCTAGAGGATGCGCGTGACCGTATTCGTTGAAAAACAGACTTGAGCTATGCTTGATTGAAAAAAAATTTTTTTTTTACACGAACCGCTGATAAATTCACTCAGCTTTATTTTCATATATATATTTTTAAATTTAGTTAAAAACTTTAGGCACAAAGTGGAATAAATAGTCAAAATCGATATTTTTTCATTTTTTTTTATGATCGAGAAAAGTTTAGCTTTAAGCATTTATTTTAACTTTAAGTACTAGATAGAGAATGTATCTACAACATATATTTTTTTCGATGCAAAAATATACTTATTCATGATTTAAACCGGTTTGGAAAAGAAGAGAAATTGCTAGAAACAGGGAAAAGACCCCGTTAATAACGAATGTTCATTCATGAACATTGTTCCTATTCGCGAGCACATTTTAAAAAGAATAATTTCATAGTCTCAATCACTCGAAGGTGAAAAATGCCTAATGGCACGATGATTAATTTTAGGTAGGTATTTTTTTGGCCAATTGGTAACTGAGCCAAAATAATCAAAGGGCAGCTCCCTCCCTTTGGCCAATCTGCACAATTTCAATACTATGTACCTATCTTCAATGTAAAAAGTTCTTCATAAAGTCTAAAGTCATAAGTATATTCATGTATATTCATAATCATAATTTCATATTATTATGTGTAGTATAATTGTATATAAGTATATTCACGAAAACCAATGAAAAAGTACGTCCGTAATAAGTACTTGCGAGTATGTGTTTTGGGTGCATTCAGATCACGTCAGAGTAGTAAAACAATGAAACTTATCCTCGACGTCAATGTTTGAATAAAATGCAAACCGTGTCTGCGCTGCAGCCACCAACCACCGCCAATGTGAGCACCTTGAACGAATACCTATATACATATTACGTACGTATATACATAATATTACGTACCTACCAAGTTTGTACCTATAACAATAAAGTCAAAGTAACTTACCTACTTCTAATTCAGAAAAGGTCAAATTGAATTCAGTGAGCAGAGTGCTATGATTGGAATTGGTTTTGATAGTACGGAGCCGTCAGTGCACGAGCCCGATTCGCACTTGGCCGTGACGTACAATTGGCACTATGTTAAAATATCCAGGATATAATAAATGACGTCTGAATGGCACAGTGGTAGTGGCACTCTTTCCATCGGAGGTCGTGGGTTCGTTTCCCACAACTGGAAAATGTATGGACAAATAATGTCCCGATATATTTATTTATTAACCATTTCTTAAAAGCACCCCTACCATACAATGATGGGGATGATATTAAAGAAATGATAATGGTTAAAGAAATGGTTAATGGTTATCGATTCACATTAAAACAAGTACGATACTTCTTATTTGATAATTTCTTATACAAGGTATAGGATTCATATTAAAGTATGGATAACTAGAAAGACAAGGTATTATTTGCAGTCCCACTGTCCATACCAAGATCCCTACCGATCTCTTTCTGATAAAAGTTTCTTGACAAATAATGTAAAAATCTGCTCGTCAGTATAATACCACTACGAATTGGGATGTTTACCTTCCTATATGCTTAGTAAGTGGTTTATAGTTGAAAGGTTATTTGGCATATAGCGCGCAAAACTTATATCTGGGTGTATTTTGGCTACCAGCCGATTTGTTTGTCTGACAAACGGCACCGCTGCCAACACTATTTGTAACTTGTGAAATATGGTAACATTCATCTTGGATCTTTCGAATTTGTACAAAGATCGGTAAAACTTGTAACGCATACCGCTATACATTGGTAAAGAAAGTTATATCCCAATTTCGCGTTTTCGATCGAAATCTCTCATCTTTTTATTGAAATTGTTCAGGTTGCAAAGCAAACCTACTTTCTTAAAAATTTGAGCTTAAAAATCCCTGGAAAATCCGGGTTTTTAAGCTCTTTATAGAACCGGTTCTGAATTTGACTACCCGGTTCTCCCTGTTCTTTTAAAAAATCCAATTATTACGTTCTTCATCGTTGATCGGAGATCTGTAACACAAAGACGGCAAATTGATTGTAAAATAGCAGACTGAAACTGCAGCTAGTTTTCTGATTCCTCCTAATTATTTTTCAGGGCCACGGCTCATTTATTTCCGAATTTTTCTTGTCTCCGACTCATATCTGTAGAAGCTGCTTCTTTAACCCCATATTTACCAGTAAGTCTTCCACTCTCTTGCGTCTTTTTTCAACTTGGATCTCATAAATTGGTACTTTGCCTTATTTCTCATTTCCTGAGGATATTGGACTACTTCTGGCTGGTAAAACCAGTTTGGCACCTATGTCTCAGAGCTTTCTAATTGTTGTTCCCACGTAGACCCCGGAAAGCTCTGGTTTTTTCAACGCCATTTTTGTAGTCCGCTTTCCTGAAAAGCGTCGAGGGTCACCAATTGTTGCGGCTCCAAAAGATTATGAGTGAACCATTACTATGATAGTGTAAATCCGATGAAAATAAATAAAACTGCTGAGTATATCTTTCAGTGTACTTATATTTGTCTCACCAAGTTACCCGTGCACATTTCTATTACAGCTGACCTTCCACGATTTTGCTTACTACAAATCGAAAAAGCCCCTTTTGTAGGGAAATTGGAAAAAAATGCTTTTAAATAAAATAATAAATCTTTTTTACCAAGAACCGGGAAAAACCGGTCCCGATTCTAAGCTCGGTTTAGAACCGGGTATTTTAAATTCAGAACCAGAACCGGATCTGCATGCCCAAATAATTATAAGCTCCCATGAAGGCACATAATATTGTCGCGCATCTGCTTCGTCGAGATGGAAGTCTATAAGATGCCTGAAAAATCTCCAAAGAGGCTTACGCTTCCCGAACTGAATAGAATCTCATAAAACATTCCGACAAATCCTGCTTAAGGCCTTATTATATGATGGGAATCCGTAAAAATGTTGCTTTGCGTATTCTCGATAACTGTAATTTGGGAACCATTGCAAGAAGGTGGATAATAATAATCTGAGATGATAATAATACTATTATGTTATTTTATTATAAAGTAATAATTACGTAGTTATAAGGTTGTATTTATAAACAACTAGCTTACTCGGCAAACGTTGTTTTGCCACTAGAGATATAAAAAATAGCTTACGACCTACCGAACATACGCACAAAATTCCATAACATTCGGTCCAGCCGTTTCGGTCACTCGGTGGAGTTCGGCAACAAAACGAGAATATTATATATATTAAAGAAGATAGATTTATAAGCACAGATTTTATTTATAAAATGATTTAATTGAAAGGCAATAGGATAATTATTTACTTCAAAATATAATGTATAATGGTCGTTCACTACGCTGCTTCTTAGCACTGTACAGTGTACTCGTACATGTACTGAGACTTTACATAAGTGAGAGTCAATTCAGAAAACTGATAATAACAAAATCCGGGATACAGTTTGCTCAAATCTATCGTCTATATTAAAAATTTTATCACCTAACTCAACCGCCAAAGGATCAAAGAATTCATTACACGTTATTATTCAAGAAAAAAATTCCCCACAGCTACACCACAAAATTGTGTTGTTATCTATCGTCGATACGTATACTTGTGCACTGGACGCACAATGAACCGTTGATCCCGTGTGATCTCTAAGGCTTCGCTCTTGTATAGGCGTATGCCTCATTAAATTTTGTTTGAATAGAGGGATGAACCAGCCACCTAGCTGGTCAGATAGAGCTGGTACAGTTTACAAAGAAATATGCATGAAAAAGCGTCCTAACATTTTTGTTTGGTAATGGATTGTGGGATAACAGAGCACCTCGCTTTATATATGGCTTAAGGATCCAATGATTGATATACTCGTATTTTGTTTTCAAATTACTTGTTTCACTCACACATTCACCATATTTTATTGAAAGATTAAACCGACATTCAATTATATTATATCAAACTGTATCAGTATTGAGCAAGTATTGAGATATGTGCACCACAGAGTCGTTAGTGTCTTAACGCTATTTCATTATTCGCAACCATAACATAAATTAGAGTTCACAAAACCTCGGAAACAAAACCAAAGCTAAGTCCCTACTAGCTCGCGAATTACAATTTTTTTTTTAGTTTTTAGCAAATATTTGACTAACTACACATTGCAGGTTTATGGAGTAAGTTTTGCGAGCATAATATTTTACATGCTCTTAATAAAAACTATGCTTTAAAATATACCCATTTACCTCATATTGGTTCCCGTAAGATTATTTTTTCCAGTTTCTTAGATTTCGAGCTATTGGGAACTAATATGAACTAAATATTATATTATTTTATAATTAGCTTATTTTTGAGCAATTTTTTTAAATATGTAGACGTATAATTGTTATGCTCGCAAAACTCATTTCCCTAAGCATACTATGTACCTATAATTAGCCCACTAATAGCGAAATACAAAATAAAATTTGTATTTTCGCGGCCCGATGGTCCCTCCGACTTAACTGCCTAAACAATCTAAATGACTCGCAGTTTTTTTTGTTAACCATACAAAAACGAGATAAAATATGCATCAGCCGAATGAATGGTCGGAGGCAGGAAGAGCCGCCACAAACATCGACGCCATCACCGCTCCCATCTCGCGAGCAAACACTCGCCAGACCGACACCCATTCACTCACACACACACAGACACGCCACACAACATAATATGCATTCACAAACACACACATACACGACAGAATCCTTGATTTTTTCGGAAACTTGGACTTCTTTGGTTCTTCTATGTGTCAATCTAGGATATAATCTATCTCTATTCCAAATTTCAGCCAAATTGGTTCAATAAATATGCAATAATATGAAGGAATAGAAAACATACACACATGCATGTTTCCATTCTTAGATACACTTTCGCCTTTACAATAATAGAGTTGTTATGCGATAAACATCATTAAAAATGAAAGCTTGTAAAATAACCAAATCACTTCAAGTATTAGATGACTGGTGAAAAGGCAAACAAACAGATGACGAATTTAATTTAAAATTACAGAGAAACAGGGACAATAGGTAAACTATGACATCAACCAATATAATAGGTACTATTAAATAACTGAACTTTATGATTCTGGAATCTAGAGTAGTTTTTGCCACGTTTTAATTTAATTACTGAAAAGCTCGAAATGGTCAGCCACTACGAGTCTACGCGCTACGCAGCGAATAGACCGATGAAACATTTCCCGATTTGGTCGAACCTGCATTTTGCTATTTGGCTGTAACCACAAAATGGTGGGCCACATTGATCAAGATTACTCGTCACAAATCGTAGGCTACTCCCAAATATACTACTTTATATTTGAATGCCATGAGCGCGAATACTCCGATTTCGACGTAGATTTATACAAAATTTTTGACAGGACAAGTTTAAATGAAAATGAGAATCTTTTCTTTTACACTTAAGCCTAATTTAGAGGCTCTTATCAAAAGTCAAAACTCTAGCGGTTCGGAAAGCAGGTTTGCATCGAGAAGAACTGGTAGGAAACTCAACGTTTGCTCTATTCGAAATGTCATTAAATGTAATTTTTCTTTCATAGTATGAAGGTAATTTTGTATGATATTCCGTGAAGAGACGGAAGCTTGTCTCTATCATCCCATTAGAATCCTTGGTATTTAAGACATTCCTAAATGGTATCCTGGTACTCATTATTTACTTAAAGTTGACTAGGACAAAAGTAACTCTAACAGGGTCCATTGTGGGTCCAAGGGTATATTCTAAACTAGTATCGATGACAGAAGTCTGTGCCGGAATATTCACACATGATTCATACCTTTCCCATAACTACGATATAAGTACACTTCGCACGGGTTTTTGCCCATATCACGGCTACTGACCATCCAAATTTCACCAAAAACTATACAGCTCCTCGGGTTAGTACTACCAATCGATAGAAAAAAAAACCCGAATTCGATAGGTTGCTTGCAAGTTAAGCTATCGCTCCGACTAAGTTGCTTGCTTGCTGGCTTACTTATCGACAGACTCATGTTTTTTTGAGGTTTTCTCTTGAAAGATAGCACCAATTTTAATGCGGTTTTCGCCAGTAGACGTGAAATCCCAAGCACAAACTACTGACAGCGATGGGTCTAGCGATTAACCCTGGTCTGCCAGGTCAAAAAAACTGTTTTCCGGAATACAATTAAAAGCAATATATTCACTCCGGAACAGTGTGAATATGACAAAAATTTATAGTAGCAAAAGTAGTGATGAAAAGCTTTTCTTGCAAGAAAATTCAACAAGGAATATTTTACAGATCAGATTACGATGCAATCAAAGACAGATCCACTGTGCATCAGGCAGAGCAACGCACTGTCCATTGAAATGCCTTCAATAGTGAGCTATGCAGTCTGACTGAGCAAGCACAATGCATGCCAATTTACACGGGAATTCGCTTCGGAAGCCTGTGACGTAGTGACTCGCCCGTCACGTCATTGTATTACCCTATTATACCCATGACCATGCTATGACCAGTTTCGTGATTAAGGCAAACGTCATTTCTCATCAACGGCTTAGCGTTATGAGGTAGTAGCTGCTGTAAGTTGCTTTTTATCCTTGATTGAAATCTTTGTTTTTATGACATAACCACAAAACATCTATCGAGTTTATTTGTTCACTAGTTTTATGTCCAAACTTTAGGACTACGGATTGGAAGGTACCCTAAAAAAATACGGTTTTGAGGTTTTGGAAATGACATTACAGCATTTACCTGCGCTCATTTTTCCCACTTTTTTAAACTATGTATCGTGTAGAGACCAGCAGTAATGTTCATTGTACTTTTTGTTTTCATCTTTCACACATACATATACCTAACCGCGGAATACATTTGCACATTACACCCATAAATTGCACCCTACAGCCTACAATCGGACCTAGTATTCAATTACTTTCAATACTCCCAGCTATGCAGGCTTGACGGGATGGACGCATTGCATTTACATGGAATTCGGCTTGGATGTTCAGGGGTCCGGACTGACATGGCAGCCGAGCCATTCAAATACTCCGTAGTCTGTACCTACTCGTATCTATACCTACCCCCTTTAGTAACCCCCTTCGCACACGGCTCGTAAGCGTATCGTTATGACGCTACGCATTACAATATGACAATTACGCCTCCTACGATTCGCTGCAACACCGCTTCGTCTGCGGACATGTTTGAAAATGATTGTGCTCGTACTGCTCTCGAGTCTCGTCGTACGCGAGGATCACGCTACGCTTACGATTACGGCCGTGTGCGAAGGGCCTTACTCTATAGGTCCTCATAAAATTCCTCTTATCATGCTCTTATAGTGCATACTCTTTTTGCTAACGATTACGATAACGATGAATACGTTTCTTTCAATGAGACCCGCATATTTCATAGCAATTCAACTGCCCTGGCTTTGCTCGAGCCCCGAGTGATTATCTGGGAGTTAAGAGAAAATTGTCCTTGTCCCTTGTCTCCATCATCATAGGAATTCATGTTCATCAGCTTACTTGGACGAGCGACCGTTGATTATTCGGTGAATGAATAAGTCAGGCAGTGGCGTAGCACGCGGGGGGGGCTGGAGGGCCGATGGTCCCGGGCAACAGCAAACGAAGGGGCGGCATTTTAAAGATTCAGACGCTAATTATTTATTACTAGTATTTAATTTTTAAGGGAAAACAATGTAAAAACTTTTGCTAAACTTCAAAATTTCATCAAAATCGTTAGATGCTAAGCTTTGTCGTAGCTTTGCATTGAATAATCTAAATAACTTCAATGAACTACCTCAGTATGCAATATGTTGTATACATACTATGCTCCTACAAGTCAATCCATTATTTATAGCAACATCTCAGTGCTCAGCATTGTGAATTCCCTAACCTTACCGACCTAAGGTTAGTCCTGCGCTCATGAATCCAAATGCCAGAGCCCCACAAAGCATGCCAATCGTGAATTACCAACCGCAATCTTTGGCTGATCGCAAATTACGAATATTTTCATAGCGGAGATTTAAAGTACCCACTAAATATTGGATTTTTGTAAGAAAATTCCAACTAGACTGTACGAGGTAAAATATTTTATACTTAGGTAGATGCATAGGCTTATAAATCTATGGACGACGGGTGTAATACAAAATTCACGAAAAAAGTGTCCCGAGAAAAACTATATAAATGAGGGTATATGAGTATTTTTATAAACAAACTAAAACATTGTAATTTATGTCTTAAACCATTATTATACAGCCTAATTTTGAAACACGAGACTGAAGTGCGATTGTATGTCTTTTCGCGTTTTGTATTTCATTCAGTTCGGACACTTTTTAACGGTGACCCGAAATCCATAGTTTATAAATCAATGGTATTATCTAAGGTTTTAAAAGGCCAAGAGTTTCTTAAGAGCACACTTGAGAGTAGTTACACGTACTAAAATAGTTGTAGTATCTACATTACTGGAAAACTAATTGTAGCTGAAAAGTATATGTATAGTATTTACATTAATTAATAGTATTTTTTCATTTCGTTTTAAGTAATACATACTAATAAAACCTTTATTTACTGTAAGCAATGAAGTTAAAAATTAATTAAAAAACCATGTTCCATACCAATGTATCGAGGCAGGGTACCTACTTTATTTTATACCTCTAATAATAATCGGTATCTAATAAAATGAAAGTAATGATTGATATGCAACTTGTTAAATATTTTCAATTGCACGTGATGCGATTGAAATGTTAATAAAATACATTGCTGCAAACAGTTTTGTTTATTTAGGTAGCTTGTTCGGGGTTAACTGATTTCCATAGTAAACAATTTGCGGTCTTGCAAACCAATTAGCCTTTTCTACATTTACGCCATTGCTCAAATTAATTGAACTCTAATTAAAAATTAATTAAGTAATTAATTTGTAATATATGCTAATTATTAATTAACCACATTGTCCTTGTTTTATTAATTTTATTCGTAATGTTTATTTTCTGAATTTTATTTATTAGGATTATGGTAGGCAGTGTCTCGAAGTTAATTAAATTGTACCAAGTTACAAGTAGGTGCAAGTGGGTACATACTTAATTAAATTATTCTTATAGAGATTAACTCTATTAAGGCATGACGTTTAGATACCTAAAGTTCATTATATTTTTCTGTGTTTTGCTGATGTACCTAAAATTAAAAAATGTTTGAACTAAATTTTAATTAATCTCAGGAAAAAGCATTGATTAAGCACTTACTGACATCACGCATACATTTTTGGGCTCCGAAATGTATGAAGCGCGACTGGCAATCTGTAAAATGGCGCTAATGTATGCGACCAACAGCGGTATGTGCTGTCAGCGGTACCGAAATGTATGACGCGTGACGCCATATTTGAAAAATTTTTGGTTTCATCATACGTCACATAGTTCCCATCCTCTTAGCGTAGCGTTTTGTCATTGATATAATCTCATAATAACATGGTTGCTTGTCACTTTTTCCCAATGACAAAATACGCTACGCTTAGAGGACGGGAAAGATGTGACGTATGTTGAAGCCAAAAATTTCTCAAATATGTCGTCGCGCGTCATACATTTCGGTACCGCTGACAGCACATACCGCTGTTGGTCGCATACATTACAGCCATTTTACAGATTTGACAACTTAAAAGAATCCGGCTTCAGGGCGGAGCCTAAAAATATATGCGTGACGTCACTAAGGGCTCATCCTTTGTGTTACATTCATGGATTATTATGTATTCCTACGATTAAACGAAAAAGTATGAGAATGACAATTAGGTAATTCAAGTCAAAACTTCCACGAATTTTTCGGTCGGGTCTTGTGTAAGATAAGGAAACGTATTCATCGTTATCGTAATCCTACCCCCCCGACTGGCTGACTCAATCAGGGAACCAATCAGCAGGCAGAATTTGTAAACGATTACGATAACGATGTTTTAGGTATTCTTACACCTAGGGGCAGTGCCATGCTCATACATATTTTATTATTTCCATCCAAAAACAATGGTGCATAGAAATTAGTAAACAGATAAGTCAATATGAGCAGGATGCATCAGGTTGTCTATTAATAGACTGTTAATTTCATCAATTCGTAATTTTTTGGGCTCATTTTACTTGCAACACTGATTCATGGAATTTATGTGGATGTAAATAAAGTTTTAATTTGTCGCGAGACCGCAATACTGGAAACTATATGTTCCCCGACATATTTATGTACTGCAACTACACGGGACATCGGTTCGGCACAATAAATTGGCCGTGGTGAAATGAGATTGCGTGTTTGCTTCGTATTTTCAGCGATTGTTTTGTTTACTGAAATGCACCGCCATCGGTTCTATAAATGATTTTATCTACGCTCATTGCTTAAAGTTCGAATTATGAAATCAAAATGTGTCACATATTGACCTACTTTATTCACAGACTTCTATAATTATTAAAAAGTTATTCATTATAACATTGCTGTACTATGGAAATATCTCTAGATAGTTGAATAATTTCCATTACGATACTCGGCTCTGGGTTCCTGTATTTTTATGTGTCGTCATCACAGACCAGGGAATAACTTTCTTTTCACTGTGGTCGTCATAGCCAAAAGAGAGCACAGATCACTATATTAAGTGTAGAGCCAATCCTCAATTTTGTTTTTTTATATATGGAGTCCACAGACAACATTTAGTTGGATGGGCCATGATCGACCATAGACAACAATTAATTCACGGAAACAATAATTTTTCGCTGCCTTATATGACTGATCAAAAAGTGTGTTCATACAGAATATTGAAAAGAATTATGTATAATTTTTGATTATTTAATTATCCACTAAAAATATACTTTATCTGACGTTTATATATTTTTCTACTCTTTTTTGTTTCATGACTTTTTTAACAGACTAAGTATACGCAGTTTACAACTGAATTTTGGCGCCATACCTAACTTAACATTTCAATGTGTCATTTTTGTTACTTAGTCAAAACTTAGCGCGGAAAAATGTCTAGCAGTGAAACCTACTAAAGAAAATTTAACTCTACCTGACATTTTAGTAATTGCAACAAAAATGACCTACAATCTTTTACCAACAAAGTGAAGGATTTTCGACAAACGTTAGCAAGATTTTATGGTTTGGATTTATGATAATTTGAGCGTAGATAAAGTAGTGTATGGAACTCTACATAATTAGGTATTAAAACACTCGTGTGATACTATTAAAAAACTCGCCTGCGGCTCGTTTTTTAAACTCACACTCATGTTTTAATACCCCCCATTATGCATCCGTTTCATAAACTACTATTGTTGTCCCGCGTCATTGATTTATAAACGTTATAAATAAAAGTTGGAATTTGACGTTTTTGTAATAATTCCTGCAATCCATCACTCTACCCCTGTAGGATAATTGTTAATATATTGTATAGGTAATTATTAACTTACTGTTATTTCTCCGATCTGTGATCTTTTGTATCTAAAATATAAACTGAAGGCTTAGCCAAGTGACTTATCGATTCTATTCCTAAAATAGCTAACGCTTTAAAAAATTTGTATTACACTCGTCGTCCACAGATTAATAAGCCTTTGTTCCGCGTAGAATTGAGTGGATCAAAAAAAGATATGGTGCTATTTGTTTCAGCTTAGAAGTCGGAATTTGACGTTTTTGAAATAATTCTTGCAATCTATCACTCTACTCCTGTAGGATAATTGTTAATATCTATAACTTACTGTTATTTCTCCGATCTGCGATCTTTTGTATCTAAAATATAAACTGAAGGCTTAGCCAAGTGACTTATCGATTCTATTCCTACAATAGCTAACGCTTTAGAAAATTTAGAAATGAATGTAAAAAACAAAATATATTATCTTTTCCCACGATTAGAAGTTAATCGATAATGCTTGTCAATCCCACGTGACATTCCTCAGTTTTCTAAATTACCTAGCTATCACAACGATTTTAGATAGAGAATCGATTGTAGTTTGGCTACGCTTTCTGAAGTTCAAAACTGGTTTTCCAAAACGCATCCTGCTAGATTTTCGAAAATGTCACAAACATTCCAGACCAGACATAAGAGAAAAACATTTTTTAAGCTTGTTTTTCTTCATCATTCCATCCGCAATAAGTCATGTTTCATAATATGAATATTCTATTGTTTCCAGGTACACACCGACCAATCGCATTGACCAAAATGCGTGTTCGCCACGGCCAGGCGGCGTGATAGTTAACGAGCGGACAAACGGACAAAACGCGCGATGCATCGTCGGATACTCTTCTTTTTGGCGGTTTCCGCCCACCTATGTAAGTTGAAACAGCACATCTTTTTTTAGGGTTCCATACCAATTTGGTAAAAATGGAACCCTTATAGTGAGACTTTCTCCGTCCGTCCGTCCGTCTGTCACACTCGATTATTTCAGTAACTATCGAAGCTATCGACTTGAAATTTAGAATAGTTTTAGATAATAGCGACCCAACGCCATTGCAATCATAAAACATTGAAAATTACTTTTATTTTTATTTAAAAAGGGGGGAAAACCGCGGCTTCGAATTTTCAAAATGAAATAACAATATTGAGTGGGATATCATATGAAAGGGCGTTACTTGTGTATTCTAAAACTGATTTTTATTTATTTATATGCCTGATAGTTTTGGATTTATTGAGCAAACTGTCGAAAAAAATACCGTTCCCCCCCCCCTTATCTCCAAAGCTTATCAATCGAAAAATCTGAAATAATTATGATCAATAGACATTAATGTATATTTTACAGGAAAAATAAAATCAACTCCCTAACTATTATACTTTTTTTGATAATAACAATAAACCACCAAAAACAAAGTTACGTTTGCGGTTCGCCAACAAAAGTACCTACATGTCAATTATACTCGTAAATTCATGAACAAAAGTGATTCTTTCAATGTTTTACTTCTTTTATGGTATGGAACCCTCGGTGCGCGAGTCCGACTCGCACTTGGCCGGTTTTTTCTTATTTTTGTTCATTTGCTTTAAGCTAAGAGTACCTACGTACCTACTCGTTGATATGGCAAATAAGTCCTGCACTCGTAGCCAGGTTATCTTATATTACCTATAAGTATTACCTACGATTGCTATGTTGTATTGCACGTGACTTATCGATGAGAATCGTCATTCTCATACATTTGTTTTGTTTTCGATTCGATTTCATTGGCTATGGGAGCTGAGGGTCGATTGCGTTAGAAAAGCGCATTCATCGTACCTAATCATAAACAAATTGTGGTCTTTGATTGGCTGTAGAAAAGCGGTGGCTAATCAGCAAGCAGAATTTTTTATTATTACGATAACGAAGAATACTTTTTTCTTACGCAATCGTCTAGCTGATTTGGTAGATACTAGTTTCTATCAAGAGTAGGGATCGATACTACAAAATTGTCAATCTGCATTTCAAAATCGAAACATGAGGTGAGCAAGACGTTTATCTGAATATAATACGCCCCCATGTCAGATGCAGTGCATCCTGAGAGTGCATCTCAGGACTTCGTCACACAATGTCATAAGATCACGTCATGACATCTGCAGTCCTTAATTTCAGGCTTGTTCCCAGCGATATAGTCGGCTAGTGCCCTACAAACTAAAAAAACAATTATAATCATATAAATGCTTAACAGCAGAGTAACTGACTGTTATTTTACAGTATTTCATCAGGTGTACTCTAAAAGATGAACTCTACTACCAATGAAATAATACCCTTGCATTTACTTACATACCTAAACACAATAGCCAACAAAAAATAAATGTTATAAGAGGACCCAACATAACAATTAATTTTTCCCACAAACTGCCTGAGAATCAACCGAAGCGGAAACTAAAATAACAATAGTCGTTCTGGTTAGGCCCAAAAACATTAAAGGAAACAAACGATGCATACAAAGTAAGTATACTGTACTGTGGGGCAAATGAAAATGTTTAGAGCAAAGTAATTGAAAACACATAGATTGGAATAGGATAGGGAGGCGGACCCGATCGTACCTAAGGTGGACTATCTCAGCCCACTTGACGGCAAATGGTCCGTAAGTAACAAGGATATAGCGACACGACCCCGCCAGAATTTTGGTCCCACTTTCTATGAAAATGCGACATAAATTTGTGTTTGGCAACGCACGATAAAGTTTGAGCTAGCCTGTATAATACGATGGTAGCTTAGAATAATTTATGGCGAATTGTCGCTGATATAATTCAACTTCAAAATGGATCAATTCTGATGTAATCGCCAGTAACAATTTTCATCATGGCGTTTAAAATGGCGAAAATCAACTCTTTTTTACTATGAGTGGACTAATATAATAACGTATGTTTACCAATAAATATAATTGAAGTGTCTGCTTATAATAATGATCCCAAAATAAATGCCAAAATTTGTTTGACCAGTGTCTGCGGCAGCCGCAGACACTGGTCCACAAAAAACTCCAAAGCCTCGAACATCGTCGTCGCCTGTCTGTCGGTATTCTATAGAATATATTTTGAAGATTGTGCTCGGGAACTATATAGTTTGGTTCCCACGTCACGTACCCATACATACATAGTCGGACGTGCCAAAGCCACGTACGAAGTGGTTAGATTCCTCGTTCCTGATATGCGCTGCAAAGGCCTGGAATGCCCTACCAGGCACTGTCGTTCCCGCCACTTACAACCTGGGCGTCTTCAAATCAAGAGTGAATAGGCATCTGCTAGGCAAGCGCGTTCTACCCTGAGGTCCCACCTTAGACTGTATCATCACTTTCCATCAGGTGTGATCACAGTCAAACGCTAGACTATATACCTACGTTATTCATTACTATCAATTTTCTAGAAATCGTGCTATCCTTCACAAAATGCTCCCTATGGAAAAATATAGCTCTATTTTTTACTTTAAAGATTTTACACAACAGAATTGGCATATCTGTCTGATAGTGCATAAAAATTAGGCTTCAAGATATCTCAATAAAAATTCAAGGGCATGAATTTTATGATCCACTTCGATGTTTTATTCAGATGATTTTGAATGAAATTTAAACGCGGAAGAAGTCACAGGTAAATGCTAGATTAAAAATAAATTGCGTGGGTACGAAGGAACTGTTACTTTTTTCTTAGGTAAATGCACTTCTATTCGAATTGTAATCCTCTCCTTATTCTGAAACCCATTAAGGGATATGACGTCACACATCATTAATCCACGAAGCAAGAACACGCATACAATACGCGAACCTATTATCTGAAACTGGGTTTCAACCAAGCCAATACCTACTCGAATTATAATCCAGACCATTTGAAACTTAATGATTTTGAAGTAACACATCCGTTTGCCTTTTTATCTGCTGTAAACACATTCGATTTGCCCTTTTTACTCAATACTTATTTCTTTCAAATTTATAATTAAATTTTTAATTAATTGATTTTTAAGTTTTTAATGATCTTGGATAGAATGCCACAAAGTATAACTAAAGAGTCAACTTACACAAATAAAATCCCAAAATCTTATTAAATAGCGTGAATCAATATGTTCTGCTTCATAAGCATAATATACCAGCACAATTATGATTTACTCTATAATACTAATTAGAGCCATAGTTGTATACCTACGTGTAGTGTAAAATAGTGACAGTCATCTTTTATTTCTAAACTGTTTCAGGCTGCATAACGTCAGGCGAAGGATCCTTCATCACTCAAACTGTCTATGGATTCTTGGACTTCACGACCACGATAGGGAACACTGTTATGGTCTTCTCACCGCAATCCGCACCTCCACCAGGTCGAACATTAATTCAATAATTTATAATACAGCTTTCGTACTTTATTTATTTTTATAATTTAAAGCAATTTTTTATTTGTGTTTTATAAATTAACTGATCTTTTTTGTTTAGAACCGCCGCATACTGAAAAATCGGTCCAAGAAAATATAATTGAGACTAAACCACCACCAAGAAACGACGTGAAACCAGAGGCGATTAAACCAAGTAAAACCACCGACAAGGCTAAAACCAATAAAGCAAGTGCTCCAGTCGTTGCTTCTAGTGCCATTTCAGTTGTAACATCTCCACCTAAAAAAGAGGAAAAAGTTATCAATGCTCCGAAATCCAAACCAAAGGAACAGAAACAAATAATTACAAAAGTTGAAGTAGTTGCTGGACCCTCTAAGATCGTAGAAAGTAATGTAGCAAAACAATCAGTGGCAAAACCCAAACAATCTTCACAATCTAAAAAGCAGCAGAAAAATCAAGCAGTTAAGAGTGTAACGAGTGTAGTCAGCAGTAAAGTTGAAATTAAACAAAACCCTGCGCCATCTACTGTAGTTAATAGCGTCATTCAAATTAAATCTAGCCATCCTGATGACGAACCTGCCATTTTAGTTTCCAATAATATAGGTGAACCCGAATATGATTATCTATCACGACAACCATCTGAATTTGTAGAAGAAACGTATAAAGTTATTAATTTGCGACCTTCAAAAGCACATCCACCAAAACCAAAGAATAATTTGAAAAATCGACACCACCCAACTCCACCTCCAGAAGATGATGAACATCCCTTAGGTTTAGTAACTACTCTTGGAGGAACGATCGTAAAAGACGGTCTTACAACTGTTCATGAAACGAGTGTCATTGGAACATACATATCAGGAAAATACGCCCAAGTTTTAAACAGTAACTCTAAAATCTTGCAACCAGGACACAAAGCAAAAATATCCCCAAGTTCTCCCCATAGAATCCTGAAAACAGCAGCTCCTGCTATATCAAAGAATCATAGACACAACTTAGAACCTACTCCATCTATAAGTGATGGAGAAAATAGCAGTAAAACACCGCGACGACATGTAAATAGTGGAAGTTCTTTTAAAAATCGTCACAAATCTCAAGTTCATGAAAATGTTGAGAGCGCTGAACCAACCCCAAGCCAAGGCAAAAAGTTTAAAAACAGGAATTCTTCGAATGGTCAGCGTGCTCAGAGGTATGATTTCACATAAGATGAACTTATATGCTACATTCATCTCCATGGTATTGTGGTATTAGCCTTCATATCTGCATTATGTAGTAAACACAACTCGTTAAGCAGTTTTGCTTCTTACAGCTATCAATTATTTTAAGCACATCACCATCACGCATTGTTGCCGATTTTGGAAATTAAAATTCACTCGTAGATCGTAGATAATTTGACACACTAATTCTCGATTTTCAGTACACGTTTTGGTCGCCCAGCAAAAAAACCTCAACTGGCAACCGTATCTGTTTTCAGTGAACCATCGTCACAATCTTTCTCTAATAGACGGAAAAGCAACCGAAACTCTGGGCACAAGACTACAGTGACGCCTTCAAATAACAGTGATCAATCAAGACGAGGATTCAAGTCTCGTATTCAACCTACAGCAGTGGAGCAAGTCACACCAGCATCTACGAGCGTTTATAAATTTAAACTGAATAGAGCGCCAGGCTCTGGACGTTGGCAATATAAAACTAGCCCTAAACCTATAGTTACTATTCGAAAATCAAGTAGTGACGATGAACAAACTACACCTAGTCTAAATCCTCTGTTTGATGATACACCATCTAATGAATTACAAGCAAGATCAGATAATGATTTAGAACAGTCAGGTTCACAAAGTGGCCCTGGTACTCTAGTGGACAATGATACTGATGACGATTCATTAGAAAAGCCGCCACCAGTTGAAACGCTAAAAGTAGAAATTTCCACGCCAGCTGATTTTAAAGATGTTTATTACGAAATTGCAACACTTAAGTCACCTTATACTTTCCAGGTATTCTAAAATTGTTCGTTCATAATTCTTTATATCTAGTTATTATAAGATCCACTAATACTTTCTGTATATTTTCAGGTTGGGCGTGTCAAAAATACACGCATTATAACAGTGACTACAACAATTGAAAAACGAATCGAACCCACACCAGTACCTGTTAGTCCCCTAAATCCGAACGAACCATTGACGGAGAATATATTGGCAACAGCTTCACCTTATGGAAAAGATAACTACTTTCTAGATTCTAGCATAGTCACCTTACCCGCAATAACACTTTCTTCAGACGTCGAAACTCCCCCGCTAGAAACTATTACTGAAACATTTAGTACTACACAAAATATGCTCAAGACGCATATTTTACCAATTATAAGAGAGCCTAATATAACAAGCAGTCTTACCTTTATTCAGACCTATCTAATTACAAGGCTTGTAACAGCTACAAAAACACTACCTCCAATGGAATTCTTCCAGTTCATACCCAGCAAAACCCTAAAAGAGTTCAACAGTCGCCTAGATGAAGCGGGTTCTGAACTCCATTTGGAGTTAGATTTTGGCGACAGCAATGAAGACGAAGATGGAGAACCACGACGCGTTTTCCCTCTGGACCTGGACCTCGCTAATATAGGATCTAACTTCGATTTAACGGAAATCGATAAATATAGAGACAATCACTTAAGACTGAAGAAGGCTCACGGACAAAACAAAAACAATCATGTTACAGAACCACCAAATCCGTCTACTCCAGCACTGAGTCCTGAACAAGCACAGCAACTGGCCCTTTTGAGGCTGCTGAACCCTGCGGCAGCCGCACAAATTCCAAATGTCGTCACAACTTCTAAGCCAATTCTTAAATACGAGACCATATATGAATCACATGTAATTCCATTATTCGATGGGAAGAATACAATTCATAGCACACTATCCAGACCGGTAGCAACGATAACGAAAACGGAGTATGAAATAGGCACTAGCAGCTTGCCAGCTTTGCCTCTCAATCCATTATTCCCACAGCAGCCCCAATTCACCGTAACATCGACGCCAGTGGTTTTGAACACAGAAGTTGTTGCTACAGATAGCCAAGTTCTGACATTGACTTTCGGTGCCAAGAAGGTGTTGACGACATTGTTTACGACTAAAGTTGTTCCAACTGTTTTGACTTCGTACGTCACGTCATCAATACCAGTGCAACCTAGCGCCAACTTCCCAGGATACTTCCCAGCGCCATATCCTCCATTTCCTTACGTAGGATAATGGGCCAGTAATTAAAAGTCAGTTAAATGTATAATAACTAAGTCAAAGTGATGTGCGTGTAAATGTGTACCTATATTGAAGTTACGAAGACAATAATTACGTACATACGGAGTGCGCGTTTGTGAAAGTGAACTATATTGATATTGCTCATATTATAGTGTGTAATTAAAATTTAAAGTTAAGTATATATAACATTTATAAAAGAGCATGAACTGTTAGTAAGCTGTGTTCCTTTACTCAAGTGTTAAAACATGGAAAAGTAATAAAGTATGGAATAATTGACAGTAACCTTAATATTGCAAAATACCTGAGAATTACTAAAGAATTGCGAAGAAGTATATTTAAAGTACTCTAGTAGACATACTGAAATTTACTTAGTTAAGTAATGTTAAATAAATGATTTGTAAATATTCGTAATAATTTATGTTTTCTGAATAACATGTAAATATTCGTATTAAATAGCACTTTTGTAATAAAATAAAAAGTAAAAGTACTTACCTACCATAGTACTTAATCGAATTGTAGATATTAGGTATATCAATATTAAATATTGTTTTTTATACATTTTGTAAAATATGCTTTAAATAAATTGGTTCTTAGTATAATAGAAATGTTTGTCAGTTTTATTTCTGGTTTTCGAAACACACTAATAAGTACACAAAATATCTAATAAATGGTACCTTACATACTGAGATACTTGGGTTCAGTTGAAAATCTGCTAAAGTAAACAAAAGGTTACCTATGAACCCGGGAAAACCGGATTGATGTTTATATAGAGAAGAAGAGTAGATAGAATATTGTTCAATTATGGCCACTCGGTGTAACACGAAAAAGCGACTAAAATAATTTTAAGTTTTATTGTGAGAATAATATTGGGTAATATCGCTTATAAGAAAAAGGTCAGTCTAATTTACTTTAACGTGCAATATTTCATAAAGATACGAACTTTATTTCCCATGGTATTTAAAATAAAGTCGTTTTATAGAGAACGGCAGCAAAAAAACAGGGTCGCGAGTTGAACTTAGATTAATCAAAAGATTTTCTAAGTGAAATATTGGACCCTAAGTATATGGAAATACCTAGTTTAACAGTAAAAGATTTCGTATAGTAGGTACTAAAATTAATAAAGTAAAATCAACTTCTATACACACTTACTGCAATTCACTCAATAGTTCAGACTTTTTTTAAAATGACTCCAATCCAATAAAAGAAAGGATTTACTAATTTGGCTTCTGGTTTAACCTTTGATTATATACATAATTACAAACAAACATATTATATTATATCAGTTGACGGTCAAATGGCCTAACTACGAAAATTATGCAACCTACAATATTATGTAGGTCCATAAATATCTTTTGTACATGCATTTATGAGTAAAATTGATAATAATCTCTGGCATGGTTTGTGAGTACGGTTAAATATGAATATGATTTAAAGAGGATCTATGTTGCTTTATTCCTTTATCCCTTATAGTACAAAGGTAAGGTAATCATTCAATACCTGAAACACTCAATATCATCAGGGGCTCGAAGTGTCAGCTTTTGTTCTGCCGATGACAGCATTGTATGAATCGTGACACGCCAATTATTCAGAATTTCAGGAATTATTTTGTGCTGAAAGAACACCAGTCAGCAATTCTACACTTTTATTGACGGCATGTAACGAGTAAGGACTACCTAAGCATGTAAAAAAGCCTTTTCCTGACACTACTAAGCTAGGTAGGCAAAGCTCACTGCAGCCGTAGTCACCTTGTCTATTGTTTCTACGACAGCTATTGGATCATACCGTATAAACAATAATATCCGGGTGACCGAGCTTCGCTCGGTAGTTTAACTACTGGCTAATAGATGGCAGCAGATGTGCTTCGCTCGGTAGCTTAACTACTGGCTAATAGATGGCAGCAGAAGTCATATTTTAATTATTTTTTTTTTTGGTAAATTCGACATTTTCTAAAAATGAATCCTAGCTAGATCGATTTATCGCCCCCAAAACCCCCTGTATACTAAATTTCATGAAAATCGTTGGGCCCGTTGCCGAGATCCAGATTATATAGAAGTGTGCGTTCCCCCAGCGGAATTTTGTCTAATTTCTTAGTTTTAAGTATGCAGATATTTAGTCCTTTAAGCCCTGTAAATGTCCCCGAAATTTTAAATTTGTCCTCCTAGTAGTTTTCGAGATATCCTCCAAAAACGTTTTCCGCTGGGGGAACGTTCCCCCAGCGGAATTTTTTCTTGCTAGCGTTGTCACAGCCAAACGATATCGAATTTATTGATTTAGGTTCTGTAAATATTTAGTACAAATTGTCGTGTAATTGTCCTCAAAGTTTCAAATTTGTACATCCAACCGTTTTTGAGAAATTCACCAAAAACACGAAGACCAAATTAGTATGGCAAAAAATCTATGTTTTAAATATTCGCTCCCAGGACTAGATCCTTATCGATAGGTAAATAAAAAGTATTCAAATATTTAGTCCCTTAATCCAACTAATTGTCTAAGAAATTTGAGCCCGATCATCATTAAAATCAAAGAGATATCAACGAAAAACTGGCCAGAAACCTATCGTAGTGATAAAACTACCAAGTATTGGAGGTCGCAAAAAAGCGGCCGTTCAGTACATGGCAGTAACGTCCTGAAATTGGCAGAATAGTACTACAACAGTACCGCTGGTTGTTATTGTACATTCGCGTACACAATAATGAGTGACAAATAAAACACCAGTTACAATAATATTTCTTTAATTTTCAATAAGACTTAAATACTTAGTCATTAAAATTACTGTATAGTGTATATTATGTTCGTACATAGTGCTCTCATTACTTGATATCAACAATAGAAAAATATATATATTTGATATGTATGAAGTTATGCTTACGTTAAAATCCACCTTTAAATAATTTTTGTTATGCAAATAAAATAAACTCTTTTGGTATATAAAAAAATGCTTTTACGTGTGACGTTATACTGCAAATTGCAACAAACTTAACTCCCCCGGCGTGGCCAGTGTCATTATTGACGATTATGTTGCTGGCATATAAATGAAATTTCCCCCATAACAATCAAAATATGATGCACTACGAGCTATTTGAATTCTTTTTTATCGATACGGTCGCGACGTTAGTTCCAATTTCTCCCACCGCGCGGGACTTACAGCCGTTTTCACTAAACCTAAGAAATTCCTAAATCGAATGCTTAGCCCTAAGGTGACAGTTGTTGTAGGTGAAATCTGTCACTTATCGGCTAAGCATTCGATTTAAGCGTTTCCTAGGTTTAGTGAAAACGGCTGTAACTCTCCTAATTGCACGTATAAATCTCACTGATTCATTGAATCACTTTTAAAAATATTATAAAATCAAAACACAAAAAACTTAGAAAAATATTCACATAATTATCAACTTATAATATGTGAATATTTTTCTATATATTATCAATATATAATATAATTATAATAATCAACAAATTTAACAACAATTACTGTAATTGAGTAGATCAAAATCTCGTAATACTTATTAGGAATTATAACGTTTAAAGTTCCCCCTGCACGTAAAAATCATCATCAACCTATATATATATGTACCTAATTTTGTAAAGTGTTGGCTCCCTAGCCAGCTGACCCAGCTTGCTCATTATCAAATTAGGTTAAATGTATAAAAATAAACTTACCCTTTTTGTAAGAAGTCATTTCACACACTACATTTCACTTTATAAAAAATTAAAATAATGGCGGCAAGGAAATTATAATATAATAAGTCTGGGTAAGACGACTGACCATCTGCAACTGAAAAGCACAGAACACTATACAAGAGTTGAGAAGATAAACAATGCAAGCCATGGCTGAAGTCCGAAGAAACAAAGGAACATATTAAAATAATTGTTGTCTCTTATCCCCCCGCTGTCATCGTAAAGGTTTTGTTCCTCTCTCTTTTCTTCTTTGATGAGTCGCAAGTAAGGTTAAATACTGCTTCTTATATCACTGAAAATGTAAGCTTAGATATTATATCGCAGCCATTGATACAAATGTTAATCGCAACAATTCCTGTTAAAAAATAATGTTTAACCTTAATGCTACAATGTGCATAGATATTAGGTGTACCTATTAATTTAGGACATATATCGGGATCGAAGAATCTAAGAATATAATATAAAACATAAATTGATTAAAAGTAAAGACGTGTGTGCTCGAATGTACCAAGGCAATTAAATGTAATAAATTGCTATACCGTCAGTTTCGGAAGGTGATCACCATGTACTGTACGTCCGCTTTTTTGTGACCATTCATACTTAGTCGGTTTATCACTGCATTAAATCACTGGCTAATTTTTCGTGGAAATCTCCTTAGTCTTTTAATTAATTGACCTCAAATTTCTTAGACAATTAGTTGGATTAAGGGACTAAATATTTGAATACTTTTTATTTACCTATCGATAAGGATCTAGTCCTGGGAGTGAATATTTAAAACATAGATTTTTTGCCATACTAATTTGGTCTTCGTGTTTTTGGTGAATTTCTCAAAAACGGTTGGATGTACAAATTTGAAACTCTGGGGACAATTACACGACAATTTGTACTAAATATCTACAGAACTTATATCAATAAATTCGATATCGTTTGGCTGTGACAACGCTAGCAAGAAAAAATTCCGCTGGGGGAACGTTCCCCCAGCGGAAAACGTTTTTGGAGGATATCTCGAAAACTACTAGGAGGACAAATTTAAAATTTCGGGGACATTTACAGGGCTTAAAGGACTAAATATCTGCATACTTAAAACTAAGAAATTAGACAAAATTCCGCTGGGGGAACGCACACTATATAGAAATATATATACAAGAATTGCTCGTTTAAAGGTATAGGATACGGGAATGTCATACCCAATCGACAAATGGAACACGTGACTTATCTATGAGAAAAAATAATTAAGTATGTCATTCACGTGAGTTTCTACGGTTTCTTACCAAAATGGTGATTTTGGAAAGGAACCCTTATGGCGCGACTTCATCTTTCCGTCTGTCTGTCTGTCACAGTCGATATCATTAACTAAAGTCTTTTCAACGAAACGCGATTCCAGACGTAAACAAAAGCCGATCATTTAGCAGTAGCGACGACGGAACAAACAAAATATGACTATCTCTTTCTATCTTGTTTGTTTGCTATCTGCCGCACCGCTCACGACTTTCGCTTTCAAGGTCAAAGCATGTCATGGGGGTTATCGTAAACATTTGGATGGCAATTTGATTTTGTAGATATTTGTTTTACTTCATTCCGTGTCCTGAAGTCACTTGTCACTTGTCTCAACATTCGAAGCGATTGTATAGAATAGCGCCCATTCGCGTGGATGGCGTGGCGCTGCATGACCTGACGTGCCACTCAGCGTGCTTCTAGTGAGGCACTGAAGTGGCGCGTAACACGAAACTTTCACTTATGTTAAATCTAGTTTCAAGATATCATTAAAAAAATTCAAACAATACGATAGTATTGTCAAAACATAAATTTATTTTAAATTTGAAAAATTAGTATACGTTAAAAAGGTTGCGCAACCCTGCTTAAGCGAATGACCTGACAGTCGGTTTGTTTACGTCTGGTATCGCTCGAGATTGAAAAGACTTTACGAGTATTACCAAGTACCTATCTGAGTATTAGCTATCGACCTCTTGGAGTAAGTACTTAGTTGTACTTGTACGAATAGATATTCGTACTTATTATAATAGGACCTATTATCATTTTATCTAAAAAAAAAAAAAACAGAAAATCCTTAAATTTTAAAATAGGGTAACAATGTTTCTGCCAAAACTGTGCTTCCTGAAACGTGATCGCCAACACTTCTAAGCACGATATATATATTTTTTACACGACTGCCCAAAAAAAGGAGTGTAATCTTTTTAGGGTTCATGTATGTATGTATGTGATGTTTCTTTATTCCTCCATAACTTCTGAACGGCGGAACAGATTTGCACATATGGGGTATCGTTAGAATCCTTGAATCCTCCCGAGTAACATAGGCTATATTTTTTTGGAAAAAATTAATATGGCGGATGTAAGGCGCCATTTTCAAAAGTGGATAACAAAATTTTATCTTCAACTATCACAATATGGGTATCAAAATGAAGGTATTCGAGAGTAGTAACAGAAAATATATATATTATTTAATATATAATTTTACATAGGTAGGATGTACACACAAAAAAAAGATTGTATGCATGGTATAAGTATGTACGTAGGTAAGTTTATTTCCATTTACCATAACTTCTGAATGACTAAAGACATTAATTGGACATATTGTTATGGGTTATTGTTGAATCCATGCTTCACCTAACTGCTGACCATCACTAAAAAATTTAAAATAAAAATAAGTAATTAAAAAATTAAACCACACGACTGCCCTGTTATAAAACGAACTAAAAAGTAAGAAACAAGTTATTTTGGTTGAACATATAAATTCATATGGCAGTCGGGGGACCTCTTAGAATAGAAGTTGTTCCTCAGAACAGCCCTACCGACTGCCATATGAATTTATCTGTTCAACTAAAATAACTTGTTTCTTACTTTTTAGTTCGTTTTATAACAGGGCAGTCGTGTGGTTTAATTTTTAATTACTTACTTATTTTTATTTACTGTCTCCGACACATCGCCTATTTACCTAACGCGAAATCAACAAAACTGCCCGCGAAATCCAAAATTTTCGTGGTTTTTTGCAATGTGTACAGTAAGTACTTAATTATAAAACGTAGTGATTATATACTCTTTGCTTAATTAGATATAATATAGGCTTACCTACTCACTTATAAGTAAAAGAGACAGTACAGTTAATAAAGCATAGACACACTCCTTTTCTTTATTTGCCTTATCCCCGACACTCTCCCATTTTATTTATCATTATTTACAGAAAATGCCCAACTTATTATAACTTAGAACTATTAAACAATATGTATAACTTAAAACCTTTACTTCCTAGATATTTAAATTATAACCAGAATATATATTTTTTAAGATAGATTCCTTTCTCGGTCAATTGTACTTTTCATATGAACTAAACAACCTTCCTTTATTTTTGCTTCTTGTTCTCTTTTCTTTTCCTTTTTATTCAAACAGCTGTCACACGATGCCACTCGTCGTTCTTATCGAAGGAGGTCCATAAGCGCGACAACATTCGTCCATCCTGATGACGCTTTCGCCCTCGAACAGCGCAGTCGTCCAGTGTAGAACTGTAAACAATAATGCCAATCAGATACAATACATGCACATGCACATGCACATGCATTTATATTTACTGCTTCTTCATTGGACTGTACAAGAGGCATCGGCTCGCCTCAGGTGTGGCTTGAGCTCGGATTCACCTAACCTTGTATCACCACCACTGACAGCTACCCACTACAACAGCTTTCACTGACAGCTTAGATACCTGATACACAGTATGCGGACCACTTCCACATACCGCAACAGCTTTCATTCAGCAAGGATTCCTGTTGCAATGAGCCATCAACTCCTAAGTCTACAACAAACTTCACCGTGTGAATTTTTGCTGCGACTAAGTCATTGATAGACCACCACCTCTATATACTATCCACAACGTTAAAGCAGCCAACATTGCATGGATCATCTTTCCAACAAGAGTATGCAAAATTTTAACCATTAATTAACCATTTTATATAAATTGCATTTTTTTTTCTCTAAAAACACACCACGTTGACATGACTATTAATTCGTTTTCAAACACAGTTCTTTTACATGACTATTCGTCTGACTATTGCCACATTATTATAATTAAACTGATACTTTTATACATACATACATGATACATGACAACATTCGGGGACTCAATCTTCCACTTGAAGCCATGGTTTCATATTTTCGACGCAAGCAGTACCATTGTACTTTTTAGCAGACCTTTCAGCTCCACTCATGTCTGCCACTTGGTATCTATCGTTGCCTAAAACCTTTACCACTTGAAATGGACCTTTATAAAGAGGCATTAGTTTCCGACTTTGACCTTCGTTAGAATAACTAGGGATTTTTAACACCACAAGATCCCCAACTGAATAGATAGGTGCATCTTTCCTTTTGGCATCAAAAAAAACTTTTTGTTTCTCAGCACCTCTCTTTATATTCGCATCAACCATATTCCGCAGCGCAGTGACATCAACAGAATGTTCTGTGTTACTATCATCAGTGATCATATCATTATTCATCCGAATTCTATACCCAAAAAATACTTCACTTGGTACAGCAAATGTGGTTTTATTAACTGTTGTATTTATACCTTGTTGTATGCTAACAACATGTTCATCCCATTTATTGTTCTCAGTATCAGCACCCATACTACGCATTGCTTCTAAAATTGTTTGATTATACCGTTCTACCTGACCGTTCGAGCGCGGTACAGCTGTTGCAATAATATGAGCTCTAATATTCCGATCTTTACAATAATTCGTAAAAAGATTCGATGTAAATGCACTACCGGCATCACAAACCAAGCGCTTTGGATTACCAAAAATTTTGAAAATTTTATTAAGCTCATTAATAACAATTTTACTTTTAGTGTTCTTCACAGCGGAAATGAACACAAATTTGGTAAATGAATCAACTAATACCAATAAATAACAATTGCCTAATGTTGTTTTAACAAACGGACCAAGGTGATCAACGTGAAGTGTGTGGAACGGTTTAGCATGCTTCGGAATCGGAAATAATTTACCTGGTTTCTTTCCATGAATATTTTTATAATATATACAATTTATACAATTTTTTATATACTTTGCTACAGTTTTCTTTAATCGTGGAAACCAATATTTCGACTTGATTCTTTCTACAGTTTTATCTACTGCAAAATGTCCCACATCATCATGATTCGCTCGAATTATGTACCATATACACTGCTTTGGTACTACCCAGCGTCGTCCAAATTCTGTTCTACGATAAAGTTTGTTACCTAATACTTCATACTCATTAAAAATTTTTTTATGTAGCTCGACTTCACCTGACAAAATAATATCTCTAATACTACAAATACTAGAGTCCTGTAATTGAACTGATAGCAACCAGTCACCTTCGGTTATAACGTTCACATTTTCAGTAACTATTGACAGTTCCTCGGCATCTCGAACGGGGTTTCTACTAAGAGCGTCTACATGCTGCATTTGTGATCCAGCTCTGTGAGCAATTTCAAAAGTAAACTCTTGGGTATATAATACCCATCTGCTTATTCGCGGTACTATTTCTTTTTTTCCTAACGCATGACGGACGGCATTACAATCAGTAATAATTTTAAAGTTTGTACCTAATAAATAATGTCGAAACTTCTGTAATCCAGCTACAATAGCTAAGAGCTCGAGTTCGAAAGAATGAAATTTTTTTTTATCATCACTAGTCTGCCGACTATAAAAATACACCGGTTTCTCTCCATCCTCAGTAGTCTGCATAATTATAGATGCTATCCCATCCCGACTTGCATCTGTATATAATGTGATAGGTAACTTTGGATCAAATACATTTAACATTGCACTATTGATCAACACGTCTTTCAAAATTTTTACAGCCTGCTCTTGGTCAGGACCCCACTGCCAGACTGCCTCTTTTTTTAATAAATTAGTCAATGGTTTGCAAATGAGCGCACAGTTCCTTATGAATTTCCTAAAATAATTTATTAACCCCAAGAACTGTCTTACTTGGTGAATTGTCTTTGGAATAGGATACTTTTTAATAGCATCAAGCTTGCGAGAACTTGGACGCACACCTTCCTCAGAAATATCATAACCTAAGAATGTCACCCGATCTTTGAAAAACGAACACTTTTCTAAATTAATTGTCAGTCCGTTCTTTACAAGTAAATCTAAAACCATATCTAAGCATAACATATTTTCTTCAAAACTATTCGTGGCAATCAGCAAATCATCCATATAACATATAACTCTCCCAAATCTTAAATTACCTAAAACAGTATTCATAAGCCTTTGAAAAATTGCAGGCCCATTGCAAAGACCAAAAGGCATTCGCAAATACTCAAAATGCCCATCATTCGTAATAAACGCGGTCTTATGCACATCCTCAATTTTGACACAAATTTGATGATATCCACTTTTTAAATCTAACGAAGTGTAACATTTACATCCCTGCAATCTGTCAATGAGATCCTCTATGAGAGGCATAGGGTACTTCTCTTTGACAGTTATTTTATTTAATTGCCTATAATCAACACATAACCTTTTCGCTCCAGACGCTTTATTTACTAAAAGAGCTGGGCTCGCATAAGACGATGTACTGTTACGAATGATTCCATTTTTCAAGAGGTCATCCGTTATTTCACGAATAATTGCCTTTTCCGATTCTGACATTCTATACGGTCGTTGATAAATAGGTTTATTAGTGGTTAATCGTATCTCCAATTCAACACATGAAGTTTTTCCCAAACATGACAGATCTTCCGAAAAAGATTGAGGATACTTCAACAACATATTACTTAAAATTGTTTCATGATCACTAAGTATATTACTATCAACATTAACTTTACAAACGTTCAACGCCTGAACCGATTGAAAAGTTAACGTATCCCCCACACGAATATACATTAACCTTCTATCTTCAGTAAAATTTCTTCCTATCAAAATGTCACAACCAGAAAGTGAACTAATTACGTAAAGCGTTATGACAAGTTCTACGGAATCTACACAAAGTGTAGCAACTACAGCCTCTGTCACTTGCACCAATGACTCACTCGTAAATCCTACCAAATTTATTGGACTGCTCAAAGAAAAAGGTTTTAAATTTAATTTTGTCATCAACTCAGTCGTGATCAGCGAACAATCACTCCCCATGTCAAAAAAAGCCTCGCAATTAACATGATTTAACAAAATTTGCTTGACAAACCTTTGCTTGGTTTCCACATTATTAATCATTTTTACCTCAGTGTCTTTTCCGTTTCGATTCGGATTCAATCTGCACACTGCCTCTGTATGGTTGACCCTTTTGCATAAAGAACAAATTACATTCGACTTAATAGGGCAATCAGCTTTTACATGCTTAGCGTCCCCACAACGAAAACAACATCTTATGTTTGAAGTAATAACTGCATTGCTATCACTAAGAATCGTTCCTGATTTAACTACAGGAACATGCTGCTGTGGTCGAAAAGTAGAGCTATAAGATGTCAAATTTCTTTGAGGGACTCCTTTTCCCATTAAAGTATGAGTTTTGTTATGCAAAAAGGATGCTAAATCATCACAATACCGAAAATTACCTGCATCAGCTACCACGCTAATATTTGTATCACCAATAGACCCTACAATAATCGAAATAATATCACGATCGCGAAAGCCTAATTGTAAGCGATCTATTTTCCCTTTTTGTTCGAAATAAAATTCATACAACGACTGATTTGCCGAAGGCTTTGCATCTATTAACTCCTTCAATGATGTAAACATATTCCGTGTAACTTGAAAAGTGTCTGAGAGTATATCACGCCATTGCTTCCACTTCCACGTTGTCCACTTGGTCTCATTTTTTTGTAACGAATCTAACCACATTTTTGCAGTATTGCGTAATTTTTGAAGAGCTTGATACTTTATCATATTATCAGACCAACCAAACGCGCGAGCATTCGACTGAACCACATTAAGCCACATATCTATACTATCAACGAGTGGGTCAAATTCGGGAATCACTGATGCTAATACAACATTCTGACTCACAGTTCGTGATGCCTTACAACATCGTTTCTTTTTGCGCTGGTGTTGATCACTCTCAGAGCTGCTAGAACTCGAGTCCGCTGAACTAGTAGACGGTACCCTCGATCTTTGTTTTCGTTTACGTGGCATTGCGTAGGCGTAGCTCGAACACTTCTGATAAAAGAGACAGTACAGTTAATAAAGCATAGACACACTCCTTTTCTTTATTTGCCTTATCCCCGACACTCTCCCATTTTATTTATCATTATTTACAGAAAATGCCCAACTTATTATAACTTAGAACTATTAAACAATATGTATAACTTAAAACCTTTACTTCCTAGATATTTAAATTATAACCAGAATATATATTTTTTAAGATAGATTCCTTTCTCGGTCAATTGTACTTTTCATATGAACTAAACAACCTTCCTTTATTTTTGCTTCTTGTTCTCTTTTCTTTTCCTTTTTATTCAAACAGCTGTCACACGATGCCACTCGTCGTTCTTATCGAAGGAGGTCCATAAGCGCGACAACATAAGTTATAACTTATAACCATGTTATAACGTGGTTATAACAGTCAAATTGCAGCAATGGAAGTATCATCTTAACACGTTTATATCAAAACTTTGCTTATAATTTATAAATGTCTATCCTAGGAAATTAGTCCGAGTATAGAGTTTTTATATATTATAGATCAATGGTTTTAAGTGAGTACCTTATCGCAAATCTCAGACTAATTTCTTTAACTCGACATTAAGTATATATGAACCTTAGAGAATTTAAACATATATATAGAGAGGCCATAGTTTACTTATCACTAGATGTGTCGGGGTGGCAAAAACCGCCATAAAGTGTAGCACTTTGACATGCGCATTGCTTCATGTCAAAGTACTAATGATGTGACTACTATTATACCGTTATCGATAAATTTCATACTATGCTTGTGATAGCTGAGTAGATAGGAAAAAATCTCGGGGTTTTACAGAAACTAAAGCTTTTCTATAGCTATTATCTATTGCAAACTTTTATAAAAGAGGAAAAGGCTTCAGGAATAGATATAGTTTGGTCTCGCGGGATTTGTTAAAGCATTGGCTGATGGTTTAAATCCGGTCGCCTTAGTTTGAAGTTACGATGAATTAAGGGAGATTCAGTAGAACGAGAAGACCCACGCATACTTATTTTTTCCCGGAGATGTGAATTTATTTTGTATGAATTAAATAAAATTTTCAGCACATCAGGTAAATATTATAATAATATTGCTGACCACAACCCACAAAACCTAATAACTGACATAAATACATAGACAATACTAACACGCATGACGCAATAGACAATAATATTATAGATTAAAGTTATAAAAAAGAAACAGAGAGTAGTAGAAATTCAAATTGTAAGGAGTGAAAATTTCTAAAGTTTTTTCATGAATGATGAATTTCTTTAAAATCGATGTCTGACAACTTTTAAGTAACAACTGTGAGTCAGTTTGGCGGGACTGTATTTTAAGAAAATAATTGTTCATATCTCGAAATGACTAAATTACAAAAACCATTGCAACAAGCAAAGACATGTAATTTGTGGTCAAAATTTAAAAAATGGCTGCCACATTGAACTTTGAACATTTGAACTGGAAGTCTCAGCTACTACAGATCTACGCTATTTGCAGATTTTTTTTTTTTATTTTAATATAACAATACATTTTAATTTTCTTATAGTTAATACTTGACAGTGTAACAAAAAACCCAATTGGATTTGTCTGTACACCGACATTCGTCGTTTAGCACTCGGTAGTTTCATAGATACAACAAAAATAACACTATAGTAAGTAAGTTACCAACGTAAGTTTACATTTACTAAACATTGAGGGTAGATGAATAAATTGATACGGCAATTCGCATTCGGTGTGCTAAGTAGTTACGAATCCACAACTCAAGCCGGTTACACTCCACTGCTACTACAGGATGCTTCTAGTAAGTACTATACTAAAATATTTATTTTTCCACAAAATATGTTTTTAGTTTGCCCTTAATATTTTTCAGAGTGATTTCCTGCTTTAAGATTAGATGTTTGTTACAAATATTAGGATCCGGGAGCGACCGATGCGAGCTCGGGACTTGGAGAACCCCGACAAATTAGGTGACGAATAGGATCTTTATTGATAGTTATTATCATGACCACCCAGAAATAGGAGTCCCGCAAAACTTCGTTGACCGAGCTTTGAAATGGGTGAGAGAAACTGAGGATTAAAGAGGAGTTGTAACCTCAAGATTAAAAAAAAGAATATTTCTCGATAACTAACGAAGAGCCTAATTCATCACGTCGTGTATTAATCATAATACTACTATTACATGTAAATTATCTGACACTACTGTAAGTAACTAATTTGTGTTTTACTACAATATTATACTAGATAGTATGTTATTTGAATTATACGTCAGATACAGTATATTTAATGTGTATGTGTGTCACGGTTACGTCAGATAATAATTATTGTTAGTTGGTGACATGTGGATAGCAATATTTTTTTATTTTTAAGGTAGGTAGGTATTTATTCCACAAAAAAATAATTTTGCATCTCCGGAGAAAAATGTATACGACTCTTAATACTGTATGTTCTTAAGATAATCGTTACTTCGCATCAAGGCGACCGATTTCAAAACCGTTAGCCATTAATTTTTATCAGTAGGTTTTTAACGGTAGGTTATGTTCATAGCTGGGCACCGTTAATCAAATAGTTAACTTCGTTAATCGTTAATCCGCTACAAAAAAGTTAGCTTCGTTAATCGTTAAAACGTTACATTTCGGAAGTATTAACGCAAGTTAACGTTAATCGTTAATCCGTTAATAAATAAAAAATTGCTACCTACATAGAAGTCTTTGTTTGTATACCGTTGCGTTAGTGAACAAATCTGTTGGTCTAACAAAACAAAATACTTGTATAATTCAAATGTGTGATTTACTTACTTAATCGTCGGGCATAACATAAGGTTAAGGTACATGAACACTAACTTATGTTGAAAATCCGTCTGAAAGCGAGGCTCGTTTTGATGTTAAAATAGCTTTACCCGTGAAAAACAAACGTGGAATAGATTTATGAATATCTGGAGTCTGATTGCGTAAGAAAAACGTGTTCATCGTTATCGTAATCGCTAGTGAATTCTGCCCCGAGATTGGCTGACCCAAATCAGGAACCCAATCAGCGGGCAGAGTTTGTAAACAATTACGATAACAATGAATACATTTTTCTTAGACATTCTAGGGGTTCCCCGAGGTAGGCACATGCACATCGTTGAACGAGTCATTTGATTGAACGCGACTTGTTGTTTCATACTTGTCCGAACCTGTTTTTCGCGCCGCGCCGCTGTGCTGTGCGATAAAAAATAGGCATTGGACTAACGATTAACGGACTTTTGCATATTAACGGAAGTTAACGTGTCCGTTAACATTTTTAAAAGTTAACTTAAAAGTTAATCCGTTAATCAAAATGTTAACTTCGTTAATTAACGATTAACGGATTAACGAGTTAATGCCCAGCTATGGTTATGTTCATTCATTTTTGCTCTCTCAAATCTTTAATGACTAACCACGAACTACTTACTACATCGATAATATTTCCATGTCGATAGATAGTTAGAGCAGCCCTTCTGATCAGCTGTCTGGTGCCTATCTGTGATTGGCCGATGGCTGTGATTGGCTATTTCAATTCTACACAAGATGGCGGATATACCCACCCAATAAGACTGACAATTTCCTGTCCTTAATTTTACTTTGTCTTTGATGTGTCTTTGTTCATGAACACATGAACATGATACTCGAATTCCCGCAATTTGACTTTCAGAAGCCTATTATGTCTTATTAGCTTAAAAATCGCGAAAAACCACTAACAATTTGAATTTCGCGGG
Organism: Coenonympha glycerion; assembly: GCA_963855885.1. Taxonomy (NCBI): domain Eukaryota; kingdom Metazoa; phylum Arthropoda; class Insecta; order Lepidoptera; family Nymphalidae; genus Coenonympha; species Coenonympha glycerion. The sequence goes on from OY979632.1 coordinate 5,723,573, forward strand.
CACACCCGTGGCATGCTCCTTAAAATAGGTAACTACGAAGGAAGGGAAGTAAGTATTTGTAAGTACATAATCTTGTCAATGAAGCAGGATTCAGAACCCTTCGATAACTTATCGTATCGACCTTTGATTATGTAGGTATATTGTAGTAATCAAATGTATCGACACGGTTAGGTATTGATTTCGTATCGAAGAGACGAAGATGATTTGTCGTGCAATTCAGAACGTTAGGTTTACGGTCCCCTCTACAAAATTCAATGAATAAAGAAATTTATTCATTGACAAAATTACCGTGACTTATTTATCTGTCAAGTGGCTCACAAGATGGCGTCGCCTAGGGTACATCAAGGCTGTCAAAAAAGTCGTGAAATAAAAAGGGGTTTAAAGTGTTGAGAATTTTAAAAGTCCCAGTAAAGTGCATTTTTAGTGGATAGTCAAATAATAATCAAAAATAATTATATATACATAATTCTTTTTAATTCTTTTTAATTGACTTAATTGACTTAATTTTCAATCGGTCATATGAGGCAGAGAAAAATTATTGCTTCCGTGAATTTATTTCATGACGTTTTTGAAGGACTATCACTCAGTAGTACATGAACATTCGACAGCAAATCTTGGCACTCATTATGGCACCGCATGTCACGCAAGCCTAGGCTAAAATGGATGAATAATTCACCTCCATAGTTCTGTTATCTCGATGTTACTAACTTACTGCATGCTTACTGCACTGCAGACACAGACCTGGGTTAGGTCATCTAGGGTAATGTTCTGTGATTCTGTAATCTGTGGCTCGTGCCTCGTATCGTGTCTTTCGCCTTTCGGTTCCTGCCTCCTGCTGTGATCGTGACATCGTCATTCGTCGGTCGTCCGCATAGATCAACTAATATAGTGATCTGTGGCATAGATAAATATGTATGTAGTCGTCCGTTTTGTAGTCTGTGGCGGGAAAGGGGAATATTAATTTTTGCTTTTTTAATTTGTTGTATTTTATGAATAACTTCGGTTTGTAAGTTTCCTTAATTAGATTAATAAAGTAAAGCACAACATTCAAAGTTGAAGTTACTTCTAGTGGAAATACTTATATCTGACACAGAAGACGTTAATGGACGACGGACGGAGGCAAGGTTTACTTGAATAGGTAATCTTAATTTTCTCATTATTTTGTATTTATTATTCGCCTTCATCCTCTATATATTATAGTCTTTTATATCATCCAGGCTTACATTTCTTGTACAGACACTAGTCAGTAAATTAAACTACTTCGTCCCTTAACCTGTATGCAATAACATAATATGTAAACTAGGATTACGGTTCATTGATGTAAAGTAATGACCTAAAACCACCAAAAACGTATGATGATTGTTGTAAGTAATATTATTTGGCTGAAGTCGAGAAACGTTACCCATCACATTTTTTGCCTGTTTACTTATATTTCTACTAAACTTTTTTCATTTTTGTATACACTTCACTCTGTCACTAAGTTTCTGTTGCGAATATAAAGATTTGGGCTCAACCTTAGCATCTGACCCGTATCGCATTTTTTGCCACTCATAATATTTTCATGAAAGTATTTATGTAACACTGCATATTATTGTCTTCTTTGATAAATCACTATAATTACCGAGGAGCAATAAAAAAAGGAATGTCTGGTGAGGCTTTAAGTCGAGTCGGAGGGCACCCCGACTTGGATAATGAATAGGTGACAAAGAGGATGGTGGGGCCTGCAAGGCCTCGCCATCCTTCTGAGTGGCACCCAAGATTTGGCTTGGGGGAAGAGTAAGACTTCTGTCAACCTCTAACACAACTTGACATCAATGGATAAATAAAAAGACAAAAATTGCAATATTAAACATGCTATGTGTAGTATGGGATATGGTATCTGACATCCTAAGGTAAGCCTGCAGGAATAGAGTAACTTTTGTCACTACAGACTTACTTGCATAAATTGGTGGTGGAACCCGTACACTTATATTTCAAAACAGTACTTTAGGATCTCACAGTGAATATATATAAACTTGTAAATGTATGTAGACTGCATATTGAGTGTGCTGAGACTGTGAAGTCTTTATTCATGTGATTGATTTCTCAACTCCCTTGCCATGTAGTGGCACTTCTTTGCACTTTTGTTGGCACCTTGTTGTGAAAATGGGAGAATAAAGACAAAAAGTAGCAATGTAGCAAGTGTATAATAGGCTATTTGACTAAATTTTGAAAATGATTTTAAAGAATTTATTACTACCATAAGCACATTACATTGATATTTCGCGGAAATTTAATGTAATTCCCTTTAAAAACCACTTTTAAAATTTCAATTTTCAAAACCGCGCCAAAAACGCCAATTTTCTAATGGCGCTTGTCATCTGACTCGTGACGTCACACATTGTCAAACGCATATAAACAGACTACAGTACCGTACAGTTTAGTTGAATTTCTTCGCTTTTCTTTAAATTTAATAAAAATTAATATATTTTAACAGAAAGAATGGTGTACAAATGCTGTGTAGTACCATTATGTACAAATACCTCCATAAATTGCCCTCAAAAAGTGTTTGTGTCTGTACCATGATAAACCGAACTCCCATGAACTTCCTGAGTATTTGTCAACATAAACTAAAATGAGATAATGATTAATGATTATAATAAATAAAGGAAGGACTAATATGTTCGACGCGGTAGGTACTTACATTGCTGTTTTTATGTTTTTCAGTTCCGCGCCATAATAATCAGCATTATTCTTAAAGTAAAGTGCAACCATAAAAGCATCTACCTTAGGTAGGTTGCTATTATCAGCTCGCACAAAATTTGATTCCATTCTGCGATTTGAAATACTTAATTATTTATTTCCTTAGTATGTTTAGTTATAAAGTTAACCAGAAAATTACTGTTTAAATAGCTAAAAGATAAAATAAAACGCCCGCCAAACAAAACACTCAGAAAAATCAGTACTAAAAGCTGTTGTTTTCTCGCACATTTTCGAGTGTGACGTCACCAGAGTTGCAACCAATCACAGGGCGTTCCTGTCACAGGTAAAATATCAAAAATTATTACATTATTAAACTCTTATTTTGCTGAAAAATATACATATATTTGATTAAAATAAAGTGAAATATGCTTATTTACGTTGTTATTAGTGAGATTTACCACAATTTCAGGTATATTTTCATTGTTGTCAAATAGCCTATTACGCATATATATGTGTGAAAATAGAATAGCAGCAGAAACAGTTGCATCTCTGAATAACTTGCAATTATGAGATTGACGGTAATATAAATGCATGGATTTATAATAGGTCATCACTATCACTCCAACTAGATAGAGCTAGGGCTCTAAACAACAACAGCTCCATGAGTGTGGCAACTTTTTCTTGTAGTGTCAGTGTGTCAATTTGAAATTAGAATGGCGTGGGGATGCTAGTGTGCAAGGAAAATTGTGTAGCGACGGCTTGGGTTTGTCAACTCAGACAAAGTTTTATTGCACCACTTTCGAAGTTGCCAGCTCCCTCTTGGACCTCTATGTATAAATGTATTATCAACAAAGTTGACAACCATATAAAATAATGAATTTGAAGGAGAAGATATTTCAATTTAAAGGGTTTGTCAAGCCTAAACTCATTCAAAAGGCATACAATATTAAAGACTATATTAGCAACACACACCCTTTGAGGTGACTGATAAGAGGTAGATTGCTGTTGTTGTTGCTAGCCTAATTATTAGTATTTATACTTATTTTGTTCAATGGTGATAACATAAAAAATACCTGGCTGAGTTTGTTGTGGGCTTCTTCTCAGTGGCAAGGCCGCATTTGGAACTCTCATAAACGTAGTTTTAAGACGACGACGACCGACGACGGTGACGACGTAGTTATCACCATTCTTATGCAACAAATATCATACCGATGTTTTGCAAGGCCTATGTGAAATAAAGATAGTTTGAGTTTGATAATTTTTCATTAAATTTCAATTTAAAAAAATTTACATTACCTGATAGACTGGATTTTGCCTTTTCAAGCTAGTAGCATGAAAAAATATTTGTTATTATTTCAAATGTCAATTTTGTTGGCTTACAGTTTGAATGAGCATGCAGTCTTCAGACATGGTGCCGGTAACAGTAAACTCCAGCATCGCTGGCTCCATTCCCAGTGTGATGACCATCAACAAGCCAGGGGGGCAAAATGTAGTTGTTACCACACAGAACCTTGGCACTGGCCAACAAGCCATCATACCAAATGTTCAGATTTTAAACATGAGACCAGGCGCTCCAACTGTCGGTGGGCAGAAGTCTGTGGCGACGGTATCACCGCGTGTCGTAATCGGAACACCTCAAGTAGTGGGCACTAGAGCCACTGCGCCCGGCATTACACTTCAAACCCTGCAAAGCATCCCACAGGGGCAACAAGGGCATTTGTTGCTAAAAACTGAAAATGGACAGTATCAGTTGCTAAGAGTTGGGCCGGCGCCGACCGCGGGCACCCTTACTAATCCTCAACCTCAAACACTGCGACTTTCGACTGTACAAACCCATTCTGGTGTCCCTACTGTGTCAACTAGCGTAGCAGCGCCCGGGCCGATGACTGGCCAGATACAAACTGGACAGATTGCTACCCAAGTAGCTGCCACGCCAGTTGTCTCCATGGCCACGACAGTAACTCAGCAGCCACCTGTTACACAAAAACCACTCGACAATACGAAGGAAAAATGCAGAAACTTCCTTGCCAACCTCCTAGACCTCTCCAGTAAAGAACCAAAGTCAGTGGAGCGTAATGTTCGTAACCTAATTCAAGAGTTAATAGATGCTCAGGTGGAACCGGAAGAATTTTGTGACAGGCTTGAGCGGCTCCTAAACGCAAGTCCGCAGCCCTGTCTCATTGGGTTCCTGAAGAAAAGCTTGCCCCTGCTTCGACAATCCCTTGTCACCAAAGAATTGGTAATCGAAGGCATAAATCCACCATCACCGCAAGTTGCGTTTAACACTCTGCCAGCGCCCGTATCACAGCCCATTGTGGCCACAAGTACAATACCAATACAAAAACCACTTCCAGCTGCGGGAAACACAATAGCTGTACTACAAAACATTCCTGTGCACACAAAGATTAATGTAACAAAGGCTGGCAAAACCATGACTGTGAATAGCAAAGCCAATTTCGCAAGACCAACAGCAGCATCTTCTGGTCTTTCTACTGTTCTCACTCCGGGGAAATCCCTTCTCAAAGAAAAGGAGAAAAAAGCATCTGCACAGTTTACACCCCAACCATTTGTTGATGATAAAATGGCTGGTGATGATGATATAAATGACGTCGCAGCCATGGGTGGCGTCAATTTGGCTGAAGAATCACAAAGAATCCTGGGCTCTACTGAAATGATTGGCACGCAGATCAGGTCGTGTAAAGATGAATACTTGGTACCGCCGAGCTCCATGCAGGCGAGGTTAAAATTAATAACAGCTAAGCACGGCCTCGAGGATCCATCTGCGGAAGTAACTGCGCTCATCAACCACGCCGTACAGGAGCGCCTCAAGAACTTAATACAGAAATTAGCAGTCATCGCACAGCATAGAATAGACTCGCAAATTAAGACAGACTCACGATACGAAGTCACGCAAGATGTGAAAGGACAACTAAAGTTCCTAGAGGAGCTAGACAGGGTTGACAAAAAGAGACGCGAGGACTCTGAGCGCGAGATGTTGCTCCGTGCAGCTAAATCCAGGTCTAAAAACGAAGATCCGGAACAAGCTAAGCTAAAGGCTAAGGCTAAAGAGATGCAGCGGGTGGAATTAGAGGAGTTAAGGCAACGGGAAGCTAACTTAACTGCATTGCAAGCTATCGGTCCTCGGAAGAAACCCCGAATCGATGGACCTGGTGGCGCCGGGGATTCTGCCCCTGTGAGCTCGCAAGGCCCGAGTGGATTAGCCGGTCGCAGTCAGCTAGCGCTCCGCACCCGGCTCAAACGCATCAATCTGCGCGACATGCTCTTCTTAATGGAGCAGGAAAAAGATACTGCACATTCACTTTTGTTATACCTTAGTTACTTAAAATAATTATTCTGCATTATGTTCCTCTTTATAGAAAAAATTCTACCATCATTGATACAAAGGTAAAGTTCGATTGATTCATAATAATATGTTGAGGAGCTCTACTGAATGGGCGTTTCATTGAAATAATGATAGAAGAGAGTATTTTTAATATAAATTTAACTGAATAATATACATAATGAATAATAAATGCAATATTATATAGCAAAACACCTGGACACTGAAAAAAAATCATTCTCATCAATTTTCCAGTTACGGGAATCAAACCTACGACCGCAGACTGGGGCAGTAGCACTATTGCTGCTTAAAACTTCTTGATTACGACCACATTTTCACAGTTTACAAAATTTATTGTTTTTGTATGTATTTGTAAAATGACTCTATGCTTATAATCAGATTATTTTAAGAATTACATTTGTAGAACGATTTAAATGCTTTGTTCAAAAACTGATGAATACCAATTCCTAAACACGACAAAAACTCTTCTGTAGGTTGGTACAAGGCTTTCGGCCGTGTTTAGGGATTGCCAATTATTCATTTTATGTATGGAGCATGCCATGGGTGTGCCCGCGAAATTCAAATTTTTAGTGGTTTTTCGCGATTTTTAAGCTAATAAGACATAATAGGCTTATGGCAGTCAAATTGCGGGAATTCCAGTATCGTCTTCACGTGTTTATATAAAAAGAAATTAGTTCGAGATTTGCAAGTTACCCACTTAAAACTCTATACCGAACTAATTTCCTAGGATAAACATTTTTATGCAAAGATTTTGATATAAACATGTAAGGATGATACTGCCATAAAGGCCTACGCAGACCGGGACGGCATGGCAAGGGATTTTGCCGTGAGTCAGCGCACACTGGCCGCTTAGATACCGCGGCATTCCAGCACTTTGCCACGGCGTGCCGCGGCACGACAAAGCACGCCTCAGCGACTCCTGCTGCCTGATACACTTTTAGTCTTCAGTTGCGTTTGATCGAGTGTTGGTGTGCCTCAGTTTTAAAATGGTAGATTGGGATTTGGTGTTGATATCGATTATTGCAGATGAAGAAGAAGGTGCACAGGCTAATAATAGGGATAGAAGAAGATTTTGGGTTGATAATTTATGGAAAGAAAGGGAATCAAAGGGTGAATTCAATAATTTATTTAATGATTTAAAATACGACGTGCAAAAATTTTATGACTATCATAGAATGGATTATGAGAAATTTCAAGCACTGTTGAATATATGTCGACCATATATCGAAAAACAGAGGACCAATTTTCGCAACCCCATTGAAGCCGATCAGAGATTATCCTTGTGTTTGAGGTGGGTAGTTAAATGATTGTATAAGTTTTATTTTTTCTTCTTTTATTAAATTAAAAAAAAAAACAATATTTTTTGCCAAGTACAATCATGTATTGTAGACACATAATAACGATTTTCAAGTTTTTGCACTGATAAACCTTCTCACTGATAATCCCTGGATCTTTATTTGTTTTTACTTAATTTAGAGTACCTACTAGTTTAGATTAGTTTCGTATTCAGAAACTGCAGTTTTGTAGCCAGACCCTGAAGCAGCTTCATAGCCAGGGCCAGAGGCGGTACCATAAACAGACCGTGAAACAGCTTCATAACCAGAGCCTGAGGCAGTTCCATAGCCAGACCCCGAAGCAGCTTCATAACCACAGCCTGAGGCGGTTCCATAGCCAGACCCCGAAGCAGCTTCATAACCAGAGCCTGAGGTGGTTTCATAGCTAGAGACATCTTCAGATGTTGGAGCTGGAGAATTCCCTCTATGTCAGTCTTTCCCAAAGTGGGCGATAACGCCCCCTTGTGGGCGCTGCAGGTCTCAAGGGGGGCGGTAAGAGACCCAGAAAGAAAATGGGGGCGTTGTGTCGAGGCGGGGGGTGATTTGTAATTTTATTTAGCTAGTAGGCCTCTTAAACAACCTCTTAACTGCGAGAGCTCTCGACTCTCAACAACAACTTGTGAACATCAACTAATATGAATTAAAAGATTGCTCAAACTCGATTCTATATTTCTCTCCGCGTAGTTCATATATCTGTCATATTTTATTGAATATAGAAAAAATGAATCATCATGTCAATCGGTCGCTCCGTTTCGTAATGAAAGTAGACACAAATAAAAAGGCAACAGACACACTTTCGCATTTTAATAGTTATTAGTACTCGTAGATATCTATCATGTTTTAACAAGTTTTTGTTAAATAACCCGAATTGTGCATTCCTGTAGCAGTCGGATGATTCATTGAATACTTGTTCGGACTTGTTGAGTACGATTGAGCGTCGAATGAGATTAACGAGTTTATGCATGTTTGTTTTATTCCTGTCGGTGCGTGCTGCTTAAGCATTTCTATATAAACAATGTAATATTTATTTTATTTTCATTTGTGGTCTCGCGCGTAATAGATGAGCACTACTTACACCTCCTCTACACTACTCGCGAAGTTGAACGTATTTCTCATTGCAAAACAATGTCGGAAGTAAAAAAGAAGAGACGGCAATACTGTGCGGAATATATTAAATTCGGATTTATTGAAAATCCCACAAACCCATCGTCGCCTTTGTGTCTTCTATGTCTAAAAACATTTTCGAATGAAGCAATGAAGCCTTCAAGGCTGCAAGATCATTTGAATAAAATGCATCCAGATAAGAAAGACAAGAATGTAGCATATTTTCAAGACCTAGAGAAGAAGCATAATACACAGCCAAGTGTAGCAAAACTATTTTCGGCGGCTGCTAAGCAAGATGACGACGGACTTCGAGCTTCGTACAATATCTCTTTGTTAATTGCTCAAAAAGGCAAACCACATAACATCGGAGAAGAGTTAATATTGCCAGCAATAAATGAAGTAATAACTACTGTGCTTCATAAACCGGCCGCAGATATTATCCGAAAAATTCCTTTGAGTAATAATTCTGTGCAAAGACGAATTGATGAAATGGCTGAAAACATTGAAGAATCATTGTGCGATCACCTGAGGACAAGTCAATTCTCAATTCAGCTCGATGAGTCCACTTTACCAACTAATGAAGCATTGTTGTTGTCTTACGTGAGGTTTATTAAAGATGAGAAAATATGTGAAGAACTATTATTTGCTAGAAATTTAGAGACCGATACAAAAGGTGAAACCATATTCAATACATTGGAAAAGTTTTGCGATGAGAAAGAGATTCCTTTGAAAAATATTATTTCAGTTGCTACGGATGGCGCTCCGGCTATGACAGGGTGCCATAAAGGCTTCATAGCGTACTTAAAAAATAAAATTCCAGATGTCCTTGGTGTACATTGCGTTATTCATAGACAACATTTAGTTGCTAGAAACTTAAGTGAAAAACTATTTCAATCACTGCAATATGTCATCAAAGCAGTCAATAAAATCCGCAACAGCTCTTTGAATGATAGATTATTTCATCAGCTTTGTGTTACTAATGACGAGGATTTCAACCGTTTGTTGTATCATACTGAAGTTCGTTGGCTATCAAGAGGCAATTGTCTGACTCGATTTTACAACCTGTTTGACTCTGTTATAGAGTTCTTGGAAACTAAAGATACAGAATTGCACGACAAGCTCATAACATCAAAAAATGATATAGCTTACATGACAGACCTGTATAAATTATTCAACGACATGAATCTCCAAATGCAAGGCGATAAACTAAATTTAATTAAAACAAAAAACGTCGTTGCTGCTTTCGCAGCCAAACTGCTTCTACACAAAAAGAATCTGGGCAGACGTGAGTTTCACAATTTTCCAAATTTATCAGTATCATGCAGTAACGACGAATTGTTTGCCTACTGCCAACATTTGGAAAACCTCCACATTGACTTCACCGAACGATACCAGGACATTTTGAACTTGGAAATACCAGACTGGGTGTTGGATCCGTTTTCAAATGTCAACACAGCAATGTCACCTCAGCTGGAAGAAGAACTTATAGAATTGACAACAAACGAGGAAATAAAAATCAAGTTCAAAAATGGTTACCAAGAATTTTGGCTACAAAAACCGATCCCGCAATTGTACCCTGGATTGTGGTCAATCGTTCAACGATTCTTGATAGCATTCCCATCGTCATATTTGTGTGAACGTGGATTTAGTGCTGTGACAACATTGCTTACTAAAAAGCGAAATCGTTTGCTTGTTACCGAACGTGGCGACTTGCGACTGTTCTTGAGTAAATTGGAACCTGATATCAACAAACTTATTAAACAGCATCAGATTCATCCTTCACATTAGTTTTTATATAAGGATTGATTATTTTAGTTATATTTTTAATAAAAGATACTCTGTTTTAATACTATAAAGTTGCGTTTCAATAATCATTCTTATTGGCAGGTGGAGCCCGTAAGAGTTAACTTGAGACCTTAAGCGCCGTTGTATGTTACCTACTGCGCTCAGGTTTCAAGTTGCGGGTTATAGTAAAAGTTTCGTTTAGAATTCTCCGTTAATATACATATATAGGTCACAATAATTAATTAATTCAATTTGAAGTTATAGTGGTTTTTAAATAGGTGAAAAAATGGGGGCGCTAAAAAAATATTTATTCTCAAAGTGGGCAGTAGACAAAATAAGTTTGGGAACCACTGCTCTATGTATTTTAATTCGGCGTCAGTTACCACATTAAATATTTGTCTCTTTATTTGGACCTGCACTCTTTCTGGTAGTTTTTTTACTGTGGCAGCCATTGTTTGAAAGAACGAATCAATGGGGTCCACCTCCTTTTTCGATTCAATGTATTTATTTAGTATTTCAGCAGTTGTTGTAGGTTCTGGTCTTATTAAGGAATGGTGTGAATCATTGGTCATTCGCGAAACTGAACGTTCATCATTATCATTGACAGCGGATTCTGCGAAAGAAGTCTGCGTATCCTCTGAAGAGGAGTCCAGATTCGAGGTTTGTTTTCTGTGCTGAATGAATTTTTTCAAAAACTCCAGCTCTTTTTCAAACTTGATAGGGCGTCGCTTTGTGTACGGGTCACCACTCTTTGTTTTTATGTTATTCAGAGCTTTCCTAAAATTATTACGTATATTACCCCATATTTTCTGGCATTCTTCACCTAAAACAAAACATAAGCAGGTAAAATGGTATAGAAACAGAATAAGTAGGTAATGGGAAAAGGCCTTAGATAGTGACTAGGTTAGCACCAGCTGTGTTTATGGGATTATATTGAGCTAATCTTTTTCTAAGTAGAAATTACCACTGGCATTACGGTGACGGAAAAATATCATGAGGAATTCATAATTATATATAAATACGTAAACTGTATTATTTAATTGACTTTGTTTAACTGTGCCCTGTCTTTCACTCTGCCTCACTTACCCCTAATTATATTATCTTTCAGATTTTTGATCACGGGAAGTAGCTTCAAGTCTCTAGGTTACAGCTATCGCATGGGGTTTAGTACAGTGCGCTCTATCGTACATGAAACTTGCCGAGTCATTTGGAATGCCCTAAGACCTAGTGTTATGCCAAAACCAACAAGGGAAAAATGGACGCGAATCGCGATGGAATTTGATGAAAAATGGAATTTCCCGAACTGCATCGGTGCAATAGATGGTAAACATTTCAGGATAAAAGCACCTCGCAATAGTGGAAGTCTCTACATAAACTATAAAAAGTTTTTCAGTATCGTACTACTAGCGGTTGTGGATGCAAATTATAAATTTGTGATTGCAGATGTAGGATCTTATGGACGAAATAGTGATGGAGGTATAATGCAAAACTCAATATTTGGAAAAAAATTGACTTCTAATGCCCTCGATATTCCCCCAAAAAAACGTTTACCGAGGACAGATCTTGAGTTGCCGTATGTTTTTGTAGCAGACGAGGCTTTTCCGTTAACCACAAACATTATGAGACCATTTAGTGGCGATCGATTGACAGATGAAGCAATGAAAATATACAATTATCGTTTGAGTAGAGCCAGGCGTATCGTCGAAAATGCATTTGGTATACTTCAAGAACGTTTCGAATTATGTCAAAAAGGAATTCAGGTTCAACCAAAATATGTTGATAATATCATTTTAGCATGTACTTGTTTACACAATTTCATCATAGGTGGTACAAGCACAGAAAGCCAAAATATAGCAAGTGTAAGCATTAATTTAGAAAACGATAATAATATGAACAATGCATTAGATGGTATGACAGTACGGGAGATGTTTAAAGATTACTTTAGGTCTGATGAGGGCTCTATTCCATGGCAAAACGATATTGTAAATAGACATTAATACTGTGTTAAATCTTAAAATATAATTATAGTGCAAAAATATTTACTTACCTGTTTTATTCATTTCTATTCCAATTCTTTTCCACGCATTGTTCTTCATTTGAGTGTTCATATAATGTTTTGATGACATATTATATAAATAATCATAGTCTTGAACTAAAGTTATTAATTTTTCCTCCATGTTGGAATAAAAAACGTAAAAAACTGGTCTCCGAAAAAATCACGTAGCACAGTCGTCAAAGACGCGGGCGCAAATGGATGGTCAATATTGGTGTGCATTCCCCGCTTCTCTACTCCCGCCGCCGCACCCCGCAGTATATCACTACGAGCGCCGGAGTCCGTGGCATGCCGTTGCCTACCGCAGTATGCCACGGCATCCCGCCACGGGAGCCTGTGGCGCGTGTTGCGATAAAATCCCTTTCAATGCCACGGCATCATTTTAAAGCATAGCAATTTATGTCGTATTTCTGTACCAGTACGGTTGAATGTCCATTAGTAAAAATTAAAATCCCTTGCCTTGCCGTCCCGGTCTGCGTAGGCCTTAAGCCTATAATGTGTAATTAGCGTACAAATTGCAAAAAACCACGAAAATTTTGGATTTCGCGCGCACAGTCGTTGATTTCGCCTTAAGTCGGTACTCTAAAGACTACCAACTCTAATTAATACACCTAGATGGTGTATTAATTAGAGTTGGTAGTCTTTAGCAAATAATTATGATTAAGTATAATAAAATAAGTTTCTGAATGTAATTATTTTTCTGAAAATAATTTGCAAAATTATGTATATTTGGGTACCTAAATGTATTTTGTCAGTTTTCGAGGCATTAAATTGTTGAACAAAGCTACTCTTGCATTTATATTTAAGTATTCCAATCCCTTTATAATTTTCATGATTTTACTGCCTCTTAAAATAAGATCTAGGTACTTATTGTGCAAAATCTTTAATAAGTTCGCTATATGAATTACTTACTATGAATAATTACGATAGAATGTCGTCACGATAGGTAAATTGATAAACACAATTTATCAGGACAATCAAATCATTGCAATCAGCCCTCGAAATAGTAAGAAACAATGAAGATAAGCGCATGAATTTAAATGTACCTATATAATTCCTACGATAATCTATATACTTATAATAAAACTGTAAAGGGTCGAATTCTGTACATTGAAGATATTTTGAAAATTTTTGTTGGAGGACACTATTCAGTCGATACTGAAGCCAAAATTGTAATTTTTTTAATTTTTGTCTGTCTGTCTGTCTGTCTGTCTGTTTCACGACCGCGCATCACGGCTAATCCGCTGGATGGATTTAAATGAAACTTGACATGATTATAGCTCATACCCCGAGGTAGGACATAGGATACTTTTTGTCCCTAAATTCATCATGGTTTCCCTGGAAGACGGCATCAAAGTCAAAATGTGTATTTACTTATAATTCATTAACGCGTTGTCCGATTTGATTAATTCTTTCTTTGTTAGAAAGGAGGTTCTTTAAAGATTATTCCATACAAATTTTATCATCATCACTTTTGTAGTTCAGAAATTACAGGCATCAGAACCTTTAGCGATAAGTTCAAGTAGGTGACTTGAAACTCGGAATGGATAAAGAACCTAAGGCTAAGACGTTGAGCTAAAGTTAGACTGGACTATCATTACAGCCGTGAATAAATAGTCTTAGCAGAAGATTTTGTATGGTTTGAGATTTTCACTTTTAGAGTGAACAAAAATCATGAAACTCGCTACGTTATACCGTATAGCGCCATCTCTACAATTTTTGTGGAACTTGAATGGGAAACTCTGAGATAGGTACGTACTACCGATTTTTTTTAAATAATAATTAACTGTCATGCAATTTACTGTTTCATGACTTTATATTAAGATGGCACTGTTAAGACCTGAACCATTACATGAACAGATTAAAGTTTTCACTTCTGTCGACATTCCCGGAGTGCCGCGTTTTTTTTTATCATCGGCAATATGGAAAGGGTAAAATAATGGTTCACAAATCCTAACTGACTGAATGTCATAGGTCTTTTTATACGTAAACAAATGTATAGCCATTGCCCATTCGGATATTTTGCATTGTATTGAGATGAAGCAAAGATTTTTAAATGACTCTTATGTTGGGCCGGGGAATATTGTTAGTAGAGTATTTTATCCCAGTGGTACATACCCGGCCGAACCCTGAAAGAAGAGCTCTACCACCAGTACAAATTTTCAGATGATTTAATGATTTTTGACATATTTCGTGGTTTCAGAATAAAAATCACATTGAAAAGGACGATTTTAACTGTCGATATTTCGATACATTGGTTCAAGTCGTGGTCACGTAGTGACCACGACTTGTGCCACTGGGTCGAAATATCGACAGTTAAAATCGTCCTTTTTATCTTTCAACTACGTATTAATGAAACTTTATATTATGATTAAGAAAAAGGAGTTTTCAAAATCACCACATTGTGATAACCCGTGCGAAGTAAGAACAGGTTTCTGTATAACATTACACCAGAATCCCGCGAAAAATAAAGGAATTCCACGGTATATGTAAAAAAATCGTAATTCACGCGGGCGGAGCCGCGGGCAACAGCTAGTACTTATAATAAAACTGTAAAGGGTCGAATTCTGTACATTGAAGATATTTTGAAAATTTTTATTGGAGGACACTATTTAGTCGATACTGAAGCCAAAACTGTAATTTCTTTTATTTTTGTCTGTCTGTCTGTCTGTCTGTCTGTCTGTCTGTCTGTCTGTCTGTCTGTCTGTTTCACGACCGGGTATCACAGCTAATCCGCAGAATGGATTTAAATGAAACTTGACATGATTATAGTTTCTACCCCGAGGTAGGACATAGGATACTTTTTGTCCCGAAATTCATCATGGTTTCCCTGGAAGACGGCATCAAAGTCCAAACGTTTTTTAGTTATAATTCATTAACGCGTTGTCCGATTCCATTCATTCTTTTTTTGTTAGAAAGGAGGTTCTTTAAAGATTATTCCATACGAATCTTATCATCATCACTTTTGTAGATCAGAAATTACAGACATCAGAACCTTTAAGTTCAAGTAGGTAGGTGACTTGAAACTCGGAATGCACAAAGAACCTAGGGCTAGGACGTAGGGCTCAAGTAAGACTGGAGTACCCTTACAGCCGTTAATAAATAGGCTTAGCAGGAGATTTTGTATGGTTTAAAATTTTTCAGTTTTGGGGTGAACAAAAATCATGTAACTGGCGTTATCGCTACGTTATACCGTATAGCGCCATCTCTACAATTTATGTGGAACTTGAATGTAAAACTCTGAGATAGGTACTACCGAATTTTTTTAAATAAAAATTAACTGTCATGTTATTTACTGTTTCCTGACTTTATATTAAGATGGCACTGTTAAGACAGACATGAACAGATTTATACTTTATCATCCGCAATATGGAAAGGGTAAGATAATGGTTCACAAATATTTTAACTCTTAGGTCTTATCGATCCTAACCGACTGACTGTCATCTAAGGTCTTTTTATACGTAAGGAAATATATAGCCATTGTCCATTCTGATGTTTTGGATTGTATTGAGATGAAGCAAAGATTTTTAAGACTCTTATATTATGTTGGGCTGGTTATGTTGGGCTGGGGAATACTGTTAGTAGAGTAATTGATCCCAGTGGTACCTACCCGGCCGAACTCTGAAAGAAAAGTTCTACCACCAGTACAACTTTTCACATGGTTTAATAATTTTTGACATATTTCGTGGTTTCAGAATAAAAATCACAATGAAAAGGACGATGCTAACTGTCGATATTTCGATACATTGGTACAAGTCGTGGTCACTGTGCCACTGGGTCGAAATATCGACAGTTAAAATCGTCCTTTTGATCTTTCAACTACGAATTAATGAAACTTTATATTATTATTAAGAAAAAGGAGTTTTCAAAATCACCACAAGATAACCCGTGCAAAGTAAGAACAGGTTTCTGTACAACATCACACCAGAATCCCGCGAAAAATCAAGGAATTCCAGTAGGAAGGTATATTATGTAAAAAAAATCGTAATTCACGCGGGCGGAGCCGCGGGCAACAGCTAGTTATATTTAAAAAGATAACACATAATGAACGTCAAAGGAGTGATTTTGTTAGGTTATCTATGAAGTATATAAACAAACAATAAGTAAGCGAATAAATGCAGTGACCATGTGCAAGAATTTACTAATAACGCTATTCATAGTAGTTGCACTGTGTAAGTATACTTTTGATTGAAGTAAGAGTACTGAAATAATATAGTAAAAATGTTTAGCAATTCAGAAATTACAAGCTAATGATACCATATTTTAGAAGCTTTTATTTAGTTTTACCTGTCCCGATGGTTGTCTGTAATCGAATCTTGCAAGCGATTTAGCTTTAATATTGCATGCATGCATGTGTAAATCGGATGTCAATGCATATCATTATGATATGGACCGGACACGTAATCTTTAACCCTTGAAAATTTTCAATGGATAAAAAGTATTTGCTAGTAGCTGTCATTTTTGATAGGCCCCCAGTTACAAATCATATCATTTATTTGCTGATTGGTTTTACAAGAAACATGACGATAATCTGATGATGGAACCTGAAGGTGGCCATCACAGATTTTAGTGGCCATAAGAACTCTGTAGTTAACCCAACTCCATCGAGTTTAGACCCATTTGATTCGCCTTGGTAAGTACTTTGGTGTTATAGTAACCAGGGTGACGGTACTCAGAAAAATACGGATAAAACGTTTAAAAGCTTGGCATATTTTTAACCGACTTCAAAAAAATGAGGAGGTTCTCAATTCGTCGGAATCTTTTTTTATTTTAAATATTTTAAAAGAAAACTTGTTTAAGAAGGAAATTTATTCTTTCGATGTAACTTTTAGGTGGAATCCTTATAGAGGCAAGGAATAGAAACGAGAGCCGTTGTTACAATTTCACATGGCTTGGGTCCCGCTTTCACAATGGCAGCGTGTTCATGAACGCAACATGTCGGGACTCCACGAGGCTGGCTACTGGGATCCCTTGTCAACAGCCACTCGTCGTTACCTGTAAGTAACCAAGTGCCTCTTACCTTGCCGGTGTTCAACATACTAAATTATTTTTGATGATCGTAGGTACTACCCGTTCGCAGAAGCTTTGATTTCCATGTGTGTTTTGCGTGCGGAAAGTTATTCTTTTCCGAACTAGTGCTTTTTTGTTTCCTTCCTTCGCGGCCCCTCGTACGCGGAGCATGCGCACCAACCCGCGCCACCAGAGCAGGCGCAGCAGCACGCAAAACCAATGTATTTTCGCAAAAAACGTCGTTCAATGCACGTGCGGAATTGTCATTTCTACTCGTTACTACTATTAGACCCGCGCCTTCGGCTTGGGTCAACAAACCGGGCCTCGTAAAGACATGACAAACTTTCCGCACTTACCTATATTGAAATGTACCTTACTATTACAGATGATGGGACGTGGCCTGATGTCGAGTACATTTGGACACATCACGCTGAGCAAGCGACATGTGTGTTAGCCGACAATGATGTGTGTGCACGTTACACGTTTTATTTTAACGGACAAGGTAAACATACCACAAAAGCGCTAGTGACGACGTTTAGGTATAAATCTATGACCACAAAATAAAAAATTTATTGTATAACTAGCTTTTGCCCGCGGCTTCGCCCGCGTGAATTTCGGGGTTTTACAAATCCCGTGGGAGTCCTGGATTTTCTGGAGAAAAAACAGCATATGTGTTAACCTAACTTCGGAAACACGATTGGATAAAAATTTATCGCCAAAAAGTTCTCCCAAAAATTGCTCCAAAATCTCCATTTTTCTAATTTCCATCGAAAACTACGATGGACATCATTGTAATTTTTATTTTAATGTATCGGTAAAAAATAATTCCCAAAAACGCTCAGAACGACATTTAAATAACTGGCTTAGTTTTTGAAGTAATTAGGTAAAACAACGTTTTTCTGTTATATTCTTCCGCAACGCTGCATACTAACCTAACTTTTTTTTTTTTTTTTTTATTATCGTGGGGAATCCTCATGGATACCCAGTCGCCCGGGGGAGCGGCTGGGTTATGCCAGACTCTTACCGGCTAAACCCCACGGTGTTTCCTCCTCGCACCGTATGACGGGAACACGGGAACGCTTCCGCAAACCTCCGCGAACCCGCCGGTGCCCGGCCGCTTGCGCAGCCCCTCCACGAGGTGGAGCATGGAGCTCCCCTCCAACAGCAAGGCCGGCCAGAAACACCTAAGCCGGCCTTACCTCCTCGGCGCCCATCCGTAAGGCGACGGACCCCCCCGGGACCGCCACCCAGGGGCCGTGGGCACGGGTAAGCCGATACCTGCGAAGCTTGCTCCTGCACTTCGCAGGCATCGACCTCCCATACCCCGCGGCGGATCTGATCTTTGGCTCCGCCGCAAACCACCAAACGGCCGCAGAGGACAGGGAGAACGGCAACGACACACCGACACTCCTCTTCCCCTGCGGCCCCGCCGCCGACGCATCAAACGGTGCGCCACAGTTTGGTCGCGGGAGATAGGGCGAGCGGCAACGACACACCGACACGCCTCTCCTCCCGCGACCCCTCCTGGCTGCAGGAGACAGAAAACTCTGTCCCCCGCACCCCTCTTGGACGCATCCAGAGCGGGCCCATCTCCAGGCCCACTCCGAGCGTCCCCTCCTGGATTCCTTTTGGCTTCACCGTGGGGCCCAACCACGGCTACTGAGCCCCCCATCGCGACAAGATTGGAATCCATCGGGGGGGATACTAACCTAACCTAACCTAACCCACCAACGTATTCAACAGAGTGAGAAGGACGAAAATAAAATCAACGTATCCGCTTAAGAGTGAAATAATTTCAGAACCTTTACCTTATAGGTATCCATTTTCGCATTTATAGCATAATTACTATCACATAATCTATTGCTCAACTAAAACACATATTTTTAATAGCGAAACAGTTCTAATATCAGAAACTATACAGGAACACCTTTTTAGCATTATTAACCTGTATCCCATTGCTTAACCAAAACACACATTATAAATAGCGAAACAATTGTACTTTCAGAACCTTTATGGGTAGGTACCCATTTCCACATTTATAGCATTACTAATTACTTTACCATATCCCATAGCTCAACTAAAACATACATTGTCAGTAACGAAACAGTATATCATATAGGTACCCACTACCCGTTTTTATAGTTATAATATTATTAAACTGTATCTCATTGCTCAACTAAAACACAAAATGCTAATAGCGAAACAGTTGTTATGTCGGAACCTATAATACGGGTACCCATTTTCACATTTATAGCATTATGCATTATTTATAGCATTATATCATTATTATTTATAGCATTATTATCCCTCCCCTTGTTCAACTAAAACACACTTGTTAAATGCGTACAGTGCTATGTTCAGAACCTACATAGTGGCCATTTTCACATTTACAGTGATAATAGATTCAGTTTTTGCCCGCGGCCCGGCCCCGTCAAATTCGCTTTTTCATGAATCCTAAGGGAAACGTCATTTTCCCGTTATCGTTCCCTATTCCAACCTTTAAACATGCTTTCAAGCAAGTTCGCTTGAACAATCTATCTATAGATGTAGCTATAGATTGCTCTAGAAAATTTGGTATTTTGAGTATCCCACGGGAACTACGGATTTTTTCGGGATAAAAAGTAGCCTATGTTTTAATCCGGGTTATAAGCTACCTATGTTCTAAATTTCAGCTAAATCGGTTCAGTAGTTGAGCCGTGAAGGAGTAACAAACACACACACAAACTTTCGCCTTTATAATATTAATTAGGATTTTGTGGTCATAGATTCATTATTTTTGGTTAGGCTGTGGAGATGGTCGATACTATCCCCTCCACATATTATTCTGTCGTAGCTCAAATGGAATTTACTAATAAGTTACGAAACACGATGCACCGATACGGATTGGCAGTCTTCTCACACTTTCGTAAGAGCAACAGCGGCGTAACAATTAGCTACCTAGTAAGTAATCATAATAGATACTACTAAAATGCATGGGAACACTGTAGTTAAAATCTGTGACTGTAGTGTCTTGGAATGCATCTCAGTACTTGAATAAAAATTGTGTAGTAGTTAGGTACCCTGTGGTTGTACCTATCTAATTCCAAATCTGAATAAGCTTATTACCACTTATAATAATTAATCTTAATTTTCCAGTGGAGAATTCAACATATATGTGCACAAGAGCGGTAGATTCAAACAATACTGCCATCACGAACGGGTGCTTCCAGGAGTCGCAAGGCAGTTTCTCCACGAGAGTGTGTTTCTGTCGAAGTGTGCCAGGCACAGTACCATGTAACTCAGCGGCACCGCTTTCTTTCTTATTTACAACTACTTTAATTTTAGTAGTTGCGAACCTGTTTTCCAGCTTACTTTCATTATCATCATAACTTAAGTATAAGGACAATTTAATAAAGTCATAACAGTTTTTATTATTACAGTGATATTATTTTCTGCAAATTTACCTAATTTTTAAACTTCAAATTCGATCTATGGCGCCCATGGCTCGCAAAGTTTCACTTGTTTCATAAAACCTCACAATCTTGGTTTTTTTGTTTACCTATTATAAATATTCATTTCAATAATATTAACTTTTAATATACCTACTACGTATAATATTATTATTATGTACTGACGATTACTACAGAAGTTAAATATTAATCAAGTATCAAACAAGGTTTGTCGTTCTACAATCTACAGAAACAGGAAGTAAGATGTTGCCCGATTGCGATTTTTAATTTACCCCAAAATTATCAAAGTATACTTACTTATTTAACGGACTATACCTATTGTATGAGATTTTTCGGCCACGGCCCAAAGCTGATGAGTCTGCTCTCCAATTTCACCGACTCCTTATCAGTCATCGGAGATGGACCGCATGATACCACACAGGCCACATGTTCGATTATGTTGGTGTGCACTGTGCACGAACGATGCCTCGTCGACGTGAATGTGACTGGACCAAAATGACCAAAATTATTTCTGCTTCATTTGCAATTTTTCCTTTAAAAAAAGTTATTTGGTCATAATCCGAATACAATGAATTAGTTACAGTAATAATTATTTTGTATTGTTCTAGATAGCATTTCAATTTACCGTAAAATGGAATTGTGGTTATTTTTACATGTTGCAACTCATAACTTGATTTGCCACAGAACGGTTTACAGACATTGTATATAGTGCAATCTTGTTGGTATAATACCTATATAAAATCTTTGTTTACAGACTTAAGTCTTAAGATTTTGTTACCTGTGGAACGGTTGCATTGCATGACGTGTCTTCGAATGTCAAAGACCAACCTATATGAAACGTCAAATAATGTCAACGTCAGCTTCCTAACAAAAGTAGGTAAAAGTGAACCAAAAAATAAATTAAAGTTTTAATTCCATCGCGGTGGAATTTCATCCACCGAAGTAGAGTAATTTATAAATTGCCAACATGTATTCTGTCTTAACAAGAGTAAATGCGATATTAACGTACACCCTCAGTGTTCTAGCATGTCTAACGTTTCTGTGCTTTCTCTCCACATTAACTGTAGATTACAGAACTACAGCTCAAATGAATACAGTTAAAGTTGTTGTGTAAGTAGAAAACAGTTATCTTTATTACGCTACATAATCTGAAATCATTTATAGCCTAACCTTTAACCGCACGAAATATTCTTCATGTTATGTTATGCATGTTACACATACCTTATATATTATTGTGTATTTATGTTTTCAGATTACTAACTTGAAATTTAGAAGCTTAAATTATGTTATGTTTGCTTTCCTACTCTGTTTTATTATTCGTTGCCTTGTGTATCCCTGTATAAAATCTATTTAACTAATATATTCATCAATATTAATTCCTTTTTCAGCAAAAATGTCCCAGACTATGGTGCTTCCAGGGAAAGAAATGACCTTGGTTACTTAACATTTGATCTGAAGACAGATCTATCGAACCTATTCAACTGGAATGTGAAACAGTTGTTCTTGTACCTCACTGCGGAGTATGTCACACCAAACAATGAGTTGAATCAAGTTGTGCTGTGGGACAAAATCATATTGAGGGGAGAGAATGCAGTCCTAGATTTTAAGAATATGAACACTAAATACTATTTCTGGGATGATGGAAATGGTTTAAAGTTAGTAATCAATATAATAATTATAATAATGACACTTGCGGCCAAGATGCAGAAGGCGGTGGTGCTCGACTCGGCTAGGATAGTCCGTCGGTTTCTTAGCATGTCACCCTGACTTTGACCGTTTGGTCTCCCCAGCTGGGGTGTAGTCCTCCGCCCGTTACATATATGTATGTGTGTAACATTTATGTATGTTTATTTAATCTATGCATATGTAAGTAAGTTTATTATACGTCTTTGGTTTTCATAAACATATACTAGCTGATGCCCGCGACTTCGTCCACGTGGGATAAAAACTATTCTATCTTTTAAGTTGGACCAAATGACAGATATTCACGAAGTTTGAACTAAATCGGTTCAGTAGTTTAGGAGTCCATTGAGGACAAACATTGTGACACGAGATTTATATATATTAAGATTTATCATGTGCCGGGTGTGAGAGTTAATTTAAATATGATTATTATAATAATAGTCTCTCAGTTGCAGTATGAAATTAACTATTGCTCTAGGTATAACAAATTCTCACAAACAGAACCTCTGACAAACCATTTCTCCAGTTTGAATTTATTTTTAAATTTCACAGAAACTTAATTTTTTCATAATGAAAAGGAACCCATGTGTAAGCTAACTCCATTTCAAATTTCAGCCAAATCGATTCTATGTCATAATTCAGGGAATAAACTCAAACTGTTGTAGAGAGTAATCATAAAGATGTGTTTAATCAAAATGGATTCTTTTCTATATGGTGTTATGTTATTAGGATACTGAGGGATGCCAATTCTGTTAATTATTATTTTAATAAATTAAAACAAAATTGCAAGTAATAATATTATTATTTGCTGTTATATTTAATAACAACAGAAAAGGTTGTTAAAGATTGAGAAACAAATGGTTTATTATTGTTGGACTATAAGAATCAATACCCAGAAACAAGATATTTAACTAACTTTGTTATATACTCAAAGATTATTTGATTTCCCATTTCAGAGGTCACAACAACGTCACACTAACTCTGTCGTGGAACATCATCCCCAACGCAGGCCTACTTCCAAACATACCGGCCATCGGGCAACATTCATTCAAGTTTCCAGTTGAGTATACTCAGACAAGGGTATGATTCACGGAGACACATTTGCCTGAGTAGGTGATCTTGTAAATGTGTGTTGTTTGATAAGACAGAATATACAATTTATTTACATTTGGCTTTGATTTATTACATAAATATTCCAATTATTTTCTGAAATGCTTTGGTTTTTTAAACATCCTGAATATAGAATGATCCTTCCAGACTATTTGGATTTTGTAGTTTTCCTGCCCTATTTAGTTCAAAAGTTTTATCCAGGAACTGGTCAACTATTTTAAGTGGAACAAATCTATGGTTTGCTTAGCAATATACAAAATAGTGTTGAGTGAGAATGACTGGAAGCAGTATTCAATTGGCAACTGCCAAAATTACCTATGGCATGGCAATTACCTTTGGGGATGGCATGGCAAGGGATTTCAAGTTGTGCCATGCCATGCCCAGTATGTGGTAACCATAAAGCTATGGTTACCAAAGATGTGTAACACTGATGGCACCAATGGCCATGGGAATAATTTGATTTTGTACCCTACAAAAATCAATCAATTCTATTTTTTGATACAAAACATAGCATATCTCTGGTACATGAATTTTTCTAGAATAGATTCTAAAATAGATTTCTATTTTCTGGTGTTGTTGGTGGTGTTAGAAAAATATACAGAAAAAACATTTTTACTAAGTGAAAAGAGGTATGGATTTAATTAAAAAACAACAATTATTATTTAATATTGTATATTTGTCAATGTTAAAGATACATTATTTATTTAACTTTAGCACTACTTTTTGTTCTACAGCAGAAAACTAATTTATGTATCTTCTATCATTTCCATACTTGTCTAAAGTGGTATTTTTTTTTTAATTTTAATCCAATTTCCAGCATTGGTCTAGTGTAAAATGTCTAGGAAATTGTCTATGTTAAAATTACTGAAAATAAATGAGTATTAACATTATCTAAATTATCTAATTACTGTTTTTGTTACTTCATGTTCAATTTTAAACCATAGCAGCTCTACACTAAAACAATATTTTTCCTAATTATAATTAATTATATAAATTTTGAAAAGTATATAATCTTTATTTTAAAAACTTGTTATACTAATTTATTTATATTTATAATAAACATTACATAGTGTATGTATGTTTAAAGTATGTTCTATCAATCCACAGAAGTAATATTTTAGTAATACTAAATTAATTTTAGTTTTTATATTAGACCTCGCTTAGCATAGACTGAGGTAAATATTTTTTCAATACAGTTGTATGGTATGGCGCACTTTCAGAGGCTGTCATTAGTATTCGAAAGTTAAATCTTACGCACAGGCATCTTTCTTTTTCATGGTCGTAACTTACTTTTACAAGCTCGATCATTACTTTTGCAAAACGTTTGATACCAAGGAGTTTTCATTGTACAATAAAATGGGATGGACATTGGGATGGGATGGACACAGAAGGAATTATCTTTTACCTCATTTTATTAATTTTATCTTTTACCTTTTATCTTTTATCTCTTATCTTTCATCTTTTTATCTTTTTATCTTTTATCTTTTATATTTTTATCTTTTATCTTTTATCTTTTATCTTTTATCTTTTATCTTTTATCTTTTATCTTTTATCTTTTATCTTTTATCTTTTATCTTTTATCTTTTATCTTTTATCTTTTATTTTTATATTTTTATTTTTTATATTTTATCTTTTCGATTGCGAATTCGAAGTCGCCTTCGATTTCGATCTTCGATATTTTATTTAATGTAAAAACCAAACAAGATGGAAATTGGCCCCCAAAATCTTGAGTAAAAATATTATCTCTTTGATTTGTTTTTGTTATTAATTCTCACAACTGTATTGAAAAACGTCGTGTGATACACGGGTGTATAGGTTTTTGCAAACTCGTGACATTAAAAACCCTCGCCTTCGGCTCGGGCTTGTTAATGACAGCTCGTTTGCAAAAACCTACTTTCCACCCTTGTATCACAATGTACTATTACAGTATTTATCACGATAAACACAGTTTTTTTAGACCAGCACTATGCTGGTATTCTCTGATGAATTGATAACAAATGCTGCTGTTAATTTATTTTCATAACAATACTTATGTGACAATTACAACATTCTGCTAACATAACAACAAATTGTAATAACTTTCCAATAGAGTAACAGTATTATTCATCAATTTTGCATTCATAATTGGGTTTTAAATGAAATTAATATACTTCAGCAGCCATATGACTTAATTACTATCGTGAATCGTTCTAGGAACCTGTCGACTGCTCATTCCATATCAACAAAATTTAAAAAATATATAGGAATGACGTCATATGCGAGCGATAATCGAAGCCAACTGTCTCTCATACATTTTGTTTTAGTTTCGTTCATAGTTATGGAATAAGCGCTCGATACGTAAAAAAGTCATATGACTAAGGCTGCAGGTACGAGTATATTAATTTTAATGCTAGGTAATTATATTTAAGTAGATGATGGTAAGCATTAATTCTTAAATCAATTAGGTATTACGGACACGATTATTTATTATATTTTTACATGATTCATTTGTGCTGCTGAAGTGTATGCGGTAAACTCAAATCTGCTTATTATATCTATGCCGGAACATGGGGAAAATATAAAGAGTTAATTTAAAGTAAAACAAAGCATTTAACATATGATAATATTTAGGATTTAGGATTAACAGTGTATTACAGGTAGTTATTATTAATACCTTAGTTAGGTGATAATTATTAAATTTCACTGTTATTCAATTATACAATAATTTTTGAAAACAAATGTAAGCCCAATTAAATTTTAAATACGTTAAAAATCTTGGAATCTTACATACCTAAATAAATTAGGTTTAGGTAGGTAAGTATCTAAGTATTCTGCAAATTTAGGACCAGCAATTTTTGTGAAAAGTAAATCTCAACCTTGTTGTTACTTGTGTCAACTGTACCTAAAATGTGAAATAAAAGGCGTAAAAGTTAAGTACTATCAACACGTCAGATTTTTCACATGCACAACGCCAAAGCCTGAAGGACGGTCGATTTCCTTTTTGTAACATGTGTTATTTACAAAGGGTTCTCCTCAATATCACTACAATCCTTACTCTTTACTAAAGTAATGTTATAAATGCAAAAGTTTGTATGTATTATGGCTGTAAGTTACTCATTCAGACAGTAACTAAACCGATTTGGTTGAGTCATATAGCGGTTCCCAATATAATCTATCTAAAATATCTTCCATTTGCCCTACGAGAGATATCAATGTGTCATAAGGTCCATACAAGTTAGGTCAAATTTCTATCGCTATTTAGTAAGGCAAACCTTACTAGCGATAGAAATTTGACATAACTTGTATGACACATTAATATCTCTCGTAATAATCCATGGTTTGCCATGGATAGATCGAATATTGGGAACCGCCGATAGAGATAGATATACCATGGATAAACACAGGCTACTTATTATCTCGAAAAATTCCATGGAACTCACGAGAAAAGTGAAAACCTGGAATTTTTGCGGGCGGAGCCGCGGGCAATTAGCTAGTAGTACATTAATAATAAAATCTATTTGAACCAGTCCATGTGTATTGCTTGCATGCTCTAAGCATGATTAAAAGTTACGAGCTCTACCAAAATACTACTTGTAAACCACTATTACTTTACTAACACCCAAAGCTTTTATCGCATGAAAAAATATCGCATATTCCAATATTACGACGTAATTACGCATTTATTATTAATCAAGGAATATTTGGAGCACTCGCCGCAACTATACCTACTTATTTTATTTTATATAACACGTGTACCAAGACTATGAAAGAAACTGGCCTTTCATTAAGGGTATCTATTGCTATAATTTTCATTCCGATCCTGGTTTCGTACTTAGTACCTAAAAGACAAGGTGACTACATGAAATGAGTATACATATAAACCTATCCCAAAAATTAAAAGGTTTTACATTCATTTAATGTAAGTAACTTGTAGTTTAAGTTTTAGCTCAGCAGCATTTCACCGTAGTGGTGCTGGTGAGATACTGTTAACTGAAACATAATATTAATAGCCAGTGCAATATGGTCCCAGCCCGTGAAGTCAGATTGTTTACCTGTCAAATGCTTTTGTTTTCAAAAAAAATTAAAAACTATGTAGGTAGATTAATATACAAAAAAAATATTGCTTCTATTAAAACAGGAAAGTACCATAATATTATATTTTAATGTTAGTATAAAGTACTTAGGTAGGTATAAAACATAACATTTTCATCATTAAATTCAATATTTATAATTATTTTGATTGGCTTCAAATGGTTATTGAGAGACACGAATAATTAGATACTAATAACTAATAAAATTTTGGAATAAACGTACATGTAATAAGACCCTAGAATAAAATTCGAGCAAATATAAAAGATCATTAAAAAAGTACATACATCGTGGATAAGCCGTTTATTTATTACTTACGAATGAATAAAATAAAACAACATCCTTTTAAACGAAAATTATTTAACAATATTTTTAAGTAATAAATAAAGGTATGGAAATCATGGATTTGAAGACTGTGATAATATTGTGGAAACTATGGTTTGTGCTTGGAACTTTAAAGCGTTCTTAAATATTGTTATTTTAAATAAGGCTATGCTGACTGCACAGTGCACATGACAACCAAATCCCAATCAATGCATTTTTTTCTTTCATATTTTTTTCAGGACTCAAATTGAAGAGTTCTGTCAAAGTAGTCAAGTATCAGTAGTATCAACAAGTCGCTACCACGAACCTCGGCTAAGCTATGATGTGTAATCAGTACTTATAAAAATGAAATACTCTTAAATCGGGTGTCACAGTAACTCAATTTTTTTTTAGTATAACAAACCAAAGATTGTGAAAACAAGTAAAATTAATCTTAAAATTTTACCTTTTTTTCCTAAATAATCAAAGTTGTTTGATTATTTAGAAACAGCATGTTTTTACGTTATATATTGTGAAAAGGCATGCACAGCTTTAAGACCTATCAATTGCTTTTACTTTAGAGATCAAGTGACCCGTCTGACCAGGATTATGATGGGCCATTTACAGTTTAAAGCATACCTGCTATTTTATCAGTATATCATTAAATATGTACTAAAATCCAATAGATTTATTTATAAATTATATATTTTGTTACCATATCAATTATTATTTAGACAGATGAAGATTGATTTAATATTTATTCAATGCAATTTTGTTACATTCTTTAATACTTATACAAGACATACGAAAGATATTACGCACTGTCAAAAGACCTACAATCCAAAATCTGTACTTATACACTCCACAAACTACAATCTTTATTTATCCCATTGTTTTATTCGTTTTTTGTCAGAAAAATGTTTAATAAAGAAGCAGGCAAAAATGAGAAAATTTCATCGGCTTACATTGCATTTCTCAATACAGCATAAACAGAGATGTAGGCAGGGGGACCTTAGACAGGACGTTTTCAAAATTAGTGCTGCGTTATTATTCTACTATTGCATTTATGTTCACATAATGAAACTACAAAGTCTGTAGTTTGCGGAGGGTGAAAAATGTGATTTGTATGATTAGTCCCGAGTACAATTTTGCACACTCGTACTCGAAAATTTCGAATATCATAAAAATTGACGCCCGTTTGTTTTACTGGGTTTTAAATGTCTATTTTTGATCCTGAACTAGCTGATCCTTCTTGGAGAAAGTCCCTAGGGCAGGCATGTCAAAGTTAGATACGGCCCTCGGACCGCGTTCGGCCCTCAGGCCATTTCAATACGACAGAATCTATCCTGGGGAGTATTATTAGACGGCCGGCATTCGATACCACGCATGCTTACAAGAGAGCGCGATTTGCAAGGCTGTACTGTCTTCATGACCATTAAAATACAAGATAAATGACCTACCACCACCACCACGAAATTATACCTTTCTATGTAAGTTATCTAACTAAATAGAGATGTTTTTAACAATTAACAATGTGTTTTAGTTTTTAAATTTGACTCTGGCCCACTAACACGCCCTTAATCTTAAAGATGGCCCTTTAGAAAATTCAGTTTAGACACCCC
Organism: Coenonympha glycerion; assembly: GCA_963855885.1. Taxonomy (NCBI): domain Eukaryota; kingdom Metazoa; phylum Arthropoda; class Insecta; order Lepidoptera; family Nymphalidae; genus Coenonympha; species Coenonympha glycerion. The sequence goes on from OY979632.1 coordinate 5,753,137, forward strand.
TGCTCTAGGGTATAGTAAGTGCATGGAGAATTCCTTTGTGTAGCGGCGGCGGCTGGCATAAGCTTACAAAGAAATGAAAGACAGACGCGTGGACGCTTTCCAGTCCAAGGTGGTTTTACATTATATTAGTATGCTCCCGCTACCCTCTTCGCATCTAGGCCATTAGACTAAGTTGCTTTATTAAAAAAGTTGTTTTATTTCATAATACTGATTCTATTTCAAAACCGGTCCACCAGGGACTGGATATACGGACAACAACTTCTTGATACTCGGAAGCGACTCCTCAATCGCAGAACTGTACTAGGAGTGCTATATTGGAACTGTGGCAACTGGCAATCATCGGGGAAGGTACACATCCGCACACCAACAGATATGAATAGTCACACGTACACGGACAGTGGATGGGAACAGTCAACAGTTCGCGTGTGCGGCGTGTGTGTGTGTGTGGGGCTGGCGGTGAGCTCACAGGCGGCAGGGCGTCGCCGCGGGCCGTCACGCGCCCGACAGCGGAGGCCCGTCCGTCTGCACGTCCTTGTCTTCCGTGGGCGGAGCGTACGCGCGGTCCGACCCGTACCGCCTCGACAGATTCAGCATTTCTCTGAGGCCCTGCAATTTAGAAACGAAAAAAGATGTAAGAAACTAAATTAGGAATAACACTAAAAACAAAACTCGATTTCATATTTTGATGTGTCATTTCACCCACAAAACAAAGTAGGGTTTTAAAATTTTATTTAGCCTATTTTTATATACTGTTGGGAATATTTTTTTTTTAAGTGCTCACACTGTCTTCTGCATTCCTCACGTTTTCACTAGCAGTATTTAAGTAAAAGGATTTAAATTGCAGAAATAATGCTAACAGACTAACAATAATTATGCTTGCCTTTGTATAATTTATCAGTAAAAAATTGGTGTCCTATGATGCTGTTACTGATACACAATCCCCACTTTGAAATACATAACCCAGAGACTAGCATTCCATTTAATGCAGATACAACCTAGCTGCTATTTTAGCTAGCCAGAGCCTATCTGCATTTTATGAAAATATCTTTATTGCGAAATTAATTGTACATAGATTCTACCTTTCGGCATGCAATATCATAACATTTTCTTAAACAAATAATATACAATGACACCAATTACATAGGTCAGTTACAATGTAAGTGATACCTTATTCTCAGTAATAAGCCTTTGGTACAGTTCTTCCTCTTTTCTTGAGTCACCATTCTCATCCATATTCACAGCTTTGTACATTACACTTGTCATTTCGTTGATTCTCTCAGCTTGCTGACGAATCAACTGAAAGAATAGTATGTTTCATTACAAGTGCGGAAAGGCTGTTATTGCAAAGAGTTCCGACAAATGTCTACCCGAGCCGAGGCGCAGCCGAAAGCGAGGGTTGACAGTCGGAACAAGTTGCAATGACGGTTCCGCACGTGTACTGAACGATTATTTTTAATAAAAATAATCGTTCAGTACACGTGCGGAACAAGTTGCGAAAAAATGAAGCAATTTAATAAAATAATTAAAACACAATAAACTCAACTAACATAACATTTTCTGAAAAACTATTTGCTTTTTTCTCTTCTCTCCACGCAATAAATTCGTCGTATGTAGATACGAGTATGTAGCGACTTTTTGACTCCGGTAAAATGTTCTCCGAAGGATTTTGTGCAACAAACAACTAAACTCGCAAAGAAAATTTCTGAAAAATGGCGCCAACCGTAGAATATAAGCAGTTTTTTTTTCTTCACCCATTCTGGTGATTTAAAAAAAAAAAAAATTTGGTCATAGACTAAATAATATTCTGGTACGCAAAGGGAACTATGCCCATACAACCAAGTCTTCAGTAGATTTTTTTTTATTGATATGAAATGAAAATGAAATTTAATGAGATGAAATGAAACCTAACCAAACTCATTCAATCAAATCTGATATTGAAACAAATTGGTAGCTTCTTTTTAGAAATATACGTATTTGCATGAATCATAAAAACTTCTATGAATTTTTTTAGTAAAAACTTCATGGTTGATTTTTATTTTTAATAGACATTATTTTGACAGTTGGGAAAGATAACGCACGAGTTCGGGAAAGGTAAAAAAAAAGCACGAGTATGTAATAGCCCACATCCCGAACGCTATACGTCCCTGCAATACGCCACTTTTTGAGCAACTGTATTAAAAAATATTAAACTCTATTTTTTCTGTAAATCAGAGTAAGCACTGGATGTGCAGCGCAGACACTCCAGTGGACAATCAAGACCCACGGTGCGAACTTGGTGACCAAGATGAAACAGTACAAACAGGAGTTCATGTATGTGAAGACGTACAAGTGAATGAATAAGTGAATGTGCTTTACTTATAGCTAATCACTTTATCAAAAAAAAACTAATATAATTTTGTAAGTATGGAGGACAATTTCTTACAAATGTAAATCACTGCACTTTATTTATTAATGAAACACGTCCTTATATAATAATTAAGTCTAAAAAGTACAACTAAACTAAAAAAAAATAGTAAAGTGAAAAATATTTACAAAAAGTATACACCGTCCAAATGCTCGCTTAATGGCATGGTGCCCAAAACGCTGGTGCTATTGCCTCGCTGTATAGCTAGGCTTGGCCTTTGGGAGAAGTAAGCACCAGCTCTTTGGTCACCTGACGCGTGAACCAGCTTTACTATTTTTTTTAGTTTAGTTGTACTTTTCAAATGTAAATTAACAAAATCATATATTGCAGTTCTGTCATTGTTTTGTATGTGCTGTATAATTATGTGTATATTGTAAACCTAAACAACAATTACATAAAAAACAAATGATATCTAAGCAAGTACAATGAGGTGGACTAATCCATAACAAGCAATCTCTTCCAGACAACCTCATATCCTAATGAATAATTCGGAAGTAGGAAAGTGTGATCTTTTAATCAAACAAAATATGTAAACATTCTTTAGAGATGTCGTCTTTTTTAGGTTAAACCTACCTCTTGCTGCTTTTCATTGATTGCAGCTGTGAAATCTATCCGTGACTCCCATATCCGCTTCTCGGTGTGCTGTCTATACTTAGACATGATGAGCTCCAGGGCTTTCCTGTGGTCCTCCAGAGCAGCTCTCAGCTCTCCATTCTCACGCTGAACATCCCGCATCAACCGAGATTCCCTCTCCATGCTTGCTATGAGTTCACCTCTGGGCCTCTCACGAGATGCCTCATTAAGTGTGTCCACTTCTTCCTTGTACTGGAATTAAAATATTTATTGAAAGAAGACCCCTGGGGCCTTACCACCAACTCTTATAGGAGTATTATTGTTTTAAAATTTCCATACTGGCACTGTATGAAAATGTCAAAACAATATTACAATAATACTGCTATAAGAGATGGTGGTACGGCCCCTGATGTTTTAGCAGAAGTGGTGACGCCCGTATTCTGTATCTCGGTGCCTAACAAAGAATGATAGCCACTGGCATATGTTTATAATCCATTGAAAGTTTGCTATGAAATAAAAATAACATTTCCTTAGCAAAACTTAAATGGATGAAAAACATTTGCTAGTGGCAATCATTCTTTGATAGGCACCGAGTTACAGAATAGGGCTACTGCAGGGCTAGGACACATTGTGATATGTCTCTCTACTTTTGTCACTCTCTTTTCTCTTTTTTATCCATATTGAAAGACAGAGAAAAGAAAGCGAAAGATATGTAGAGACATATCTTTGCGCGAATGCTGCAAAGGCTGATATGTTTTTCACTTACAGCTTACAATCATGTTTATTTACTTGATTTTTGCCACAATTTTTAGCTTCAATATATGTGACATATTTCCTGTCCTGTCCATTTTGCCACAACTTAGTTCATGCAGATTTCAGTTTTTCTTACTACAATGGGTTTTATCAGTCTAAGCTAGTGTTCAGGTTAGTGTTTTTTTGTTAAGATAATATAGAGTTTTTTCAAAGTCATGTCTTCAGACAAAATAACAACAACAAAAAAAACGAACAATACAAATAATTTAGGACGACTAAAACTGACAAAAAAACTTTGTATTTTCAATATTACTTTGCTAATAAGAGTATCACTCTGAAAAGTAATACATAATATAATATGATCTGCTTTGTCCACTTTTAAAATAGGGTCTTCCAGTAGTAGGGCATGACAAGACTATATAAAGAGAACTGCAACTGTGGTCACTACTCACTTGTCCATATTGTAATGTGTTTACGGTCATTCCGATGGATTCAGGTAACACAACAGTTAAGCAACTAAGAGTTACTTGACATCGTTAGCAAGTGGTGGTGGTCTACTTACTTACCTGTTTAATGGTATAAATTTGTCGATAGGCGGTTTGAGTTTCTGTCAACAAAGCATCCGCTTCGGTCTCCCTTTCCTTCAGGCGGCCGGCTAGTCTTTTAGCATCCAAAATGATTTGTTGGATCGTCAGTGACATCTGAAATAGCCAACAATCTACAACACGACCAAATTCACCAAGTAACTGGACTGCAATTTATAACCAAATATCGTTACGGCACAAACCCTGATATCCAGACAATATATTGACACAACTGGCGTATCATCTAATTAGTGATTTCAAGGTTATTCAACAAAACACTAATTGTAATTAGAAACCAAAAACGACGCACATCAGCTGTTTCGTGATTAGAGTTCGGCAGCCATTAGCTTTCATTTGGTGCTGGGTATTATGATTCCTGATTTGTATGACCTATAACAACTTAGCAGGGCAAACGTGTCAAACAGGGAGTTTCATAGCGTATTTTCCAAGCGTGAAAGAGAAACAAGACACTTGAGGACACTTCAGTACAGACTACATAATTTGTCAGCATAATATTTATGGCATGACCTTGAAAGTTTGAAGCATTTACAAAGACTTCAGCGAATCTATATTGAGTCCATAGATAATATTTTATTATTAATTTATCGACATTTTAGCCACAGAATAACTTGAATTTAATATTCTGGTATATTTTTATAATCTTCTTCACACTTTTACTTTGATGCAGCAACCCAAAGCCAATATTTTCTATAAGCAACAATAGAGCGAGCCCGCTAAATTCAAACGATGTTGTCAATGTTTGAATGTTGTAGGTATACAGTGGAAGGAACTCAGTGATCACCATCAATCACCATGGAGTGGACTAGTGATCACCATGTGATCACCCCTACTAATATACCTACATAATCTAAGGATCACCCATTGTGATCACATAATCTCATCATAATCTTTGGCAAAGAGCTCTTTGTCCCGTCATGGCTCATTTACACTCGCGTACGATTCGCGAGACGAGGCACGAGCCGAGGCACAAGGTGAGAGTGTAAATAGACGCTCGCGGCTCGCCTCGCGTCTCGTCTCGCGCCTCGCAGCGCTCGCATCCGGAGCGGTTTTTTGGGCACGAGTCAAAGGACCTCGTAACAAACGCGAGCGTGGTGTTTATATTCGCGCTCTCGCTTCATTCGAGTTTTAACCTTGTGCTGCGCAGGTTTTGTGTCTTGCAAACTGCCGAAATGGAGTAAAAAACTGAAATAATTATGATCAATAGAAGTAAACGTATATTTTACAGGAAAAATAAAATCAACTCTCTAAGTATTATACTTTTTTTGATAATAACAATAAACCGGCAAGAACAAAGTTGTTTGCAGTTTGACAACAAAAGAGGTACTTTTATTGGCAAACTGCAAACATAACTTGTAAATTATACTCATAAATTCATGAACCAAAGTGATTCTTTTAATGTTTATCATTTTTTTTGGTATGGAACCCGCGGTGCGCGAGTCCGACTCGCACTTGGCCGGTTTTTTACTTTTCTTTTATTTAAATTATTTGCATAGCAGTAGAAACTCCGTAAGCAAAGACTTGTTGCCGCTAATACTTCGACGTCCTCCATTCTTGCTAGCTCGTACCACAATATTACTTTACTCTATGGCTCGTACACAACTGAACTCACCACGAGAATGTGAACAGACAATCGATCACTTGAGGCGCGAGCTGTGATACAAGACGAAGCACGAGACGAGGTACGAGGCGAGAGTGTAAATGTAGTATCAGCCCTGTGCCCGTCAGTCCTGTCCCACAGAGATAACAAATCTAGGGAGACGCCCCCAATAGGTCTATCAATGGGTCTATCCTAAGTACAACGCCATCTCATTGATCTATAGGTCTGTGGTCCGATCCACACAGATCGAGACACTTTGACACATCTTTGAGAATCTGTGGTTTGACGTAACTCAAACTTGTGGCACTGAGCTAACCTATATCTCTGGAGTGCTTTGTAAAAATGAAGACACTTGATTTTCGGCATTTTGGCCACATTTTGGCAATGATTGGTGGGTTTTGTCATGTGTTTGTTGTCAAGCAGAGCATATACTACAAAACACTATAGGGAATAGGGATAATAGACTATGCCATTGCAGAGTTTATGGATATCAATGGGATATCATTCGGATTTCGGGCGCGAAAATTATATTTAGTTTTTCGCAAATTGTGGACAAACCTTACGCTCGTAAACCAATGAGTCGTAAACGGTAAAACTCATTGCCCACGATGTAAGATTAGCCTACTATTTGCTAAAAACTAAATAAAATTAAAATTTCGCGGGCTACAGAAGTGTATAGTAACCTTACTGAATATAGTAATTTACAACTAAAAAGTAGGTAGGTAACAGAAGTTATCTTATCTTATCTTATTCTTATACCTTTAAACGAGCAATTCTTGTATAAATATAATATATTTCTATATAAATTATAATCTGGATCTCGGAAACGGTTCGAACGATTTTCATGAAATTTAGTAAACAGGGGGTTTTGGGGGCGATAAATCGATCTAGCTAGGATTCATTTTAGAAAATGTCGAATTTACCAAAAACAAATAAAAATATGACTACTGCTGGTATCTATTGGCCACCGAGCGAAGCTCGGTCATCCAGATATTTTGAATAAAACATAGTATAGTAAAATAATAAAACGTTTATAAATATATTATCATTTTTATTAATCCATTACAAACAATCAACATCTACGAGTCAATACAAATTAGAAACGAGGTCTGCTCATAAGGGTCCTCGCAGTCTTCAACATTTTGCCTTTTGGCCTCGGCAGAACCTTTAAACAAAATTTATGTTGCCATTTGAGAGAATAGGTACTTACGTCGTAAAAAAAAACATGTAGTTTTTCTAATTGTTATCGCTACCATTTACCGATTAACCATGTCGAATTCAATCTAGATACCTACAAATAAAATACTTTAATCGAGCCACAGAAAAATCACCAAGGAGTAAGGACTAGCTAAACGAATTAACTAAGCAGCTATTTTCTGTCAAAGATTATGCTTCTCCAAGAAAGCGGTTAGGAGTTTATTAATTTTGACTGGTTCCTCCTGCTGCATGAAATGTCCAACTCCGTCTACTACGGCAGTTTCAATATGCGTGTACGCCTCCTTCATGACATCTAGCAAGGCGTGGCTGAGGTAGGGGTCGTTTCCACCGTGCACTGCGAGGAATGGCACATTCTCCTTGTGAACTTTCTTCTCGAATGTGTACGAGAAATTCGCTCGGTAATAGTTGAGGGGCGGTGTGAAGGCCACTGCAAAGGTATAGCAATCATTTAAACAGGTTCACCAGCTAAAATCGGTAAGTTATAGAGTTGAAACCAACTTTAGCACACACTCAGAGTCCATAATATTGATATTGCCGAGCTGATTTTGATAATTAATATGGTAGGTACTGTTCCATTAGTTGAAGGTACCCATTTTCCTAATCCAAGTTATTATTTTTTAACCGACTTCAAAAAAAGAAAGAGGTTCTGTATTCGACCCGTATGTATGTATGTATGTATGTGTGTATGTATGTATGTATGTTTGTCCGCGATTATTTCACGTTTGGCTGAACCGATTTTGATGCGGTTTTCAGGAAAGTATTTGTTACATTCTGGAGAAGGTTTTAGTATATTAACCGACTTAAAAAAATAAGAGGTTCTTAGTTTGATCGACATATTTGTATTTAAGTTTGTTCGCGATTATCTCGAGTTCGGCAAAACGGATTTAGATGATTCTTTTTTTGTTAGATAGGCCATACATCACAGGTAGACTCGTTTTAATTTCGTCGAGATTTAATGAATATCTTCGGAGATGGAGAGCGGAACTCCTCAACGGAAAATAGTAAATCGCTTGCGATCGGTATAATAGTGTACAGTGTAGATTTTATCGGACTTCAAAAGAGAAGGAGATTCTCAAGTTGACTGAAATATATGTTTTAATTGACCGACGTCAAAAAAAGAGGTTCTCTGTCGGTATTCAGGATTTTCCGTGATTATTACACTCTATATTTACCAGTTAAAACTTTTACATTCTACAAGTAACGTTGCAGTTGAACATGTTATTGGAGCATATACCTAAGCTTGGAAGAGGTTTAACGTTTTCTACACACTACACAGTATCTCGCTGGAATGCATACTTAATCACTTGGCAGTGCGTCTTTACTCTTCAGGATGGTAACTAACCACCACTGAAATACCACCAGACAAATAACTACAGAATATTAAAACCCTCAACTTAATTGATTAGGTAAGTAGGTACCTATCTAATTAATTCACGTCATTTCTTTTATGTACTCAGGTCCTAGTTACTAGCTGTAGTTAGGAACCTGTACATATTTTGCTTACCTAAAAGTAAAATTAGCAACAAGTACTTATCTTTTGACTATGTTTAGAGTAGGTAAGTCCCTATTTTACATACCTACACGTATACTTAAGCTACGTAACATAATATTTCTAATACTTACATTGTTTGCCAAACCAATACTTGAAACACTCGATGTCTTGTGTCGTAATGGTGTCTTTTCCTTTTACGAGCATGGACTGGTCGAAAATAGCCAAGTTGTCCATTTGTAGTGATAACTCCGGAATCACAGGTGCCCGAAACATGAACACATATCTGGAAATATAAATTATTTTATTGTAATCAATTACCTATTTGTTAATTAATCCTAATCGGGGTTCTGAGATACGACAACAGACTGGGATTGGCAGCTAAAGACATCTTGCTTAGCAGCAAAGGAAAATATCATAGGACCTGGGTGCCTGTGTATTGTCAATAAAGGTATGAAAAGCCTGCTAACCGCGCTATTATGGGATACACCCTGACTTGCAAGTGCTTTCCCGAGTGGCGGATACCATTGCCGTAATTGGCAGCCTAGTCACTGGTGGCTCCACCTGACAACCGCACTAGTAGACGGCATCCCAGTAAAATATTGTTATGTAGTTGAAACTTTGATGGCGCACTGCAAGGATTTCGGATGACGATAAATCTACCCGCATACGGGCAAAATTTTCATACTCACCCAGACCTTTTCCTCTGTTCATCAGTTGTCCATATCAGTTCAGTCCATGCCTCCGTAGAGGTGCTTGCTAGCATGACTAAGGCATGAAGGGCCTCAGGGTACGTGTCGCGGAATCTGCACGCGATCACACCGCCCCAGTCATGTGACACGAGGATGCATTTCTCGTAACCTGAGATAGATTCAGCATGAGAATTTATGGTGAATGAAGGACAGACAAGACTGGCCTGTAAATTAACTATGATTCTTTGATGATTGGTAGGTAAGTTGTTGAAGCCATTTTATCGACAGAAATAAGTTTGGTAAGTATAAAATACTTAAGTATATTATTAAAGATTCCGTATTGCCAATCCTTAGCCAAGACAACAATTAGTATAATTTGTATCTATATAGTCAGTGCTCGAATTGGACCGGAACGCACCGGAACGGCGTTCCGGTTCGTGAAATCACCGTTCCGGTTCGTGAATACAGCGTTCCGGTTCGTGAAATCAGCGTTCCGTTTCGTGAAAATTATTCTCAGAGCGTTCCGAACTCTGGTTTTTAAATAATAATAATTGAGATCGTACATTTTTATTGCAAAGTTGTGGCTCTTCTAATATAATAGATAAAAAATACTTTTTCCACACATATGCGCCGCCAACGGCGCCTGACCAAAGAACAATAAAATAGGGTTCATCAGCTGGCAATGATAAATAATATAGTACCCTCTTACGTCCGTACCCATTCTTCGCATTGTAGGTATAAGGACTGCCAAGTCTACTGGTGTATCAATTGTCAAGATCCATCGTATCATATAGTGCAGTTTTTATTTAAATTATTAAGATATTCTATACTCCTGCGTACTTACTAGCTGTGTTATTTCTCTTCTTGGAGGATGTATACGTATATATTGCAGTAAATATTGTAGTTCTGAATCCGTGCAGTACGGTTTTGCCCATACTAATTTCACTTTCTCGCTATCCCTGTCCTTTTTGTGCAGTAGACAAGTTATTGTTATTGCTTATCATTACAATTACAAGCTTTTATTAAGTTTCTGCACCTGTCCCGAGGTTTATTTATTTGTTTGTTTGTCTGTAATCAAATCTTACAAGTTAAATTTGATCAAATTTCCTTCCCAGTTACCGATTGTGCCGAAATTTTGCATGCAGACAATGCAAAATTATTATGACATGGAGCTGATCTGACGATGAAACCGAAGGTAGACATAGGAACTCAGTAGTTACAACGACACAACCCCATAGAGTTTGGGCTCGTTTGATTTGTCTTGATGTGTACTTTGACTCTAGATAATAACGAGGGTCTGATGATAGAGCTCGAACATGGCCATAGGTACTCAGTCATTTAAAGATGTAAGCACATCGTGTTTGGGCTCGTTTGATTCATCTTGACGAGTACTTTGGTGCTAGGAGGTCCGTGTGGTGCTGAGAAGAATACGGATTAAACATATTATAAAAGCTTGTTTTCAAAAATATATTTTTTTAAATGTTTTTTTTTTACTTGATAAGTCTAAAATGAAATTCTTAACTAAATGAAATTGCCATTTTCTATGGAATAAGTGAAAGTACTTATTTTTTCAAACTTTTTTATTTCTGTTGTTCAAAGTAATCACCCATGCAAGCGACGCATTTTTGCCAACGCATTGGCAGTTTATTAATTTTCTTCTTCTCTTTCTTGTAAAAATCAGCTGGACGGGAGGCAACAAACTCTTCAAAGGCAGTTTGTACTGCCTCTTGGGAATTTAATTTTTTACCCACTAGAAATTTGCCTAGATTTTGGAAAAGTAATAGTCGGTAGGTGCAAGGTCTGGTGAGTATGGCGGATGACGGAGAGCTTACAACCTCAGCTTGGAGACTGTCTATTGCGCAGTATTGAGTCGCGCGTTTTCGTAAAGGAGCAGTGGGTACGACCGATTGACCAAAGCTCTCCAGTTCTTCACAGTACTCATCTGCAGTAATGCTCATGCCCGCGCTAGACCACCAAATAGTGACTACACATTTTTAGAGGTCATTTTCGGTTTAGGGCATTGCTTTGGTGCTGAACCAGGTTAACCTAACCTAACGAACTTGTTGAGCGCTTTCTATTGTCGAACAGAATCAATTTTTCGTCGCACGTAACAATTTGTTCAAAATTCCTTAATTTCTTTGCCTGTTCTTGACGCGAACGTTGCGCTGGCGATCGTTAAGGTCGGGTATCAATTTGTCGCAAATTGATCAATATTGTTTTGATGCTTACATCAAAAGCTGCTGCTAGCTCAGCTGTAGATTGACTTTTAGTCAGCTTCCACAATCGCCTTTATTTCATTATTGTTGACCAAAGTCTCCGGACGACCACGAGCTTAATTTTTCAAGTCAAAATTTCCAGAACAGAACCGGGAAAACCTGGTTGTATGTTCATTTGTACAGTTCTCTCCGCAAACGTTTTTGATGTTACATGCCGTTTTCGCGTTGGTGCCACGACATAACTCATGTTCTATAATCACACGAATTTTGAAAGTATCCATTATGACGAAAAATGTTCAATTGTAATGAAAATAAAACGCTTATCAAAAAAACAAAATTGATTCGAATTTAGAGTATAGAGCTATCAAAAACTATTTTTTATTTGAAATGCCCAGTACTGAAGAAAAGCCATTTCATAGTTAAAAGACCTAATATTTAAAAAAAAATAAAAAAATTTAATAGGAGTACCACAGACCAGGGAATAACTATTATCTGTGAGGAGTACTGTGGAGTACTAAAGGATAGCGTTCCGGTTCGTAAAAATGTCCAAAAAAATAATAGAAGCGCTGAAGGTATAGCGTTCCGGTTCGTGAAAAAGTTCAATTCGACCACTGTATATAGTACGTTCGTTCGTTCGTTCGTTTCAGCCGACGGACGTCCACTGCTGGACATAGGCCTCCTGTAATGATTTCCAGCCCGCACGGTCCTGCGCCACTTCATTCTAATCATTATAGGGTTTTGCCCAATAGGCGACCACGCTGGGCAGACGGGTTGGTCGCCCGCAGAGCTATGCTGGTCGCAACGGCGGTGTCGCTGCTGCCCGGCACCAGTCTGTTCGTTTTTCCAGCACAGCCAATCCGGAACAGATACGCCATTCGCCGGTGGTCATCCCCTCGTTAATCAGCAGGGGGACCGCGGGCAGGTGAGGTTGACGATTGTGGCGCTAGGATGTACCTAAGTGCGCCCCCATTACTTACCCACACAATAGTATACCACACACCACACAATTGGTACCTATAAGTTAGCAATTAAGTAACTTATACATATGATAAGAATTAGTGACATATTTCATACCTAACTGTCGAATGAGATCTCTGACATCGTCTACCAATGACTCCATTTTGTAGGACGAAACATCTTCAGGTCTCTCAGAGTCACCGTATCCTCTCATATCAACGGCGACACACCTAAAACATTAACGTGCCTGCATTATTGTAGGAATCACGCTTATTTGATAGAATAGCAGTTACAGCACGTTGGCACCTCCAAATGCACCTTAGTTGTTCCTGATTTATTACGTAAGTACTGTTACAGCCCTGTGACGTATAGTACGGCTCTGACCAAATTTTGATGTGTGGAGAGTGGAGACACCGATTATGTTGATTAACGGATGATCGGAGCAGCTGTATTGATTGGCCTATAATACCGAACTTTATCAGTTTTTATTATCGAACCAAAGCTGAAGTCATAGCTATGGACCCGGTATTTGACTACCGGCTTGGGACCTTCAGCGTGAAAGCTTTGAAGTACTTAGGTACAACTCCGACTCTGACCAACAGCCATTTGGTACCACGGAGTGATTAGTCCAAATGTGAGCTCAGAATCGATTATTATTAGTTTGCGGAAACTGAATCAAAGGATCGTTCTTAAAAATGAGAATTCATAAAGTTCTCTCGAAAGCCGCAAGCGTGGAAGGCAAGGCAGAATGGCCATATTATGAGACACCAACTTTTGGACTTGAAAGACTAGAGACTTGAATAGCGAGATTCTTACTTACTTATAAAAATTACGTGACAAGATTTTTGAATATTATTAGGTATAGTATTACTGGTAGCTTCTTACCGATAATCCTTATTAAAGTGTAATATTTGATGGCGCCAAGAGTACCAAAACTCAGGGAAGCCGTGCAAGAACAGCATCAACGGCCTGGAGGGGTCTCCGCTGTCTACGTAATGCAGTTTCATGTTCTGAAAACAAAAATTAACTAATACTTACTAAGTTTTACTGGGTGCTTACTATAGTATTTACTAGCTGACCCGGCAAACGCTGTTTTGCCATTAGATAAATTAAAAAAATAGATAATTGAGATTTAAGCTATCCTATCTTTTAAGTTAGATACATCATTAACTGCAGCTCATCATCATGACCGCAGCCGTCACCTGATAGTCCTATAAGGTGGGTGGACCATGAAAGGCCACTCTAACAAATGAACAGTTATTATTCGTTTATTTACTGAATAAATGATACGAACAAATAATAAAGTAATACTTTGTTTTATTACGTAACATATAAACCACTTTTTTAAAGAACATGGGCAGAAATGTACACAAATAAAGTTTAGCGTCTAGGTGTAATATTTATTACAAGACGATTCTAATAAATAACAGAATTTCTTCAAGGTATCACCAGTTATTGTAAAGGACGGGTTAAAAAATAAAATATTTAAAGAAATTCAATTGATTACTGATAGGTTCCGTTTCCACATTCCTGACTGCTAGTGTTGCCGGATGCCAAACTTTTCCACTTTGTACGAGAACAACATGTAACAGACTATACTAAAGAAAAACCTATTTTCAAGTACTATAATATTTTGAATTACAACAAAATTGTTATTGTGTGTTGAAAGAAAAGTACATAGCGTCGTTTGAAGATGCATTTTGCATAGTGAATACTATCCCTTAGATTTCCATGTGTACTCACCCTTATTCCTGCTAAGTTGGTACTTTATACTTGCCTGTCACCAGAGAGGGCGCCAACTATTTGAATCTTTAGTTGGTAAGCCCTGATGTCTGTCATAGTGTCTTCACCAGGAAGACATTCCTACGACGCTATGTACTTTTCTTTCAACACACAATAACAATTTTGTTGTAATTCAAAATATTATATTGTGTGTTTACTTAAAAGTACATAGCGTCGTTTGAAGACCTGTTTGTTCTCTGCTGGTGACAAACACAAAACGCTATGTGACAACTGTCATTGTTTATTATTGACCAAAAATCTCCATTGTGTCAATAGAACTGAAACCAATGACATCTTATTACAAATCATAGACTAAAACTCTCAAAGTTTAAACTCTTAGATAAAAAGAAATAATTAAATGGTTCATACTTATAAACCAAACATAAAAATCAAATTGTCTTAGAAAAATAAAAATAACACATACAATACACATAATCACTGAGGTTTAAAATTATCAAACAGTAACTGAGATCCTCTCGTCTTTCTCTCTATTTCTTTGCAATAGAATCTTTGGAATGTCTGTTCACTTTTCCAGTTTCCCTTGGCTAATATGTCTTCTACAGGATGGTTTTCTATCCAACTTGCCGATGCCACAGCAGCTCTAAATGAACCAGGAGGTGCAGTCACTCCTGCCTCTCTCAAAACCGACCTCAACCATCCTCCAATCACCGTCCGGGAAGCTGGCCGAGGTTTGCCCACAACAGTGATAAATAAGTGACTCAGCCCTTCTTCTTTGCATCTTCTCTCTGCCGAGAGTGAAATTAAAAGTTTGACCCATCTAACTGGACAGATTTGTGGATTTGGGTGTTTCAACAGTAACCATCCCGACTGTCTATGTTGTATTGAATCTGTCTTTGAGCCAAACACTGGCCACAGAATTATTCTATTCTCTGAGATACATATCTGAGTTTCTGATATTCTTAATAATGTTAAATCATGTACTCGCCTTCCAGATGCCAACAGAAGAATAGCTGCAGTCCTGCGTGATGCCTCAAAGAGTGTGACCTTGTCACTTTGTCTAGACAACCAATCCAATACTATTTCAGCATCCCACACTGGTGGTTTTGGTTTAACTGGGTGTGCTGTAGCTATAGCCTTAAGAATCTGTTTTATAAGCAATTGCTCTTCTCCCTGTTCTAAATTGATCTTATAAAATGTGAATATAGCAGATTTATGAATTAAGATTGTATTATACGCAAGATGCAATTGTAAATGCAGCTAGGCCAGAAATCTAGCTATCTCTTGTAACTGTGGTCTAAGACTATTCACTTTATTCTCATCACACCATTTAAACCATCTTCTAATAGCTGGATAATAAGTTTTTATTGTTGACTGTCTCCAACTAGAGCTTAACAACTGTCTCTCTCTTTCAGACCAGCTGCAGATTTGTTCACCCCACCTCCAACTAACCAAGCCTGAAGCGTCAGTTGGTCTACTTGCGCTGGGGCTAGGCCTGTCGCAGTGTCGATCAGACATTCTGAAAGTCTCTCTATCATTATAGGTGGTTCCAAGGCTCGTGCTTTCAGATCCGCTAACAAAAAGGTCTTTCCCCAGAGGGGTGCTATGATGATGTAAAGACCTTTTGCTCTGTTTAGCTGAGCTAAAACCCGAGGCATAAGATTGGGCGAAGGGAATATCCACCCTAGACGATGATCCCAATCTCTGCTGAAGGCATTTGAGAACAGCGCTGAGTGATCTCTGCAGTCTAGAGAAACATAGTTTTTGACCACGGCTGTTTCTGCAGACGCGAACAAGTCGACGTCTGGTGTTCCCCAACGATGAAATAATCGGTTTGTTGCCGTGGGCAATAGATGCCACTCGGACAGCCTTTGCCCTCTTGATAGGCGATCGGCTGTGCAGTTGTACCTCCCCGGGAGGTAATGAGCTGATGAGAGTATGTTCTTCTCTTCTGTCAGCCTCAACAACTTGCGTGTTAGCTTGAGTAAACTCAGGGAATGAGTTCCTCCCTCGTTCCGTATGTATGACACTAGTGTCCGGTTGTCTGATTGGACTAGAATATGAGCATCCTTCAGCGTATGAGATCGATTCCGAATCGAGACATATACTGCGAACAGCTCTTTCCAGTTCGAGTGCCATTTCATCTGTTCCTCTGTTCACGTACCCGACATCAGAATTTCGTTTAACTGGGCTCCCCAACCTGCATCCGCTGCATCTGTCGTTAGGAAGTGAGTGAATGGACGATGATGTAGAAGTGAATTGGTTTTGATTGCGCGAATCCACCATTTGAGATCGACCATCACTTGAGGAGGCAACATCTGCTTCCTCTTGTAGTTTCGTCTGAATCGTTTGAGGAGTATCTGTAGGTACCGGCAGTGCAGTCAGCCTCTTGGTACCACAAAATTGGCGAAATTCAATTGACCTAACAACTTTTCCAACTGCTTTAGGGTGCAATGTTTCTTGTTTAATGTCTTCAGAACAGCCATTCTTACTTTCCTTATTTTCTGTATAGATAGTGAGACCTTGTTTTCCTCGGTATTCCAGACTATTCCCAGATACTCCAATTGGCGTGTTGGTTTCAACATTGACTTTGGATAATTTATTTGCCATCCCAAAGATTCCAAGATCCTCACGACTTCCGCAGTCTGAGAAATCAACTTGGACTGGTCTTGATGGACCAAGAGGAAGTCGTCCAGATAGACTAGAACCCGAATTCCTCTGGAACGAAGGATTTCCGCAATCCAGTTCGTTAGAGCTGCAAAGGCCGAAAGGCAGAGAAGTCATTTGCAGCAATTCGTCTTGGTACACCAACCTGAGGTAGCACCGATGGGACTCTGCTATTGGCACATGAAAATATGCATTTGAAATATCTATCTTTACCATCCAATCTTGGGCCTGTAGGAAATCTGGTACTGATGCATGGAATATTAGTTGAAAATGTTTGGCCTGAACATAATTGTTCAGTCCCCGCAAGTCGAACACAGGACGAAGGCTGCTCTTGGGGATTAAAAACATTTTTGATAGGAAGCTTGGTGTTAACTGTTTTGGTCTCTCCAAAACCTGTTGTTCTTTTAAATCTTTTATTATGCATGTCATATCCCATGAAACTTTGGTCTTGTATCTGTTCATCAAATTTTGGTACGGATATATCAGGGGAGGTTTCTTCATGAAAGGTATGCGAGCCCCGGAAATAATTTTCATGATAAAGCTGTTCGCTCCTAGATCTTTCCAGGCTGGTAAGCAATCTATTAGCTGACCCCCCTGAACTTCATATGATTGTCACTTCTTATCTTTTGAACGAAAGGAATCATTCTTCTTATTATTATTTGGCTTTGTATCCTTTTTTATATTCTTATAAAATGCTCTATTTTTGCCAGGACGAAAGGTTGAGCTACGATATCCCTGATCTACATGCTTTGATGTGGAAGCAATAGGTTCACGATCAGACTTGCTTTTATTCTTAAAAGTTTTGCCTTCTTTCAGATATGTCGGCATATTCAGCCAAGATCCTGATCCCCCCAACGATTGAATCACAGGCATTAATGCCTTAGGATCAAGCAGGTAATCCGCACTCGGGGGTACATTCTTCAATGTGGCTTGTAAATTTTTATTAGGAACCTCTACTGTGAGCCTGTCTCTTTTTACCTCAATGCACTCTGCTCTCTTCCCACAAACCACTTGCAAAATTTGATCCATTTTCTTATGACTCTGGGACTCACTACTTTGTTATACAAATTGTCTGGTGTTAACTCATTTGTTGAACTGTTATCCCAATTTACAATCTCTTGCAAATTGTTTCTCATCAGTTCCTTTGCTCCAAAAGACCGTTTGTAAGCCCAGCCATCACTCTCTCCGTGATCATTAAAAAATCTTTCCCCTTATTCAAGTGACAGAGTTCATCATTAATCTTCAACTCTGTAAAACCTGGCCTAGCTAACAATGGCTGTAGGCTTTTTGAATATTTAACTTCCTTCCACTGATTTGAACTGAACCTCTGTAGCCTACAAAGAGCCTGCACCCGCTCTGCCGGCGCATCTCTTATAATCTTTTTCTCATCTACAACTATCTCATTTTCCCCTAGATCCAGCTGTCTAGATCTGGGGTTCACTAGAAATTCTGCAGAGGAGCCTAATGGTGACTCAACACAGACAGATGGTAAGTTAGATCTTGCCTGCACATTATTCGGCATGTATAACTGAATATAATTAGATAGCTTACTCACGTGATCCATTAAAAAGTCTACCCGTGGGTCCGAGTTCTCCTTCAATCGCGTCCCGATCCCGAATCGGAGTCCCCGCTGCTTTCGTCTGACGATGAGTCGCAGCTTCTTTTTTCCTTGTGAGACTGAGAAACATCACTCCCAGCTCCCTCCACTGCACTTTGGTAATCTTTTTCACCGTTTTCACTCATTAGTGCAGGAAAAAAGAAAATCACAAAACACTACGCAGGAATTCACAAAACGCTATTACAGACATCAGGGCTTACCAACTAAAGATTCAAATAGTTGGCGCCCTCTCTGGTGACAGGCAAGTATAAAGTACCAACTTAGCAGGAATAAGGGTGAGTACACATGGAAATCTAAGGGATAGTATTCACTATGCAAAATGCATCTTCAAACGACGCTATGTACTTTTAAGTAAACACACAATACGTTAATTCTTAGATCAGAATGTAGAATATCTACACGACAATAATAACTGTGTCGATTTCAAACCCCTCTTCAATAAAGATTTAAAAAAAACTGTGTCGATTTCAATCGTTCTTTTTTTGCATTTTATTTCACTCGAATATAGGGGAAGTACGTCCAAAATGACATATCGTTTTATTAATCATCAATAACTTTAATATTATTCATAATAGGAACATATTTTTTTCATACAACTTTGCTTATATTAATTGGTTAACAGGAATCATATAGATTTTGTCAGAAAAATCAACACTTACAAAAATATTTAGTATTAAATGAAGATCAAGAAAAATCCGTTTTGTCCATACCGTATGGACAAAACGACACGAGTCGTATGGACTAAATGACATACACAGCCATCAACATAACAAAAATGATAAAATAAGAGATAATAATAAAAATTAATTGCACAATTCGCAAACAAAATTTTTGGTACGCTTTGGCAAATCAGCACAGGCTGCGTGAACCCAACGACTGCACCGCCTGCACCTCAACCACCCCTCACCAGGCTTTGAACGTGAGTAGAGATCGTTGTAAATACAGGCAAAATCATCTTCTTCGTCTTCTTGATCTGAGTCATTATCAATGTAAAGAGACTTAGTAACTGCTTGTTTCCTTTTACGAGTTGGTTTTTCAGCTGCAATCTCTTGCTTGTACTTTAATTCTGCCATATTTGGTGATGACGTAAGTAGGAATGTTGTCGTTCGTTTCTTTGGCTTTCGTTTACCCTGTCCACTTACAAATTTACCACTGGGACACATTATGTCGTTTTGTCCATAGTGGTTGTATGTCATTTTGTACATAGCCTCAAAAAATATTACGATTCGAAGAATAATCTTGTTGCAGTGACAATAATGTTTTAAATTCTACGCGATCACCTGAAACACAAAATGCTTCGAAATATAAAGTTATAGGACAGTAAAATAACAAAAGAAAACTTACCGAAAAACAAAAAACAAATGACCACTAACAAATTTCTTTCCAACCTTGAAACACAAATGTCAACATGGCGTCCGTTCTGTATTTTAAACGGCTCTCAAAAGTCCAATGGTATATTTCCGGTGTAGGTGCTTCTTGATTGGCTAACTTTTGACAGTTTATACCGCGCAGTTTTTTAAATATCACTAATGTGTCGTTTTGTCCGTATATGTCATTTTGGACGTACTTCCCCTATTTACATAAAAATATAAAATTAGTTTAGGGTTTTCCATTGTAAAGTTTCATTTCTGTTAAAATAAGGTTCGTTTTGTATCAATGTTTATTATGTCACTTATGAAAAAGAAAACTTGTCTATCACCTTCGTAATGTCTGAATAGAAAAAATATATTATTTGTAAAATATTAATTTAATAAAAATATAATTCTCTGATATCTTACAATGGAGTTTAAGTATATAATAAATAATCCCGGCCTCGTACTTTAACATGGTAGCAGATCGTCCAAAATAGTAAGATATGGTAAGCTGCGAAAATATTATAGATAAAAAAATTGAAGGAAAATTGAAAAAAAATATAAGAAAATAAAACGTAGGTAAAGATAAAGGAAAAAGAGTTATTAAAATGGATAGTAAAGAGGAGATTAAAATACCTATTTTCGACGGAGCTAATTACGACTTATGGAAATTTCGACTAAAATTATTTTTAAAACTAAAAAAATGTGATGAGGCCATTGAAAATGAAGAAACTAAACCAGATATAGATTTAAAAGCAAAAAACTATATTGTTATGAGTGTTAACAATTCGCAACTTAATATAATTTTAAATGAGGACACAGCATATAAAATGATAAAAAAATTTGATGAGTTATATTTGATAAAAGGATGTGCAAATAAACTTCTACTAAAAAGAAAATTGCTCGATATGAAATTCAAAGAAGGAGACCCGATAGAATTCTTTCAAAAATTTGAAACTATTATAAATGAATTAAAAACTGCAGGAGATATTATAAATGAAGAAGACAAACTTAATTATTTATTGCTAACATTACCAGACAAATTCTCACACATAATAAATATTGTAGATGCATTGCCTAAATCAGACCAAACTGTAGAATATGTCAAATCAAAACTCATTTTAGAGTACAAAAAGAATGAAACAGAACACGAGCAACAAGTTTTTCAGAGTAACAGCAGACAAAGAACACATGGATTGAACAGGACAACGACAAGACGGCAAAACTATTTATCAAGAGGACAAAATTGTTATACACCTGGCCAGTATACAAGAGGACAAAACTATTATACACGGGGACAGTATACAAGAGGACAAAACTATTATACACGTGGACAGTATACAAGAGGACAAAATTATATATCAAACAGATATCGAGGCAGAGGAAATCGTTATTTTAGAGGTCAACATGGACAATATAGAAGTGATAATGGCGATAATGGTTTTATAGCAGAAGTAATGAATTTATATAATGAATCAGAAAAATCAGACGAAGTTACTTGGCTGATCGATAGCGGATGTAGTAATCATATTATAAATGACGATAATTTATTTTGTGAGTATAAAGTATTAGATAATCCAATAGATATTAAAGTAGGCGATGGGTATATATTAAAATCAACTAAAATAGGAACAGTTATGATAACATGTCAGGTTAATAATAAAAAACATAAAATAACAGTAGATAACATATATTATGTACCAGATATGAAAAGAAATTTACTAAGCGTATCATCAATTGTTAATAAAGGCAATATGATTAAATTTAAATATCAAACAGCACTTATATATAATTCACGACATACATTAATAGCAGTAGCTAATAAAAGAAACAAATTGTATGAATTGGAATGTCAGGTAATTAATGATAAAAATATATATGTAAGTGAATCTAATGTATCACTAAAGGAAAAAGAAAAATTGCACCGATTATTAGGTCATGTTAACTTTGGGAAATTAAAAATAATGTGTAGGCATAATATTTTAGATGGGTTACCCGAAAAATTAAATGAAAATTACGTACAATGTGAAATTTGTTTACAAAATAAAATGACAAATTTACCTTTTGAAAACAATCGGAGAAGGGCTACTGATATTTTAGAAATTGTACATACAGATTTAAATGGTCCAATAACTCCAGTAGGCTATAATGATCAAAGATATTTTGTATCATTTATTGATGACTACAGTAGGTATGCAGTTGTTTGTGTAATAAAAAATAAAAGTGATGTATTTGATTGTTTCAAAACTTTTGTTAAAGCAGTTCAAAATCAGACAGGACGGAGAATTAAAGAAGTGAGATGTGATAATGGTCGAGAATATATTAACAGAGATTTCTTTGAATTCGCAAAAGAGACAGGAATATATATAAAAACAGCACCACCCTATACTCATGAACTAAATGGAGTAGCAGAAAGATACAATAGAACTATTATGGATAGAGCTAGATGCCTAATAGCAGAAGCAAATTTAGAAAAGAAATATTGGCCTGAATGTATATTAACTGCCGCATATTTAGGAAACAGAATAGTAACAAATACCTTGGAGAAGAAAAGTCCTTTCGAAATATTTTATCGGAGGAAACCAGACATAAAAAATTTAAGAATATATGGAAGTAAATGTTTTGTTAGAATACCTGAAGAAAAAAGAACGTCAAAATTGAACCCAAAAGGAATAAAAGGAACTTTAGTAGGTTATACCGAAACTGGATATAAAATTCTAATAGAAGATAAAATAATTATCAGTCGTCATGTAATTTTTATTGATCCTGAAGCAGAAGTTATTAGATTCAGTATTAATAATGAAGAAGAGAATTGTGAAAGAAAAATAATTAATGAAGAAAATAATGATAAACGAACTCAAAATGATAAAAATAATACACTAAAAGAAAAGAGCGATGATGATAAAGAAGAATTTTACGACACTATTGAAGATGATGAAGAAGAAGAAAGAATAAAACTTAGAGTTGAGGAGGTGAATCAACGAAGTCGTCCCAAAAGAGAAAGAAGATTACCGGAAAGATTTAACGATCATGTTGTTTATGTAAACGTTTGTGATGCTAGTATACCAGAAACTTACGATGAAGCAATAAAAAGTTCGGAATCCAAAAAATGGAAGAAAGCAATGGATGACGAAATAAATAGTTTAAAACAAAATGAGACATGGGAAGTTGTCGATGAACCAATGAATAAGAATGTGATTGAAGTGAAATGGATTTTCAGAATAAAATCAAATGGAAGATATAAAGCACGTGTAGTAGCAAAAGGTTTTCAACAAGTTTATGATGAAAATGAAGAAATATATTCACCCGTAGCTAGAATGATAACTATGAAAGTTTTAATGTCAATTGCATGTGTAAGAGGTTGGCATTTAGAAAGTATGGATGTTGAAACAGCTTTTTTAAATGGAATTATTAAATCTGAAGTCTATATTTATCCACCAGATGGTTATGAAACTGGAAATAATAAGGTCTACAAACTAAAAAAGGCGTTATATGGATTGAGAGAGAGCCCAAGGGATTGGTACGAATGTTATAATGAATTTATGTTAACCATTAACTTTGTAAGGTCCGACTACGATTATTGTTTATACATAGGATGTATTGATAATGAAAAAGTATATGTTTGTTTATATGTAGATGACATTTTGATCTGTGCAAAAAATGAAAATACAATTCAAATTATGAAAAGACTATTGAACAAAAGGTTTCGCATGAAAGACCTAGGGAAAGTAAAACAATATTTGGGAATTGATATTGATTATAATCCGGAATTGAAGAAAATGACTTTGAGTCAATGCAAGTATATAGAAAGTTTAGCTGAAAAGTATAAAATTAAGGATTCTAAGAAGTATGAAACACCTATGGAACAAAATTTATCAATTGAACCTGGAGAAATAAATAATAGTAATTTGAAATATAGAAATTTGATTGGAGCGCTTATGTACATAGCAAGCGGAACGCGCCCAGATATTTCATATTGTGTAAATTATCTTAGTCGTTTTCAAAATGCTTACAATGAAACACATTACAAATATGCTTTACGAGTTCTGAAATATTTATATAATACCCGTGATCTAAAACTAAATTATAATGATGAATATGAAGAATGTTTTGATGCTTTTGCTGATGCTGATTGGGCAGCTGACAAAAATGATCGCAAATCAACTACTGGAATGATATTAAGAGTATACAACAATCCAGTAATGTGGAAAACACAGAAACAGAAAATTGTATCACGCGCATCAACGCATGCAGAATACTACGCATTGGCAGATTGTGTGTCTGAAATTTTACCAGTCATAGGAATTTTAAAAAATTTAGATGTTGATATAAAAAATCCAATTAAAATTTATGAAGACAATAGTGGTGCCATAGCTCTTTCAAAACATGGAAAATTTTGTAAAAATTCAAAACACATTGATGTTAGTTATTATTTTATAAACGATTATGAAAAAAAGGGTATCATATGCGTAACAAAGATACATACAGACGAACAGCTAGCTGATATATTAACAAAGGCCTTAGGCAAAAATAAATTTACGTATTTAAGAGATTTAATAAATGTTTATTGATTAAGTTTATTATAATGTATTGATGTTATTTAATGTTCCATAATTAATTGATATTGTTGAAAAAGATAACTATTTTTATTCTATTTTAAGTTTCTTTGCAAAAATATTGTTAAATGATTTATTGTTGATTGAGTAATTAATTTATGTTAATTGAAGAAGTATTATAACAATGTAACAGATACAAAACTCAAGGAGGTGTGTTAAAATAAGGTTCGTTTTGTATCAATGTTTATTATGTCACTTATGAAAAAGAAAACTTGTCTATCACCTTCGTAATGTCTGAATAGAAAAAATATATTATTTGTAAAATATTAATTTAATAAAAATATAATTCTCTGATATCTTACAATGGAGTTTAAGTATATAATAAATAATCCCGGCCTCGTACTTTAACAATTTCCATTCCATTCCATTTGAGTAAAACTGAATATTATTTTTCCGTGTGAGCCAGTCTCATTATTTGTCAGAAAACTACACCTATTAGTAATACTGAAATCTATTACAACCGATTATTTTGCGGATAGATTATTTTGTCTTGGTAGTTTAGCGTTTCAGAAATACCCTTGTAATTCTATATTAATTTATTAACTCAATTAGATTTTTCCTTCAGTCGATTGGAGTTTTTTAATTCCGGCATCTCGCAACATTATCCGACAGCTACATGATGGCTACATGGTCTCAACTGTCGACTGTGACAAATTCTGGGACAAGTGACAAGTATTTATCAAAGCGTATATAGTGTATTGTCTATGCTCTCAGATGCTTCATGGCGGAGGTCGCAGTTGTTTTAATACTCAGATACAATATTTTGAAAATAAATATTAATTTTTCTCCACTTTTTTGTAAGAAAAATCTTTTAGCATTGAGTTCATTCTTGCAGGCCCAACCAAAAAAATATTTTTTCATTTATAGTTGCAATAGCGTAACGTGAGCGAAAGCGATGTATGGGCCCGCACCATTGTTCTTTCAGATTTGATCAATATTGATTAAACTTAAGTTTCATTGAACCCTTCCAAATGGCGTTGCTAGGAACAAGGCTCCTTAGAAGGCCATTGTAATAAAGCAGTCATTTAACACTAAAAGTTATTAAATAGCGATTAAATCTACAATAAAAAGAATTGGTTAATATGTTACGTAATAAAACAAAGTATTACTTAAATATTTGTTAGTTTCATTTATCCAGTAAATAGATGAATAATAACTATTTATTTGTTAGAGTGGCCTTCTATGGTACACCCACCTTAGTTTAACGTCGTCGATTTCCGATATCAATGAAGCGAGGGACCGTACTGCCAAAATAGTGGCGCGAGCGATTCGCCGCCGCGTCTGTGATTTCTAGTTCGATGGATGTTTATGTAGACAGAAGGAATTTGTCATCACATGGCAATAACTACGAAATTTTAATAGTTGGCCTTCGAAGGAGCATGGCCTTCCATGGTCCACCCACCTTATATCATCCTGATAGGTGATTACTGGTCTGTCTCTGCAGAGGTTTTCTACAGGCGCGGAAGATAGGTATTTATACTGCACAAATGTGTATACGCAAACACAAGTGCACTGTGCTCTCTATTCCTCTCTTTCATAGTCCGTTGGGACCATAGTTCCGACACCACAGATATGGTCCGACACGGAGAGATCAAGCGAAAAATGGCTCTCTAAGGCACGGGGTTACCCCCGTAAACACCGCCAGTTTATAAACTCCGGTTCATAGCTGGTGGAAATGTGAAGAGCCCTTTAGAATTTCCTGATAAAAAAATAGTAAAGTCAAAGTCAAATCATTTATTTCATATAGGCCTTACTTGTTAGCTCTTATGAATAGTCAGTAAAAATAATTAAGTAGGTAGTAAACAGTAGGTAGGTGTACTCGGAAATGAAAATAACCAGCATCGCGACTTTCTTATTTCTTCCGTGATCGCGGCAGCAAAATGCATAGAAACGCATTACTGAAAAGTTTGGGAAACAGCGCCGTTCCGCTTTGTGGCACATGTGACATGAGCATGACTACTGAGCGGGGAGTCGAACCTGTTTTCAGTGGTCATACTTCTAGTTGAACTGCTTATGTACTTATTATGTATATTAATTCTTGATATAACTGGTAAAGTATGTTATACTGCACACACATTATTACGTAATATCGATATCGGTAATCGGACAGTAGGGAGTCGGTTTATTCGATTGACATAATATACTGCGTACAGTGGGCAGTGGCCAGTGGCATTCAGTTACTAGTGCATAAAGTATATTGAATATAGGGGTATGCTCCAGTGTCCTTAGCCACAGAATTAGATATCTAATAATAGGTAGTTAACTTTACCTGCTATCAATTAACTAACTTAATCATAAAGAATGATTAAGTTAGTTAATTGATAAAGATAAAGAAAAAGAAGGTAACTTTGTATTAGACTTGTGACGTAGGTATACAGTAGGTCTAGGTACACACCTACGTGACCCAAGTAGGTACGCCATTGTAAGTTTATCCGAGGTGAACTTGACCGACCTTCATCTTACCTAGGTACCTATATGCCTCTATGCGTTACCATGGTAGGTGCTTACAGTAATCATGAGTAAGTAGGCAATAGGCATTCATTTCAAATGCGAATGATTTTCATAACTACAATACCTACCTAATGTAATGTTACCTTTGTCTTCATTGATGCGAGGTGGGTAGGTATATACCTACCTACTGACTTACAAGTCACAACTAACATATATATTTTACAATAAAAAAATTACAATACTTTAAACCTACTTTTAACAAGAAAAAATGCTGAGTATTTAACAAAGGTTATTCTCGTTAAAATCTTTCAAATTTTTTAACTAACTATCCTAGATTTTTATGATAAATAATTTATAAAATAGCAAAGTTAATCTTTCCCAAGCCCCAATGATGAAAGGTGATTGGTGTTAAATGTTAATGACACAGTTTATATTATTGCTATTCATCAATAATTGGTCCACCTTGGACCTTCATTTTTCACGTCGGTTGATGGATACGTCCGGCCGCGAAAATTCAAGTTGTATCTAATTTTTCGAAAATGGTAGGTACCTATGCTAATTATAGATACATGTAGGCTTATGGTTGCGACTTGCGAGCGTAAAATTGCATATTTACATCATATTGGATCACTATAGCTCCAAATCTGGGAAACTGCAGGAAATAATCTTCCAGGAACCAATAAGGAATTAATAGGAATTTTCATCTCACCCGCTCGGAAAAGCGTTTTTTAATGCCCGAAATGCGGGCGGGAAATGCTATATTATATTCCCTAGGCCGCCAAAGCATTTTCATTTTTCCCAAGGGAGACAAAGTAGTATGAAAATCCTTTCCGGTCCTTGGGCCGAAAAGCATTTCCAACGTCAAACTCGTATTACGTGTCATGTCAATGTCAACGCTGAAGACTTCTTTTTTTTCTAATAACACAATACGTTCAGTAAAAAAGTTCGACCTTAGAGTTTGTATAGGTACATTAGTTTTTTTTATTTTTGCTTTTCTTAGAATATCAATAAATATAATAACTCCTATTTAGTTTTATTAATTATAAAAGAAATCTAATTAAATCCATGATTTTCCTCGTTTTTTATGTAATTGTTGTTAAAATATTTATAAAATTTTATATTATCTTTGGTTCTTAGAAATTCCTATTTCAGAACGCATTCAAAAAAAAGTAAAAAAAAAGTTTCTCAATTTTTTTTTCTGGTCTAGTGTTAGTTGTCTATGTGTGTCTATGTTTCCAATTGTGATTAAATGAAAATACCTAATATTTTTATTGCTTTATTCATTATTTTTTTGTTTTAACTTCGAAATAAGGGGAGTGATGATTGAAGGTGGTTTCAGTAAGTGACATTTTTCAGAGTTACCAAAAACAACATTTAACATAACTCGCAATGCCGATCTAAAGTGTTCTTCTGGTGATTTTCCTCGCTGTGGTGAGATGAAAAATTTTGTGTTATGTACGGGCGCAAATTTTTTTGGTTCTCGTGTCTTTGAATGCCTCGCTATGCTCAGGATTCTATTCTTTGAACCCCTCGCTGCGCTCAGGGTTCAACCCTAGATTCCTTCGCCGCTCAGCATTCAAATTTGACACTCGGCCCAAAAATCCACTTTGCGCCCTTGCATAACAAATAACTATTGTAAGCAAAATTTTATTAAAACCATGCAGATCCATAAGTTTTATGCTCGCAAATCTCATTGCCATAATTTTTTAAGAGGATTAAAGATAGAAGAAAATATATTCAAGGCGAGGCGTTATCTGGATTCTAGAGTACCTAATGATTGGCTATATATATATACTAGCTGATGCCCGCGACTTCGTCCACGTGGGATAAAAACTATTCTATCTCTTAAGTTGGACCAAATGACAGATATTCACGAAGTTTGAACTAAATCGGTTCAGTAGTTTAGGAGTCCATCGCGGACAAACATTGTGACACGAGATTTATATATATTAAGAAGATTAAGCAGGTGCATGATAATTTATCAATGAATGTCAAGATGATACCGCACAATTACTTGAAAGGTTATGTATTGGTGATTACCATAAAACAATAATGATGTACCTAATCCAGTCAAAACCAAGAGCCTACTTAATTAGAAGTCGGTTAAAATTAACGACATCTTACAATTAATGAAAGTGTATCCAGTGGTTGGTTACGCTTTCGTTGCTAAGTTTCTGCACAACTGACTTTTATAAATTACAAATAAATTATATGTTTGCGTAGGTAGGGTCGAAGGCCGTTGGATTTACCTTAAAAAATTTATAGTTTTAATCTTGTTTTCCTTATTTTTGCAAAATCTCTGTCTTTAAAAATATTATGGATGTCTATCGGCCATATACTCGTACTTCGCCCACAGCCATTTCACTTCACACGGGTAGACAGGCGAACAGACAGACGGACAGAGATGCAAAGTTAGGGATCCGTTACAATCCTCAAAAATAAATAGGCATAGGCTATAGGTACCAGCCAGCCAATTTCCCCTGTATTAAAATGGCGTGCTTTACTATTTTCCTCCAAAACTTTCTTTTATAAATAATTCATTCACGAACAATTGCTTCAAACCATATAACCTTTACTTACCCCTTGCAATTAGTTTAATACTTTACCAACTAGTTAAACATTCCAAAGTTTATCCAAATCGGTTCAGTACCTAGGTACGTAATTGTGGAGTAAGAGAGTAGTAACATTACATTATTCGCCATCAATGTGATAAATAAACAGACTGATTTGTACATACAGTAGGTATTATTTGTACTTACATTAGCTTTGATATATTTGTGTACTCCATACTTCGGGTCGACCAAACACGCCGGTGGTACCAATTTCAGTTTTTTCGGCTCCGTATCACCGAAAGGGTTAGTTATATACTTCAGTAACAATTTGAACAGCACTATTGAACAGTAGAACACTGTTAAAAAATTCGCTAGAGCAAAACGTTTGACTACTGTTAAGACACTCATATTTTTACACGCTTTAATTTATGTTTCACTGTAGACGTTCTGTGTAGCCGGTCTTCACAGTTGGTATGACGAATTCTACTCGTAGCTGACAACGACGACGTAATAACTACGTTAGAGTTACTACTCCTACTAGGGTAGGTACTAGGTACTGCTGCGCCTGATTGCGTTACTTCGCGTCCTTCAAGGTTTGAATTGACCTGCTAATAAACACTTTGAACCCAATAACAATTAAACAGGTAAAAGAAGAAATTCGAGACAAAAATGCGCTATAGCAGTGCCTAATTTTTCTGTAGTGTCGTTTCGCCACTCGGTGAAATTTTGAAAAAAAGGTATCTTTCGAAAGACATGAGTCATGACCATCTTCCATTTTCATGAGCCAACTTTCAAGGCCGTAATGTTTGTTAGGTTCTTTACCAATTATACGTATTATCTCCCAACACAGAGAAGGTACTTTTTACTTACGTACCTATGTATAGGTACAGTTTAAACTTTAAAGACTTATGGTATAGGTACAAGCACAAATTTTAGGTACAAGTAGCAAAGTGGTAGTTTCGGTTGGCCTCACCGCAATTGCTGTTGCCTAAATAAAGGGTAACTGGTAAGTATACATTTACTTAGCACATTTACACAGCATTAGGGTATAGGTCTCTACTCTCTACCTAAAGAAATAGGTAATAGTACGGAAATATTATGTCGGTTATTCCGAAAAGTGATTAAGAGGAGAGACACTTGAAACCTACTTTGCTATAATAATTAACCGACTTCAAAAAAAGGAGGAGGTTCTCAATTCGTCGGAATCTTTTTTTTTATCTATGTATGTTCACCGATTACTCGAACACGCGTGGACCGATTTAAAAATTTCTTTTTTTGTTTAAAAGGGTATAGTTTCCAGATGGTCCCATTTTAATCAGGTCAGGATCTGATGATGGGATCCTGGAGAAATTGAGGGAACTCTTCAAATTTTATATGGACACATGAAACTATTTGGGTATTATTTGAAAGAGTAATATTTTCCAAGTTGTCCTATGGTCATCAGGTCAGGATTTGATCATGGGATCTTGGTGAAATCGAGGGAACTCTTCAAATTTTGCTAGTATACTTGATCGAGTTGGGTATTTTTTATAGTTACTGGTGCATATGCTAGCAGATACTGATTTGATGACTAAAGTCATCAAGTCAGGGTGTGATGATGGGATCTTGGTGAAATCGAGGAAACTCATCAAATTTTGCTAGTATACTTGAAGAGAGTTGGGTATTTTTTATAGTTACTGGTGCATTTGCTAGCAGATACTGATTTGATGACTAAAGTCATCAAGTCAGGGTCTGATGATGGGATCTTGGTGAAATTGAGGGATCCCTTCAGATTTTATGAACACACCTCAAGCGATTTGGGTATTTTTACAACGCCTTGTGCATTTTATTGTTTCCACTAAAAAGTAAAAAATAAAAATGGGAAATGCTTTCCAAAAAACCAACTTCAAATGCCACTACAAAGAGTGAAATAATTTTTATTTAAATTTTAGGTACCTACACCAATTCGAAGTCGGGCGATTGTCTATGACTTCGTCATTTCTTCGCACATCAAGTAAGTAAGAAGGACTATTAGGGATTGTATGAAACATTGCCCGACTTCGAATTGGTGTAGGTACCTAAAATTATTTCACTCTTTGTAGTGGCATTTGAAGTTGGTTTTTTGGAAAGCATTTCCCATTTTTAGGGTTCCATACCAAAATGGTAAAAATGGAACCCTTATAGTGAGACTTTCTCCGTCCGTCCGTCCGTCTGTCACACTCGTTTATTTCAGTAACTATTCAAGCTATCGACTTGAAATTTAGAATAGTTATAGGTAATTGTGACGCGACGTCATAACAATCGTAAAAATTTGAAAATTGTTTTTATTTTTATTTAAAAAGGGGGGAAAACCAGGTCGATAAAATTTCAAAATGAGATAACAATATTGAGTGGGGTATCATATGAAAGGGCGTTACTTGTGTATTCTAAAACTAATTTTTATTTATTTTTATGCCTGATAGTTTTTGATTTATTGGGCAAACTGTCGAAAAAAATACCGTTCCTCCCCTTATCTCCGAAGTTTACCAATCGAAAAATCTGAAATAATTATGATCAATAGAAGTTAACGTATATTTTACAGGAAAAATAAAATCAACTCGCTGACTAATATACTTTTTTTGATAATAAAAATAATCCGACAAAAACAAAGTTACGTTTGCGGTTTGCCAACAAAAGTACCTACATGTAAATTAAACTCGTAAATTCATGAACAAAAGTGATTCTTTCAATGTTTTACTTCTTTTATGGTATGGAACCCTCGGTGCGCGAGTCCGACTCGCACTTGGCCGGTTTTTTTATTAATAATGTGACTTTAGATAATTAAGATAAAATAGGTTACAACTTAATTAGTTATCTAGGACCTACTGGCTAATATAAGAAACAATTAAACTCTCATAAACTTTATTAATCAATAAAATATAGTGTGATAGTGTCATATATTATCTACTATTAGTTACAATATATTAACTATAAAGGATTCATGAGGTGAATTAAGTCCCTAGCAATTTTAAAGACCCAATTAAAACCCAAAAACCTAAATTACTGAGGTTTGAAATGTAGGTAGGTACGTTAATAATAATTATTTAATAACATTATAAGAAATGACTTAGACGATGACCGACTAGAATATAATACTCGTATAGATGTTATAATAACTCATAACAAAAAGAAAATTCTTGGTACAATATAAATCAAAAATAACTCCAATTATTTCTTGTGTACACTACACAGTTTATGAAGCAAAATAAAGATTATTTTGATGAAGTTAATTAATGGAGGTCCGAGGTACAATATAAAAACTCGCGTCTAGACAATTGTTTCTCTACACTGTAAACAAACGATGAATAATAAACAATCATTCATATCGAAAATTGTAACTAAACATCATTAGATTTCAATAATAAAGTAATTCAGAGTTCTAAGCATTTTCTAAGACTCTTCTGCGCCTAGGACGTATCGGCGCAATATCTCTGAACAAATCTTCGACATTTTCCGGTGGAGCCGCTATGTCCAAGTTTTCAATATCCCTCCATAATTCGTAGTCACTTATGGCAAAAAATCAAAAATAACTCCAATTATTTCTTGTGTACACTACACAGTTTATGAAGCAAAATAAAGATTATTTTGATGGAGTTAATGGAGGTCCGAGGTACAATATAAAAACTCGCGTCTAGACATGTTTCTCTACACTGTAAACAAACGATGAATAATAAACAATCATTCATATCGAAAATTGTAACTAAACATCATTAGATTTCAATACTAAAGTAATTCAGAGTTCTAATCATTTTCTAAGACTCTTCTGCGCCTAGGACGTATCGGCGCAATATCTCTGAACAAATCTTCGACATTTTCCGGTGGAGCCGCTATGTCCAAGTTTTCAATATCCCTCCATAATTCGTAGTCACTTATGGCACCTCTTGAGAGTATTCTGGAAGGATCGCGAGTGTACGAGTCAATTACATCAGGAATAACCTCATTAGGTTTCGCATTTAGCCTTTCCATAGTTTCCTTTTCTATACGCTCTAATCGTTCTAGCACGTTTGACGGGTCTGCATCTTTTGGTCTTGCGTTAAAATCGATGTCAATATCAATTCTGAAAATAAAAGTTACTTTATCGTGATGCATTTGCTTTTAAAACCTAACTATGAATCTCATTAAAATCTAAAATTAAACAGTAGGTAACCAGTCAAACCTGGTTAAGTGAGAGCTCAAGGGACAGATATCTTTTTCTCTTAGGTAAAATCTGTGCTCTTAGGCCCACTTGCGTCGGTCTGGGTTAGTGTGTTAACTCAGAGTTAGCACGCTAACCCAGAGTAAGTTGTCAAAATTGTCCAATGGGAGACGTTGACTCTAGGGTTAAAAAATGTAAATATTTAACTCCCGTTTCGCGCAAGTGGACCTATAGAGGTTTCTCACTTACAAGTTAAAAGGGTAAAATGACGAGACTCTCACTTATAAAGTTTTCTCGCTCATCACTTAGTACTCAGATTAGATTGTTACTACATTTTTAAGAAAATGGTGGTTATTGCTAATTGTAGGTACAGTTAATAATTTCAAATAGAACTTTTGATACAAGTGTTGTCTGTAATAAGAACAGATTAGATGAAAGATAGCCTCCATGCAAACGAGCATGTGCTATTGCAAGATGCCCGCGGCCCGCCACATACCTACATACATAATTCGCAACTCATTATCAACGCTTTGTTAAACAGTAACTATTGTAAATTATTAAAATTAGAAAAAAATGTAACAAAATAACACCTAAATCCATATTGAGACCAATTATTTGTTATTATCGAGTGAGGCAACTCGGAAAATTCTGCAGTAAGCTAATAATTAGTTGTAGTAGTAAAGTAGTTGTAGTAGCTAAGTTGCGGTCGTGCTGTTCTGCAGCATCAGATAAGGATGAACACGCTCTTGCAATTGATCGATTCTATCAATATTACCCGGGGAAATATTTCACATCTTGTCTCCGGTTATTAAAGAGCTGATGATCTTTTAAGCACTAACTAATAACATAGCAGCATACGCCTGAAGGATTAACCCCTGTTTTAACCAATAATAAAGGATCAGCACTAAGTGACGTCACGCATGTAACTGAAGTATCATTAGGGTTACGTACCAAAATGGTAAAAATGGAAGCCTTATGGTGAGACTTTCTTCGTCCGTCTGTCCGTCCGTCCGTCCTTCCTTCCGTTAATCACCCTCGATTATTTCAGTAACTATCGAAGCTATCTACGTGCAATTTGGAATAGTTTTAGGTGGGTAATAGTGACCAGACGTCATTGCAATCATAAAATTTTGAAAATCATTTTTATTTTCCATTCAAAAGGGGGGGTAAACCAGGTTGTTGAAATTTCAAAATGAGATAACAATATTGACTGGGGTATCATATGAAAGGGCGTTACTTGTGTATTCTAAAACCGATTTTTACTTATTTTTGTGTGCGATAGTTTTTGATTTATTGGGCGAACTGTCGACAAAAATAACGGGCCGTACCTCGGAGTTCGGATCAATGGTAAGCGCGTTTCAATGGACCCCAGAATAATTATTAAGACGGTAAACTTAAAACTCTTAAAGCCTTTTCTGTCAATGAAGAAAATAAACAAAAGGACGTATTCGGCTGTTTGAAAGACAAACTCACTTTCACATTTAGAATGTTTGTGTGAATCATATTTACCCAGTGTCGAGCTTGAACTTGGCCCACAGCACGGCGTCAGGCGCGCGGGGTATTTCCGCGGCCACCGCCCGGCACGCTCCCTCCATTGTATTCTCCACGATTTCTAATTCGCCTTCCACTGTTACAACAATAATATTTCTACAAATGGTAAGCGATAGTCTCTAGACTCTAGTCCAGAGTCTGGACTAGAGTCTAGAGTCTATCGCTCTCTGGAGACTATCTGGACTCCAGACCATTCAATTTCTGTGTCTAGCTCTAGACTAATTAATTGCGATGCATTACGTACTTACCTACTGTGTTTCGGCTTGATGGATGCCTAGTAGCTTTCTCTCAGGTCAGGATGACGAGCTAACTGCTCTGCATCGTATGGCATCAAAATGCAAGATTGCATTAAATCCACGCATCTAAATGTGCACATAATTTAAATAACTACCTAGGTTCCAACAGTTTCTGGTTTTAATTAATTCCTGACTTGCTATTTTTTTAGAAAGTTTCAGCGAACGTTAATAACATTTTTATTTCGTATCCCGTAAACATTAAGGCCATCCACCAGAGATATGCGAAAGAGATATAAGTAGGTGGCACAATTATGCGTAGCGAAGCTGTGGAACGATATGAAGCTAAGCGATATTTACGTAACGTAGTAGGCTGCTAGGTAAAATAAAATAGAAAATTATTTTCAAAAAACCGGCTTCAAATGCCACTAAAAAGAGTAAAATAATTTTTAATGTACACCAATTTGAAATCGGGCGATTGTCTATAATATCGTCGAGTAGTTATAATACGCGTTTATTGCCCGTGGTACCCCCGATGGTCCCCCCGGGGTACCACGGGAAATTGTTTTGCCCGTGGTACCCCTGGAGCTTCTAGGGGTACCACGGGTAAAAAAAAATTACCCGTGGTACCTCTGCAAATCAAAAAATACAAAAAAAGGAAAACGCAATTAAAAACCGTTTTAAGACTATCCTTTATGCTTAAATAGAAATAATTGATTAAAGTGACAAAAGAAAACACGAAACTTAAACTAAAGCTGCAAAGTTTTTTTTATAGTTCATTAAACTTAAATTTTTATTTTTCAATACAGTTGTATGGTATGGCGCACTTTCAGAGGCTGTCATTAGTATTCGAAAGTTAAATCTTACGCACAGGCATCTTTCTTTTTCGTGGTCGTAACTTACTTTTACAAGCTCGATCATTACTTTTGCAAAACGTTTGATACCAAGGAGTTTTCATTGTACAATAAAATGGGATGGACACAGGATTTTTTTTCGTTTTCTTTTATCTTTTACCTTTTATCTTTTATCTTTTATCTTTTATCTTTTATCTTTTATCTTTTATCTTTTATCTTTTATCTTTTATCTTTTATCTTTTATCTTTTATCTTTTATCTTTTATCTTTTATCTTTCATCTTTTATCTTTCACCTTTTATCTTTTATCTTTCATCTTTTATCTTTCACCTTTTATCTTTTACCTTTTATCTTTTATCTTTTATCTTTTATCTTTTATCTTTTATCTTTTATCTTTTATCTTTTATCTTTTATCTTTTATCTTTTATCTTTTATCTTTTATCTTTTATCTTTTATCTTTTATCTTTTATCTTTTATCTTTTATCTTTTATATTTTTATTTTTTATCTTTTATCTTTTCGATTGTGAATTCGAAGTCGCCTTCGATTTCGATCTTCGATATTTTATTTAAGGTAAAAACCAAACAAGGTGGAAATTGGCCCCCAAAATCTTGAGCAAACATATTATCTCTTTGATTTGTTTTTTTACTAATTCTCACAACTGTATTGAAAAACGTCGTGTGATACACGGGTGTATATGTTTTTGCAAACTCGTGACATTAAAAACCCTCGCCTTCGGCTCGGGCTTGTTAATGACAGCTCGTTTGCAAAAACCTACTTTCCACCCTTGTATCAAAATGTACTATTGTACTCCTTTTTATTTAAAATAAACAATAACATTTAAAATTAAGACAAATTATATGTTTTCAATTCCTTTCACACTAAAATATTTGTTAATTACGAGCCTTTTTATTTAAAATAAACTGACTAAACAAACAATTTAACGTAAAACAAAACAACTTACATAATTTCAGTTCCTGAAACTAATTTTTTGTTAAAGTAGATATTGTGTATTGTGTGCGGAAAGTTATACTTTTCTGCACAAGTGCCTTTTTTATTTTCCACCGCGCCTTCGGCTTGGGTGAACAAACTGGGACTCGTAAAGAAATGACAAACTTTCCGCACTTACGAGTATATTGAAATGTAGTATTATTTAGTAGTATTTAGTGTGCTCAAGAACTCCACAATCTAGTACCTCCTAATTCACCTTTCTACCATAGAACCGCAAGACGTCGGGAGAAGTGGCATCCTTATGTGGTTGATGTCCAGCAAGCTCGGACGAAACTATTTTCTTCTACGTTTCTGATATTATGTACCGCTAAGGTGTGGTTCAAGTACAACCTGGGTGCTTTCAAGAGAAGAGTGAATAGGCATTTTCTAGGCAAGCGCTTAAAACAATGAAGTCGGTTAAAAACAACATACTTTATTTAAGTTCCGTAAACTTAAATAAAGTATGTTGTAACTATTTATTATTTATTGCTTAAATATATAAAAACAGCAGCTTTCCTGCGGCTCTTCCCGCGTACATGGATATGTCTACTTTTGAGCAAATGTATAAAAAAATATTTTATTTTTAGGAACTAAAATAATGGAAGTTGTTTTGTTTTACGTTTGATTGTTAGTTTGGTCAGTATACTTTTCCGCACGAGTGCTTTTTTATTTTCCACCGCGCCTTTGGCCTGGGTCAACAAACTGGGACTCACAAAGAAATGACAAACTTTCTTACTTACTTTTTTTATATGAAATAAACTGACAAAATAAACCATAAAACTTAAAACAAAAACAACATACTTTATTTTAGTTCCGTAATATTTATTATTTATTCCTTAAATATATAAAAATAGCAGCTTTCCTGTGGCTCTTCCCGCGTACATGGAAATGTCTTCTTTTTGAGCAAATGTATTAAAAAATATTTTAGTTTCAGAGACTGAAATAATGTAAGTCTTTTTGTTTTACGTTCAATTGTTTGTTTAGTCAGTTTATTTTAAATAAAAAGGCTCGTACCTACGTAACAAATATTTTAGTGTGAAAGGAATTGAAAAGTTGTCTTAATTTTAAGTGTTATTGTTTATTTTAAATAAAAAGGAGTAAAAAATAAAAATTTAAGTTTAATGAACTATAAAAAAAACTTTGCAGCTTTAGTTTAAGTTTCGTGTTTTCTTTTGTCACTTTAATCAATTATTTCTATTTAAGCATAAAGGATAGTCTTAAAACGGTTTTTAATTGCGTTTTCCTTTTTTTGTATTTTTTGATTTGCAGAGGTACCACGGGTAATTTTTTTTTACCCGTGGTACCCCTATAAGCTCCAGGGGTACCACGGGCAAAACAATTTCCCGTGGTACCCCGGGGGGACCATCGGGGGTACCACGGGCAATAAACGATAATACGAAGGACTATGGTTGTGCGAAACATTGCCCGACCTCGAATTGGCCAAACATTGCTCATTGACTTTTCTCATCAAAGCTGCGCTAAATGAGGCTAGAAAATAGAAATAAAGACTATCTAGTCTAATTAAGCAATGACCGCCAATACATTATTCTGTAAGAGTAAACACGTGGAGAGGCGTTAATTTTTAGATCAGACGATCCTAGTGAATTGTGATTATTCCCTCGCGAACGCTTAGCTTTCTCGCACATCTCTGTGGATGTACAGCTTAATAGAACATTTTTCTCAATCGGTTTGATATCTCCTATACATTTAAAGACTTACATAAATAACAATATTATTATTAAGCTTGAATAATAACCGTCATTTTTTAGGATCTATAATTAACGCTGTTCATCAGATAGGTAAACTAGTATTAAACCTAGTATGATATTACTGTTACATAGATGGAGACCACAGTAAGAAGATATTATAACCTACTAGCTGATCCAGAAAAAGTTGTTTTGCCGTCATTTACGTCCTATTCTCAGACTTATCAAAAACAATAGATAAAATAGTAAAGATAGGCCGATCCGAACATTTTACGTAAACCCTCTTCATACAAGCAAACAGTAGCGTCATATTCTGTCAAAATACCCGCCACCGCCGCTGACCGACCGACCGCCGCTTTTCGCGCTGTTTGCCCTGTCTTTAGGATACACGTCTGTGTCAAAAACACACAAAAAATGTATAAAAATCGGTCGAGCCGTTTCCGGATGTTAGGTACCTATAGGAGATATTGCATAAGCTCTAAACCTATCTGAAGTCTGAACAAAATGTCATCGTAATTTGTACAAGCGAGAGTTACCATATGGGTTATCATTGTTAATCCACTCGGAGTGTCAATAGCATGTAATGAGACGTACAAAGAGAGATTGTCAAATGTCAGCATAATATCTAGGTAGGTACAGAATTACTGTCACTGTTTACCAATGCTAATGTTTACGCAACCAGGCCAAAACTGTTGAGGATGTTATGAGTAGGTACCTACACAGTGAAGAAACCAGAAGAGCCACTTCCAAAATACTGAGAGTGTGCTCAAGAACTATTTAATTTGGTTCTCCTGTCACCGTTTTACCATGGAGTTGAATGAGCGATTGACAGGCGTCTACGACGATCGAAGAAAGATAAGTTTCAAACTGAGGATTTCAACTTTTCTTTTAATTTGTGTAGGCACATTTTCGGTAGATAAGTCATAAAAAGTGGATGACTTCATTAACTACTGGAATTTTTTTAATACATTAACCTAAGTATCTATGAAGAGGAGTCAAAACAATTTACTGAAAGCATCATGGAAAACCTAAACTGCATGGAATACTATATGTTTCCCTCTATTATTTGGTATTGGTGAGGATGACGATGATGAAGTTCACCTCAAAATAAAAGGTCAAAAGACAAACCCGACACAATGCAACAAAAACAGCGAGTGCGTACGTCTATGAACTACGAATGCAACAAAAAGATTAGGTACGTAGTACGTACCGTGACCTAGACCTACCGGCTACGCATAATTAGCAGATCGTCTAAAAAAATGAACGCCCCTCCTGCACGTGTACCTATGTTCTGGGCTCTGGCGTTGAATGAAAAATGTAGTGGAGAGCGTTCACTATTAAATTAGTTACTAGACGATCTCTTATGGCGGTTCCCAATATTCGATCTATCCACGTTTTGCCTTACTAGAGATAGATATTTGACGTAACTTTTATGGACCTTATGTCAAATTTCTATCTCTAGTGAGGCGAACCACGGATAGATCGAATATTGGGAACCGCCATTAGTCTCACAGGTTACGCTATACGGAACACTCACTGCGGGAATTCTACTCTCACTTGTCCAGTAATTTTATGGAATGTGCATCAGTACATATCAGTAGTATCTACATGTCAGTGTACATAATATGAAAGCATACAACTTTTTCTTCGTTCGACACGATTAAATTTGGAGACAAACACGTTTTTCCCCATTTTGTCCCCATGTGGAGACAGGAAGTAGGTACAAACGGAAAGAAAGCTTTTTAAATTCCTACACCACACGGGGAGATTGGTCTTCATTTTGGGTTGTGTACAACATGCTGATTTCCGAATCTTGCTGTGTATGCAAAGGAACTATTGTAAATTAAATATTATATTATGTGAAATTGTTCCCATCACTTGAGATACGGGGACCACGGGGTCTTCTTTAAGGGGGCAACGGAACTACAAGATTTTTTCGGTTTCACCGGTTTCAAATAGTTTACTATGTAATGTCTTAACTTTCTCTATATTATTATAAATCTGAGCTGGCAGATAACTCATTCAACGTTACTGCCAGAACATAACACTTAATATTAATCGTACGTGTGAAGAATACGAATAAGCTAAAATATCATGTGCAGTTGCCAGACAAATAATAGCATAGCAACTAAAGTGATTACTGATTACGTAAGCTTTTCACTATGTCTTTAGTACTTTACCTTCTTTATCTTCTGTGTCTGCCTTTGCTGTGACCCCATTTTTAGGGTTCCATACCTACCAAAATGGGAAAAATGGAACCCTTATGGTGACTTTCTCCGTCCGTCCGTCCATCTGTCCGCCTGTCACACTCGATTAAGTATTTTAATAACTATCGAAGCTATCGACTTTAAATTTGAAATAAGTAGTTTTAGGTAATAGTGACGCAACGTCATTGCAATCATAAAAATTTTAAAATCATTTTTATTTTTATTTAAAAGGGGGTTAAAACCTGGTTGTTGAAATTTCAAAATAAGATAACAATATTGATATCATATGAAAGGGCGTTACTTGTGTATTCGAAAACCGATTTTTATTTATTTTTATGCCCGATATTTTATGATTTATTGGTCTGTTGAAAAAAATACCTTTCCCCCCTTATCTCCGAAGTTTAGAAGTTAGAAAAGAACTGATAACGTAATACTTACTTATATTTACTTAGATCCGTAGGTACACAGAAAGAGAAACAAATGACGTCATTAGCGCCGCGGCCGTGTGTTCGTTACGAGTCCATATAAAACAGTAAATCTCAGTCAATAAGAATAACGAAACACGCTACGCATAAGGTCGCTAAGGAATGGTAAATGGTAAATAATCATGCCGGTGGGCCGTGGCGGATTTGGAACTTCCAAAAAACCTGGGAAAACATTTAAGTACCTACGTAGCACATAATATACATATTATAATGCACAAAAAGCACCAAATGCATCAAATACTTAATGTTTTTCATAACGTAGATTAAAAGCAAGTTACCAATGCAAAGTGCAACATTTCAACATAAAGGATTCAATAGTTTATATCGCCATTAATACGACATTACAAAAGGGAAATTGATGTCATTTGCACAAACCAAACATGCGAAATACTTTGTCTATGATAATAAGTACTTGGTAGGTATAGAAACGTGTAGGTTGCAACTTACAGGATTCATTAACAGCTCACGAATCAGCAATAAAGATCATTACTATTATAATGAGATTCCGACACTGTTGTTCTCAAGTAGGACGGCCAACAATTTGTTCTACCTATTGGGATAATTTTTAAGAGCAAAGAATGAAGAACTAAGAAAGAAGACGATGTTCACCTGGTGTTTATAAGTGCTCATATAATGATGTCCTCCATGACGTATCCGTCAACGGCAAAACCTTGGCTTTAGGTTCTAGCGTGCGCACGGATATGACTGGCAAAACCAAATATGGTTTTG
The DNA here is from genome assembly GCA_963855885.1 of Coenonympha glycerion. Classification (NCBI taxonomy): domain Eukaryota; kingdom Metazoa; phylum Arthropoda; class Insecta; order Lepidoptera; family Nymphalidae; genus Coenonympha; species Coenonympha glycerion. Next base: position 5,795,541 of record OY979632.1, read on the forward strand.
AAAACCCTGTTGCATGAGTGGCAGTACAGCTGACCACTGCTATTATAGTTGTAGGATGGTTTTGGCCTAGCTTCCCAGTCCTGACGCTTAGCGTCCAGATGGTTTTGACGCAAAGTTTCATAAGTTTTAGAACTATCTTTTATAATTTTCCGCCACTTAGCCCTCTGTATAGCAACTTGCTCCCAAATGTCCGGAGATATATTGCATGCAATTAGATTCCTTTTCAGGACATCTTTGTAGCGCATGTACTGCCCTACATAGGTGGCTGCTGAACGAACTACATCGTGGCCTTACTGGCTGGTGACAAAACAAGCATTTTTAGCACCGATAAACTGGTGACATTTTTCGCGTCGTCCCTCCTGTCCAGGGTATAAAATGTCTTTTCAGATCACTCGTTCGTCATGTTGGGACCTTAAATAAGTGTCGTATATTCAGGACACCAGCTACAGTATCCTTCAAACCGAAACACTGCAAACTACACTCGCGCGCGCGCAGGTTTCAAACTCAAACTCAAAATATCTTTATTTCACATAGGCCAACATGCAGGCTCAACAACAGAGCAATCTACCACTTATTATTATCAGTTACTTCCAAGGGTTTGTGTCGTTAGCATAGTCCTATAGACCCTATAGTCCTTAGTAAACTGTTTTGAGTGGGTCTCGGATTCAATTCCTTTCCCGCCACGGGATATAGAATTCATTTCTAATTTGGCTCAGAGGGGCGATTCACGTAACGTTTTCACACACTGAGTGATGTGAATCAAGAAACAAAATAAAAAATAAATAGAAATACTGAAAAATTAACTTTAAATCTATTGGATTTCAACATAGGCAATATAATCCTTCAACCTTACCAACCCTTTTTAAACATTTCACTTCACGATAATTATGTACCCGAGTTACATGAATCGCCTACAAGTCTGGCCTGGTGGGACCTGAGGTTTGGCGGTGGCCTACCAGCGCCGCAGCGAAGACGCACCGCCAAGCGATTAAGCGTTCCGGCGCGATACTGTGTAGAAACCGTTATGGGCTTCAAGTTAGTACGACTACAGCTTCGGCTGCATCGTCACTTTCCATCAGGGGCCCTACCACCAACTCTTATAGCAGTATTATTGTAATATTGTTTTGGCATTTTCATACAATGTCAGTATGAAAATTTTAAAACAATATTACAATAATACTGCTATAAGAGTTGGTGGTACGGCCCCTGGTGAGATCGCAGTTACTAACAAAGTATAGTGTATAAAAAGTAGGTATTGCTACACAGCAAAGTCTGCAGAGTTGCGGTGGTCCAGGAAGTCCTACCGCCTGACCTTACCTGAACTGCAGCGATGCTTGTCCTTCGGCGATCGAAGCAATGACCGCGCAAGATTGCCGCACACCGGCTCGTGTGACGTCAGCTTGCTGCCGCTACAACGCCACTCGTCATCTACAACAATATCGGAAGTAAACTGGACTCACGCGTATCACTTAACATCAGGGTCTGACTGGTTTCACAAACAAATCAAATTACCCATAAGAGTGTTCATGATCTGGAGCCTAGTTGGAGCATCCATTGGTCTCTCTAAAGCGGTCTTCGGTCTGCGAGGTAGTTCAGGCAGAGTTGGGCGTGCTCCCGCGCATTCAGTGGTAGCCGGACGTGCGCGTGATAGTCTTGAACGTTTGTTGGCCAATTCCTCTTTATAATTATTGTTGGGCCTCTAAAAATACAACATTGACTTCAAAATGCAGTAAGCAGCTTGCCAGAAATTGGGCTTGAAATTTGATGTTGGCAAAGATATAGTTGCCGGCACATAACTTGGCAAGAGTCGTTAGTTGCGTAGATGTATTTGGGTCTCTTTCGTTACCTAGCAGGGTGCGGGGACCGAGGTAACGGGAACCGGGCGCGTTATTGGTTCATCAATTGACTGTTGTATGTATCTCGCACTTCGTTGCACGAGGTGTACGATGCGCAAAAGTTCGACCACGCCAGAAGTCACAACCTTGCCAAGTTACATGCCGGCAACTGTACTAGAACTCTGCAATACCTAATTTACGTTCAGTTTATTCTGTTAGTGTTATTACATTAGTGGTTCAGTACTAATTATAATTTTTTAAACCTTAAACCTTTTTCTTAAACCATCGAAGCAAAACATTTATAATAATGAGAATAAACGGAAATTCTTTATCATTGTTTAACAAATGATCTATCCAGCATATTAAAGAGAAAGCTTGAACAAAACTTACGTGATTCTGTGATACATTCGAAGGACCAGGCTGAGGCTCATCTTCTAATTTTTGTGAAAATGAATCGTGTTTACGCTCCTCCGTATCACTTTCTACACTATTACCATCTGACATTATCTTTTCGGGAATCTCATCTTTAATTAAAAATAAACTATCTTTAGTCATTTGAACAAAGTAGGTACCTATACAAGGTCTTTTAAGGGCAAGGCCCACTATTATTTCCCCCTTATACGAGAGGCACAAACCTCTGCCTCTCGTATAAGGGGGAAATATCGATGCCTAGACGTCTTTACGGAGTTAAGTATGTGCGTTTATGAAAACTAAAATATTACTGGCCTCACTATGAAGCAAATCACCAAGAAACCTATTGAAGGTGTCTAAATAATATCCTCAAACCCCTACTAGGCCACTTGGACTTGGCGTCTTAGCTGATGAGCTAAGATCAAACCCCTATTATTCTGTGAGGAAACCCAAAGACCGTAAAAAGGAGTTAAGACTATCAGCTACGCATGTAGGAATTGGGTTATGACTAGATCCACTAACCACTTTCACTTACCTTCTTCATCTGGATTCAATGGAACGTCATCCAAAGTGATAAGCATCGGTAAAGCAGATGCAACAAGGGAGCGATAATTTATTGTATCCGAAATGGGAGTCCCACTCAAAGTCAATCGGCGTAAAGAGCTGCAAACACCTATAGTCCACAGGCGACTGGACTCCTCTATGGGGTTGCTGCAACATTTTTCATTTTTAACATACTACTTACTTACCGTACAAAAGATGTATAAGTATGTACTTAAACAGTACGTACTTGTTGTGATAGGCAGTAACGCTGTTCTTTGGATAAAGTAACAAACTTTCATTGAGTAATATAAGCCGTAACTGTAAAACTAAAAGAAACCTTCACGATCCATTTAAAGATTAGGTACCAACGGCATCAATCACCATATAATTTTTGCCAGTAAAATGGCATTACCCAAAATCCACTAACATCCGCCATTTTAGTTCGATTATTACGGGGGCTATTTCTTTGGATCATATCGATTAACTTTACATAATATTACTATTTGTATGTGAAATGTGTACCTATCTATTGTTTAGTGACTAGTAGCTAATTAATTACTCGATACTTACTTGGCTAAGTTAAGCGTGTGTAGTTTCTGCATGGCCGCCAACGGATGCAGCTCGCGAAGACGATTGCCGGCGGCGTGAAGTTCTTTGAGACCACCCAAGCCCCAAATTCCGTCCAGTGACGTTAAGCCACATTTGTTTACGCTTAGATTCTATAGGATTCATTATTAGTTACATTAGGTATGTAATAAAAATATTTTAATTATTAACAAAAATTAATTCCAATCAGAAAGATTTGTATACAAAACAGGATTTAATATAATTTATTTACCAGATTTTTACTCATATAAAAGTAGGATCAAACAGTGAACGATCGAGAGAGCTATGCTCTAAATATCTCTATATGCGTAACACTACGAAATAAGGAGCTCACCTCCGTAGAATAAGTATGATTAACCGACATATTGAGTGATGTGTCAGCGGCTCAGCGCTCGTGAAGCTTTAGTGGCAATAGGTGAGCAATCTTTAGTTTATAACACGATTGCCATTAGGGACTAAAGATGCTGGTTCCTAATAGGGACACAGCACTGGGAAATTCATTGTTGAAGCAGCAACCGGGGACCTTATAGCGACCGCTTTGGTTGAGAGTTGATTTGAGCCGATGCCGCGGTGTTTGAAGATCCCTACATGACGCCTTTTATTGATGGGCATTGGGAATGTCCTGCTCATCTCATGTTGTGCTGCGTGTATGTCCAATAGTGGATGATCCATCAACTGAAGACGACGAGTCGACGACCATTGATTAGGTAAAATTGGCATTCATGACTCAAATCAGAAACTGGTAACCAATGACCGTAGCTGGTTAGTGGTTACCTGCAATCCAATAGCAAAATAAATCTTCCACGAAGCGATATCCCGCTATACGGGTACGTTTAGTAGACAAAAACATATAGAAAGTTCTTACGAAGCATATAGCATACTTTTAAATGGACCAATCCGATGCCCAGATCACGCAAGGATGAAATGGCGCTTCCGTCGAGGGTAAGACAACGCAAATGCGGAGCGAGCACGTGCAGCCGACGCAGACCAACGCGCTCCGCAATCACGCGCAGCTTTGCTTCGCGAATCGTCAGCACTTCCTCATCTGTTGTCACACCACTGCTCTCTTTCTACAAGTAAATAGAGCAAGAGTGCTGTTTTCTTTAGGGGCTAAATAGCTATGGTTTGGAAGAAGCTTCGGGGGCAACAAGCGTATTTTCAATATAGTCTTACCAATAGCTCAATGAGCGTCAGTTCTCTTGGTATAACAATGCGCCTGTAGCCTGGTAATCTGCGCTCTAGCTCTTCTTGACCGGATGGCTGTTGCGGATCAGGGGGAGGCATTGCCAACATCCTTAAAGCAATGCAAAGTTGTTTAGGACATAGTACAACAACCAGTACCATTGTAGTTCGTACAAGAAGACTTTTTGGCAACCAAACACTGGTCAACAATTTATAAACTGCCTCGGACATCGTCGTAAGGTTGCCTCTTTGCCTCTTTGTCTTGTTTCTATAGAATATTACGGAGAGTGTGCTCAAGAGATATTGAATTTGGTTCCCCCGTCACCTACCTACCATCAAACAGCAAAGCACCGAAAAGGCTTTAAACCGTTTCTTAAAAGGCTTTTAAGAGGCTTATAGTAGAGGTACCAAAGACACGTATGAAGCGGTTTGATACCTCGCTCCTGCTACACCAGGCACTGTCTTTCTCAGGCATTTCCTAGGCAAGCGCCTTTATATATTTAAATATTCTGTGAACATTTGAAGACGCTTCAAATGTTTACAGAATATTTAATTACTTTTACCGTTATTAATCTGCAGCAAAAACAAGCGAAAATATGACGTTTGTGGTTATAGCGGCAACAGAAATAAGTATATACTTAAACTAGTAGGGCGCGTGAGTGCGCGGGCCACATGTGGCCCGCGTGCAGTCTTACCGCCCATAAAGATATCGCCGTCATCTCCATCGCCCATTGGAATCCAATTGGCAGTGAGCTGAAAAACTTACCAAGGAGCACTGTCATGGTTTTAAAGATAGTTAAGGGCAGTTCAAACAAAAAATACGCTGAACCTCATTGGATGAGGTTCAGCGTATTTTTTGTTCGAACAGCCCTTAACTATCTTTAAAACCATGACAGTGCTCCTCAATCATCATCCAAATCCTAGACCATTGTCTCTTCTCATAGTATGTACATTTTCCATGGAAAGATAAATTCCTCCACAGTGAATTATTTTCCATGCAGCCCGTAGAACTTGAGATCCTGATCACCTCTTGCTAAGAAACCACTCTCTTATCTTTTATACTTTCCGAGATAGAACAACACGAAATTTGTATGGCGGCAATCTTGAATCCGCCATTTTGGTTTTTTTTCAGCTCACTGCCAATTGCCTGAAGTTCCGAGTATTTTCTGTTTCAGCAGTCCCCACCTAACTATAATACCTTGCCCATGCTCCTCGACGGTCTTCAAAACCCTCAATCATCATCTCATTCTATATTTTTCTCTTGTAGTCTTCCAAAAAACCGCATCAAAGCACTTCATGTTTTACAACTCGTGGTCTCTTCAATATTCCTCATACATTTTCTATGGAAAAATAAATTCCGCCATTTTGATTTTTTTTTCTATCCATCGAATAGACCATGGGGTCCTGAACACTTCTTGTCAAGAAACCGTTCTTCCATCTTTTATACTTTTCGAGATGGACACCGATGAAGTTTGTATGGCGGCCATCTTGAATCCGCCATTTTGAACTTTTTTTCAGCTAACTGCCAATTGGATGATGTTTCGAGTGACATTTGGTCGAGCACCCCCCACCTATCTTCAATACCCTCCCCGTGCTCTTCACCCGTCTTCGAAATCCTCAATCATCAGCTCTCTCCATATTTTTCCTCCGAATGAATTTTTTTTTTCTATACGAACCCATACTTGAAAAAAAAATTTTTCATACAAAATTGTTCAGGAGAGGTGATCAATCAGTGAGTCAGTCAGTCAATCAGTGAATCAGCACGAGTAGCTATATATATATTAACTAGTAGGTCGCGTGAGGGCGCGGGCCACATGTGGCCCGCGTGCCGTCTTCCCCCCTATTTGCCTTCCAACTTTTAGTCTCTTCAATATCCGCCATACATTTTCTATGGAAAAAAAAATCCGCCATTTTGATTTTTTTTCTATCCATCGAATAGACCTTCGGGTCCTGATTAACTCTTGTCAAGAAACCACTCTTCAATCTTTTATACTCTGCGAAATAGACACCGATGAAGTTTGTATGGCGGCCATCTTGAATCCGCCATTTTGAACTTTTTTTCAGCTCACTGCCAATTGCATGACATTTCGAATGACATTTGGTCGAGCACCCCCCACCTATCTTTAATACCCTCCCCGTGCTCTTCACCCGTCTTCGAAATCCTCAATCATCAGCTCTCTCCGTATTTTTCCTCGGATTGATTTCTTTTCTTCTATAAGACCCCATCCGTGAAAAAAAAATTTTTCATACAAAATTGTTTAGGAGAGGTGATAATCAGTCAGTCAGTCAGTCAATCAGTGAATCAGCACGAGTAGCTATATATATATTAACTAGTAGGGCGCGTGGGAGCGCGGGCCACATGTGGCCCGCGGGTTGTCTTCTCATCTATAAAAGAATCTCCGTCATCTCCTTCGCCAGTTGGAATCCGATTGGCAATGGGCTAAAAGAATTACCTCGGAGCACGGTCATGGATTTAAAGATAGTTAAGGGCTGTTTGAATAAAAAATACACTGAACCTCATCAGATGAGGTTCAGTGTATTTTTTATTTAAACAGCCCTTAACTATCTTTAAGTCCATGACCGTGCTCCTCAATCATCATCCAAATCGTAGACCATCATCTCTTCTCATACTTTTCATAGTTTTTCATAGGCCTTTGGGTTTATTGTAGCATTCACATTTTCCATGGAAAAATAAATTCAAACCACTTTGATTTTTTTTCATTCATCCCGTAGACCTTGAGATTCTAATTACGTCTTGCAAAGAAATCACTCTCTTATCTTTTATACTTTCCGAGATATAAAAACACGAAATTTGTATGGCGGCCATCTTGAATCCGCCATTTTGATTTTTTTTTCAGCTAACTGCCAATTGGATGGCGTTTCGAGTTACATTTGGTCGAGCACCCCCCACCTATCTTCGATACCCTGGCTGTGCTCTTCACCCGTCTCCGAAATCCTCAATCATCAGCTCTCTCCATATTTTTCTCTAGTAACTCTCCGAAAAACCGCGTCACAACCTTGCATAATTACCAACTGTTAATCTCTTCAACATTCCCCATACATTTTCTATGGAAAAAAAATTCCGCCATATTGGATTTTTTTTTCTAGCCATCTAATAGATCTTTGGGTCCTGATCATTTCTTGTCAAGAAACTGTTCTTCTATCGTTTATTCTTTCCGAGATATCGACGAAATTCGCATGGCGGCCATTTTGAATCCGCCATTTTGAAAATTTTTTCAGCTCACTGCCAATTGCATGACGTTTCAAATGACATTTGGTCGAGCACCCCCCACCTATCTTAGATACCCTGGCTGTGCTCTTCACCCGTCTCCGAAATCCTCAATCATCAGCTCTCTCCATATTTTTGTTCTTAATGAATTTTTCCCCTCTATGCGAAAAGATCAGTAAAAAAAATTTTTTTCATACAAAATTGTTCAGGAGAGGTGATCAATGAGTCAGTGAGTGAATCAGCCCAAGTAGCTATATATATAGTAACTAGTAGGGCGCGTGTGTGCGCGGGCCACATGTGGCCCGCGTGCAGTCTTCCCGCCCATAAAGGTATCGCCCTCATCTCCATCGCCCATTGGAATCCGATTGGCAGTGAGCTGAATAAATTACCAAGGAGCACTGTCGTGGTTTTAAAGATAGTTACGGGCAGTTCGAACAAAAAAATACGCTGAACCTCATCGGATGAGGTTCAGCGTATTTTTTGTTCGAACAGCCCTTAACTATCTTTAAAACCATGACAGTGCTCCTGAATCATCATCCAAATCCTAGATCATTGTCTTTTCTCATAGTATGTACATTTTCCATGGAAAGATAAATTCCGCCACAGTGAATTATTTTCCATGCATCCCGTAGAACTTGAGATCTTGATCACCTCTTGCTAAGAAACCACTCTCTTATCTTCTATACTTTCCGAGATAGAACAACACGAAATTTGTGTGGCGGTCATCTTGAATCCGCCATTTTGTTTTTTTTTTCAGCTCACTGCCAATTGCCTGAAGTTCCCAGTATTTTTTGTTTCAGCAGTCCCCACCTAACTATAATACCTTGCCCATGCTCCTTGACTGTCTTTAAAATCCTCAATCATAACCTCATTACATATATTACTCTGGCAGTTCTCTAAAAAAACGGCATAAAATTTTGCATAGTTACCAACTTTTAGTCTCTTCAAGACTCCCCATACATTTTCTATGGAAAAATAGATTCCGCCATTTTGAAATTTTTTTCTATCCATCAAATAGACCTTCGGGTCCTGATCACTTCTTGTCAAGAAACCGTTCTTTCATCTTTTATACTTTTCGAGATGGACACTGATGAAGTTTGTATGGCGGCCATCTTGAATCCGCCATTTTGAACTTTTTTTCAGCTAACTGGCAATTGGATGACGTTTCAAATGACATTTGGTCGAGCACCCCCCACCTATCTCTAATACCCTTGGCTGTGCTCTTCATCCGTCTTCGAGATCCTCAATCATCAGCTCTCTCCATATTTTTGTTCTGAATGATTTTTTTCCTTCTATACGACATGATCCTTAAAAAAAATTTTTTTCATACAAAATTGTTCAGGAGAGGTGATCAATGAGTCAGTCAGTCAGTGAATCAGCACAAGCAGCTATATATATAGTAACTAGTAGGGCGCGTGGGAGCGCGGGCCACATGTGGCCCGCGGGCTGTCTTCTCACCTATAAAAGAATCGCCGTCATCTCCATCGCCAATTGGAATCCGATTGGCAATGGGCTAAAAGAATTACCTCGGAGCACGGTCATGGATTTAAAGATAGTTCAGGGCTGTTTGAATAAAAAATACACTGAACCTCATGATGAGGTTCAGTGTATTTTTTATTCAAACAGCCCTTACCTATCTTTAAATCCATGACCGTGCTCCTCAATCATCATCTAAATCGTAGAACATCATCTCTTCTCATACTTTTCATAGTTTTTCATAGGCCTTGTTTATTGTAGCATTCACATTTTCCATGGAAAAATAAATTCAACCACATTGATTTTTTTTTCATTCATCCCGTAGACCTTGAGATTCTAATTACGTCTTGCAAAGAAATCACTCTCTTATCTTTTATACTTTCCGAGGTAAAACAACACGAAATTTGTGTGGCGGCCATCTTGAATCCGCCATTTTGATTTTTTTTACAGCTAACTGCCAATTGGATTACGTTTCGAGTTACATTTGGTCGAGCACCCCCCACCTATCTTCGATACCCTGGCTATGCTCTTCACCCGTTTCCGAAATCCTCAATTTTCAGCTCTCTCCATATTTTTCTCTAGTAACTCTCCGAAAAACCGCATCACAACCTTGCATAATTACCAACTGTTAGTCACTTCAACATTCCCCATACATTTTCTATGGAAAAATAAATTCCGCCATTTTGAATTTTTTTTTCTATCCATCAAATAGACCTTCGGATCCTGATCACTTCTTGTCGAGAAACCATTCTTCCATCTTTTATACTTTCCGAGATATTGACGAAATTCAAATGGCCGCCATTTTGAATCCGCCATTTTGAATTTTTTTTCACCTATCTGCCAATTGGATGACATTTCAAATGACATTTGGTCGAGCACCCCCCACCTATCTTCAATACCCTTGGCTGTGCTCTTGACCCGTCTTCGAAATCCTCACTCATCAGCTCTCTCCGTATTTTTCCTCCGAATGAATTTTTTTCTTTTATACGACCCCATCCATGAAAAAAAAATTTTTCATACAAAATTGTTCAGGAGAGGTGATCAATCAGTCAGTCAGTGAATCAGCACAAGCAGCTATATATATATTAACTAGTAGGGCGCGTGTGTGCGCGGGCCACATGTGGCCCGCGTGCTGTCTTCCCGCCCATTAAGGTATCGCCGACATCTCCATCGCCCATTGAAATCCGATTGGCAGTGAGCTGAAAAAATTACCAAGGAGCACTGTCATGGTTTTAAAGATAGTTAAGGGCAGTTCCATCAAAATAATACGCTGAACCTCATCAGATGAGGTTCAGCGTATTTTTTTGTTCGAACTGCCCTTAACTATCTTTAAAACCATGACAGTGCTTCTCAATCATCATCCAAATCCTAGATCACTATCTCTTCTCATAGTATGTACATTTTCCATGGAAAGATAAATTCCGCCACAGTGAATTTATCTCCATGCATCCCGTAGAACTTGAGATCCTGATCACCTCTTGCTAAGAAACCACTCTCTTATCTTTTAAACTTTCCGAGATAGAACAACACGAAATTAGTATGGCGGCCATCTTAAATCCGCCATTTTGTTTTTTTTTCAGCTCACTGCCAATTGCTTGAAGTTCCGAGTATTTTTTGTTTCAGCAGTCCCCACCTAACTATAATACCTTGCCCATGCTCCTTGACTGTCTTTAAAATCCTCAATCATCACCTCATTCCATATTTTCTCTGGTAGTCTTCCAAAAAACCGCATCAAAGCACTTCATGTTTTACAAATCTTGGTCTCTTCAATATTCCTCATACATTTTCTATGAAAAAATAAATTCCGCCATTTTGAATTTTTTTTTCTATCCATCAAATAGACCTTCGGGTCCTGATCACTTCTTGTCAAGAAACCATTCTTCCATCTTTTATACTTTCCGAGATATCGGCGAAATTCGTATGGCGGCCATTTTGAATCCGCCATTTTGAATTTTTTTTCAGCTCACTGGCAGTTGGATGACATTTCAAATGACATTTGGTCGAACACCCCCCACCTATCTGCAATACCCTTGGCTGTGCTCTTCACCCGTCTTCGAAATCCTCAATCATCAGCTCACTCCATATTTTTGTTCTTAATGATTTTTTCCCCTCTTTACGAAATGATTAGTAAAAAAAAATTTTTTCATACAAAATTGTTCAGGAGAGGTGATCAATCAGTGAGTCAGTCAGCACAAGCAGCTATATATATAGTAACTAGTAGGTCGCGTGAGGGCGCGGGCCACATGTGGCCCGCGTGCCGTCTTCCCCCTACTTGCCTTCCAACTTTTAGTCCCTTATCAACATTCCCCATACATTTTCTATGGATTTTTTTTCCGCCATTTTGGATTTTTTTTCTAGCCATCAAATAGAGCTTTTTTTCCTGATCAACTCTTGTCAAGAAACCGTTCTTCCATCTTTTATACTTTCCGAGATATCGACGAAATTCGAATGGCGGCCATTTTGAATCCGCCATTTTGAATTTTTTTTCAGCTCACTGCCAATTGGATGACATTTCAAATGACATTTGGTCGAGCACCCCCCACCTATCTCCAATACCCTTGGCTGTGCTCTTCATCTGTCTTCGATATCCTCAATCATCAGCTCTCTCCGTATTTTTCCTCCGAATGAATTTTTTTCTTCTATACGACCCCATCCATGAAAAAAAAAATTTTCATACAAAATTGTTCAGGAGAGGTGATCAATGAGTGAATGAATGAATCAGCACAAGCAGCTATATATATAGTAATATTGAAAATATCTGTGAAAATTTCAAGTCTGCAGTCATTACGGTTCAAGAGATACAGCCAGTGACAGACGGGCGGACGGACAGCGAAGACTCAGTAATAGGGTTCCTTTTTTACCCTTCGGATACGGAACCCTAAAAAAGTAAACAATTGCTATAGCATTTCATGCATTTCTTCGAAAGAACGTGACTTTTGAAGGTTGAGAAATAGTGCGGGAAGGGGTAGGTACGGTTAATCTACTATTCTCTCGGAAGTAGTGAAAGAATAGAAGGCACTATTATCAAGACAGTACCTGCTACCAAGTGCTACTAATTGATTCGACCCACCTAAATAATGGAGTAGCACGAACATTCTGCGGTTCTGGTGAGCTGGCGCTGGAGATTTCAGATCTCGGCGATGGTGACGCGATGACGCTGGGTGTCCGCGGCGCCGAGCCCAGCTCTACATTTGGCGCTTCCAGTACTGGCATTATTTCCGCCACACCCTACGTACCTATACGAGTAGCTAGGCAGGCTCACCTCCTAGTTTATATAGATCATTTACAATTTAATTACTTTATCATTTATCAATCGAGAGTATATCTATAAGGTAAGTAGTAGGTTTTACCAGTTACCACAGATGTTGGGGTATTTACCTACTTATTTTGTAAAGATGCTTTTATATTTTAAAAATTTCATAGTTCAAACCTGTGGTTCAAACTTCCACAAATACCAGTTACTTAGGTTCAGTTAATTCAATTAATTAAAAATAAATTGAATTACAATAGGTATGGTTTCCAAATAATAACGAAACTCAAACTCTGTAGGTAGCCATAGAAACAATGACGTTTTGTTGACAAAATATTTTTCTATTTTTGCCTTTGATTAGGTATATTTGCGTCTTTGATTTGCATAGTGTTTTGCGTCCATTTCATGTTCATGTTTATTTCCTTCCTACGGATTATTTTCATTTGCCATGGCCATGGCCCATAATATGTTTATGTCTACGTTTAGGTCCATGCGTGGAGATCAGTACCCACCATGTACCCAGTACACACCCATCCATGCTTTGTACTTTTACGTTGTTATTATACCATGTTTTTGTTTGGTAGACTCGAAAGTCAAAAAGATTCGAATCTAAGCCCACACAGCCTATAATTAAAATTAAACTAATAGTCTATGTCCATGTGTTAAAAGGAGCAGATGTCAATGTCAACTGTCACTGTCTATTTCACAAATTTACCGCCAAAATTTAATACTTCACTTCAGCTTCTGTTCAAGTCAAGAAGTTCTACGAAACGTTTTTGAAGATATTTTCTTTGTTAACACTGCTTGATTTTAAATTTGAGTTGTGTAAAATTAAACTCAGTTTAGTTCAAATCTTTCTGTAAACACAATGACTTCAATGGCACAAAATGGGATTGAAAATTCGGCACCACATGACGAGTTACAGTACCTGAACCTTGTGAAGACGATTATTGATTCAGGTTTGTAAATAACTATCTAATTAGAATTACCTACCTATCTCCCTAATAAATACTGTTTACCCATTTATATCTTATCCTGCAGGTGATAAAAGAATCGATAGAACCGGAGTTGGTACTCTATCGATACTTGGAGCAATGCAAAGATACTCCTTGCGGAACAATATATTACCCCTCTTGACCACCAAACGCGTATTCGTTAGAGGTGTCATAGAAGAGCTACTGTGGATGATATCAGGGTCTACAGATAGCAAAGTTCTCGCCAGTAAAGGAGTTCATATTTGGGATGCTAATGGATCTAGGACATTTCTCGATAATTTAGGATTTACTGAACGTGAAGAAGGTAATCTTAAACCTTTCTTTAAACGCTTTTGCCTGTAATATCAGGTTGTGTTTATCTCAAGATAAAAATTCTTAACAACTGTCTATTGACTTAAAATACCCATTCATGAAACTACTTCTGCATGATTGAAGAAGAAACCAATAAATACTATCTCATTCTCTATCTTTTTTTGAATAGCAGCCCTTCAACTGACAAAATGTTGAAAAATTTTGTTTTACAAAACCTTTTAGGTGATCTAGGACCTGTGTATGGATTCCAGTGGAGGCACAGTGGAGCTCAGTATCTCGATGCAAAGACAGACTACTCTGGACAAGGCATAGACCAACTACAAAATGTTATTAACACTATAAAGTAAATATTTAAATTACATACTTAAATTTTTTTTGTTTTATAAATTTTGTTTCATCTGTGTAATAATTACTTACCATTACTTACACACCTCTCAAAGTTACTGTGTTATTGGCCGTAATATTCTGTATTTATTCTTCAGACTTGAACTTATTATGGAATATCTCATTCCAGAACCAATCCCAGTGATAGAAGGATGTTAATGTGTGCATGGAACCCATCAGACCTGAGCAAAATGGCTCTTCCTCCGTGCCATTGCCTGGTGCAGTTCCATGTAGCCAACAACAGGCTCTCCTGCTTGATGTACCAGCGCAGTGCTGACATGGGCTTGGGGTTCCCATTTAATATTGCCAGCTATGCCCTGTTGACGCATATGATTGCACATATTACTGGTTTAGAGGCAAGTTTTTTTTCTATATTGAAAGACATTGAACTGACAATAATGTGTAATACATTATTGTCCAGGCCCACTTATCAGTTTTTAACAAATTCCATGGGAATGATGGATTTTCCAGGATAAAAATTACCAACCTTGTGTGTGAATCAAATTAATGACAGCCAAATCTGTTCCATAGTTTTAGTTTAGGACTAACAAACATACACACACATGCAGAAAAAGCAAAGGTCTATTTTGCCTTAAAAGTCTGAAAAAAGGTGTGGTTCCATGAATATGTATTTAAACCTTATATGGATAGGTTCAGATATCAACGACTTTTAGCTAAAGATATATAACTACGTAAGATAGCTGAAAAGTAATAATTTCTAGGATTATAGCTTAAAATTAATCACTAATTATTATAATAGTTATATAAATTTTATTTTAGGCTGGTGAGTTTGTTCACACCACGGGCGACACTCATGTATATCTCAATCACATTGAGCCACTGAAAAAACAACTGGAGAGGGAACCAAGACCTTTTCCAACATTGCAATTTGCTCGTAAAATTGAATACATCGACGATTTCAAGTATGAAGATTTCATTATTCAAAACTATAATCCATACCCAAAGATTGATATGGAAATGGCTGTATAATTTTAATGTATTGTGTTTTACAACTGCTATACTCGAAATGAAGTTCTTATTTTCAAATGTGAGTGTGACTTCCCAAGAGTACTTGAAAATACTTTTATAATTATTTTAAGATCAGTATTAAATAAATTAGATAATGTTACTCTAAAAGCAACTACCTACATATTATTTCATTTTTGTTCTGTTTTGCAAAATTTTTATATAAAAGTTGCATGTCTCATGGTGGGTTTATGACATGGTTTAAAACCACATGTCATTGCAAAAACATAGACATTGTGCAAACTCAGGGTTATGCTAATTTTCGGCTAACTCAAGCATGAGAAACACCAAATTAGTACCAAAGATTTTATTTTAATTAAAAACTAATATTATAATAGTGTATTATGTAGTACTACAGAATAAAACCCCATAGTTAATGCAATGCATGTCTAAAAACTATTGTGATGCTAATAAAATCGTTTCCTTATACAACTGTAAACATTTTAACAATAACAAATTCATAATTTCACATCTTATCAATAATTTTAAAGTACATAACATTTCGTTATGGTTTGTACATTGCTTATTTTAATTGTTTCAGGACTTATTTAGATTTTATAATTTTGATAAAAAACCCACACAGATACATATTATAACTCAAAAAAAAATTAAAATAAATTGTAAAACAATTACATGATGGATGGAATAATTGTGACAAAATGTAAAGAAAAGCAATCGTAAAATAAAACTAAGAAAAAGTCCTCTATCAACACATTTGGTCATCTTGTGATGGCACCTGAAATGAAAACAGATTTTTTTTAAACACAGGTATCTGAATAACACCACAACATGATCGTAATATGCACAAATTACAAATGATTTGGTATTTTGAATGCATGGAGAATTGTAGTTCACTGGACTCTTAAAAACTAAGTTTAAGAGGGCTCAAAGGTTGTAGAATGTTATTGATAATAACAATAACGCTCCTTGAAGAAGGACCCCTGATGTGTCCAAAACTGGTCAGGCGGACCTGATTCAATGTTGCATGAGTTTTAGCCGTTTTTTCCTTCTTATAATTTCTAATTGGCTGGTTGGAAGCTTCTTTCCTACCAGCAAAGACCAAGTTACTAATTTTAGACAAATTTAAAAAACAAATATAATATATTTACCTGGGATACCTGCTCATCCAATCTACTACTAGGTACGGGTAAGGCAGCTAGTTGCTCTGTGAGAGCCATAGTTACTTCAGACTCTACCGTAATTTCTACCCATAATGTATCTGGAAAGTAAATAAATCTTATTGTAAATGAATTAGTAATCTGTGAAGTAAAATTGCAGCTACAGTCCAACAAGGCTCTCTTGGCACTTGAAGGAGGGCTCTGTTGCAAAACAAAGGCAGCCAAAATAAAATCTCAATTTTACTTCAATTTTAGTTTAAAATAGTTAATAAGTAAGCAAAAACAACATAGTATACAATAATGATATACTGACAGAGCGAACAATCAAACTAGCACAAGATAGCGGCGTTAGTTCAGACTTTAGCCACGCGCCAAAATAGCCTTGTCGCACTGTATAAGTGAGTGCACTGCATGACATCAGATAACTTTTCATTACAATTAAAAAAAATCAGTCATAATTTGTAGCCAATAGTATGTGGTGTGCTGTGGCAAAACCACCACTTAAATCTTTGAGTTAAGATGCAAACCTGTGAGGGTGATGATGAATACTCATTTTTATATCAAAAGTAAACAAGATACATTTTATTTGGTAGTTGACTAGTTCATAATAAATTCTAAAATATTGTGATTTCAAGCTAATGGAATAGAATTTTAATAACTCAAACAGGGGAAAACAAAGGAAAATGAGGTATTACCAAGAGATTAATCTCAATATTGTATAATAACTGTCATGATTCATTGTACAACACCACCAGTGGGACAGATTGTTTCTAGAACTTTTTATAACAAAGTGCAGAAATTTGTTCCTATTGAACGATCATGACTAATGAGAAAATGAGCTATCTTGCTTACCTCCTATTTGCTCTCCTTTGTCAGTTACTAAGTGGAAGTAGCCTCGATGCACGCCAGCTGTGCTGGGTGATAATAATTTGACTGAAACTGTTGTGGAATGTCCGGGAGGCAAAGGGGGCACATACACAGGTGTAGCTCCCAATGGTTCACCACCAGCTTGTATAAGCCTACAGCTTCCCGGCCACGCTTCTGTTCCTGTGTTGGCAATACTCCAATTTTGTTCAAAACTGTAACCAAATACTGTTAAATGATTTGAATTTTGTCAAGTTAATTATGTCTGGCCTAAATTATTATTGTTAATACAATTTGAGATAAACAAATCAGTTGTAACAATGCATGGTTAAAGGTTGCATGCATATTGCATCATATAAAATGGTAAAATTGTGATGTCTTACTGAGTAGCCGGTCCTACAGCGGATTCCTGAGTTTGAGCAGCTTTCAGTGCCATAGATGGAAGCTTGGGCGGTAAACTATAATCTAAATAACAACATATTGCTGCCTGCAAATTCCTGCAATTGATAAAAATGAAGTTTGATATAAATATTATAATGATGGTAGCTAAAGAAATAACAATTGATTAAGAAATAAGACTTACCAATTACTCATATCTAAGAAAAAACTAGCTGTATTATAATTTAAACTAGGGCCTAGTAGTCGTTGCATTTGACCTATAAGCTCCTCTCTGTCAGTTGTGTTCATGCAGCTGAACTGAAGCAGAAGGTTCTGGTCGATCTCTCCTGGGGTCTGACCGACCTCCCCGGCCCCGGCCGAACCGTCTACATCCATTATGCATAAAACCAAGTCACAGGCACTTTCTTTGAGCCTCAGCACTTCACTGTTGTTTGTTTATGTTAGTCAGCTGACTTCATTCGAATAAATATAATTGAAGAATTAGGTGCACTATCAATGTTGACATTAGTCTAACAATAAAAAGACGTAAATACGAAAATCTTATAGATAGGGCATCGCCAGCCAAAATCGCTTTAATTGTTTGAACTCAGACAAAAGGAGAAAATTATAAATCGTGTTCATGAATGAGATGAGCGTTCAAACCAGTGTTGCCGCTTAAGAAAAAAAAATTTCATTCTGCAACATGCAACATTTTGTGCAAAGAAAAGAAAAAAAGCCCTTAGAAAATGCCATACCTAAAAAACAATGATGAAATTTATCGGTTATATCAATAAACCTAGTGTACGCTATTTTCTTTTTTCTTCCGATAGAGCAACCAAGTTCTTCCAAGTTCCAAAACGTAGGTAAATAAAGCCGCATTTTCACACGAAATTCTCGTGTCCCGCGCGATATCGCCCGACGTCACTACTCACTCGGGGACATGCTCAACATGTCGCAAGTCGACGGTCTGCGAGCGTTGACTCATGCGACATTCGTGTCCCTCGACAGTCGATAGTCGCCGGACAGTGAGAACGTGTGTCGCGTTGTGTTCCGAAAATGGTAGGTAGTAGTGTGGTAAGCTCAAAGGGTAAGCTGCACTAAACAACACTACTTCCTCGGGGACCTCGGGCGACATACTGATCGCGACTTTACAATGTGAACGAGTCGTATGTCGCCGGTCGCGGGACATTGTCCCACTTTTGCAGAGATAACTACGTGAATGTCGAGCGACAAGTATCTGCGACATGTCGCCTAGTGAAAATGAGCCAAGTGATATATTATAATCACGATAAGGATTATAATCCTTGTTCTTATTCTTATATAATATATAATCTTTGGTCTAAATATTTTGATGATATAATGCTCTGTGACGGCCGTGTGACTGCCAAAGACATTTTATAGGTATTAGCTTGGGTATTAGCAACATATTATTTAGCAAGAACTTGGACCGCTTTTAGGAATTAGCTAGCTAAATAAGTCTCATTCTAGCCAACGAATATAAAATGTTTGGTTTTGAATCTAGTTGGCCTTACGCGATATGTGACGCCATGATGAGCGTCAAGATTTATTTGTAGTTACCTTTTACTTTTGAAAAGGGCGCCTCATGGGCGCTTCCTTATCTCTATGGTTTTTGCCACAGAACACTATTACTCCTGGAATTGAGTTTGCCTGATAACCACCAGTTTTCTAAAAAACAAGGGGTTGTAAATGGAGGTAAACGAACTGAACCTAATAAGAAGAATCATGCTTGTCCTGGTTTTTGCTACGAGGATTTTTGTCATGGACTTTGATGGATTGATCAAAGGTCATGGACACATTCATCGACATATCATGGACTTCGTATAAGTGTTTTAGAGAGTATTGTGTTCTGTGGTGCTAAATAGTAAATATCATAGAGTATACCTATTGAATATAGGTAAATACATGGTAAATATCTTGTAGCATAGATAAATATCTTGTAGTAAACAAGTAAACAATACCTATTTTAACTCACAAAATTTTTTCTTGTATATTAATTATTGTTCTGTGATAAGTTACGTTGTGATTATTGTGTATACGAATTTATTTTTAAATTCAATTATTGCATTGCTCTTAAAAATGGAATTGAGTTTGCCTGATAACCACCAGTTTTCTGATAAACAAGGGGTTGTAAATGGAGGTAAACGAACTGAACCTAATAAGAAGAATCATGCTTGTCCTTTCGATGGTTGCACTTCAGTGTTCGATCGGCCATACAGGCTTGCGCAACATCTGTTGGTACATGAGAATGTGGTAAGTTAAGTAACCAGTTAACGCACCAACGCACTGACATTGGGTCTCACTCACATAGGTAACTTGTGAAATCTATGAAAGCTTTAGCTTTGTGGCTAAGCAAACTTAAAGCATTATACAAAATCAATTGCAATATTAAGAATAATTTCAAGTTAGGGATAAATAAGAGTTGCTAATTAATTATTTTACTCCACATGGCGGTAATCTCATGAGCAAGATTAAGTACTTTGATAATTTTCCTTCTTCGTTTTCACAACATATAAATAAGCTTTTTTTTTAGAAACCCTTTACATGCACAGAACAAAGCTGTGCAAAAGCTTACACAAGCAAGAGTCACTTAGACCGCCACATCAAAACAGCACACAAAGAACCAGAAGTCAATCTACTATACAGGTATAAAGAATTTTACGGTAAAAATTATTTCTTTATGTAGGATTCTATCTTAGGATTAATTTAAGGTGAGTTTAATCAAGACTGGGAATTATTAAAATAATTCTTAACTTTTTAGCTGTCCAAAATGTTTGAAGAAATATGCGAACAGACAAAATCTAAAGAGACATATAAAAGTCAGCCACATAGATAACAATAAGCCATTCTGCTGTGCTCTGTGCCGAGTGTATTTTAAGAAAAAACACCAACTGAAAGCTCACATGTTCACCCACAATGGAGTGAAATCATTCAGGTATCTTCCCTTTTTGCTAATGAAAAATAATCATTTTATACATTTAAGTACAAAATATGCAACTGTAAAGTGTAATTTAAGCAGAAACTTGAATATCGTTGATTTTGTCCGTAGAGCTTTGTAAAGTACACCAATTTTTATTTTTATTTCCTTTTTTGTTTTGTTTAAGTTTTTTGTTTAAAGATTTTGCATCATTTTGAATAAAGATCATACTTATGGTTATTTCGGCCACAAAAAATAACTGGCTTTTATATATTATTTTTTTTCTAATTGATTGTTGCTTTTTGAATGTCTGTACAAAGGTGCGTATTGTGTTTGCCCCTTTATGGACTTACAAGTTTTTCATTACACAGTGTATTCAACTAGTCAAAAACCTCATAATATGTTTGTAGATGTCCAATGTGTGAAAGGGATTTTATAAGTCTAGTTGAGAAAAAAAAGCACATCCGAAATCACAAAACGCACAAGTGTGAGCACTGCGAGACAAAGTTTACACGGTGGACTGAGCTGATGCATCATAAAAGAGTTGACCATGGGTCACTAGGTATGTATTCAGTGTTTCATCCACTGTGAAGAAATCTTTAGTGAAGTATAGAAAATGTATCTTTTATATGTATGACATTTAAAATGCGAGGCCAGTTAATAAAAGAAATACTACACTAAAATTTTTTATTTTCTTAAACAGAATACATTTGCCATGAGTGTGGAAAGATTTTCAAAGACAGAGGACGTATAATTCGGCATGTCAAAAAGCATATGCCCAATGCACAGGTCAACCTATTTTTCTGCCCCTATGATAATTGCGTAAGGTAAAAATATGAATCTTAACCTTAAATAACATGAAAATAATGTAACGTAATTCGAGACTAATTTATTTTATTGAAATAATTTTCAGACACTACTCTCGCAACAGTAATCTAAAGCAGCATATTTCAGTCAAGCATAAAGGGCTGACATTTGACTGTTCACTTTGTGGAGCTAAATTATCTACAAAGGTAATAATACTTTAAGCTATACATTATATAGAAATAAATTTGAAATAACATTTTACAAGTAAGAGCCACGGAACAGTTATCTCCATTTAACAATTCATTTTACTGTATGTAATATGTATGAGGTATAAATTTTGAAAGGTCTATTCATTTATCTATCATCTAAATGTTATGAATTTATCACAGACCAGGGAACTACTTTATGAATTTATGATAATTTTTGGTTCTTTAACAATGTCACAGACTAACTAGGCTTCTTGACCATAGAGTAAAATATCTTTTTTAAATTAATGTGATTATTTATTTAATGAAAATATTTAATTCTCAAGTTAAGTATATTTATTTTATTAAACATGAAAATATGAAATAAAATCTCATAAAGTATCAATTAGTGAGCTTCCTGCCAGCTCCATAAAATGTAACTCAAGGGTTCATAGCCCATAGAAAGAAAGTTACAGTCCGACAAGGCTCTCTTGGCACTTGAATGAGGGCGCTGTTGTGGAACAAAGGCATCCAGAAAATAAAATCTCCTCAATTTTACTTCAATTTTAGTTTAAAATTGTTGATAGTAAGCAAAAACAACATACAATAGCGATATACTTACAGAGCGGACTATCAAACAGTATCACAAGATAGCGGTGTTAGTACTGATTTTGGCCACGCGCCAAGATAGCCTTGTCGCACTTTAGCTGTGAATAATATGTCCAATGCAGAAAACCATGGTCTGTATTTCAAATAATTACACTATAAAACTTAATCTAAAACTGCATGTTACCTTTATTTATTATTTATTAATATACTATCCCAACACTAATTTGGCGCTAAGGTTGTATTTTTATTAATCAATTATAGTTCTTGAGTACATCAAGGAGGTGTGAAATTTCTAAAAGTACAATTTCAAATCATTTTTAGTGTATGAGTATGCAGTGCGCTTATATATAGAGTGCACAGTGCTCAATATACACTGGACAGCATTAAAATCCGTGAGCTAGTTAATTTTTCTCTCACACGTTTTGTATCTGCATTGGGGCCATGTTAGTGAAGTTAATTTTTCTTTTAGGTAAAATTGACCGAACATTTAGATCGACACAATCGATCTGACATACTTTTGAGAACTTATAAAAAGTTAGAACAGGGTCGGAGGAAAAGAAAAGATGCAGGCGAAGTAAAGTGTAAAACCGCGTCGAAGCTAGCGGGAATCGCACAAGGGAAGAAATGAGAAGGTACCCATTTTAAAGCTAAAAAAAGTTGTGTTGATGATGGTACCTATCATTTTGCTTGGTAAATTACAAAGAAAAAGTTAATTGCAAAGGAGCTTCGAAAATCTGTGGGTTTAATTTAATTTTTATTGCTTTCGCCACTATGTCGATGACACAACATAAGCTATGGAGCCGCACAGCGAAGAGATCACTCATCTCTTGCATTGTAGTTCTAATTTTGTATAATAATTTTTTGGTTTCCTGGCAATTAGAATAGTATTAGAATAGTACCGACGTTTTGCAAGAGCCTGTATGTTAGGCCTATGTGAAATAAAGATATTTTGAGTTTTGAGTATGTCAATTAGCTAGGTAATTGTAATGGGTTATGAAAATGCAGTATTACTGAATTAAGAATGGTTTCCTCAAGCGCCAAGTTAGTTTTTATTTGTGATATTAATATAAACTCGCCGGCATATTTAGCGGAACATAAAAAAAAAGGTCCATAATTAAAAAAATATGGTTTTGTTTTAAAATCTACTTACTACACTTCTTTTGTTATTTAAAGTTTCATTTGTTTTTACTTAAAATGAGATCACATTAAGAACAGATTTTGCGAGTAAAGGCTATTTGTGAAAAATGGTACATTTTTGAACTTTTCATGTAACCTGAAAAAGTGAAATTTAATTTTAAAATTAAAATTAATTAAATTAGAAAAATGGTGATTAATATCGCGTATTTCCTCCACGTGCTCTTATTAAAGTTTCTTCCCGTCTAGGCATACTGAGAATGATGTAATCGATGGTCTCCTGGGATAGTCTCCGCCATTCCTCAACTACGGCGATTCGCAGTTCTCCCACGTTGGCAGGAGCTGGAATTCTGGACTTAACTTTTCTTTTCAGCAAGTACCAAACGTGCTCTATTGGGTTCATATCCGGTGATCTCGCCGGCCACTCCATAACAGTGATATTCATATCATTAAGATAAGCTTGAGTTACCCGAGCGGTATGCGGCAGAGCATTATCCTGCATAAAAACAAAATCGTCACCGATATATGGGGCAAACGGTACGACATTTTTTTCTAAAACTTCTCTGATATAGCGGTCTGCAGTCAGACTCCCTCTGTCAATCACTACCAAGTCTGTGCGAGCTCCCAAACAAATGCCCGCCCAAACCATTATTGATCCACCACCGTATGCAACTGTAGTTTCAAAATTTGTCTGAATGTATCGTTCTCCTTTGCGTCTGTATATTCTTTGCCTGCCGTCAATTTGATTTAAGAGAATTCTGCACTCATCACTAAACAATACCTTACTCCATTGGTCCGCGTTCCAAAGTCGATGTTCCTGAGCAAAAGTTAACCTGTTTCTACGATGATTTACCTCGAGCCTTGGAGCCTTGGCGGGCACAAATGAACTCAAACCAGCTTCTTCGAGCCTTCTTCGTACCGTACGCTCACTTACGGTTACACCCCGCACTGCTTCTAACTCATGTTGGGCTTGGACGGCCGTCAAACGGGGGTTCCTACGTACACAAAGCCGAATGAAACTATCATCCCTACTCGAAGTGCGTCTTTTTCTGCCTTGTCCTGCTCTTCTCACATAAGTACCGGTCTCCCTGAACCGTTGGATACTGCGATGGATCGTTGAAACTGGTCGACGAAGATCTCTGGATATCACTCTGTAGGTTAGACCATTTCTTCGCATTTCGAGTGCCCTGGCATTCTCCGTTGGGGCTAAGTCAGGCATAATTCAGTCATCAACTGCAGAAAGATACGCGATTAAAAAAAACTAACAAAAAACAGTATTTCAATGAAATTTTAAATCAAACTCAGAAGGAAGAAATACTCGAAGTTCGCTCCAGATAAGGTGTATTTGAATAAAATTAAAACAATTGCATAAAATGTAATGTTCAGTTGTTTTCTTAATTTGAAAATATTTCTTTTTAAATTAAATAACGTATAAACCAGCCAGCAACTTTATATGATACTGATATCAAACCTTTTTTTTATGTTCCGCTAAATATGCCGGCGAGTTTATTAGTAATTAGTAATAATATTACTAAAGTAAACAACAAAAAAGGATTCACAAATGATTTCCATTTTATTTCTAGGCAAAATTAAATGAACACGTAGATCGTCACAATCGGCCAAACTTACCTGTGAAAGTTTATAAAACTCTAAAAACTGGTAGAAAGAAGAGAAAAGATGCTGAGACGATAAGATACGAAACTGCAATGAGGTTAACTAACATTGTGAAACAGAAGATTGAAGAAGGCATATCTAGATTTTACAATAATCAAGAAAATCTTCACAATGTTCAAACTAACACTAAACATTATAGTGAAAATGGAGGAGATTATCATATGGAAAATAAAGTTAATGTGATAGAGGAAAAGACAGGTTTACCATATTGTGATGTACAAAGTAAGACTAAAGTACAAATACACGAAAATATTGAGGTAAAAGTTGAAAATACTCATACATTGTCTGAAACACCTAATACTTCTACATATTATATTAATGAAAGTATAATACCAAGTCGGATAAAAGAACCTGTAATACTTCAAAGTAAACTAAATATGAATAAACCAACTAGTCTTATAGAAATCCTTAACAGACCTGTTTTAAAAATAAATTATAGGGAAGAAACGAATACCTCTACTGAGCTAAACAGTAATTGTAGAGAACTTATTCAAATAAAAATTGAACCTAATGATAATCAACACTATAATGATATCAATACTCCTACTAATATACCAAATAAATCAATAGATAATTCTGACCGATCTAAAATGTTTAACCAATCAGTGACTGATATTTCTATCAAAAAAGAAGAGATCACAGAAGAAAAGGATATAAATGAGCAACATGAAATAAAGAGTGAGCATAATTTGCTAAACGCCAATGAAGATCAAACAATGTTTCTAAATTGTGCGTCAAATTCTAGTATCATGCCGTGCAATCCTATAGATAGCGCATTATCTTCTATTATGCACCTTTATTGGAGAACTATTTTAGATAATAATCAGCGTGTATAGATATATATTTTTTTAATATTGACGATCGAATGGCGTAGTGGTAGCGATCCTACCGTCTGCGTCGGAGGTCGTGTGTTCGATTCCCACAAAATGTTTGTGCGCTGAGCATGCATATTATGTTCAACTTCAATACATTGTATTTATGTATACAGTATTTTTATCAGTTATCTAGTAACAGCTATTGCTTTTTTTGTGGCTAGATTGCGATGTGTGTAAGGTCCTGATAAAAAAAATTGAATGAAATCTTCAAAAAATATTATGTATAACCATTTTAAAAAGTAAGTTTCATTGAGTGGCCCATGTAGTCTGTTGCTATATTTCCAATTTTTCTTGATAATATTTTTTAATTAAATAAACTTGGACTAAATAATTGGTATTTTTAATTTCATGTTCGACCCATAGATCTCCATCAATGGTTCGAACTTCGACCACTAATTGATCCATAGAAGCCATAACGTTTAACGTTTTTTTTATCAAAGGGCGGCGCGCTTCCTTGATCTTTGTGTTCAGCGCCACACATCTAGGAAACAATATAGATGGGCCCCGACTACAAAATACAGTCCGACAAAGCTCTCTTGACACTTGAATGAGGGCGCTGTTATAGTAAAAAGGCATCCAGAAAATAAAATTTCCTCAATTTTAGTTTAAAATAGTTGATAATAAGCAAAAACAACACAACATACAATAGCGATATACTGACAGAGCGGACTATCAAACAGTCACAAGATAGCGGTGTTAGTACCAATTTTGGCCACGCGCCAAAATAGCCTTGTCGCACTCTAGGCGTGACTATTCTATGTGCTGGCTGGAAAAACAAAATATGTACCTATACCTACCCCGCCGTCTGTTTAAAAAAAAATCAAAAGGGCGCGCGTTTCAAGGTCAACGGATGACGTAATTCTGAGTGTTATTCTACGAGGAACGAAACTAATGGAGCAGCTGTAGTTTTCTACACACACATATGCGTTTCTACATTGCGTGAAATCGACATAGCTATAACAAACATCACATTGTCTCTTTCTAACTAATTCAGAATTGTTTGCCTTAAACGAGATACAAAATATTTGTTTTTTCTGATTTCGGCAACACTGAAGTTGTGACGTCACGAAAAATTACCGGGTGGCCACTTCCTCCATAATTTGTAGCATTTTGTAGATTCGAACATGTCGAAACATGTATACAAAGTTTATGCGTATCATGTTTTTTTAAATATTAGACAATCAAACTATTATTCTAATTTGCGTGCGGATTATAATTCGTATTCAGGTGTGAAAATGCCTACTCAGTGTTGTGTTGTGCAGATAAGATCGCGGAAAGACAAAAATAGGCCACATTTAACATTTTATAGGTCAGTATTCGATTTCATTAATTATATCGTTAAATCGTTAAAAATTATGTGTTATGATCATATTACATGCACTTACATAATGTGTTAAAGAAGAAATATTTCTTCAGGATTGAAATAAATTCGATTTAATTTTTGTTGTTATGTTAACAAAACAAAAACAAAGTACAATACTGATGATGCGACCGCTGTTATACCGATATCGATAAAATTCATATAATATGTAAAGTTAAATGTTGATAGATGAGTAGGGCTCCTAATATCACTACCTTCTATTTGGACCTCGAGGTTTTACACCTCTGACTTCTCGTAGTTATTTCCGCTTTAAGAAAACGGGCCGCGGATGCGAACATTTACTATAGGTACAATCACTCGTACCAAACGTAGTGAGGTCTCGCGGGATAAGTTAAAAATCCTAATCCGGAAACATAATATGCACCGCTGGCAAAACCTAGTTTTACTATAAATTTATTTTTACTAGTAATAATTCATTCATTTTTGCTCTTAAATATTTAATTACTTACCACAAACTACATCCATAATATTTCCATATCGATAGATAGCTAGAGCGTGGCTAGAGCAGCTCTTCTGATCAGCTGACTGGTGCCTATCTGTGATTGGCTGTTTTTGATGCGACACAAGATGGCGGAAATGCCCAGCCAAAAAGACTCACTATTTGGTGTCTATTCTTCTTTAGTCATTGGTGTTATTGAGATGGCGACTGTTTATAAACGAAACACATAAAACATGTGTACCTATTATACTACATTTGACTTTAAACTCTATTTCAAAGGCAAGTAGATTAAAATTCCAATAAGAAAACTCGAGGTCACATAAGATTTTTTCCACACGGATCCGTGCCAAAAGAGTCCAAGGGGTACTTACTACTTTTGCGGATCCGTGTCTATATCGTTTTATCTGTAAAGTGTCGCATAAGATGGCGTCACCAAGGGAAGTAAAAAATATACCTACACCTCGGAGCAATTAAATTGCTCCGAGACCTACACGAACATTAATGATAGCATATCTTGGCGCTCAACATGGCGCCGCGTGTGACGCAAAGCTAGAATGAATGAATGGGGCTTTGATTATGTATATTGTAGAGGATCTGTAACAAGAAATGTCAAGTGAAGCTTCCGGGACCAAATAATGGCCGAATAGGCGGAGCCTAAATGACTTTTAGGGCTAGGGGCCTATCGATAATTTTAATTTAAAAAATAAAAAATATCGATAGTTAAAAATATACTCGACATAAAAATATCAGAAACATTATTTAAATATTATATTATAAGCAATTATTGATTAATTACTAATAGGTGGATACCTCAAAAGTCTCCCTGGACAGTGGTATATTTGAGCCTTATGGGTTCGAAACTATGGGACCGTGGGGGCCGGGAACAAAGAAATTTTTAAAAGAAACTTATTTGAAGGTCACGTAATAACCTCGGAGCAACTCAGTACATGAACTTTTGGCAGCAAATCTTGAAATCTTGGTACTCATAATGGCGCCGTATGTCAACGAGGCCGAATGAATGGGACGCTTCCATAGTTGTTTTCTCATAGCCCGAACGTGACAAAAACGTTGTCCAGATATATTATACAGTCCGACACAAAATAAAATCTCAATTTCAGCTGTTTTAGTTTTATTTTTAACCGACTTCAAAAAAGGAGGAGGTTCTTAATTTGTCGGAATCTTTATTTTAGTTAACGTGAAATCAACGGGTCTGCCCGCGAAATTCAAAATTTTCGTGGTTTTTTGCAATTTGTACGCTAATTAGACATGATAGGCTTATGGCAATCAATTTGCGAGAATGACAGTATCATCTTTACATGATTATATCAAAATCTTTGCATAAAAATGTGTATCCTAGGAAATTAGTCCGAGTATCGAGTTTTATGTGAGTAACTCGCAAATCTTGGATTTTATTCTTTAACTCGCCACTTTCGAGCAGAGATTTTTATATTAACACGTGAAGAAGATATTGGGATTATCGCAATTTGACGGTCATAAGCCTATTATGTCTTATTAGCTTAAAAATCGCGAAAAACCACGAAAAATTTGAATTTCGCGGGCACACCCGTGGTGTGCTCCTTAATATTATGCAAAGCAACACAACATACAATAGCGATGT
Source organism: Coenonympha glycerion (assembly GCA_963855885.1). Classification (NCBI taxonomy): domain Eukaryota; kingdom Metazoa; phylum Arthropoda; class Insecta; order Lepidoptera; family Nymphalidae; genus Coenonympha; species Coenonympha glycerion. The sequence continues at coordinate 5,824,807 of OY979632.1, forward strand.
ACTGACAGAGCGAACTAAGAAACAGTATCACAAAGTAGAGGCGTTAGTTCCAATTTTGGCCATGCGCCAAAATAGCCTTTACTTCTCTGTCTAATTGACCGAGATATGTATCTCTTTGACAGTTCATTTGTTGTGCCGATTTGAAGCGCCTCCCCCGAGCGTCCACGGTACTAAATTGACATTTGTTGGAAGTGGACCGTCGTTTTGAATGTCACTTGATTTTAGTTCCATAGACGCTCACGCCAGGTTACCTACGCAACAATCAGCGCCAAAATGGCGAAAATCAAGTGTCTTCATTTTTACTTTGACAGTCAGCTTTCTCACTCAAAGTCAACTGTCAAACCTGCGGCTGCGAGTCAATGTCAAACAGTGGTGCCAGATTAGGCGAATTATCGCCATTTAGGCTACCTCGGGGGGTCAATCGGCGACCAAAAATCCCGATTGGCTACCGGTAGCCATTTAGGCTACCTGGAAAATAGAAACGGGCGATTTTAGGCTAACTGACCAAAAGTTATCTAATAATTGGTTTTACATACGTTTGTAACGAAACTTTAGTTACAAACGTATAATATACGTTTGTATAACACAAAACTTGATATTACATATTATGTAATATCAAGTTTTGTGTCTTTCCATGCTGTTTGCTTTCTCATACGTATTGCAATTACTATTTGTAGGAATGAGATAGAGATACATCAGTGCGTTTGACACTAATCTTTTACTATAGGTACTTTATATTGGCTGGACTATGGCCGGACAAATGAAGTGACACTTCGATAGGATGCAATTGCCCAGAGCGTCGGAAAGTTACGTCACGTATCCCTGTGAATTTCATTCGTGTGGGTAATAATAATAAAATTTGAATTTTTGCGCCTGGATGTTTACTATGGTATTCTGTATCTCAATGATCTTCATCAAGCTTTATTATTATTTAAAAACATATTTTTTATTCATTGAAAGATTTTCCACAAAATTTTATTTAAATGTTAAATTAAAGCAGCAATGTATAACGACCTATAGAAAACAGTTATTACTTATTACTGTAAGTGTAAATACAGAACATGACCCCACCATAAGTTATAGTTTGGTAATTGGTACCTACAATAAATTCGACATTTTTTAGGGTTCCATACCAAAATGGTAAAAATGGAACCCTTATAGTGAGACTTTCTCCGTCCGTCCGTCCGTCCGTCCGTCCGTCCGTCTGTCACACTCGATTATTTCAGTAACTATGGAAGCTATCGACTTGAAATTTAGGATAGTTATAGGTAATAGTGACCCGACATCATAACAATCGTAAAAATTTGAAAATTGTTTTTATTTTTATTTAAAAAGGGGGGAAAACCAGGTCGATAAAATTTCAAAATGAGATAACAATATTGAGTGGGGTATCATATGAAAGGGCGTTACTTGTGTATTCTAAAACAATTTTTTATTTATTTTTAAGCCTGATAGTTTTTGATTTATTGGGAAAACTGTCGAAAAAAATACCGTTCCCCCCCCTTATCTCCGAAGTTTACCAATTTAAAAATCTGAAATAATTATGATCAACAGAAGTTAACGTATATTTTACAGGAAAAATAAAATCAACTCGCTGACTTATATACTTTTTTTGATAATAACAATAATCCGCCAAAAACAAAGTTACGTTTGCGGTTTGCCAACAAAAGTACCTACATGTAAATTATACTCGTAAATTCATGAACAAAAGTGATTCTTTCAATGTTTTACTTCTTTCATGGTATGGAACCCTCGGTGCGCGAGTCAGACTCGCACTTGGCCGGTTTTTTTTTAAATGAATCCTAGCTAGATCGATTCATCGCCCCCAAAACCCCCGTACACTAAACTTCATGAAAATCATTCGAGATTCAGATTAAAATAGAAATATATACCTATTTACAAGAATTGCTCGTTTAAAGGTATAGGATATCACATTGTTGTTTTTTACGTGTCTTCTTTATTTGGGTCTAAAATATAGGTCTGTTAGATACAAAGATTTAGGCGAATTAGGCTAATAATGTGCAAAAAAAAATTGGGCGAATTTAGGCTACTCAGCAGGCAAAATTGGGCGAATTCAATTGACAAATATTTGGCAACCCTGATGTCAAACCAAAGTCAAAAGCAAAGGCAATTGGCAAACCCATAGATAAGTATGTATGTACCTGGGCAAACCTCAAACTTGCAGCAGGCACCAAAAATATTTTTTGAATTCCGTTTGCAATTTATTTCTATTTTAAGTATTACTTACTATTTAAAAACTACTTGATAAAAATAATTCACTCATACCAATTACATAATTTCAAAAATATTGACGTGAAGCAAAGTTCCTCTTTGATTTGGTTTGAAATATGTTTATTAGCTTTCCAGCAAACAATAAAATTGTTAATAAATTGTAATTAATAAGAATAACGAATTTTATACGCTTTGTGTACAATGGATTTTACTTTAAATGTTTTTACATTAAACTGTTGGTAAGTGAATGCGCTATCAGCATGATGATTTCTGTAACTTTTTTTATTAAATTAATGCCTTATTTGATTTCTCAGGGGTATCCCAATGGTTTCAAAGAATCGGAAAGAAAGAATAGAAGCGATCGCTAACTATTTATCACAAGCTCCACACAATATAGTCTGCCTTCAAGAAGTTTGGAGTGAAAAGGATTATTTGTTTTTAAAAGAGCAACTACAAACAAATCTACCTTTTTCGCATTACTTTTACAGGTAAAAAGGTTTTAGAATGTCCAATATCTTAGAAATTAATATATAGGTATTTAAAGTGTTGAGGTGTTTTTGAAATACCAAGAGATTAAATTAGCTTAAAGCATAATATTCTACTATATTAATTAATTTGGATTAATTTTAATAATATGACTAATTATAGATTCTTCTTCTCTTGGAAAAGTGTAAGCTAAGTAAACAATGATAACTATGAATCTAGATGCATTATATTCATAAAACTTAATTTTAGAATTTATTGAACCTGTACAAAAAATAGACAATTATAAATTAAAATATTGATGTAGTAAAGCCAATCTACGTCCTCTGGAACAAAATATGTTATGTACGTAATAATAAAGTTATTCACTGAATTTTATCTGTTAAATGTCAATAAAAGTCTTATCTCTATTTATTCTGAGTATAAGTGCTTTTTGATAATTTTTAAGGTGTAAAATAGATAATGCTCAATAATGTATAAAAGTGCAAAAAACTTCTACCTGTCAATTAACTTATATGGTTATGAAGTAGTATGCAAAAATAATTATGATAAAATTTTCTAATACAATTTAACCGTCAAAACCTTCAGGTCTAAGGAAGTCATTTGAATCTTACCATCTGTTTAAACTTTAAACAAAAGCTGAGCCAATATGTAGTTGATGGAATAGTATTAACCTTTTACTCACACTCACAGTGACTTGCCTCGCCTTGGCCAATTGATAGACATATGGTAAGGTTTGTTTGTTTTATTTACAGGTAAAATAAAACTACCTATGTTTTTTGATAAGTGCATTCTGTTCATTCACTCATGAGCAATTGATCTAAAATCTGTTCCAAAATAAAATATTTCTGTTTCAGTGGTGTCCTCGGTTCAGGCCTGTGTGTGTTCTCCAAATGGCTGATCCAGGATGTGTTCTTCCACCAGTGGCCCCTGAACGGCTACATTCACAAGATCCACCACGGAGACTGGTTTGGGGGCAAGGGAGTGGGACTTTGCCGGATTAAGTGCAATGATAGACTTATCAATGTTTATTGTACTCATGTAAGTTTCTTCTTATATCTAAGGTCTTTGTTATCACCTTACCAGTGCTACCTCATACTGGTCACTGCATGGGAAGGGCGTGAGATGGCATGTCAAGTTTTAAAAAGGATGTTTAAACTTGTTTTTATAGAAATGCAACATAAATTATAACGGCCAGGCTGTATGGAATCCCATATCAAACTGAACCAAATCCAAACTTTATTTTTTAGACTATGGTCTCAACATTAACTCCTATGATTATTTTTTTTTTAATTTACATCCGGATCCCAAAGTTATACCGCAAATAAACAAGTTGAAGTTCTTAATAAAATCTGTATGACAGGAAATGTGCATTGAAAATAACATAACTTTTTTGTATGCAAAATTAAATTCCTGATATGAAAAACAAATTCATAGTGCCAGTGGTTCTTTAAACACTATTTTATTTTCCTAGAATATTTTGGTTTTCGTTCATGAGAAGACTTGATACCACATATTTTGGTCATACTTCTTTCTGTCTGCAAAAGTGGCTTTTGTGAGCAAGGTTGTAGCTATATAAATTTGATCTGAAGCTGTACAAAATGAAAGAAAACTAACTTTTTAACGTCATTTTAGCTACACGCTGAGTACAATGTAGACGACATATACCTGGCGCACAGAGTGCTGCAAGCGTACTCCACGGCCGAGTTTGTGAACCTGACCACGCCGCCGGCCGACGTCTCTGTGCTAGCCGGTGACCTCAACACCGCCCCGGGCGACATATCATTTAGGTAACATACTTATTTCCCAGCTGGCTCTTCAGACTATACAAGTCTCTTCTTCTACACTATACATGTTAGAACTTGACTGCGATCGCATCTGATGGTGATGCAGCAGAAAATGTTAACATATTAACTTGGAAGCGGTAAGTAAAACCACCCCAACGGTTTCTACACAGCATTGCATCGGAACGCTTAATCGTTTGGCGGTACGACTTTGCTAGTAACCAGACTGGAGTGATCCCGAGAGGATTTGCATCGGCGAGTTTGCATCGGAGATTACCTCAACCCCGGCGTGTGCCGGGGTTGAGGTAATCGCCCAAACGTGGAAAAGTCATTTTGACGACCTCCCTGGCACAGACGCGCGCTCGGATTCGAGTTGAGGGTCGCGGGTTCGATTCCCGCCACGGGAAAGTATAAAATTCTAAAGTGGCCCACTTTAGAATTTTATACAAGTATTGGCTCTGGTCTGGTATTGTGGGAAGCTACGAACGCGTCTTAGAATTCTAGCGCGATTCTGTGTATCACCCAATATGGTTTACTTACCCATTCCTAATTATTACAATTTACATTGCAGGTTAATATCCCAACTGCCCGCGCTCGTGGACCCGTGCGTATTGAGCCACTGTCACAACGAGGCTGTGAAGCCGGCGGGCACGTGCGACAACATCAACAACAGCTACTCCGACCCGAAGCTCGTCAAGACGTGTCCGGAGGGCAAGCGGATAGACCACATACTGTTCAATGTGCATCCATCGTTAGAGGTAACTTTGTGTTCACATTATTGATTATAATTTATCATCTTGAGAATATTATTTAGTAATATTTTTAAGTTTTAGTTTAATGGTAGTAAATTGCCATCGCATCGGATACGGTAAATTCAAACTGGATCCGGAAAGTGTGAAATGACGCCGGATCCGGTTATGTAGATTGCAATTCCTATAGCCATGCCAATAACCCACTCTTATTAAAACAGACTGCCTATGTCTTCTTGGTCCATCTAAAAAGACCATAATATGTCCATGATAGTATAGTAGGCGGCGTACACGGTACAATTTGCACCATGCGCGGAACACGTTTTCGGGTGTCCAGTTGACACAAGTTTTGACGTAGTATGAGGGCATCGCGAGAGGAAGCGCATAGGGGAGGCGCGAGGCTGAGTTTGTTGTGGGCTTCTTCTCAGTTCAGGACGCGTTCGAACCCTCGTAAACTTAGGTTGTAACTTGTAAGTCGTTAAATAACTAACAAGTAATGGCCTATATGAAATAAATGGTTTGATTTGACGAGATGTACCTGGCGACGAGACCATGACCATTTTGGGCCAACCTATTTGCCGTGTCTACTTACATGGTTGCAAATTTGTACGGGTCTTCGGTGGGCAAGTCCGACTCACTCTTGTCCTGTTCTTTTTATTTTCGCTATCCACCTTTGTCATCATATTTCTTTTCAGGCTGAGGTAGTGGACTTCGGGAATCCTCTACAAGAGAGGGTGCCAGGCAAACCGTTTTCATACTCCGACCACAACGCGGTCGCACTGACGCTCAACATTAGACCCACTGACAAGTTCAAACAGCGACAACAGAGCGCAGAGGAACGATTCCACGAAACCATCGACGAAGCAATCAAAATATGTAAAGAAGCAACCGTCACAATCAAACGGACAAAAAGGTTGTTCCTAACAACTGGAACACTTATATTCGTTTTCCTGTTAGGTTCCGTTGGTTTTTGGCCGAACAACGTAATTGCTGATGTTTTCAAAATAATAATGACGGGCATATGCTTGTACTACATCACTATGGCAACATTGTGGCATCAAATTGAGATGAACAGCCTCAAGGCGGGTTTGTCTGCGATGGAGAATTTCAAGAGAAGCAGATGCGACACGAAAAGTTTGGGTTAGTTCAGATAAATAAGTGACGTTCATCGTTCGCTTTTTGTACCAATGGTAATTATACTAAGGAACGTACTTATCAGTATTTTTATACGTAATTGTAAGTAAATATCATATCAATGTTTAGCTAGCTTATAAGACATGATATAACATTTTATATATTTGCGATATTTTTCATAAAATAATTATTTATTAGCCAATCAATGCATTTTTTTCAATTACATACATTTCATTCAATTACATTCCTAAGAATATTTTAAAATTATTGTAAATGAATAGAACGCAAATATCTGTGTAGAAATATCTGTGCGATTTTGGGTTTACAAAATCTTATAGTCTAAAAATATTCCTATCCTTTATAAAGAATGTTACACTAATTTTTGATATTTCAAAAATGTTTAAGAGATTCTATAAATTATGATGATTCTGAGGTATTAGGCACAATTTATTTTTATTTTATCAAGACATTTTATAAGTACCATTTGTAACGATAAGTATAATCAATAACAATCATAAATAAGTAAATAAGGCCATATTTTTATAACATGTGATTATGATACTCGAGATAAATGTATTTTAAGATTAACATAAGTATAAAGCTCAGAAATTAATCAAATGTGATAAATTGCCTAAAGCCATTTTCCAGTACGTATTTTATAGAATAAATACTATTTATCGTCGTGTGCTTGCAAAGTTAAATTGAACCAAAGTGTAATATTATATTCTTGTACAATTGTGATTAATTTTATCCCTTCTGGAATTGAATGCTTTACATTTACATGATTTACAAATTATAATAACATAGGCACTTGTTGTTTTATAGATGCTAGACATTTATTACTGCAATTTTAATGAATGATCTTTAGACCAAAGTCCTAACTTCCAGCACCTTCATGTGAAAGCCCTAAAAGAGAGAACCAGTTTTTGATGTAAATGAACACTGATTTGTAATGCATTTGGAAATTATCACTAATCAATTATTATTTATTATTATCAAACACATTTTAAATTGTAGACAATCTTCAGGTTTGACTTTCGTATTTTTAGGTACCCATCCATCGATCATATTATTGTACGAGTATATTATTATTCTACTCGATCCACTTGCGCGAAAAGGGAATTTTTACATTTTTACCAATGATTTTTACCCCTAGAGTCAACGTCTCTGGACAAATTGGACAATTTTGACACTTACTCTGGGTTAGTGTGCTACGAGTTAACACACTAACCCAGGTCGGTGCAAGTGGGCCGAACTGTATCATTTTGTGTATAAATAATAATAAAATGCTTTATTACTTCAAACATAAAATTAAAAAAAATAAACCAAGTTTAAATGTTGAATGTGTTTTTTTTTTCATCGCAAACCTTTGAAATACAAATTTTTGGGCATCTGGCAGTGGACGCCCATTTTTTAATACCTAATAAAAAGTTTAAGGTAATTTTCACGAAGAAAATCTTTCTTACTAGTTTACAGAGTGGGCACGCGTGCTCCCACCAACGATACAGATTTGGTACATATGAAGAGCTCATCGCGATCTGAGGACAGCGCCATCTACTGAGCGATGGGTGAAATCACTAATGAACATATAAAATGGAGCTTTGTTTTAGGTGTTTATTCAACATTTCTTTATACCGAGTGTTCCACGATACTCACGTCTTTTTTGGGTTCCATACCCCAAGCAAAGCTCCAAGGGTAAAAACGGGACCCAATTATTCACTAACATTTTAAGAGACACCTACAAGTTGTAAGTGAAAACTGTCACATATCGGCTTAGGCACATAGATGGCTCTTACCTCGTTGCTTAGGCGTTTCTGAAACCATAGAGTATATTGAATATAGAGGCTGAAAACGAGCATAGGATTTCGCTGTCCGTCCGTATGTCAGCAGGTTGTAACTTTGGAACCGTGATAGTTAAAGACTAAATTTTTACAGATGTATTTATGTTGCCACTATAACGACAAATACTGAAAAAGTAGAATAAAATCTATAAAATAAATATTAAATTATTGGGCAGATGATAGAATAAAACTAGTAAGTATAGAGAAATATCATTTATTCAAGAAACTTAACAAATACAATCAGTATCAATATATTATTATTAATTAATAAAATAAACGTATATCACAATTCCAGTATCACACCTACATAGCGCTGAAAAAAATAATTGCTGATATTTTTTTTTCTAAGTACCAATAATGTACCAAAACTAATATAATATAGGATTATAAATCAGCAAAATCAAAAGAAATATATTAAATTAAATCGAATATCAATATATTCGTCTGTACATGCTTTTTAAATATCGTTTTCTGTACATAATAATGTATTAATACATCCATTTATGCACTATTCGCAGTTTGCCAAGTTTCACGTTCAAAAGATGTTCACAAAAAATATATAATGTGGTGAATACTTTATAGTATTTTAATTACAATTTATTCACATAAATAATATTGTAATCGTCTAATCTACATAATATAATATATTTATGAATTTTGTGACTTTTATCATGCACAATATATAATAATTTTTATAAATTAAGTCCTGCTAAGTTTGCCGTGATATAATTGTGATGTGATTAACTTATTCTTGTCATTTACATTAACATTATATCATTATAAACTATTATAAAGATTACTTCATAACTATTAAAAGCATTTCATAATACAGTTCTCTGCTCTTATAATAATTACTCGTATGTTTTTATACTGCATAGTTATTATATTTACCTATTATTATATTATTAATAATCGGGTCCTATTTATACAAAAATACATTAATATAATTCATAATTTTAATCAGTTTACAGATCTTAGACATAAAATTTAAATTAATTATTATGCATGTAATGCGTAATTATTATTTATTTTTACCTATGAATGCAACAGAATTGTACTAATTTAATTGCTGAAAATATATTTGTGTATGATTTCTTTAAGAAAACGTTAGATTTTGGTATAGATATTTCAATCCACGATGACGCGCCCCTCTCTGTCAAACTCCATACAAATCGAATAAAACATAAGCGATTTTGACAGAGTGGGGCGAGTCTTCGTGGATTGAAATATCTATAGTAACTACTTATTTTATGGACTTGGTATTTTGTTGTGTAATTAGTCATTGCCAACTAAGAAAATGAAAACTTACATGTTTGTTTGTATTCATTAAATGAAAAGTATCTATGAAATTGTAAATGGTATACCGATATTATCAATTGGTTTGGTATAGGTTGCCAGAAGAGCTGGCTTATTTAATTGCTTGGATGAGCTTGGCACTCCAAGGCAGAAATTCAGCCATTGGCTTTTTAAACAGCCAAAATTGGTAGTGTATAAATAAGCTAGGTATAAGTTATATCATACCATTTTACATTAAAAAAAATGAGAAAACAAAAAAAGACTATACTTAAGTCACGATCGAACGAAAAATCAGTATAGCATGCTCACCTTACATATAGGGTAAATTATAAATATGGGTAAATGTAAACAGAGGTTATTGTAAACGCACGTAGTTTGAATTAATATCAGTCTCAGAGTGTAATGAAACGCATCTATAGTCTATTCAGACATTTGCAGACAATAGACTATAGACTTCCGTTACACTTGCGGACAATAGACTATAGAATTCCGTTACACTCTGAATCTGATATTCATTAAAACTACGAAATTATTGAATGAGTTTCCATTTACCTCTGTTTACATTTACCTACATGGACTATACCTAAATATGATTCACACTTTGGGATCGCTTCTGTCATCGGAATGATCGAGTAGGGGTTCGGTGTCAGAGGCCATGGAGGCTGATGTCATGGTATTCTCCAGGGACCCGTAGACGGAGGGCCGCACGTCCACGGAGGGCGGTTCCGTGGGCTCGACGGTGAGGTTGGGCGCAGAGGTGGAGGCGGGCTCGGCCACGAGTCTGCTGCTCTCGTCGAAGCCTCGCGCCATGTGGTACATGGACTTGCCTCGCAGTCTTCTGCTGAACGAGCTTCCTGCACAACGAAACATGTTGATTTTGTAGCGGTCTTCGATAGCTGACGATAGATGGCGTCACAAGCGCAATAGCACACGCTGACAGAGCATTCGACGAGCGTTCTATAAATACAACTTCTGACGACACACGCTCGGATCACAAGCGGTCCCCAGGCACAACACCTGCCTGGAGGGAAATTTCCCTATTGCCCTCAGCGCCGCTAAAATTTCAACACGGGATTTAAACGGAAATTTTTCTTGGCTATTTCATTCAATAAAATTAAGTTGCATTGTCCAAACAACAGTAACAGTAGAATCAAAGTAACTAATTGTATGCAAAACGAGGCATTCCAGTCAATTTTTTTTAAATAGAAAAATTACGGCGTCTATATTATATTATGTTAGTATAGTGACAATCTTATTTTTTAGAGCTATAATTTAAAAAGATATAATCAAATAAATACATTATTTTTTTCCGAACGAAACTATTATTTATTTAATAATACGTGTATTTTGCAGCAGTCGAAAGTTTGAGCCATTTTTAGCGGAAAGCGAAACTAAGGAAACTAGATATTATTATTGCCAAAACCGAAACTGAACTTTTGTTCAGTTAATGCAAACTATTACTACTAGGTAAATTTCTTTGAGAAATTGAATATCTACTTACTAATACCGCGGAATACACAATAGTACCTAATGGTACAGAAGGCTTACTCCGCAAGATGATTTAAAGAAATAGCGACACAAAAAATGCAATTCAGTTTGCAATAGCGCATGGCTCGCCTCCGCACACAACACGCAACAAATACAAACTTGTGGTCTCTTTCGAACGCGTAACTTCATCTCATTCGACGTACTAAGGTTGTCTCGCAATCGGGCACACGCAGCGCGTGAAATAGACCGTACAACAACTAACGCGAGCAAAGTAGCCGGCGCGCGGCTGCCGTCTGAAATTAGTACATCGAGACGGCTACCTGTAGGCTGCTAATACTAATATTGAACAGTACATACCCACAACTCCTAGATGCTCAGAGATGTCCCTCTTGACATCGGAGACGTCCCACATCGCCAGGAACGAGCCCAGGCACGAGGACGAGTCGACGTGTGACGTCACGAACGGCCGGTACGAGAAGCTGTAGTGGTGCGCGATGGCGGCCAGGAACATCTCTATACATATGAGAAAGTCCTGGAAAGTTGTGTTTTGTTTTCATTAAAGCACTTTAAAGTTTTAATAGGACAGGTAATGTAACTCAAGAAAGGATGTTTTTACATTAAATAAGTTACGGTCAAAGACACCTATACTAAAGACCCGGCGGACCGCGCGAAAAAATGTCGCCAGTTTATGGGAGCAAAACCCCTCCGGCGTCAGTAGTAAGCTGTAAGCCTACGGAGTATTTCGCAGGAGTTTCGACACATGGCTCTACTTGATGGGCTCATCTTGATATTATTATCATAGGTTACGGTATATTTTTCGATTTCTGTTTTTCAATAAATCTAAAACTATTATTACATCTCAACCCCTTTTTATGTCCCACTGCTGGGCACGGGTCTCCTCTCAGACTGAGAGGGGACTAAAAACTATTATTTCGCATAAAAAAAATCCGTTTAGAATGTATGTTGTTCATGTATAGTATCTTTTGGTTCCAATGATGTTAGAAAAAAAAATTCTTAGCAGATGACAAAGTTCCCATCTCATATTAAGAGTGATGAAATGATTTTGATACGGTCTCCTGATGCATAATGCACTATCATTTCATTGTGATAGCGTACCTGTAGGCTGGAAGAAATGACTTTTATCTTGTCCTTATCAGTCTTGTCAATATCGAATATTGTTGATATCACTCCGCAGAATACCAAAATATTGATTATGACTCCCTGGCTGGAAATAAAAAATACATACATTCAGTAATTTGCATGCTACGCTTTATATTTTTCCGATCTTTTCACGCGTACTTATGTTTTTTTAATTTTGCAGAACTGAAGACTTGCCAGAGTACAAAAAGCTTAATTAAAATTTTGTGGATTTTCGCGATTTTTTAAGCAGCTAAGACATAATAAGCTTATGGCAGCCAAATTGCGATAATCCCAATATCATCTTCACGTGTTTATATAAAAATCTCTGCTCGAAAGTGTCGAGTTAAAGAAATTAGTCCGAGATTTGCGAGTTACTCACATAAAACTCGATACTCGGACTAATTTTCTAGGATACACGTTTTCATGCAAAGATTTTGATATAATCATCTAAAGATGATACCACCATTCCCGAAAATTGACTGCCATAAACCTCTGTGTAATTAGCGTACAAATTGCAAAAATCCACGAAAATTTAAATTTCGCGGACAGAGTCGTTGATTTCGCCTTAATAGATTTAGCTATGTCCATTCGTAGATAAATTGATTCAACAGCTGTTTTGTGTGAACCAAAAATATTCTATGTCCATTCGTAGATAAATTGATTCAACAGCTGTTTTGTGTGAACCAAAAATATTTTACATTTTATTTTTCATTTGTAATTGACGAATAAACATGTTTTGCCATGAAATTAAGATTGAAAAATCTACTAATCAGTAAATAACCTATTAAATAATATTACAGCAAACAGTATTAATCTGAGGTGATTAACCTCTTAATCAATAAAGAACAATAACAAGATTAAATTTTATCCAAAAACAACTAAATTTGCAGGAGACATGCACATCTATTACAATATACATAAAATATGTTTATTTATTTATTCATCAATGCAATTTTCAATCGCTATACCAATCTTGATGAAATTTAGCATAATATAAGCAGGTTATTTGCATAAATAATTTCCTGACAGGAAGAGTGGAGCACAGTTTTTACCACATAAGTAGCTTTATTGCTTCAAAGTAAGTATTCCAAACAGCCATACACGATATTGAGCATTACTAGCTGTTGCCTGGGGCCTCGCGTGAAGTTGGTAGCAACCTTAAGGGTACAACAACCCTTGAGCATGATCAGTGGCCATATATATGGCAGAACAACGTTTTATATGACCAGCAGCCATACTTATCTACGATCGTTATAAAAAACTGTTGATCTGATTCAGTAGTTTTCGATTCAAATACTGTAGTTTTTGTATTTTATATGACACTAGCTGCCCTGGCAAACGTTGTTTTGCCCTTAGGGGTAGTAAAAAATAAATAAATTGAGATTTAAGCTATCCTATCTCTCAAGTTGGATCGAACTGCACATGGTGTGCGAATTTTATTATAATCGGTTAAGTGGTTTAGGAGTCCATTGAGGACAAACATTGTGACACGAGATTTATATATATTAGATTACCTTTGTTTATTTCATTCCATTCGATCGAACGCAAAGAAGTCATATTGCTAAAAAAAAGAATGCAGCTAGATAAAAATATACTTACAAGAAAGAGAAGAAGACAACAGCTTTAATACATAAGAACTTCCCAATCGGCTTCATGGGTTTCAACTCAGTCTTATTGGCCTGGTAGAAGAGCACCAGGCAGTACATGGCGACGAACTGCGAGAGGTTGTTGATCGCGATCATGTAGGGGAAGGCCACGTCGGGGCTGAAGTCGCTCTCGCCGTACACGCCGCACAGGTCGCACACCATCGATATCACCGTCGTCAACGGCCTCACCAGTGTGTACTGAAGGATGCCGTGCTTGCAGTTGTGAACGAATTCGCTGGAACAAATTACACCAATACAGTCCGACAAGGCTCTCTTGGCACTTGAAGGAAAAAAAACTTGGCACTTGTTGCAAAAAAAGGCAGCCATAAAATAAAATCTCCTCAATTTCACTTCAACTTTAGTTTAAAATAGTTAATAGTAAGCAAAAACAACATAACATACAATAGTGATATACTGACAGATCGAACTATCAAACAGTAGCACAAGATAGCGGCGTTAGTTCAGACTTTGGCCACGTGCCAAAATAGCCTTGTCGCACTGTACATGCTGAAGTGATTTTCAATAGCAGTCGACCGCGTCGAATAGAAACAACCTCCCTGGCGCAATGGCGCGCGCTCGAAATCGAGTGAGAGGTCGCGGGTTAGATTACCGCAACGGGCCACTTTGGAATTTTATAACTTCTGCATTGGCTCAGGTCACTGGTAGGAGGCTTTGGCCATGGCTAGTTACCACTCTACTAGCAAAGACGCACCGACAAGACTTAGTGTTCCGGTGCGATGCTGTGTAGAAACCGCTAGAGGGGTGAGTTTACATCTTCAGCTGGATCTTCACTTACCATCACAAGTAAAATCGCAGTCTAGTAGGTACTTGAAACTAGTGTAGGAATGAAGTCGGTTAAAAAGTTTCTAATAGATGGCGTCACCAGTCCTTTAGTTCACGATTACGAAGTTTTTGGACACACAGTTTATAGATAAGTTCCGAAGTAGGCCTCAAGCAATCTCCAGACATATATTATTACCTCATAATTATAATTATTGTGTACACAAATAATAATGTCAAAATTTACTAAAAAATATGCCAAGACCCCGTGCATGATGGGTTCCATGCCATGATGGGCTCTGTAAAAATTGCAAGTAATTACATTTGCCCCCTTAAATATTTGTTTTATTTTTAAATTTTATTATTAATTTTTAAAGTACATATGAATATTTTAAACCCCTATCCATTACCATTAACTTTATCAAGCAAATAAATCACGTTTGTTGTATGGGAGGCCCCCTTTATACATGTTTTATTCTGTTTTTTAGTATTTGTTGTTATAGCGGCAACAGACACACATCTGTGAAAATTTCAAGTGCCTAATTATTTATCAAGGTTCAAGACACAGTCTGGTGACAGACAAACAGCGAAAGCCCATTTTTAATCTTTGGGTATGGAACCCTAAAAAAGTAGAAATCTGATTAAAATGCATTATGCAAATTACAAGAGCAGATACAACACCAATGACTTCTAAACAAGATATATTTAATCACACATGTAGGTCAAACATATGCAAGTTTTGGGACATTAAAAATACAAATGTGTAGAAACTATTGGAGTGATTTTAACCTTCCAAGTTATTAAATTAACTTCTTTGGCTAATAAACACGATTTTCCTGTTCCAATTGCCATTCTCATGGGTTTTTTAGATACCAAATTTCATGTTATTGGATCCATTACAATAATATCACTTTTTTGTTTACACTATAATACTTGAGGCCTACTTCGGAACTTATTTATAAACTGTGTGTCCAAAAACTTCGTAATCGTTACAAGTTAGTACTTGACTGGGATCTCACCTGATGGGAAGTGATGATGCAGCCAAAGATGTTATCATTCTAACTAGGAAGGAGTAAGTAATGGTTTCTACACAGCATTGCGCCGGAACGCTAAATCGCTTGGCAGTGCATCTTTACTGGTAGGGTGGTAACTAGCAACTGCCATAGCCTCCGACCAGACCAGACCTGAGCCAATTTAGAAATTACAAAATCCTAAAGTGGCCTGTGGGGGGAATCAAACCCGCAACCTCCCACTGGAGAATCTGAGCGCAGTGTCTGTGGCAGGGAGGTTGTCACTTCAAAGTAATGTTCATCAAAATCAGGATGCTGTCACTTACCGTCCCATTTCCCAGGGTGCCAAGCAGCACAGTGGGAACAAGTGGTTGACTTGCGGTTTGGTCTCAAGCACAGCTTCCAAGTCCTGGTCTTCGTTCAGGTAGTTCAGCAAGTACTTCATGAAGTTGTAAATAACATAGGCCTCGTAGCACTCTCTCAGAGAGTCCATGTAGATGGATTGCTCCGGGAATACCAAGCCAATCCATGCGTTCAGAGCATAAATAGGCACCATCCAAAGTATTCTGAAATTAAATGATTATCGAAGCGTGTTACAAAGCATCTGGCTGGATTGGAACCAGCATCTCTTCAGTTAACCAGTCAGTTATAACCAATGACAAAATACCCTCCGGCTCTATGAGGACGGGAAAGATGTGACATATGTAGAAGCCAAGAATTTCTCAAATATGCCATTGCACGTCGTACAATTTGGTACTGCTGTCAGTCGCTTACATTAGTGCCATTTTACAGTTTTTACAAATTAAAAATGATGCTTCAGTGTGGAGCCTAAGAATACTAATGCTCGTTTTCACCAACATTTTAAGTAACACCTAAGCCCTTAAGAGACAGTTTTCACTTACAAAAACTGTCACCTAAGGGTTTAGGTGTTGTTTAAAATTAAACTGTTGGTGAAACCGGGCATTAGTGCTGATCTTTTAATATTCAATCAATGGTCATATATTTCTTAACAAAACTCCTTCAATATAGCTTGACAGATTTAAATGAATTCATTTTTTTATGTTTGGTAGATCTGAGACTAGTATGTTAACTATTTTTCATACATATATGACAAAATTCACCAGATCAGCTAGTTATAAAATACAAAAAATAATTTCTCACTAAATATATTTTTTACTTATTTAATTCTTTCATCATGGATGATTAATTCAATGAGACAAATGCATACCAAAAAAAGGTACTGTTAGTGTTCTTCCAATCCATATATACCACAGCTGGGCAGAATCTTCTCTAAGACTAAGAGGAGTTTGACCTTAGCCCACCATTCTGGCTAAGTGCGGTATGGCGGGATTCGCACAACTTGGAGAACATAAAACTAAACTAAATGTAACACTCTCAAACTCACCTAATTATGTGTTTTTGTAAAGATGGCTTAGTGTAATGTACAATATGCTGCGTGATCTGCCATATAGATATGGGCACCGCCAAGAGAACGAATCCTCCCCCAATAAGAATGCCTTGATCTGACTTGGTGAAACCATTTTGAAGTGAGTGTATTATAACCAGTGGCACTAACACAATCACAAGAATAACATAGCTGGTAATAAACAAAGGCCGAATCCAGAGCCTCCACTGGCTAAAAAACGATGTGACCGCACTAGAACACATTGTATACACACATTAACCGTCTTCTTTTCTTGGTCATTTAACTATTTCTTCTTAATCCCATGAACAAACACTGAACACTTTCAACTTTAAGTGACTCATCTGCAAGGAAAAGATTCTTAGCAACCGTATGATAAACGTAACTCTAAAACTAAATGGTAAATTGCGAAATGTTTAGACTTTTTAATGTTTAGCGATTTTTCCAAAATATATATCCATTTGCCAAACTCAATTGTAATCACAGATTACTTTATAATAATACCCCTATATTCAATAATATACTCTATGATAATAATCACTGATTGTAAAATTGTCAAATGTCAATTGCAATTGTGATTGCAATAGTGTTTTATGTCTAAATGTCCAATTGCCAACCAAAGTTTTACCTACAAAATTATGCTAGGTACACTACCTAGGCACATGCTAGGATAACAGGAAACTGTCCATTTATGCTATGACATATGGATGTTTACATTATAGATCAATGGTTTACACGGTTTAAAATTGACAATATAAGCATAACTATTATTAATCTGTAAAGTGGCGCATAAGATGGCACGAAAATTTGACAGCAAATGAATGGGGCGCCTCCTTAGTTCTCTTATCTCTATGAAAACTATTGATTCCTAGGTCAATGTTCTATGGTTTCTAAACGGCCACAGATTGCAATTAATCCTTCAAAATGAGGCTAGAAGTGTTGCTACTTACGAAAAAATAGTAAAAAAAAAACTTCCGAGTCGTCAATCGAAAATCGAATACCTACTCAAGTCAACCCATCGTAATGAACGACTCGAAGTTCGACTTCGAACTCGAGTCAACAGAATGGCAATGGAAATTGGATTGATAAAATTTAGTGATTTGATTTAATTTTAGAATTGAAGAACATATTAGGTTAAATATTTAGTGTAAAACCATATTAAATGTCCAATTATCATAAGTTAATGGTGGGAACCCACTTATTTGTGCATTTACAGTTATTCGTGTAACACGTATTTTGTGCATAGAGTTCAACAAGCATTGAATTAGGCCACATAGCGATCTCTCCCTAAAATACCGCTGTTCTGGCTGTAGAGTGTCGACGTATCAAGACGGGCAATCAAGTGAGTGCGAATATTTACCATATAAGTTTATAGACTTGCATTTGTGTTGATTTAACTATATCGGGATGCGGAGAGGACACAGTAGAATGAGTTTATAAATAGTCTATCGTGAGTCGATAATTTGTATGTTTTCGTAAATGGGTCACCTCGCCATTCTTTTCAGATTATCTCGTGATGTGGATTTCTGGTTTACAAAAGTTTATTAAGAGTTTATAGTGTCTCAGCTGCGCGTGACATGGGATTGTCACGTTTAGAGTGTGTTTACGTTCTAGAGGCGCGAGGCGGGAGAGTGATGTTCAGGGAGGCCGCGATCTAATGTGATGTCATCAAAAGGGGAAACAGAGGCCGACTCCGGCACCGTGTCGCCGAATTTGTCAGCTGTTAAAAATGAACCGGTCAGTAGCCTGAATATTATTCATAATATTTTGATACTTATATTTACTACTAGCTCTACCAAGCTGTAGTCTTACTTATATGAACTTAAGTTTTTATGTCATCACCAATATAAAATTAGCTATAGTGTGCAGTATTATATCTTTACTAGCTGACCCTGCAAACGTTGTTTCGCCATTAGGGATATAAAAAAATAGCCTACTACCTACTCTCAGACCTACCAAACATACACAGAAAATTTCACAACACAATTGGTCGACCCAGTTCAGAGGAGTTATGGTATCAACATGAGATATGAAAATTTTATTTACTACCATAGACTTACCAGGTAAAACCTTGAGGGCCCATAACCTTATACTAGTTCCCTTTTGCTACTTGATATGTTTTAAGTATGTACAGTAGAATCAGTACGTAAAAAGAGAGAGCACTGTATGAGAAAAACTTCTATAAAATCAATTGGACACAGCTCAAGTTTTGATGCTTATTATTTATTCTATGGAAGATTTGGTTGTTTTTGTATGATTGTAGTTTTGAAATGTATCTATAATAATTATATCATGTCTACATACATATTCGCAAAGAAAAACTTAAGAATTAACTAGGTAGAATGATTAGTACATTATGCTATTTATAGTTAAAGTTATCCTGCTAATAATTGTTTCATATCATAAATTGTCATATTTTCTAAGTGCTTTTTAGGTATAAAGAAGGGACCTACATTTTTTAATTCCAAGTTTTGTTTCAAGTATCGTGGTGTCGTTATACCCTCATTAGTTTAATTGCTATTTTTAGGCAAGTTTTGTACTTTTGAAAGGTATGAAATTAGCAAAACTAATGTTCTTGTGACTACACAGACAACTTTATAAGCATACTAGCTGACCTGGCAAACGTTGTTTTGCCCTTAGATAAATTGAGATTTAAACTATCCTATCTCTCAAGTTGGATCGAACTGCACATGGTGTGCGAATTTTATTATAATCGGTTAAGTGGTTTAGGAGTCCATTGAGGACAAACATTGTGACACGAGATTTATCTTAATATACTAGCTGATGCCCGCGACTTCGTCCACGTGGGATAAAAACTATTCTATCTTTTAAGGTGGACCAAATGACAGATATTCACGAAGTTTGAACTAAATCGGTTCAGTAGTTTAGGAGTCCATTGAGGACAAACATTGTGACACGAGATTTATATATATTAAGAAGATATAAATCTCGTGTCACAATGTTTGTCCTCAATGGACTCCTAAACTACTGAACCGATTTAGTTCAAACTTCGTGAATATCTGTCATTTGGTCCAACTTAAAAGATAGAATAGTTTTTATCCCACGTGGACGAAGTCGCGGGCATCAGCTAGTATATATTAAAATTTTAATGAATGCAAAGATTTGATGGTATCCCTGAAAGTTTTAAAGTATTTTTTTAGGTTAGGATAGCTAATATCCTAGGGAAATTATCCTTTTCAAGAAGACATGCAAATTATTGCAAAGTGTAGTTTCAACAATTGATAAGATAGTAATTTATCATTTATGTTGATATTTTCAAGGAAACATTAAATTCCACAGCATTATACAGTTCTATCTATAACATTTCCTTTAGGGAATATTGAGGTGTAAATAAAAGTACTTTTACCTGGTTAATGGTTTACAGTTTCAAGCTCTATATTTATAGTGGCTAAATATTAAATCCCAAGCTTATGGAGCTATTCATGTTTGTGAAAAAGTAACCTATATATAAGTGAGTAGAGTAGTAAGTAGAGTTTGAAAGACTTTGGTCTTTAACAAAAAAAAAATTTTGTCAATGTAGGTCTTAGGTTACTAAAATTCACGAATGAATTTCACAAAAAATGTTTGAGTAGTTAAACAGTGAAGGAGTCACAAACACACACATACACAACTGAAACTTTTGTCTTTATAATATTAGTGTGATAATATGGTTAAAGCTATAAGCTCTCAATTTCATTTCCCATGCAAATGACATCAACGTTATACAAATGAAACATAATATTTAATAAGTATTCATAGTGCATAACAGATACATCATGACATAAACCTTTTATGCTGTCATAAAATTGTTAATCTAATTTTCGTACTAGATAACAATTTAGTAAGACAACACTGTATCCCCATTACAAATAGACATGGAATAGTTTGCCATTTGAAGGAAAAGATTAGTCGTAGTTTGAAACAAAAAAATCAATTGTTCTGCTATACCAATTCCTATAAGCAAACGGTTTGTACGAGATTGGCTACTTAAATGAGAATAAATTGGAACTTAAACTGAGGAAGATCCCCTCTTTCACATTTGATACTTTTAAGGAAATATGTTTTGAAATGGACTTAATTTGATAGAAATGACCAATGGTCCTGGGTTTCCTGTTTATTTTCCTTGTTCTTTCAAACATCTTTGCAGGTGTAGTTACTCCTTATCTAGAGTAGCCTGTAGAGTTGAGAATGTAGTACTATAAGAATAAATATATACACAGGACTCGGCAGACCGCGTGGCAAAATTTCGACAGTTTATTGGTGTCAAAAATGTTTGATTTGACACCAACGGTGTCAGTAAATTACAAACCACAGTACTTATTGTTAATGGACCGTGGTACACGCTACAGATCACTACTAGATCACTAGTATTTATACTATTTGTCCGCACGCGATTTTCCACAGGGACAGTTTCCGGCATATTGTGGCGTATTAGCGGGAATTTTAGGATTACTTTTTTCTTCTATGAAGAGGTTTGCGTAAAATGTTTAGAAGGGCTCATTTTAAGGTTCATATCGATATCTACAGTCTGACAAGGCTCTCTTGACACTTGAAGAATTGCGCGCTGTTGCAAAACAAAGGCAGCCATAAAATAAAATTTCCTCAACTTTACTTCAATTTTAGTTCAAAATAGTTAATAGTAAGCAAAAACAACATAATATACAATAGTGATATACTGACAGAGCGAACTATCAAACAGCGGAGTTAGTTCAGACTATAGCCACGCGCCAAAATAGCCTTGTCGCACTGTATTTTATTGTATGTTGTGTTTGGCGGCAGGCGCCGACCGCGAGCAAGGAGACTCCAAAGAGGGGCAGCGGCACGCTACTGAAGTGCACCACGTGCAACAGTTTCAGCACGCTGAGCAGCCGCGCGCTCACCACGCACATGGCGCAGTGCTCGCCCGACAACAACAACGTGGCCGCCGCGCAGAACGCCGACGCCAGACCGCACAGGTCACTCTTTAATAACACGCTCACTACACCCACTGATCTCTATTACTAGTACTCTGGATCAAACATTCTATACAATTCAAGTTTTTTCATAGCTCTAGCCGTTTACGTGGAAATTCTAAAAATCGTTAAAAAGCCACGATTTCGGATAAAAAATGGGGGAGGGGACACCAATGATTTTGAAGTGGTTCTACTTCTAGATTGGGTTATTTTTGCCAAACCTACATGGGTGCCAAGTTTCATGTTTTCTTCTGGATGGGAGTGAATTTCCAATTTTCTTGAGCTAAAAATTTAAGGAGCGGTACTAACAACACTCAAGTATTATTAATTATTTATTTATACTTGTTGGTTGAACAGAAAGCTGTTCGAATGCGACGTGTGCAACATGAAGTTCTCGAACGGCGCGAACATGCGGCGCCACAAGATGCGGCACACGGGCGTCAAGCCGTACGAGTGCCGCGTGTGCCAGAAGCGCTTCTTCCGCAAGGACCACCTCGCCGAGCACTTCACCACGCACACCAAGAGCCTGCCCTACCACTGCCCCATCTGCAACCGCGGCTTCCAGCGCCAGATCGCCATGCGCGCGCACTTCCAGAACGAGCACGTGGGCCAGCACGACCTCGTCAAGACGTGCCCGCTGTGCAGCTACCGCGCGCCCACCATGAAGAGCCTCCGAGTTCATTTCTTTAACAGGTGAGTCTCATCCCATCAGCAAGATGTCTACTGCTTTACAAAGGCCTCCTAGAGACCGCCAGCCAACACAGTCCCTTGAAGCCAGGAGAACGAGAATGTGGGCCAGCACGACCATATAGCCTATTGCTATTCTTTCAGCCTTGTCAAAAATCCTTGAACGCTTGGTAAGCAAAAGACTTATTTCTTTTCTTGAACATTTTAAGTTGCTTTCCCCACAACAGTTTGGCTTCAGGAAAAATAAAAGTACTAATGACGCTGTCCTTGCACTTACTGATAACATTGTCAGCCACTTAAACAATGGGGATAAAGTTTTGACTGTATTCTTGGACCTTGCAAAGGCGTTTGACACAATTCCCATTCCCATTCTCCTAAAAAAGCTTGAAGGAATGGGAATTCGTGGAAATCAGCTAAAATTTTTCCACAGCTACCTTACGGGTCGCAAACAGGCGACGAAAATTGATAATTATGTGAGCGATGAGCTTACTATCTCTTACGGCGTTCCCCAGGGAAGTATACTTGGCCCGACTCTTTTTCTAGTCTTCATAAATGACCTGTGTAATCTCTGTATTCCCAATGCCCACATAGTATCTTTCGCTGATGATACAGCCATCACCTTCTTTGCAAAATCCTGGTCTGCTCTAGAGATTACTACCCAACATGGATTCAACACTATATACGACTGGCTACTTTCCCATTCTCTAACCCTTAATATATGCAAATCAAAGCTGATGTCGTATTCCATACGTGCCTCTTCCCAGCCTAAAACTCCTATTGCGCTCAAAGTTCATAGTTGCCTGGATAAGAACAAAACAAACTGTTCTTGTAGCCTCATTGCTTCAGTAGACAAAATTAAATATCTTGGAATTATTCTAGACAAATATTTAAACTTTAAAGACCATATTGAATTACTGTCTAGCAGAGTTCGGAAATTAATCTACATTTTCAAGAACCTTCGAAATGTAGCAAATCCCAATGTGATCCAAAATGTGTATTATGCTTTATGTCAATCTATTTTACTTTACTGCATTACATGTTGGGGTGGCGCTAATAAAACCACACTCAAGCCTCTTGAAATAGCTCAAAGGGCTATACTTAAGGTTTCCACTTTCAGGCCTATGCTGTTCCCTACTACTCTACTATACAAAAACTGTGCCGTCCTTAGTGTAAGAAAGTTATTCATATTAAACACAGTTTTAAAACAACATAAAGAAACGCCTTACAGGATTATAGAAAAGCGTCGAACTGACAAAATTTGTAACTTACGTGCACCTAAATTAGCTTTTACAAAACGATTTTACTACTTTCTTGGTCCATATTTGTACAATAAACTTAATGCTGAATTACCCATTTAAAAAAAAAATCATACGAGGAAACAGAATGTTGCTTACTACCACTTATATAAATAATATACATACAGAAAAAAAAAGTATACTTTGTACACAGACTCACTAACACACAAACACACGCATACATATACATAAACATACAAAACACACACACACACACACACACACACACACACACACACACACACACACACACACACACACACACACACACACTCATGCTCACTTTTGATTGAACTGTCCTTACTTATTATTATTAATTACAACTTGATACTAACATTCACTTAGACAGTAATGTAGTATTAGTATTATTATGTACGACTTAGAAACTATGTGTTTGTGCTCTTTTTTGCTATATCTTCCGAGAGAGTGGGCTGGCTATCCTTAACACAGATTCATAAAATCTAGCTAGGATAGCCAGTTCTTGATCTTACTACATGTCATTCAATGAGCACCTAAATTATATTAAAAGATAAAGTGAAAGATCAAGCCTATTATGTAAAAATTTGATGGTGAAAAATAAAAGATTTATTTATTTATTTATTTATATAATGCCATTAAAATGGTTCTGTATTATTACGTACAATTAATATATTGTTGTAAACTTTTTAATGTTTAACATAATTCTCTCTGAATCTGAATTCATGTTCTGTCATTGTGTGAACAATTTTGAAATACTAACCAATATTGAACAATGATTTATTATTTGTAATCCTATAAGTTGTTTAATTTTTCGTGTTCCGTTGCAGACACGGCATCGACCTGGACAACCCGGGGCCCGGCAACAACTCCGTGTCGCTGCTGGCGGCCGGCATCGCGAACGCGGCGTACGCGGACGGCACGATGGACCCGAGCGCGATCAGCGCCCTGGGCGCGCTGGGCTCCGGCCTGTCCGTGTCCGTGGCCGCCGCCTACTCCGACAGCGGCGACAGCAACGGCGCGCGCTCCGCCGACAACGCCACGCCGCCCATGCACTACCTCACGCCGCACGTCGAGATCTCCATGGCCGACAACAACGACACCTTCTCACCCTCGCAGAATAACCACCAAGGTAGGATTGTTTACTGGAACCCTCACGTTTTACTCTAGCTCTACACATTGGCCGAGGCGAGGCGAATGGCTGTGAGTGGGAGTGTGAGTACTAAATTCTCACTCCTACTCGCAGCCACTCGCCTCGCCATGGCCAACGTGATGTGTTAGAGTTACGAAACTGTTCACATGGCTGTGGACAGAATGTGGTGGAAGGATATCATACACCAAAGGATTACTCACAGTGATTGATAGTCACGATCGTCAGTCATTAGGGACCAACCGAAGAGAGATATTTTTTTTTGCATCTTACTACTATTACTGGTAAATGGTAATAAGATTATGTGATCTTACGTCATAAGTATCGAAAATACCTCAAATGTATGAGAATGACCTATGGGCTCTGTTTCAACTTGTTAATTTCTTGAACCCATATCCACCTTCATCTGTCATGTCTTTAATTTCAACTGTCGAGACTGCAAATAAGACGTACAGTCTGTGTCGGCGGTCCAAGTGCCGACAGAAGTGAAAACTCAAAATAAATATGTTTTTGTACAGATGCCCGTATGAACGGCGAGGGGCCCAGCTCGCCGCAGTCGGGCGACAGCGCAGTGGCCAGCAGCTCGCTCTCCGCCGGCCTGCCCACCAACATCACGCCCTCCATCACGCTGATACCCATCAAACAGGTAACCGACACAAACCGGTGGTGGATGTACAGACGCCCGTATGAACGGCGAGGGGCCCAGCTCGCCGCAGTCGGGCGACAGCGCAGTGGCCAGCAGCTCGCTCTCCGCCGGCCTGCCCACCAACATCACGCCCTCCATCACGCTGATACCCATCAAACAGGTAACCGACACAAACCGGTGGTGGATGTACAGACGCCCGTATGAACGGCGAGGGGCCCAGCTCACCGCAGTCGGGCGACAGCGCAGTGGCCAGCAGCTCGCTTTCCGCCGGCCTGCCCACCAACATCACGCCCTCCATCACGCTGATACCCATCAAACAGGTAACCGACACAAACCGGTGGTGCATGTACAGACGCGCGGATGAACGGCAAAGGCCCCAGCTCACCGCAGTCGGGCGACAGCGCAGTGGCCAGCAGCTCGCTTTCCGCCGGCCTGCCCACCAACATCACGCCCTCCATCACGCTGATACCCATCAAACAGGTAACCGACACAAACCGGTGGTGCATGTACAGATGCCCGTATGAACGGCGAGGGCCCAGCTCGCCGCAGTCGGGCGACAGCGCAGTGGCCAGCAGCTCGCTCTCCGCCGGCCTGCCCATCAACATCACGCCCTCCATCACGCTGATACCCATCAAACAGGTAACCGACACAAACCGGTGGTGCATGTACAGACGCGCGGATGAACGGCGAGGGGCCCAGCTCACCGCAGTCGGGCGACAGCGCAGTGGCCAGCAGCTCGCTTTCCGCCGGCCTGCCCACCAACATCACGCCCTCCATCACGCTGATACCCATCAAACAGGTAACCGACATAAACCGGTGGTGCATGTACAGACGCGCGTGTGAACGGCGAGGGGCCCAGCTCGCCGCAGTCGGGCGACAGCGCAGTGGCCAGCAGCTCGCTCAGCTAGCTCGTGGAGCTGGCCAGGTTAGGTACAAAAATATTAATGCTCCCCTAAGGAGTGAATACTGGTTTAAATATTTCTTAGGACCTGTTTTTATATGGTAATTTATGTTCAAGGAACCGAACACGCAAGAGGAGTCAGGCCGCGAGGGCGACAACGAGGGCGAAACAAACGGGAAGGACAAACGCGACGTGTCGTCCAGCCTGTCCTCGCTGATCAAAGTGTCGCCGCTCAAGAGCCTGCTGCGGGAAGACCTGCGCAGACGCATCTCTGCCAGAGGGCGTTCGCGCGCCAACAATGTAAGTACGGCGGACAACGAGGGCGCAGGACAAACGCGACGTGTCGTCCAGCCTGTCCAAACCAACAAAATATTTATCATGCTATCGATATGAAAATGCACTGTCACAATGACAGTACTCTTTCTTGCTCTTTCATTACGTGTTGTTCAATATGTGAATATCGTTTCTGTACATCAGTAATATTATGTATTTGGTGGCTAGGGATTTTAGCGATAACGCTTTTTCCATGTTGCAGGCCTCCCGAGCGTCGCCTTCCGAAGGCGGAGTGATAACTTCGACGCACGGCGACGCGACCTTGCCACCCTCGTCGCTCGTGTGCGCCTTCTGCTCCATCACGTTCCCCGACTCCACGCTGTACTTCCTGCACAAGGGCTGCCACTGCGACTCCAACCCCTGGAAGTGCAACATCTGCGGCGAGCAGTGCTGCAACGTGTACGAGTTCAACTCGCACCTGCTCAGCAAGAGCCACCAATGACTGTTTGCTGGGGGGCCGTTCCTGAACTGACTCTACTCGTGTACGGAACGCCCACGGATGTAAGTTACATCGTCGTCGATCAGGGATATCCACAGCTGAATATAAATCTCTTCAACTTGCATTGAACTTGACTGTCGTCTGAAGTTTGAAGTTCTCTGCAGGAAATAGTATACATCTTTATTCAGTAACTGGCAAAGACCATGAGCTTATCTCAAGTTGAAAATCCACCGTTGAATTCATATCTTTCGTACATTTATATGGCACTAACCTTATGTATTTGCTGCCTTAAATAATTTCTATGCAGACTGAGGTCAACGACAAGATCCAAGACCAGTTACAGAAGGGAATTTGGTGATGTTTGACTTTCTCTTCAGTAATTACGTCTTTATGCAGTAACTGGCGAAGATATCTTTTTAAAATAACTGACAACAGGATCATGTTGCTGCAAATCCTTCTGTTCTAATCCAGGTCTACTCTAGGTTTAAGATACGAGCCCGGTTATTTAAGTAAGTTTTACTTTTTACAGAAGGAGATTTATACAACTTCATGCAGATTCAGATGTTATTGATTTTGATGAAGATTTATAAAATTTTAGAAAGCAATTGACCATAGTTGAACGAGTGTTCATACATTGCATATCAAAATGTCAATTGCATGTGTGGATGTAGTTATCGTTGTAACTTACAACCGTGGCAGTGCCGTGCTGCACTCTATTCGTGTGCATACTGCAAGCACTTCCCACTTCTCCCAACTTCACCTTTACACTTTGTCTGACGTGATTTCCCCTTTCCCTGGACTGTACATTACTTGTCTCAACGTCGCACAGTGGAAGTGCTTCGAATATGCTATGCGCTGAACGTCCCCCGAAGCTGATAAACTTAAAAAGTGCAAATTATTTTTGAAGGTTATTTAGTGGTAATTGTAGGTAAACGAGCGACGATATTATTTGTATGGATATTTTAGTGATAAAATTGTGTTAGGATAAATTCGGAAATCGGGTGCGATCCGACACTCGCGACACTCTTCGATCGCGGTGAACCCTCGTCCAGAAATCGACATTCCAAATTGAAATTTATGCATTCCATTATAATTCGAGATTGAGAAACTTCAACATTGTACTTTGGTGGGGAATTAAGTGATACTTGAATTCTTATTCACTTGAAAGGTTTTTATTTATTTATTATTTAATTTCTTTGTACTTAACTGTACACGGGCGTTATTCAAAACAATATTTATAGAGTATTTTTTGGTGCGATAGTGAATTTTACAAATGTTTATTAAGACCTATGATAAAGAGTGTACAAATTAATATATTTTTACATTTTGCTGTTGACACGATGTTTATATAGAAAGGCAAAGCCTTATATTTCCATGATGATTATTTAATATTTTTTTGTGATCGACAAATCAGACCGGAATTATAAATTCTACATTCCGTTATAATAATTTATTATTCTTTTAATTTTTATATAATACGCATGTAATGCAAGTCCACGACTAATACTTAATGTACAAGTTGTTTTTATTATTTATTTTCTAAATTTATGATAGTGATGTAGCAATACATTCGCATGTACTTAAATTTAATCGATTCGTTGTAAATAGGTTTAAATATGAAACGAAAATTGACCATTATAAGAAAACGCACTTGCTCAATAACTTGAATATGGCTCAACAAAATGTAATATTATAAAAGGTTTTAAATATTTCGTTGCGTCGTTCCTCGCACAAAAAGTTCGTTTTCACACATACTTAATTAATATCGCGTGCTTATAATGGTGTCTAATTTTATTACTTAATTTTTATTGTTTTACTTTTTATCCTAATTGGTATTTTTTGTAATCGATCCGTCACTTAATGAGATTGTCTGTGGTATGAAAATCGATTTTAGCAAATAATTGTTCTAATATTTTTCTATACTATTCAATAGGACAGGTAAGGCAAGTTGTGCTGTTAATCGCGAATTAAAAACAAAGTAGTCAAACGAATTCACATTTAGAATCAATTCTCACTTGTGTACTTAAAAATGTAATATGATTTGACATTAAATGAAAGTGGTTCAATCCAAAAATCTATATATAATTTTCCTGCACTTTAAACTACCATGACCTACTTTCTTATATTAGTACAACTGATACGGTTAAGGCGATACTATGACCCACTTTTACTTCTCAACAGATTTTTAATGTTGAAAATCAATCTTTTTTTCTTATATATCATTGGTTCTTTGTATTAAATATTCTTGTGGATTGGATCACTATTGTTTTTGTAAGATGCATTGTGCTCGGTTCTTTCTAATTATTTATTTATGTTAACATCAACAGTTTTGTCTTTCTCATTCCAATGTCCAATTATGAAAACGCGAAATGAAAAGGTTCATCACCTTAGTGTCGATTTTCGCTTGCACTAGTACTGGAAGAGTCTATAATGTCAACATACCAAAACAATCGATTAGTGCAAACGAATCTGTTTGAAAATTGACGAACCTTTTCGTTCCCTTACTGTACAAGAACCGAGCAATATTTCACTGATGGGTTCATTTACCTGTTAGCCTTAAACCTGAGTTTAACATTCCTGTAGGTAATAAGTACTTAATATCGGTTGTGGTCTTGCCTGTTAAGTTTTAACGAAGTCGACTTAGGTGGAACTGAAATTATGTTTACCAACGAAGTTATATTATTGTTTTGTTATTGACATTGCTGTAACGTAAGGTAATGGTAAGGAGTATGGGACGGTTCGCGGCTTGGACCTATAGTGAGTTACCTGAACGAGCGACACATTATATTTATTTATAGATATTCTTATATTCTATTTCATTGTTGGTTCTTTTTTTATTATTGTGTAGTCTTGGATAATTTTTCGGTCCCGAACGCCGCGCCGCGAGCTAGCACTAAGCGTAGATTAAACGTAAGAGCTATTAATGTTATTAATCGGTAACCCCATCGGGCGCCTTTAATTAATCCGTCCATATATCTAACGATAGATATTTTGCCTTTAATATTTAATAGAGATAATATATTTATAGATTGTATTAGTGTAATTTTAAGAAAAAATCTTAATTATAGAACGTTTACAGAAATGCAGAGGTTTACGGAAGTAGTTAAATTTATGATATATATGTATATTGATTGCCAGCCCGTCACGGATCCGTCATTGGGACCTCATTACGAGTATCAAGTACCCGAGCTCGGAAATATTCTAAACCAGGCTTAGGTAGAGTAGGTTAGCTTCCTGAGCCAATTGACAAATAGCGTTATGAGGCAACGTATAAAAATGGAACAAAATTAAAAAAAATGTATGCAAACTATCGCTATTTTGACACTTGGCGCTTAGCTGAGTGTCATTGAACGTCAAATCACATACATTTTTTTTGTTCCATTTCTATACGTCACGATTGCTATTTGTCACTTGGCCCAGAAGGCAAGTGTTGAGGAACTAGTTGTCTCATCGATTGAGCTATTTCACACTAACGGTAGATCGCGCGTGAGTTTTTGAAACTCCGACTTGGTGGTTGGTTATTTGTTATTACGAATATTGGATCGTTGCAATGTCATGGTCTACTTTTTGTGTGGTTTTTAGATAATTACTATATATATAGCTGCTTGTGCTGATTCATTCACTCATTGATCACCTCTCCTGAACAATTTTGTATGAAAAAATTTTTTTTCAATTACCATTTCGTATAGAGGAGAAAAATTCATTCGGAGGAAAAATACGGAGAGAGCTGATGATTGAGGATTTCGGAGACGGATGAAGAGCACAGCCAAGGGTATTGGAGATAGGTGGGAGGTGCTCGACCAAATGTCATTTGAAACGTCATCCAATTGGCAGTGAGCTGAAAAATTTTTCAAAATGGCGGATTCAAAATGGCCGCCATTCGAATTTCGCCGATATCACGGAAAGTATAAAAGATGGAAGAATGGTTTCTTGACATGAACTAATCAGGACTCGAAGGTCCATTTGATGGATAGAAAAAAAATTCAAAATGGCGGAATTTATTTTTTCCATAGAAAATGTATGGGAAAAGATGACTGAGGGTTGCGATACCTTTATAGGCGGGAAGACAGCACGCGGGCCACATGTGGCCCGCGCCCCCACGCGCCCTACTAGTTTATATATAAACAGATAAAATATAATTATTAGTTTAAATACAATATAATGAATGTAATGCCGTCAATTGTATAGTTAATTCTTAGCTGTATTTCAAATGTGAAATGAAATCCATTATGGATAGACCACTGGATATGGAAACCTGCCAACTATTTAGTTTAGTCAGTTGATAAAATGGCAAGACCAATTAAATTTGTTCAAATGGCTCATTTAATTAAGTTTGCGGCGACTATATATAAGAGAAAACTAACCAAGAAGGAATTCAGTTGTTGACAGTCTACATTCCACTGGCATGGTATCAAAGTAATATTTTTCCAAAGACCTAAGAAACAATATGGACTGGCCCCGTCTACAAAATTTAGCGAGACTATTTTTAGCCAGTCAAGTGGCGTAAAAGATGACGTCACCTAGTCTAGTAACTCGGTACATAAACTTTTGACAACAAATCGTGGCGCTCAGAATGGCGCCTCATGTCACGCAAGGCTAGGTTAGAATGGATGAATGGAGCGTCTCCATAGTTTTGATATCTCATAGTCTTTTTCCATGATATTGAGAAACTGAAACAACTACTTACTGTAAGATATTTTAATTTTAGTTTTAATTGACATTCTTTAATAGTAGCATTTCATGATTTTTTCGGTTTCGCGTTAAAATGACGTCAAATATAGAGCAATTTACATGGGTGTTATCTGTTTTCCTACATTTTGTAGATAGTTGTATAATATCATGTCATTTCATCGATCTCTCCTTAGGTATCTTTGAGAACCTATGGTTGAAAACATCAATTTAATTTTAAATGGCTAATAAAAAGTATCATATTTTCGTAAGTTATAATATTGGTTTGCGAAAATAAACAACTGTACAGTACAATATTGCTTATTCCAGTTTGTGAAATCTCTTGATTGGTCTTAATAATTTCGTTTTAATAACCAACCTTTTTAGGGACAGCACTATTTTAGTCCTATGAATTAGAGGTTTTGTGAACCCAAATAAGCACCATTAAGCATCCCTTTTGCTACATGTTGATCCCATGACTCTTGCAACTCTACAGTGGCAGAGTTTATTTATGGTCAATTTTTTAGCTGAAATGATAAGCGTGGCAGTCCTCACCTTAATACCAAAACACAGCTTACCAACATATTTTGTTTAAGTTGTTATAATATGTGTAATAATGTAATGTAAGTGAATTGTTAGGCAAGTTGGATCATCGTTGATATTTGCTGTTACATTAATTATGTTGTCATTATTAAGAGTAATAATAAAAACATATTTTAACTAATATTTTAATAATAAAACTATTTATGATCTACCAGTTTTAAACTCGAGTGATAGTAAAAGATATCAAATATTAGCAGATTGTGCCTTAGATCAGTAATATAAATAAAAAAGGTGTATTTATTTAATATTCATGTTTTCGAAATTTATTCAATTTTCTTATAGATGTGTGAATTGTTCAAATAAATATATTATGTCACATTGAAGAAATAAATATTTACACTAAAGTATTAAAATAAATGTTATTTATTTATGTATAGTGAAAATATATTTCCAATATGGCTGTTTTGCTTGTTTTTATAATGGAAAATTTTATTTGCAGTTGAGAATAATGACGTCTTATTAAGATGATCTAGAAATATAAAGGAATGGTACTTACCAAGTATGTAGTTCTATTTATTTACTTATAATAATTTGGTAAAGGGTCTAATGAAACATTAATAAAGTATGAGATAAATTGACTTGAAGCGTTTATTTCTGTCCAGGAAATCCCATACCTATCATTCTCTCTTGATTACATTGGAAAAGTAATAAAAGCTGATTTAAGTATAATAGGTACGCTGAGATTTTCAAAAACGTACCTATCGTATTCTTAATGCCTATGCTATTGCCCAGGGATTTATAGGTACCCTTTGCCTATGGCCAATATCCTGCCAATTTTCCTGCGCGGTGCACGCCACATGCTTCTAGCGGAGATATAGTGCTGTTCTGCTTACTTATACCTTATCAAAGGTACTGACACAATCGACGAACATGACCAAGAACCGGCTTGTTTAAATACAGTTGCCGCCTGCCGGCAAATAACTGCAAGATTCGTTAGATACGAGATGCTCTCTCTCTCTCTATAGCCGCCTGCCGGCAAATAACTGCAAGATTCGTTAGATACGAGATGCTCTCTCTCTCTCTCTATAGATAAGATCCAAGCGCTCTATTGGTTGGTCGTTGAATGTTGTTTCTCTCGCACTCGTTGCACGAAGAGCACATCCCCCACCTCGCCAAAATCTTGCCAAGTTACTTGCCAGCTACTGTACCAAATACTAGAAGCGCTCTTATTCAAATTGGTTTTGTTTATTGATTGTGACCTCGAGGTGGCGACTTGCTCCACAAATGATTATATTACATGGTCATGTTTCGAGCATGCCACGAGTGCAGTGCCCGCGAAATTCAAATTGTTTGTGGTTTTTCGCGATTTTGCAAAGATTTTGATATAAACATGTAAGGATGATATTGCCATTCCCGCAAATTGACTGCCATAAGCCTATAATGTGGTATCAGCGTACAAATTGCAAAAACCGCGAAAATTTTGAATTTTGCGGGTAGGTCGTTGATTTCGCCTCAACGTGAAATCAACGAGTCTTGTGTTATTAGCTTAAAAGTCGCAAAAAACCACAAAAATTTGAATTTTTTATTGTTTTCTATTATAGGTCAGATGAGGCTGAAACTATTGGATGAAATTAGACGACGTCGTCTCTCATCCAAACAGAGTCACCTACCGTAAACAAATAAGGACAGGCCCCATTTACAAAATTAGTGTGACTATTTTTAATCTGCCAAGTGGCGCATAAGATGGCTTCACCTAGGTATGTCCAAAGATATTATGTTTTACGTCATTATAAAATATGAACATTGAACATTTGACAACAAATCTTGGCACTACATCATGGCGCTGCACGTTTAGATAAGAATTAATAAAATTTCATCTCCATATTTTTGTTATCTCTATGCGTAGAATCCATTTGTCAAACCATAGGGCCATAGACAACTATGGCTATTGGCTCTATGGTGCCTCAGCCTGTCACTTTCAAAGTTCGTAGTGATTATATACTCTTTGGTTTGGTTGAAAAGTTTTTACTTTCGATTTGGTTTTGTTGACCTAAACTTTTTTAGATACTAACTTTTCTTATTTTTAGTTATTTTCTTCCGAATAGTCATTGAGTGTTGGTTCCGAAATTAGCACCCATTTAATATTGTAAAGTTTAATTCGTGAAATTGTGATGGGAAAATCGACACAGGTTGATGGAGACAACAACCCAACCTCGGAGTCTGATCCTGCGAAATTGCTGGAGGCTGCCTTGCTGCAGATGGATGGGATTATAGCTGGTATGTGATTAACAAAACCAGACTGGTTTCGTTTCTTTCAAGTATTTAGTCTTCATTCCTACAGAGTCTGAAAATTCTGTATGTATTCAGAACCTTTTTATCTATGTTTGGACTTGCTTTACTTTGATTGAGATATTTGTGATCTCAAGTCAGATGCCAGTGACTTAGTGTTAAGATTTTATTTATGGGTAAAAGTTTATTGCTACTATAGATTTAAAATAGCTCATTGCTCGCGCTCCAACTAGATATATAGCCCTACCTAACAACGTCAGCTCTGTGAGTGCGGCAACTTTTTCTTGTAGTGTGAGTGTGTCAATTTAAAACTTGTATGGGGCCCGGATGCTAGTGTGCATGAAAACTTGTGTAGCGATGGCTCGGGTTTTGCCTGAGTAGGCAAAGTATTTTTTGCCGCACTTTTGGAATTGAGGGTGGCCTCTTGAACCTTCATGATTGCTACATTCAAAGTAAGTTGACCTAGTATTAACTGTAGTATGTATTTGCAATAAAAATATAAAGTTTGAATGGAAATTAAGTGTTTAGTTCCTAATTGTTCAGTTCCTTGAAGATGATGAATGCACACAAATGTTATTGATATATTAAATGTTAGTTGGACTTTTTTACCTTTGATTCATCAACATTCCAATATATTGCCTGAAATTAGAAGAGAAAATATAAGTAACTTGTTTCCAGAAATAACAAGTAGCACACATCATCTAATACCGTATGTCTCAAGTTGAATATTAGTAATGACATAGTTTTATCCTATTGTGTCTGTAGTTGAATATTAGAGCTAGTCTTAATCTAGTCACTAGCTGAAATTCTCTTGTTTAATCTACATACTAGATGTAACAAATGAAGTGTTTTATAATATTTATCAAGTGAATATAGAATCAGTCTTAGGGCCATTTTTTTGAATCCCCAGATAGACTATCTGAGGAATAAAATTGAAACATATGGCATACAAACTCTGTCAAAATGTCATATTTATTCCTTAGTTAACGTTTATCTGGCATTTGAAAAATCGGCCGTTAAATCAGTAAACTAGAGAACTTCCCATTGGCCCACTTAGCAGCTGCATCAAGGGATGGCAACTTTAATATAAAAACTTATTTCCATGGTCTGTGGGCAACTTCATCTGTCTGACTGTCTGTCACAATCAACTATTATTTATGCAGGCAGCAATGCATCTGTAATGAAATTTTATAATGCTAAATTGCTTGGCTGTATGTCTTTGTTGCCAGGGTAGCAAACATCTCATCTGGCTTGATCAATTAAAAGATTATAAAGCGAACAATTACAATGGCAATGAAAATGTTTTTGTAACGCAATCAGGGGTTTGATTGCGATAAAGATGAAAACATTGTCTCAATCTAAGGGCAGACCCCTGTACTGAGAAGAGTCAACAACAAGCTGATCGGGGTATTCTATTTTGGTACATATTCCATACCTCACTAACAACATTTATATGATATCAAAATAATAACAAGGCAGATTCAGTATTCAACACCCGATGCATAAGTTTGAAAAGCAAAAATAAGTGTCCAAGAAACACCAGCAGAATAATAATTACGGTTTGCGATAGGTGATATATTACTTGTAGGGGTGTGCTCTGAACACTGTACAGGAGGGTGCAAACTGTTGAGCGAGGGGTGGCATGGCGCCAGTCGGCCGCTGCGCGCCACCCCTGCGGACGTGTCGGCCACGACGCGCGGCGCTCGCGAACGCAAAAAACGCGCGCGATTTTAACGCCGACTAGGTACAAAGTGATAATAGTTTACCGTGTTGTGAGTCTTTCTAAGAGTTCATCGACTTGCCATTGGAATTCTTGTATTGTAATTAAAATATTTCTTTGATTTAATAATACCATTAGGACTATGTACCCACCAAGCTATTTTATGGTCCCTAAGGAAGGTCCAATGAAGCTTAGTTCTTGATAGTGACATTTAATTACCGGAAGTTCTAGAAAATAAAAAAATTAATTTGTCTGTCAGCAGACTATCTCATAAACTGTAATGAGAAGATAGTTGACATTTTCGCAGAATAGGATTTATTGCTGTGATACTATTGCTGAAAACAATAAATATTAAATTAATAAAAAGGAATGGAATGAATTCTTGTCCAAAAAAAAACACTAAACTACAAACAGTGCAGCTACAAAGTTCGACGTTAACTATCGCTGTTTCTCTTGATTGGTTCATTATGCTACGTTAATCCCGGATAATCAAAAGGAAGCGGACGTAGTAACGGATACGGGATAACATTTAGTCAATTTTTTATGAATTATTTTCCAGAAATAGGTAATCGCGGACAAACATACATACATACAAATATACGGATCGAATACAGAACCCCATGTTTTTAAAGTCTTTTAAAAATAAATGTATTGTGATTCATGATAAAGTAAATCTTTCGAAAAATGTCTAAAGATAAAACGAGATCACTACTAAAATGTTCGGAAAAAGCTAACCTCCACCTTTAATCCTTAAAGTCGCACGTTGCACGTGCTTCCGAAAGGGATTTTCCGATTAATAAACGAGATTCTAAAAACGATTAGTACCAATTCTGCAGATATTCGCAGTTAGAGTAATCATCGTGTTCCGTCGCTGGATGTCCACTGTTAGACATAGGTCTGCAGTGATCGCTATAACCACCACAATTCTGTGCCACCTGAAGCCAACGATTTCCGCTACTCTCTTGGTGTCCTACCACCAATCCTTCAACTAACATTCTCAACACTGCACTTTTCGCGTGTCCACCATTCCTTGCACCTTGGGGTCTCCGACGTCTATCTAAGTATCTACTCCACCCATTACCACGTCAACTTCGTGATACGTTGAGCTATGTCGGTGACTCTTGGTCAATCTACGGATCTCCTAATTTCTGATTTGGCCGTTTTAGTAGATAGTGCAGAATCATTCGTACACGAGTCCGACTCGTACTTGGCCGATTATTATTAATGACTATCCAATGAATATAAATTCGTAACAGAAAAGTTTACTCAATTAAATTTAGCTAATAAGTATTATGAAAATATTTGTTACCTACTGTCCGTAAGGTAGAATTTCTTATCTCGATATCCTCATCTACAAATATTTGGTTTCTCAGTACGTTGGAATAGGTTAGATTGTATGGAAAAATTACTTAAAAATAGTAGTCGTTCCCTGCCTACCTACGGACCTATCACCTATTATGAATAAGCAGTGTCGGAATTTTGAGTTTCCTTTAGAATATCTTGAATTACCATCTTTAAACTTTAAAATTTGCATAATCCTTCAATATAATTTAAATAAATCTATGGCCGTGGGTTAGAATTTGGGGATGTCAATCGATACTATAATAATCGAGTGTGATAGACAGATGGACGGACGGACGGAGAAAGTTTCACCAGATAAGGGTTCCATTTTTACCATTTTGGCATGGAACCCTAATTAGACCTACATCATTGTGGTAATCGAGTTTATTACCTCATTCCGATATCATTTCATTCGTGGATAAAACTAATAACAATATAATCAATATAATAACGCAACAATGCTGCGGCATGGTGTGCTACATAGAAGTCATTATGGCCAACCTATATTTTAGTGTGACCCAAAAAGAGCCTTTTTAGTCTCATTACTGCAGAACGCTGCAAAATTCCACTATTCCACATAATATGTAGCGAGAATTGGCAACATGAAGCTTGGATATATAGTAAACAAGATCATTAAAAGCTATAGCGAACTTTCGTAAATTTTTGAGAGTAATAGGTACTCGTATAATCATAGATTTATAATCGCCGTCGCTGGCGATGAATATAATATAGGTTTTTGTAGATAGAAAAGTATTCACCGTTTGACTTCGATTAACGTAATTGACATTGGGAAGGGCATTTACGTCGTATGGCATAAAAGGAACTCATGAAATCTAAAAATATGTCTATTGAAAGAATGCTATATATGTAGAAATCTTCACTCACTTTGAATATATAGAAATCATTGCTGTAGTAAACCTAATGTATTAATGGAGCTATACCATAATATAATAATTTTGGTAAGCAATAATAATAATAGTTAACAGTTTATTAGTTAAAATGCTCGAAAAACACTGATTCAATTAATAAATAATCGCTAGGTCGCCACCACTATACCATTCGGTCGTCCTTTGTTTCAATGCATACAGAAGATAACAAGCATAAGAAGGAGGCAATTCGCTATAATAATAATAATAATAATATTTATTTCAGGTGATAAAACTCTACTGTATGCTATGCTACTATTGCTATGCTCATGGAGCAACAGCAATCATATGTAACAAATTTTAAATAAACTCTGACTTCCAAACTAGGCAACAAGTGCAACAACCCGTGTCTTGGGAGTCAGTGTCTCAAAAAAGCTAAGTACAAATATGGCAAACAAGAGAGTTACACTTCAATAGTAAACCCCAAGTTAGAATCATGCAAGGTACAAGCTAGAATAATGCAAGCAGATTTCTATAATAATTTCAAAAACCCGTGACATAAAATTTCGTTCAAGTGCATTTGACAAGCACGGTTGACGAGGTTTCCAATGTTCGTAACAGGATTTATCGTCGAAAATTTTACGGTGTTTCTGTTACTATAATAGAACTACAAATTTTAGTTTTAACCTCTAAATACTACGTAGCTTTGTGCTTTAAATGGACTATATTTAACTTGAATCACAAGTTGAGAGCTAAGAAGTTTTTCTTGTCTCAACCCCTTTTCGTGTCCTACTGTTGGGCGCTCAATGTTTTCCTTTTAAGGAAGAGATATTTATTATTTACTAGTTTCCCAAAAAGCATGAAACTGACAGAGATGCTTGCCTGCAACTGCCTTGGATTCAACCCCTATTTGAGAGGCCTAAGCCAATATACTAGTTTTTCAAATTTTTTGAAGATTCAAATGATTTATTTCATTTAGGCTCTATTTACAAGCACTTATGAATATGTAGTTATAAATCTCTGAATTAACTTGTTGCATCGTCCATCAGAAGATGGACGATAAATATTATTCTAAGTCAAATATTATTGTAAGTAATTACTAATTTACCGACTACATTAATAAGTATAATTTATATACTACTTGTACGAAGACACTAAGAATAAGTAGTGGGAATTGCTTTGTACTCTCACCATCCTTTGTCGGAGCTAAAAGTAGGCGAATAATATCCGTAAGAAAGGTATATACGAGTACCTACATAATTACATTTCCGTTGTACAAAGATGCTGTGCGAAAGGTTTTTCTTGTTAGCTATAATAATCGCGTTTGGTTTAGTTATTTATGACAGGCAGGGTGTCAAGGATTGAAAAAGCGATATTTTAAGGACATACTCGTCATTGCGCAAAACACATAGAAAATATGCAAAAAATCCCTCCCTTGTTTACACCCTGTGAAGGTGAAAAAATCACACTAATATCAACGGAGGTAATAGAACCAAACCAAATCAACGAAAACAACAAAAATTAAGCCTTGAACTTATCCTCAAATAGCTGCAATGACGATTCGCCTGACAGGACGACGTTATCTTAGCTGTGATGTCTTATGATGGTATTCGCCTATCGCCAACTGCGATGACGCAACTCACAGTGATGACGTCATCTGCCATGATGATAGCATTCGCCCTGATGGTGAACGTCACTACTCGCCATCGAAATATCGTTACATTGATATTATTTGAAATTACATCAATTGATATAATCTGAAAAATACACCTGAGTAATATATATCATTGTTAAGTTTATGTAGAAAATAAATAACGTAAGTTTTTTTTCCTACTAAATTTTTTCTTGACATTTAATTCAGTCTATTGTTGAAACCTGTGGTTGAAACTGAATTTAAATGCAGTTAGTAGCCTGAGAACCGGACGTTCTCTGAAAACTCAGTTGATCGCATATAATTAATTAATGTTATAATTATGTATTTATTTATAATTATTTATAGCTACTTATTCCAAAACAGTTTTGGGTAATGTGATCGCTACTTTCAGACAGGGGTAAATATTGTGCTACGAAATCTAAAGAGATCGTTGACAAATAAGACACCTACTAATTGGTTAAGGAACAATCATCTGCTCGTGTTTGTGCGTGTGTGTGATGAGAACCCTAGTGTGAGGGTCGCCATGCCCGGGTGCTGGCAGTGGCCGGAACATGTCACCCGCTGGTGGCTCTTCGACGTGTGCAGTCGACGCATCTTCGCCGATGAGGCCGAGTCACAGATACCACAACGTATGTAGAGCTTTATGCATTCGTTCGTATGTATGTGATGATAACCCTAGTGTGAGTGTCGCCATGCCCGGGTGCTGGCAGTGGCCGGAACATGTCACCCGCTGGTGGCTCTTCGACGTGTGCAGTCGACGCATCTTCGCCGATGAGGCCGAGTCACAGATACCACAACGTATGTAGAGCTTTATGTATTCGTTCGTATGTATGTGATGATAACCCTAGTGTGAGTGTCGCCATGCCCGGGTGCTGGCAGTGGCCGGAACATGTCTCCCGCTGGTGGCTCTTTGACGTGTGCAGTCGACGCATCTTCGCCGATGAGGCCGAGTCACAGATACCACAACGTATGTAGAGCTTTATAAAAACTTGATAAAAAACTTATTGCAGTAGATACATCTTATATACTTAGTTTTAGCTTTTGAATGGTAAATAATTAATAAATGCAAATAAGTTACACTATCCTTATTTCATTTAAAGGCTCCTTTTTCATAATAAAATGTTACCGGGCCAGATTGGAAAAAATTGTCAGAAAAGATTCCCATCCTGCCCGCGGTAAACGATTGCACGGTGCAAAACGGGCAGGATTTTTTGTCTTATCCTGCCCGGTACCGGGCAGAGGCACCGGGCGAGATGGGACCAATCCGCTTTAAGGCGAAATCAACGACTCTGCCCGCGATATTCAAAATTTTCATGGTTTTTTGCTATTTGTACGCTAGTAACACATCAGAGGTTTTTGGCAGTCAATTTGCGGAAATGGCAGTATCATCTTTACATGATTATATCAAAATCTTTGCATAAAAATGCGTATCCTAGGAAATTAGTTCGACTTTTATGTGAGTGACTCGCCTATCTCGGACTAATCTTATACCTTTAAACGAGCAATTCTATTAGCCTATTATGTCTTATTAACTTAAAAATCGCGACAAACCCGTGGTGTGCTCCTTAACTTTTAGATAGTTTCTCAATATTATCTTTAGTCTATTCTATTAAAGAATGAGTATTTTCTCAACTATTATGTGTAGTGACGTCAGAAGCCATGTGCTTATCTATCTGTTGACCAATAGTATATCGATGGTCCCACCCCTATTGCGGTCTAGTGGTAAGACCACGCGATCAGAGACGTCACAGAAGTGGAAAAAATACTTATTTCGTAATGGAAACAGATTATAATATTAACATGGATGCAATTAATGTGGTAGTTTAGTGTTCTGTCGTGTAGGATATTTAATGTAACCGTAGGCAAACCCCAACGTCCACGACCCAAATTAATGCTGGAATGTATTAACATGTCGCCCGATGAAATGGGTAGAAAGCGGAAGCTCCTGTGACGTCGACTACGTGACGAATATCATGATAACATGGCATTGTATTCCCCTACCTTCTAAGGCTTCGGCGGTTTTTTCAGTAGATAGGGACATTTTTTATTTTGCCCTAAGCAAGCTGTTATAAAATGTCTATTTCTTTTGCAGGATCCAGTTGTATAAAGCAACAATGTTTTAGATTACATTTTCCACACCTTTACCACAGTATATTCCCTTGAGGTGTTGCATCTCAAAGGAACTTTTCTTTTGACATTTAACATTTTAGCTTTCCGCCTACTTTTCATTTCTAGTTTTAGCGACTTCAGCTTCAGTGTTGTTTTATGATTTCGGTGTTTTCATTGAGTCGTTTTTTGCTTCTTTAGTACGAAATGTGACGGTTTTCATGCACGCGAGTTCATTGAACCATCAGTCGACGCTTGCAGAAAACAATCTGATACAGTCTGTCAGCATCGGAGGCTTTTCTCTTTCAGACCCTTTATAGTACGATCTCATTGTGTACTGCGCAGATATACACCGGGTAAAGCAGTCGTTCGCGGCAGGAGGTTGTTTGAAACCACTAGTCTGTAAACAGTCTGCAAACGTCTACTTTCAGGTAGTACTACACGATGCGTTAATGAAAAGGCGTCTACGACTTCCTCCACCTGAAGCGATTTTCAACGAATCTGGTTTTCAAATGGTGTCATTGTTCATCTGGTGGATGAATTATATCAAAGACGAAATAAAATAGAAATCATAGAACACTTTTGCAAGTTGACACATCTCATTTCATCATAACGAATAAATAAATTATGCTGGTCAAGTAAATTCCAAATGGAATTCGATTCGCAAAGTTGATGGTTGAACAGATTGTTCATAAATTCAAACAAACGAAGTATTATAGTCGATCTCACTGAACTCTGCTATCGTTTACGCAAAAAGATCAATAGGCAGCAAAAGCCTCTCGCGAACTTCGCGCAACCTATTTGAGGCGTGATTAGTATTTACGCTTTAAAGTTTGAATGTTCCATATTGTTTTTCGCATAGCGCCATTATATAAAAGGAAAAAATGATGGTGAACTATATAGTTTTTCGTGCCTGCAGCTACAGCGTCATTGTTCCTAGACGGATGCAATTCAGTTTTTCTCTCCGCATAATTTGCGCGAGTGGATTTATTTCGAAGAAATTTCAATGCCCTGCATAATGAATAGGTTTTTCTTTTGTTTATTTTGTCTGTTGGTACTACTGTCCCCAAATCCCGGTACTCTAGTTTCGAGATTACCATTCCTATATTGTCTTTTTAATTTAGCATGTTTTTCCGATCTTTAGTTTGTAATGACCTTACATTATGGATAAAGGTGACAACGCACTTGCTAGTATCCAATTTTGCTAGCATTTAGGTATATGTTAGAAAATGGTATCCACACGGAAATTGTATCGAACGGACGGACAAAAGATTAACTTCGACATTTCCCTGTCTATTCAGAGCTACATTGTAACTTTGCTTGGCTTCAACGATCACAGATGATTCAAGATTTATTTGATATTTTGGTTCTTTTGCAAAATAGTCCTAATAAAATCACAAAGAGTGCGTGAGAAAAGTTTCAAGCACGTCTTCACCCATGGAATGGGAAACTATTTAATCGAATTACGAATATGTGTTTATTGTGAACTGTGCTCACGTCGCGGCTCTGACGAAGATAAGCAATTACGACGACCAGACTCCAGTTCCACTAATGATGTCCTTCCTTTAAGTTATCCTTTTAGAACAATAATTGTAAAAACTAACGCTTGAAACTACAGCTTACTTTACTTTTGGTGTACGGATCATTTCCTAACCTAAGATCTCAGTTCAATCGTGAACATTTAGCAAAATCTGTGATATATGAAGTTAAACCCAGAATTGTGCTTCATATTCGGTCGGACCCAGCGGTTGATCTAATTGCTGCTTGAGGAGGCGGGGAGGAGGAGTTCGTATTTGTCAATCTGTTAGGAGTCTCTAGCAGTGACCGTACATTGGCAGAGCCGGTAACGAAGACTGGGATTGATTTAGGAAAACAATATCGATTTGCCTTCTGGCTAATTTTAAAGTTACTCGAACGTTACTGGGGGACATTGTTCTTGAACTCTCCGCCAAAGTTCCTTATCTATTGTGAGTCCAAAGATTAACTCTCATGGTAACTATCATTACAAATACCCTCTTTTATGTCATTGACGATTATGCCC
Organism: Coenonympha glycerion; assembly: GCA_963855885.1. Classification (NCBI taxonomy): domain Eukaryota; kingdom Metazoa; phylum Arthropoda; class Insecta; order Lepidoptera; family Nymphalidae; genus Coenonympha; species Coenonympha glycerion. Next base: position 5,869,420 of record OY979632.1, read on the forward strand.
TTTGGCACATAATGGTACTAAGTGCTGAGACCTGAGACTGCGGCCTTCCAGCTAGATCTGTCTGTCTGGATCAATTCGGGATTGAGGGACCGCTTACACGTTGCTTTGGCCTGATGCGCTTGATTTTGCCTCTTTTGTCTGTCATTAAAAGACTCTCGCGCAAAGCGTGTTCTATCCAATTCCATTTCCTCCGCTTAATTTGGCCTAGGATACTCTTACCTGGCGAGGTTCCAAAAATAATTGAAAATCGTGTGAGGCCAAAAGATGCCAAAGATGGTTATGCAGACACTGTAGTATCAATGTAGTGCACGGTATTTACTATGTTCTTTTACGTTGCACATAAATCACTTAAAACTTAGGGCGTAATCACACTAGATGTGTAAAGCGAGGCTCGACGCGTACTCGACCGGTTACGAGCCCTCTGCGCGAACATCCATCGGGCGCCGATGTCTGGCCGAGATTCAGCGTAACGATAAAACTGTGATAAAAATAAATAACGAAAAAAAGGCTGTAAATTTTAAAGCAATTGTGAGGCCCGGTTGCATCAACAAAGACGGACATGTATGGGTAATCGGTAGATATAACGCTTTTAAAGCAGAAAACGATGTATGCGACTAAAGAAGACTTTTATACTCTTGTGAAAACCAAGTATCATATGCTTGACGATGAAGGAAACAGCGTAAGGAATTAAGAAACCCGCATACCTGAAAGATTTCCATAAGAACCAGGCAAGAACCCATTAATTGAGGATTGCAAAAAAGGATCACCCATCATTCTAAAAAGTTATTAAAAAAAATTAGCCTCGATTCTACCGATATCTTGAAAAAATCTAGGTAAGATTCGTAGAGATTAATCACGCTTCTTCTTCGCAACGTTTCAGTAAGGTAGATCCTACTTCTTACAATATTCCTTAGCACTGTGGAAAGAAAATCTTACGATACTGCGTCAGATAAACGGGAATCTGTAAAAATGTTTATATCAAAAGAAATATATATTTTCCTCTTCGGATAACATGGATCCGATACGCCATCTGAGCACAGTTTAATTTGCCAATATCAATTGCCACGTTATGGTACAGCTGTGTTGCGAGATACTAGTAGATAGTTCAATATCTTTATTTTCTTTGTCTGTTAACACACACACTTTTTCGAATTATAAGAACGCTTGTGTTTTATCAGAAAACACGTGGTTGCACTAATGTATTTAGTAAATGGCAATTTTCAATGCATCGCGACTTAGCAATTACCTATAGCGACACTCAATTCGGTTGGACTATAATCTCGAATTATAGTCCAACCGAGTTGAGTTCTTACTCTGGGCTTTAACTTAGCTCCAAATCAAAGTTTCACTCAGTCCTCAGATGGAACAAACTCATCACTTATACTTTCATTTTTCAAAAATATCTTTACGGATTAGCTCTGTAGCAAGAGTTATCTTGATTCTTGATCCGTATATTTCATATTGTAACGACTATAGTGCAGCGTTTACTCTACGAGGGTTCTTAGTAAGTATCGATATTGCATTAACTGTTAACTGGGTTTCTAAGTAATAAAGAGCCAATAAAGTTTATTGTAACAGTTAGCAACTTGAGACGGAGTAAATATTCTATGTACGGTGTTAGTTGTACATATTTAGAATCAATGGATACCTTAGGTACTTTCCTACTTATGAAGATTGGCCATGTTGACTGAAGGTCGGTTCGGTAATACTTCATGTAACCCCACTACATTGGTAGATATCTATTAATAAACCTTCATAGGTAATACTTACGTATTCATTAGTTACATTGAATTGTTATATTTATTGCATAAATATCAAGTGACCTAATAATATAATCATCGGTGTTTCGTACAGCACATTCAGTATAGACCAAGTGTTATCATAACTTAGACATAAGTTTCGCTATTTCATCTTGACTCTTATCATACTTGAGTGAATCACACACACCCATGTCCCATAGCATAAAAAATGTTCACTTTCAGAGATTTGTACTCTGAAGATATTATTTATCGATTAGGATCGGCGTTTTCATAATAGAGAGCAGCAGTACGACGTCTTCCTAAAGATGATAAAGGAATTCTCGACGCAGACCACAGGCAGACCGTGGAATCTATAGCTATTAGATATACTGCATACAACCGCCGATCGATGCTCAGTAACTGATGCTAACTTACTCAAATTTAATCTAGATACTCGCAATTGGCTATATATAATGTATCCTGTTTATATTAACTACTGCTCGTGGCCAGGTCTCGTGATTTTTCTATAACACAAGATTTCTTCGTTATCAATATACCCACTATCTCATCTTCAATTATTCCAGTAGAAACACAGAAAAAAAACATGTAGTTTTTTACGTTATATAATTAAAATCTCTACAAAATTGCGAAAATTAATTGAAGTTTGAAATATTAACGATTGTACGGCATTACTTTTAATCTAAGTAGGTATGTAAACCACATATTATATTACTAATGCCTAATGATTTAGCCTTAGCCTGTAAATTACTGTAGGTAGTGAGATGCCTAGTGATTGAGCTAGGTTTCTTAAGTAATTAAACTGTTGTTGGCCGGTTCTTTGTTATGGTTTTTCTCATTAAGTTAATGTACAGTTAAAATTTATTTATATATTTGCGTACATAAAGTTCTCATAAATATACTGACTATGTACGGTCATGATTTTAAATTCCTTAAATTTATTCCTGAGTGACTCTCTTGGGCCCATGTTATAAATTGAACGAACAGCCCTTTTATGCAGTACGAATATGGTATTAATGTCAGCAGCATTGCCCCATAATAATATACCGTACGACATTATGCTGTGAAAATAGCTAAAATATACTAGTCTGGCAGTCTGAACGTCAGTCAGCTGCTGTAAAATAAAAATGTGTATCCCGATCATAAAATTACAGCGATTCCTGATGAGTTCTTACCATCGGCGCAGGCTTCAAGTGGCACTCTAGCCACTCTAAATTAATGAAGTTAGCCAAGTGTGGCACATGTGTTAAAATCAACTCTACGTGAGCGGAAAACGGAAACAAGAACATAATCATTCGCTAATAAATCACGTCAACCACTTTTCCGGTATCTTAATTCTGAAGTAGTAATTAGCTTATCAATCAGTTTTTGGTTCTGGTAATAAATAAGTAGATTGATTGTGGAAGTATAATCCTATTCAAAGGATCATAAATATTTGTTAGTCATCTCAATCCCTTTTTATGTCTCGCTGCTGGGTTTGGCTAGGCTTGTGCTGGGATAGATCCTTTGAGGATTTTGAAAATCCAGATAGTATAGGAAGAAAAATATCAAAATCGGTATGTCTACCATTTGCATGGATAGTTCGCCATTTTAGCGGGTGTCTATTAAAATACGTGAAGCATTTTTTACCTTACTGATACGTGGTGAGGTGAGGCATAAGACTAACCCTCCCCCCATTCCCCTCCCCCCTTACACACCTTTAATACAGGCATAAAGTCAAATCTAATATAATTCTGAAATTAAAGATCATGATAAGAACGCCTCCTTTGTCCCTTGTAATTTTCGTGAATTTTGGCAAACCCCTTCCCCTCCCTTGAGCCTCACTTGAATAGAGGACGCCTAAGTTCCTGACGATCCGGCCTTTTTCCAGAGGCAGGAGGCGGGGCCCCCGGCGGCACGACAGGGCCGGGCAGAGCTGCGCGCGCGCGGGCGCTGGAGCTGGCGCAGCAACTCGCGTCGTCGCTGCAGCACGCCATCCCGCCGCCCCCCGGCCAGACTTCACCACCGCCAGCGCTATTCTACGATGGCTGCAGCAGAACAACAATTCCGTTGCACTCGTAAGTTTACCACTCATCATCATCATCTCATTCTGCGGACGTCCACTGTTGGACATAGGCCTTCCCAAGTGCGTGACACCACACCGTTTCCTCAGCCTTTCTCATCCAGCCGCTTCCCGCCACCCGCTCTATATCGTCAGTCCAACGAGCTGTAGGTCGTCCCCGTACACTACGCTTACTTATACGCGGTCTTCACTCAAGGACTTTCCGGCTCCTACGGCCATCGCCCCTCCGACAAGCGTGACCTGCCCACTGCCAGCTTGCTAATGGTTTGGGCTATGTCGGTGACTTTGGTTCTCCTGCGGATCTCCTCATTTCTGATTGTATCCTTCAGGGAAACTCCTTACAAAGCCCTCTCCATAGCAAGCTGGGTGGCTTTAAATTAGTGTATCAGGCCGATTGTCAGTGTCCACGTCTCAGCGCTATAGGTGAGGACAGTTTAAGTTTACCACTATTCATACCTCAGATCATTCAAACACAGATTCATACGATAATATCTAGTAACTTTAGTGACAAAACCTTCCTAGCATCGTGCTGAGTTGGGGCCCATTTCTGTATTGTGCCACACATGACAAGCAGTATATGGTGCCTTCGTCACTTGGGCAATAATCTGCTATTTGTTGCCCAGGTGGTGAAAGCTTCAGTCATCGTTTTAGTACATCCTATACTTTTTGTAGAAAATTGGGTGTATAAAAAGCTACTGTTCAACTAATGTTCAGCTAATGTTGAACATTCGGGCGAACGTCCAATTCTAAACGAGTAGCTTGTTAATTGTCTTCAGTTTATTAGTATTTATTGTTTGCTCTATAAACAAGAATTGATAGAAATATTCAACGATAATCCAAAGGATTTCCGTAAGATGGATTCACCATTATAAGGATAAGGATAAAACGTAGATTCGTGCAGTAGGCTGTGTGATGTGTCTGAAATACGAGACGATTATAAATCCCCGCATGCACAACGACTTAGTGAAGCTGTTTGAACAAGGCGGCGAATCCGGCTTAACTTGGCTGGAAGAAAGGAATAATACAAAATATGAGACGTCGCGTCGCGTCGCGTCGTGACTCGTGGGTCCCCAAGTGCGCCGTGCATTTAACTAGGCCCGCTGTAAAATTGTACGCCTATTTTCCTCGCCAACACTGACTGATGAACGGCTAATTGCCTTCCAGAGAGGTTAGTACAGGTTTTTGTACGAATTGCGAGTCGACTCGCATCGCACAAACGAATCGAATACCCAGCCAGCGCCATCATTGACAGCCGCATGTCATACTGTCCATAGATGGCGCTGGCTTTAAATGTATGGAGGAAGTCAATTCGTTTGTGCGATGCGAGTCGACTCGAAATTCGTACAAAAACCTGTACTAACCCCACAGAACTGTCAGTGCTCAGAAGTGGCCCATTTCCGGTCCTCGACTGAGCGTGGTCCTCCTTTGAGAATGAAAAGAGTTTTGGGGTTTGCCCACGAATTACGACAATTTGAAAGGCTTCACGCATATTTGAGAGCCTGAGTTTTTATTATGAAAAATGCGAGCACGCGTGGTATTTTTACCTTCACTGTACCTTCACCATTAAATTAATTATATTTTGTTATCCTAAACAGACAAGGTTTTTAACTCTGGACCTTCGACCGAATAGATAGGAGTTGGAAATTCTATTACAGGATATCAGCAATCATACGTCGATACTCGACACTCGTAATATTTCGCCAAATAAAATTAACAGTTGCAAATTACAATAATGCTTTCATAAATTCAGCTGCGGTCGATTACACAGTACAGATTGCTGTTCCGATTTAAAAAATGTTGCCAAAAATTAAAATACACATTTATACCGGTACTATGTGAATCGTAAAATAACTAAATTTACAAATATAATACTTTTGTCAATATACATATTACGAGTATATTTAAAAGAATATACGTATGCTTCGTCAAAAAGACCTTTGGCTGTGTTCCTGAGCCAAAAGTGTCCATCAGACTAGCGTCAAAATGGTTAAACAAAGTTCAGTTTTAGTCAAGTATCGAAAACTACTACACCACAAAGTTGCTCACATCGACATAAAGGCTCACTGGGACTTTATGTCGAGGCGAGGAAAAATAGGGAATCGTTTCCTATTTTTCCTCGCCTACACGTTGAGTGATGGACGAGGAATTGTCTTGAAAATCTGTAGAAGCATTAGGACTGTTGGCATGACGGAATTCATGGGTAAAAATTCCGCTGGTTCGAATAGTGACGTTCATGCGTACTATACTTTTACCGCGTACACAATTTATTTATATTCGTTATTCTGTGGTAAATACTTTGTTAAATGGCATCTGTTCACATGCATCTTCAAATAATAACGTGAGAAAGTTTAATGAAGTAACCGAAAGTCAATTGTTCGATGTTCAATGTCGGTATTTGAAGCTTCGTTATCGTTGTTAGTTAAAGTTTAATGAAAGCCGCGGTTCCGGCATCGATGGAGAACATCGAAAATCAAACTTACCGTTCCCCGCAATCGGACACTGCAATGATGTAACTTAGTTAACTTTCAAGGTCTAAGTAGTTTCGGTTTGGCAACTATTATCTCATCACAGCGATAATACTTTAAATTTTAATCGATTTTATTTATTTTTTGGAGCATTCAGTATACCTATTTTATAAAAAAAATATTGAAAATTCGCAAATTGATATATTTACTATTGTTTATCGTCATATATACCATTTTAAAACGAAATTAAGGTATAGGTACTTATTTTCAAGATGTCTTATTTGAAAGACATTAGTTTCATAGTGAGTATGCACTGCTACGTTCAAACTTCAATCGTAATTCATAAGTTACCCTTTTTAGAATTTATAATACACATGTCGAATAATCTCTGAAACAGTTCAATTTCAATGCTTAAGCAACTTAAACGTATGTGTATGAGAAAAGTATCTTGCTGAGGTGTATGCATAGCGAGACAAACACAAAATGCAAATGGATAAATGACAAGGATATTTAGCGACGCATCGAAGCTTTAATCATAAACAGCTTTAGAGTTCGAGAGCCCGCAACGGAGACTAGGGTAGCAGGTGATTCGTACGAGATGAAAGGATCTTGTTTACTGACAAGGATTGCGCACGCCTCAATGGGAATCGTATGCACACTGCGCCATTCAGTGGTGCATCCCTGAGAGGATGCCATTAGCCCTTGGGTGAATAACCTCCTAAACTACTAGCCCGTATCTCGACACTATACACGTGCATACACACTTACTAGAGGACATAGTACATTTCTCGACATGGTCCAGACAACGTCATTTTCGGGAAAAAATTAAAATTATGTAGGTAGGTAATTATGCAGTTAGGAAGGGACCTATGGTTAAAATCTCTGATGTTACCTGGAAAGGATGTTAATTAACCTAACTGTCACAAAGAATAAGCATATCATAAAACTGTATAGTGATATTAATCCTTATCAAATTCTGTATAATTTATCTGTAGGTTTTTGATCAGTAGAAAATTTTACTTTGCAGTACCACGTTATCACATTACAAACCACATAATATGCTTTACGTTTAAAATGATTGTACGCTATGCAATTTTGTTGTGCGCTGTGGAAGTTACTTTTGTTAGACACGACTACTAGTGTGTCAAAACTTCTACAATCTAATGGCTTGTTAAAGTTTGAACTCGAATATTACGCACCGTGCGAGGTTACTGTCCTATTAACCTCTAAAAAGCCCATAAAAATTTTATAATTAATCAAGGTACACCGCGTTTCAGGCAACTACATAGTTAAAGGGTGAGTGAGCCTTCCATTAGAGCTAATTACAATTTCTGCCATATTCTGCCTGGCGCAGAATATACTGGCGTATTGCCTGATTTTGAAGCACGCTATATAGCGTTCTGCGTAATGTCGCTGGCTTTATATTAGTAGAATTTATCCTCTAACTTTTCCTGGCTGCTTCATTTGTGTATAAATTAGTTTTGAATCAAATTATTTTTAAAGCGCCAATCAATAACGTCTCAGTCTTATACATTTTGTCCAAAACGCTGAGGTGCGTGGGCGATGGTAGTACATATTTGGTTATCATTAAAACCACTCGCACGAAGAGTTACTCATCAATATTTTAGAAATGGACCGCTTGCTTCGTTGAATCATCATTTCCTGACATCAAAATTTGGATACCTTCAAGATCAGAGTGAATATATGAATATTCTAGGCAAGCCTGCTCCAACGTAGATCTCAACATTGCGTTACACCAGGAAAGATTTTAAAAGAGTAAAATAGTTATACCAATTTACCCGTATTCAGCAAACCCCTATTTTGTAAAAGTATGTAAATAATTTGTCCGCCACCTTGGGTGTTCCGCCATGTTGTATAGAACCTAACCTTGCATTGCCATCCAAACTAAACGTATATACAAAATTTCAACTCAATCGATTGAAGATATCTGCTTCAAAACCAAGTCACAAGATTCCATCCGAACAATTCCGGTATAGAAACCGAAATTTTTATAGAAAAAAAAAACATAAACCAAATAGGCAAGCAAATGAAAACTCCTGCAAACTCTTATTAGCAATGATTTTATCCGAAGTTCCTGCACGGACGGCAACAGGCGTCCAAGATAAATACCGTTCTATTTTGAGCAGCATCGACTCTAACATCAGGCGAGGTCTCGTTTCCAGCGGAAACGTTCATAAACGCAACACGGACGATGCCATTTTAATTAAAATTTTAGACATACTCCTATCTCATATTCGTAGTAGCTAGTAAGCAAGCCGAGTTTGTATTATTTTTGATAATTGTTTTAGTTAAGAGTGCTGCATCGCATAAATGTTAGACACGCCAGGAAAATTTAGGTGGAATTTTGTGCAGGACACCTGAAAATTACCTGATAATAAGTTTTGTTTTTACTAAGATAATTTTCAGATGTCCACTTTTTTTAAACCTAGTTATTTATATCCTAGTTATTCTTATTCACTAGTTTAGTGAATTATGTTATATACTAAGTTTTATAAGTTAAGATTTTTCTGACCCACCTGCAATTTTAAATAAAAGCGTCTACAACTTGTTATCTGTAAAATGGGACATTATTTCAGCATCAATTTAATCGGGAACCATTGAGTGAATATTCTTGTTTCGTAAATAAAGTGTCCGTGTTTCTTTAAATGGTCTGAGTGTTTTAATTATCTCCAGGGAGCTAATGAATGAGGGTAGAAATGATTTTGCGAAAAGATATTTTTTGAAACGTTTTTTGTCTTGCGGCTTGCGCTTTATGTCTATGTTGTTTAGGTTCACTTTGCGTTGGGAAGCAAGCTCATCAGAGAGCGTGAAAGTAGGCTTCACGTCCGGTTTCCGGCGGGACCTGTCACCCGCTTCCGCTGAAGAGTTCTCCACACTCGACACTCCCCTTGACTGATTCGTACTTGACCATTTTCCTTTGCTCTCATTTCACCTACGCTGACACCTACGCAAATTATGAACACATTTTTACTATCTCACGCTATTAACTTTTATGTACACTAAGTGTTTCAACGACCGTAGATTGAAAATGGATTTTATACGCGTTAACGAAAGTTATCCATCTCATTGCACTGTTTCAATCTTTAGAACGTTACTAAAAGAATGGCCCCCTTTGAAACTTGTAATGTATTTACCGCGTGAACTTTTTCATAGAGATAAAAGTAGCGCAATCTGTCAAAATTCCTAAGAACTACCACAAAGCTAGATGGTGGCATTACTATACATATGTATAAGTTTAACCCACGAAGATTCGCCCCACTTCGTCACAAACGATTATATTTCTCCGATTCGTAAGGAGTTAGGAAAGTGTGATGCGTGTCTTCGTGGATTGAACTACCCATACTGACTTTAAAACCAACTTTTTGCAGCCAAATAAACTGGTGACATTTTATCGCTCAGTCATGCGGGTTCTGTTTGTATGTCTGTTGTTAAAAAGGGTAATACTGGTGTAACAGCTTTGATATCCCGGTATTGACAGCGTGCATTGTTAGCGGTATTGGCAAGCAATGCGCATATTGAGCGGCGATATGTTAGCGCGGATATGAAATGCGAATTGTTATAGCATAGGCATAGCCCAAATCCCGGCCTGATGATTCCAAGTTTCGCGGTTCGCTGTGCAATATGCTGCATGTTTCGATGGACGTGGTATCTGATCGAATTCATTATAATTGTTTTGGCAGGTACGTCTCCTATATTCTGAAATAAATAAAGCTTTGTCCGCAGCTCTGCCCGTGTGAATTTCGGTTCTTCATAAATCGAAAGAGGATCCTTACATGCGAGGAAGTTAAATATATCAAAATCAGAATACCTTATTCATATTTCATATGGACCTAGCTTATAAGACTTATGACAAGTCATATTTTCATTTTACTAAATATCTCTAGAATGGTGAAATTACGAGTATTATTTCACGACTTAAAACTAAGTTTACGAGGGTTCGCAAACGCGTCCTGCCACTGAGCCCACAACAAACTCACTATCCATAGCTGTAGCTGGAGACGGCTAAAGCAAACTTCGTGTTTTTCGCAAAATCCCGCAGGAGTTCGGGATTTTTCCGTGATAAAAGTAGCCTATATTTTAATCCAAATAAGAAGTTATCTACAGGTACCGTATTTCCGCCAAATGGGTTCAAAAGTTGTGTCCGATCAAGTATAAAACACCCAACCTCGCAAACATTCACATTTATAATATTAATAATAATTAATAATAACCAAGAAATAAAAATCAAGATTTGCCTGTGGAGGAGGACACCGAGGGAACAGTCGCCCTTGATATAGAGAGGATGAGAAGGATTTTAGAAGAGACGATTGCTGAAATCCGAGTTGCTCCTCTAGAGGAACGTCCGCGGCTTTCCCGGCTCTCTTTAAATGTAGCGACGCGGGATGTCATTGAGGCCATTAACCAAATGCTGCCACAACATCTGGAGAGCAGCACTGGTTTGGATGATACGGCTTCTATTCTCTTCGGCGCTGCCCTAGCCGTCCATCGTTTCATTGGCGTCAAAGCCAAGAAACTTGGACGGTGTGCCGCTAGATCCAGTGCAGAGCCTGCCTGGAAGAAGAGAATAGAACGACGTATCACCCTTGCCAGAGGCCTCATTGGCAGACTGCAAAGCTTCAGGTCGGGCAATACAAGGCCAAGGATTGTGCGCTCCGTTAGGATAGCTTTTAATGGGATGGGGGTTCGCCTAGACCAGCCTGATATAGCCCAAAAACTAACGGAGCGCATCGACGACCTGAAGCAGAAAATCGCTGCATGGGGAAGCCGCATTCGGCGGTACTCGGAAAGAGTTGAGCGATTTCAGCAAAATCGCCTCTTCGTGAGTGATCAGAAAAGGTTCTACAAAAAGCTGGAGTGCCCAGCGGTCTGCTCCTCCTCTCAGCGACCAGACACGGCTGACCTAATCTCTTTCTGGCGCAGTGTTTGGTCGACGGAGGTGGAGCACGAAGAGGGTCCTTGGATTGCGGCGGTAGAGGAAGCATGCGCCTCAATTGAGCCGATGAACCCGGTCGCCATCTCCGCTGAGGATGTAGCTGGTGCAGTAAGGCGGGCCCCGAACTGGAAAAGTCCGGGGCCTGACGGACTGCATCACTACTGGCTTAAGGGTTTCTCGGCTTGCCATGCGACCTTGGCTCGACAGTTCCAGGACGCTCTTGAGCAAAGGACACTCCCAAGCCTTTTCACCACTGGGATCACTCATTTAGCTCCAAAAACCACGGATACCGCTGACCCGGCTAAATACCGCCCCATTACGTGTCTTACTACCATCTATAAGACACTTACATCCGTTCTGAGCTCCAAAATCACCCGTCATGTTGACAACCACGGGATCATGTCTGGGGCTCAGAACGGGTGTAGGGGTGGTAGTCGCGGTACTAAGGAGCTCCTTCTCATCGACTCCGTCGCGGGCCATTTGGTCAAACGCAGCCGCCGGAATTTTTCCGCCGCCTGGATTGACTATAAAAAGGCATTCGACTCGGTGCCTCATTCATGGCTCCTGAGGGTCCTCGAGCTGTATAAAGTTGATAGCGCAGTTCGAGACTTCCTCGGAGTATGTATGGGGCAATGGAGCACGATCCTTTGTCTCCATGGCGAGCGGCTAGCGGCTGCGGGTGACCGAATTAGGATACGGCGGGGTATCTTTCAGGGCGACTGTTTGAGTCCACTTTGGTTTTGCCTGGCTCTGAACCCCCTTAGCACTTTGCTGGAGGGTTCCGGGACAGGCTTTCAGTTTCGGAGAGGGGGGCCGAAGGTACCTCACCTTCTCTACATGGATGACCTCAAACTGATGGCGCCCAGCGCTTCCCGTCTGCAGGAATTGTTGAATATCACCACTGAGTTCAGCAATTCCATCAGAATGGAACTCGGGGTGGACAAGTGCGCGGTCCTGCATGTGGAGCGGGGACGGTCGCTCGCTCGGCCGAGATCAATCTCGAGCCGTCGAGCATCAAGACCCTCTCCGAGGCTGAGTCATACCGGTATCTGGGCATGTCACAGTCTTTAGGGGTTCAGGAGGCGGACGTGAAACAGTCAGTTTGTGAGGTCTTTTTTCGGCGCCTGGCAAAGATCTGTAAAAGTTATTTGTCAGGTGCCAATAAGGTCCGAGCTTATAACGGCTGGGTCATGCCCGTACTCATGTACACCTTTGGCGTGCTCAGATGGACTCAAACCGAACTTGACGCCCTGGATAGAAAGGTCCGCACAACTATGACTACCCATCGCATGCACCACCCGAAGTCGTCTGTCATGAGGCTGTATATCCCCCGAAAGTGTGGTGGTCGAGGCATGCTTAGCGTCAAGACCATGCACAATCGGGAGATATCCAGCCTCAGAGCATACTTTGAGACGAAAAGGGAGTCTCCGGTGCATCGGGAAGTCATAGAATGTGATAAAGGACTTACTCCCCTATCTTTGGCCAACACCGGGTGGCAGGGACCGGCTGTGCTTAGCACCTCTGACCGGGAGTCTGTATGGAAGGGGAAGGAGCTGCACGGACGCTTTTTTAAGGCTCTTCATGAGCCCCACGTGGATAGAAAAGCGTCCGTGCAGTGGCTGCGTTTCGGTGACCTCTTTGGGGAAACCGAGGGTTTTGTCTGTGCAATACAAGATCAGGTGGTTAAGACGCGGAACTACCGAAAGTACATTCTGAAGGATGGCACTCACGACATTTGTCGAGCCTGTCGCCATCCCGGTGAGTCACTCAGACATGTGCTTTCGGGGTGTTCGGCGCTTGCCAACACTGAGTATTTGCACAGGCACAACCAAGCAGCCAAAATCCTCCACCAAGAGCTTGCTGTGAAGTACGGACTCCTGGATGAGAGGGTGCCCTATTATAGGTACACGCCGGTTCCTGTCCTCGAGCGCGGCGGCGTCCGGCTCTATTGGGACCGGTCAATCATCACGGACAGGACTATCTTGGCTAACAAGCCTGATATCGTGGTGATGGACCGGGCACAGTCGCGGGTGTTTTTGGTGGACATCACGATCCCGTATGACGAGAACCTCGTGAGAGCTGAGACGGAGAAGAAACGAAAGTATCTGGATCTGGCTCACGAGGTTTCCGCCATGTGGCACGTGGAGTCCACTGAAACCATTCCAATCGTGATATCTGCTAATGGTTTAATCCCAGTCAGCCTCGCTCACCATCTGCGGCGACTGGGTTTCCGTGGCAGTTCACTGGCGGCCAAGATGCAGAAGGCGGTGGTGCTCGACTCGGCTAGGATAGTCCGTCGGTTTCTTAGCCTGTCGCCCTGACCCCCGGCCGTTTGGTCTCCCCTGCCGGGGTGTAGTCCTCCGCCCGGTACATATATGTATGTGTGTAACGTTTATGTAGGTTTATTTAATCTATGTGTATATAAGTAAGTTTATTATACGTCTTTGGTTTTTATATATATTTATCATGTGCCGGGTGTGAGAGTTAATTTAAATATGGAATTAATAATAATAGGATATGGACATTTGTATTTTCTATGCTTGTTAATACGCCTTTACGCCGCAAGTATTGAAATGATTTGGCAGCAATCTGGGAATAGCTTATATCCTGGATCAAAGAAATTCAAGTCATGTATAATACCAAAGTTCACCAATTTACATTAAAATAAAATACGAATATTCCATTAAAATGTAGCATGATATACACCGCCCTGCGCCCGCCCGCCCTGTCGCGTTGTTTGCCGTCTGCCTCAGCGGATACGCGCGGGCAAAGAGTAATTTAAAATTCAGGCCGTTCAGTCGAGTCAGCGTAGAGCCCCTCATTATTACTCCGGGCGGGGTTTTATATTGAAAACTTACATGAAAACTATCAGGAACTTATTTGTGCAACATGTTGAACTAACAGATAGCATATTAGTTGCTTTAGTTTTAAAGAAAATGGTACGGTAACAGTATTTTAGTCTGGCAAGTTTTGAGGACGCTTAGTGCTTTCCTATACTGAAATTACTAACGACTTCTGTTCAGTCCCAAGTACTTTTACTTCTGATATAATCTATTTCTTTTAATATAATAATAAATCAGAATTAACTTGAAAAAGTCTCCGGAAAAATGTCGCCGGGAAAAATTGTGTCTCAAAACTTACTAGCTACAGTAATATTCGTGTTGCAATAGTTTGCATAATGCATTTGCATATTATTCGGCTGCCAAACAGCACTTTACACTTTTAGCAACGTATAATATATTATGTTACTACTTACTAATGTAAAGCGAATATCAGTGCATCTCATATGTGTTTATTGTACATTCTAACTAATAAGTAATAACTTACATTTTCTATGCTGGATTCAGTAAACTGCAGTTGCAAAAGAACTCATTATTTATCTAGATAACGATGTTTTATAGCCATGCATGCACGTAATTCTACACGTATTCCGCTGGTATTGTAAAACGAATATCATATTTTTTTTGACAATAAACTTTAGTGCGTGTAAATATGTTTCACAGAAATTAAATATTTCCATCGGTACATTGTTCTAAACAGTTATTAATTTAAGTCGAAAGAACCATTCTGAATTGGGTCTGTTGTGTAGCTACGTATTATATTTTATATTGGTAGGTATCTGAATTTAATATTTCGACCATACTTTCAGAAGTTTCAGAGCACTCGAATTGCCGACTGTACATTTCGCAGTAGAAAATAGCTCGTATTTTAACAATACAGCGACTAAAATTGAAGCATAATAATTTTTGCTGTCTAAAATATTTCAATTTTGTCATCGAATTTAATTTGATGAATCTGGCCTGATTTATCGCTTCTCATTCCAACGTATCTTTTTAGGGTTCCATACCAATTTGGTAAAAATGGAACCCTTATGGTGAGACTTTCTCCGTCCGTCCGTCCGTCTGTCTCACTCGATTATTTCAGTAACTATTCAAGCTATCGACATCAAATTTAGAATAGTTATAGGTAATAGTGACCCGACATCATAACAATCGTAAAAATTTGAAAAAGTTTTTATTTTTATTTAAAAAGGGGGGAAAACCGGGTAGATAAAATTTCAAAATGAGATAACAATATTGAGTGGGGTATCATATGAAAGGGCGTTACTTGTGTATTCTAAAACTAATTTTTATTTATTTTTATGCCTGATAGTTTTTGATTTATTGGGCAAACTGTCGAAAAAAATACCGTTCCCCCCCCCTTATCTCCGAAGTTTACCAATCGAAAAATCTGAAATAATTATGATCAATAGAAGTTAACGTATATTTTACAGGAAAAATAAAATCAACTCGCTGACTAATATACTTTTTTGATAATAACAATAATCCGCCAAAAACAAAGTTACGTTTGCGGTTTGCCAACAAAAGTAACTACATGTAAATTATACTCGTAAATTCATGAACAAAAGTGATTTTTTCGATGTTTTACTTCTTTTATGGTATATAAGTGCGCGGTGCGCGAGTCCGACTCGCACTTGGCCGGTTTTTTTTAATTATTCCTGAGTGCCGATGAATATGCTCTAGAAACCCTGTGAAAAACGTAAATGACACATGAGTATGATTTTATGAAATGACGAAAAACAGGCTAGAATTTAAACTTAGTATACCGACTGGTAACTGAGGTACTAATTAGCTAACTCAAACTTCGTAGTCATCTATCAATCCCTTATCAATCCTAATGTATCTCGCCTGTTAATAAGCAAATAGGTACAAACGGGATACAGTTTGCAGTATTCCAACCAAACTACACCGTTGTTTGCGGTTTCCAGCTCTGTTTTCTAAACGAAATTGTTTTCTACGTGTAATTTCTAGTCTGTCTGTATTTTTCATTCTGAACAAAAATGTACCTACAGCAGAAACTGCATCCGTACCAAGCCTTGTAATCGGCCACGCGGTCATTTTAAGCTGGAATTTTAGGTTAGATGTCATTTTATATTACTAAAGGTTTACTTTTAATATAAACTAACGTGGATTAACTACGTATTACAAACTAAATAAGAAAGAAATGGCATTGCCTTCATTGCGCCTGTTGTAATTTTTGTAGCAATGAATTAACATACAGTATTTGCCTATATTAAGTTGTTATATGAAATGTCGGAATTATTTTGAAAATCCATTCGGTTTAAATAATGTTATTGGTCAAAGACGTTCATGATACTGTTGTAATTAACTTTCGTGATAGCCGATAGGTATTGTAAAAAGACAAGACGTGTTTAAAAGAATTGCTAGAAATATTATAACGACAATCTTATCTGCAGTAGTTACACAAACCCTTCTTGTTTTTACTGCAACAATTAGAACTACTAGAATAGATTCTAAGAAACCTTATGTACATAATGTGTTGCTAGGTGCCACAGTGAGGCAGCAAATAAAATAGTACAGAAAATACTTTATTTCAATAGTAGGAAGGTGGAATTTTTCTGGAAAACACAAAAAAATTTAAGTTAAAACTATGTAGAAACAAAACTCGTGGCAGAATCTATATAAATATTTAAGTTTTGATTAAAAATATTGTAACACGCACGCAAGCCGACGCGTCGTATTGTTTTCCCTCTGCGTTAGCACGCACCCAGCAGAACTCGCAAAACCTTAATTTAAAGTTTTAAACCAATATAGGTACCTCATGTGCAAAAATTTAGCGATGTGGAATTTCCTTCTAGATTTGTCCCTTCTGGATACCTGGATAAAGTTCAATAAGAATTATAATTATTTAAATATCCCCCTACTATTGAACCCATATACGATATAACGTGTGAGTTGTCGAAGCGTCGGGTTATCTGGAGACCATTCTGGTTTGTAGCATCATGTCGAAGCTATCAATTAATTGTCATTTATCGATTATACCTGCACGTGAGATGCCAACATAATCGAGTAATGCCTTACATAATTTTAGAAAAAAGCTGATAGATGCTCTCACACTGCTGGACCGATATTAACCAAATAAAGCTAAGAACCACCGCAACGAAACTAGCTTTCAAGTAAAAAACCGCCCTCCCTTTGAGAGCTACGACGCCACAGACAGACACACACAGAGACAGACATTGTCGTCAAACTTATAAGACTTAACACGCCTCAGTAACTGCGAAAGTAACTAACCGAAAAGGATATCGAAAACTGACTTTCAAGTAAAAAAAACGCATTGAAATTGATCCATCTGTTTGAGAGCTAAGATGCCACAGACAGATACACACAGAGACAGACAGACATCGACGTCAAACTTATAAGACTTAAAAAACACGTCTCAGTAACTGCGAAAGTTACTATCCGAAAAGGATATCTCAGATGCAAATTTTTAAAAGTTTTCCATTATTTGAAAATATTCGAGTCCTTTAATACTTCCTTAAAATATTATTGTGACACAGAAATGTGCTTCTGTTAGCTCTACATATTATAATTATACCACTCTACGTCCACGTTTTCGTGACAATTTTAGCAGTTGGCTCCAAGATTCCACAAAGTTCATCGTCTTTGGTTTTTAATAGATTATAGTGACTTGATATTGTGTTTAATAAGTTTCGTGTTAAAATGTCGACTACACTATTAACGTAATTATTGGCTTAAGACTTCAGAGGAAGAAAGAATGGATAAAGTCTAGCAAGTCCTGCAGACCTATAATCATGGCACTCTATCGTTGTTAACTGTCAAGTTCACCCTAAACTTTATATTGTGTTGTGTTCTTGTTTGTACATTACTTTTAGTTTCCTTCGGAAGTGCTTAACTGGCTACACTTTGTGAAGAAACAAACTGTTTGTTCTCATATTTTATACTGCGCTAACTGACGGTAAGCGCTTTACTTTCTTAATAGTTTTCTTATTTATACTTTCCTGAATATTTATCGCATTTACTTCCTATCGAACTGATTTTCCGTGCTTATGACTTTTTTAAAATAATTAATCAAATAAAATGAAGCATTTAATATGTCTTCATATTTACCTTTGCTAGTGTTCGAATGGGGTCTTACACTACTTTTGAATTTGATAAAAAATATTACTTTATTATAAACTAGGATAAAAATAAATAACGTGCAGTGAAAGAAATATTAAAATCCAACGAAGATTTACAAAGTTACAGGCGTTTAAACTTTGGAGTGGGGGGATCTTCTATCCCTTTCTCGCAAAACGAAAATTTGTATGAAGCCGCACGAAGCTACTATGGCATTGGTACTTTGTGACGTCACAATGTCATGTTGCTATCTCTGTCTAATCACAAATCTTTAAATGCTTATAACTTTTTTGTTATTTGATCGATTTAATTAGTTCTTTCAGTGCACGTCATTATTTTAATTCTACTTTATAATAAAGTAATAAAAAAATTGGAATCAAATACCCTATTACCTAGGTCTTTTGGTATCATTACGTTTTTAAACAAATTGGTGTCAAGCATAGCTTATATGTACTTTTTTATCCAAATGGTTAAAATAATTTCAGTTTTGAAGTACGCGATCAGAGTATCAAGGGACAAGATAATTGCATATGTTTTTCTTTTTGCAATTACTAAGCTACAATCGTCGTGGATTTTCCCAAAAACTCCACCGGATTTTATGATTTTTTTTTGTATATTTACTTAGTAGGTCTTAGAAAAGTTCATAAAAATTTTATCCATACTCCAAGGGAGAAATAATTAAGTTTGCCGCGTCAGCTATTTTTTACAAAATATCTTCCAATTTTTTTTATTCACCTTCTTCATCTCAGTTCTTCATTCATGTTTGTTAACTCGATTTTGTTGCAAGCTCATTTATGTGAAGCGAATGTATCACATTATGAGATTTCTTTACGAACGTAATCCAGCATTCCCTGCATACAATTTCGTCGTCGTCAAAATCGTCTGTAACTGTGTGCTCCAAATATCAGAAATAACGCGGGCCGTAATCCGTTGTATTGGGTAAACAGCGTTGCTGTTGCTCTTCCTATTTCAACAGGCTATCATTAAGTGGAACAGTGTATTATTATCGTTAGCGAGTATTTTTATAGCAGTCTAAGCATCCATTTGCCGCCTACTGGGCGCGAAGGGTGTTGACCGAGATATAATAATAATTAATCTACTCGTATATGTCACCTATATATAGGGAATAATGTTACCATATCTACATCATAATATGTGTTAACGCTCTCAAAAAGCATCTAATAAATCAAGGTTTTTTAATTACAAGGATTTTTGGAATTATAGGAATAAATGCTACCGCACGAGATATCGTAAAAAATATGTGATAATTTTTCGCACGATGTAAGAAAAGTTTTACTTGTATGTGATGAAATTTTTGACAATGGCAAGTGCCTTATAGTTTCTTACCAGTTCTCGGTGCAAACCGGCTTTACGAACTTGGAAGTAGAGGTTTGACTTTTCATAAGAGCTTGTAAATTAGACCCGTGTGAAAAATAAAGATTTTAATTTTCATTTTCAATGATTCCTATAATATTGATGATGCTTTTCCATGTTTTGAGAATTTTGAAGAAAATAATTAATGTTTGTGGCTTTTACATTGGAGACCTACCCCAGTATCGTAAGATATTAATTATAGTATCTTAGACGGAACTCTGACCCCCAAAGTAGAATAAAAATTTCAGGCACGTTTTCCTTTTTCTGTGAACAATCGTGGAAATCTTTTATCTGACCTATGCAGATTGAAGTACAATGTCCCGGACTCCCGGCGGAAAAATCTGATAGTTCACTGTTCGTCTTTTCTTACCTTTTACATATACCTACAGCATTATATTAAACTTCTTTGTTACATTTTTTGCCGGGATGATTAAAAAGCTTTTTGAGATGAACAAAAAGATCTCCACCGAACCTTTCCCTCAAGAGGTACCCAGTGTGGTTAAATTGCTACCTTTTTAAACGGGGAACGAGGGAAGGAGTTTTGCGTTTAGATAAAATCGCATGTTGGATACGAATAAATTGTAGCGTTCCTAAAGGAATAAATTGTAGGATATCCCTAACTATAACGTGTACTATCATGTTACTATACAATTCAATATATTTTTCTCAGTTCTAACTTTACCTATCAAATATTATAATAATCTATATATATAAACTAGTTTTTCGCGTGGGGGCGCGGCCCGCTAAAGCGGACCGCGTAACTGCTTGCAGCAATTTACGTTGTCGCTCATACTCGGATTTTGCAAAAAGTGGGTATTTCGATTTTTCCCGAAAAATGGGGTAATTTTTTTTTTCACCAATCTACACCTGTATATACGTACGATCACCCCATAAACGTCGAATATTGCCAACTGTGACAAATTTCAATTAAACCGTCCCGGTTTGGGGTAGCAAAATGAAAATTTTGAAAACACTACAGCTCAGCTGCCATCTTGTTTTTCCAATTTTCGCCATTTTTTCTATAATCAATTTACTCATATCCTCAATTCCGCGAGTTTGAACAAAATCGGTTGGAAAACAAAAGAGTTACGAAAGTCACGTCGGCCGCCATCTTGTTTTTACGAAATGTCATAATTTTTCTTTACTACACTTCCGCACCCAAATACATCTCCCATACATCATTGTATCTTATTTTATCTGTTTCCAGGAGAACAATGACAATTTTCTCATAGCTCCTAATCGCCATACAATTTAGTATGAAAAAAAAAAAATTCCGCCATTTTGAATTTTTTTGTCTTCCAATAGATATACCTTCTCTTCCTGATCTTCTCTTGCTAAGAAACCACTTTTCTATCTTTCATACTTTCTGAGACAGACATCGACGAAATTTGTATGGCGGCCATCTTTTTTTCGCCATTTTGAAGTTTTTTTCAGCTTACTGGCAACTGCACGAGGTTTCGAATAACATTTGGTCGAGCACCCCCCACCTATCTTCAATACCCTGGCCGAGCCCTTCACCCGTCTCCGAAATCCTCAATCATCAGCTCTCTCCATATTTTTCGCCGAGTCATTTCTTGACTTCTATACGAAGCCTAAAGTGAAAAAAATATTGTTCATACAAAATTGTGTTACAGGAGGACATTTTGGGGAAAATCTTGAAAACTACCCCAAGTGTGGCAACACTATCTATATATTTCGATACTACCCGTTGAGTTACACAGTCGGTTCATACATGTCGACTTTCCGAAATATTGCCAAGTGCCTCAAAAACACGTTAAAAATTTTCTAAAACAGAAAAAAATAAAAAAAGGCCGCCACCTCAGTTCACAGAAATATTTTACATAGTTTCGTATTTTTCCCAGTAACTACAGCATATACCACTCCTGATGACGTTTCAAGTTTTCATCTCGTTCGCACCCAGGTGACATAATGAAACCCCACCCCTGAAATGTGACCATGTCGAAAATCACTTTTACTTTGATAAATTCCAGTGTTGCCAGCGCCGGGCGACAAAACTACCTAAATGTCATTTGTACGAGTAAGACACGTAGTCGCTCATACTCGAATTTCGCAAAAAGTCCGTATTTCGATTTTTTACTTTTTGGGGAAAATCTTGAAATTTCCCGAGAAATGGGGTAATTTTTTTTCCCCCACTCAATACTTCGAGTCTATACATACAATCGCCCCATAGAAATCGAAACGCTCCGATGTTGCCAACTATGACAAATTTGAATTTCAAAATCGTGTTTTTTCGTACATCAGACTGATTGACCGCCAGAACAGCCGCCATCTTGGATTTTGAAAAATTACTCCCGTTTTGTCAAAATTCAGGATAATGGTGGGCGAAACAAGAAAAAATTGACATCTTCAACCACCCTGTGTAGGATCTGTGGCGCCGCGGTTTGGGGTCGAAAAATGAAAATTTTTAAAACGCCACAGCTCGGCCGCCATCTTGTTTTTCCAAATTTTTCCAATTTTTCTAAAAACCATTTACTCATTTCCTTGAATACTGCAAGTTTGAACGAAATCGGTTGGAAAACAAAAGAGATACGGAAGTCACGTCGGCCGCCATCTTGTTTTTCTGAAATGTCATGATTTTTCCCTACTCGACTCCCGCACTCAAACACGTCTCCGCTACATCATTGTATCGTTTTTTATCTGTGTCTAGAAGAACAATGTCAATTTTTTTATAGCTCCTTATCGCCATACAAATTAGTAATTATAAAAAAGAATTGCCCGATTTTGAAATTTTTTCTTTTCAATAAATAGACCTCTTCGTCCTGGTCATCTTTTGCTACGAAACCACTTTTCTATCTTTCATACTTTCTGAGATAGACACAGACGAAATTTGTATGGCGGCCATCTTTATTTCGCCATTTTGGCAATTGCACGAGGTTTCGAATGACATTTGGTCGAGCGCCCCCCACCTATCTTCAATACCCTGGCTGTGCTCTTCACTCGTCTCCGAAATCTTCAATCATCAGCTCTCTCCATAATTTTCGCCGAGTCATTTCTTGACTTCTACACTAATCCATTAGTGAAAAAAAAATTGTTCCTACAAAATTTTACAGGAGGACATTATGGGGAAAATCTCGAAAACTACCCCAAATGTGGCAACACCGCTTATGTATCTCAATACTGCCGGTCGAGTTACACAATCGGTTCATACATGTCGACTTTCCGAAATGTTGCCAAGTGCCTCAAAAACACGTTCAAAATTTTCAAAATCAGAAAAAAAATACAAAATGGCCGCCACTTTCGTTCACAGAAATATTTTACACAGTTTCGTATTTTTCCCAGTAACTAAAGGATATACCGCTCCTGATGACGTTTCAAATTTTCATTTCGCTCGCACCCAGGCGACATGATTGCCCCTGAAAAGTGACCATGTCGAAAATCACTTTTATTTTGATAGATTGCAGTGTTGCCAGTGCCCAATGACAAAAATACTTAAATATCATTTGTATGAGTAAAACACGTGATCTCTTATACTCGGAATTCGCAAAATGTCCTTATTTCGATTTTTTACTTTTTGGGGAAAATCTCGAAATTTTCCAAGAAATGTGGTAATTTTTTTTCCCCCTTTCAATACTTCGAGTCTATACACACAATCGCCCCATAGAAGTCGAAACGGTCCGATGTTGCCAAGTGTGAGAAATTTGAGTTTCAAAATTGCGATTTTTCATACCTGAGAGTGATTGGCCGCCAGAACAGCCGCCATCTTGGATTTTCAAAAATTACTATCATTTCTTCAAAATTCAGGATAATTGTAAGCAAACCAAGAAAAAACTATTATCATCGAGTACTCCGTTTAGGATCTGTGGCGCCGCGGTTTGGGGTCGAAAAATGAAAAATTTTAAAACACCACAGCTCGGCCGCCATCTTGTTTTTACAAATTTTTCCAATTTTTCTAGAAACCATTTACTCATTTCCTCGAGTGCTGCGACTTTGAACAAAATCGGTTGGAAAACAAAAGAGTTATGAAAGTCACGTCGGCCGCCATCTTGTTTTTCTGAAATGTCATAATTTTTCTTTACTACACTTCCACACCCAAACACATCTCCCATACATCATTGTATCGTTTTACGTCTGTTTCTAGGAAAACAATGCCAATTTTCTTATAGATCCAAGTCGCCATACAATTTAGTATGAAAAAAAAATTCCGCCATTTTGATTTTTTTTTTCTTTCAATAGATATACCTTGTCGTCCTGATTATCTTTTGCTGAGAAACTACTTTTCTAACTTTTATACTTTCTGAGATAGACTCAGACGAAATTTGTATGGCGGCCATCTTTTTTACGCCATTTTGAAATTTTTTTCAGCTCATTGGTAACTGCACGAGATTTCGAATGACATTTGGCCGAGCACCCCCCACCTATCTTCAATACCCTGGCTGTGCTCTTCACCCGTCTCCGAAATCCTCAATCATCAGCTCTCTCCATATTTTTCGCCAAGTCATTTCTCGACTTCTATACGAAGCCATAAGTGAAAAAAAAATTATTCATACAAAATTTTACAGGAGGACATTTTGGGGAAAATCTCGAAAACTACCCCAAATGTGGCAACACTGCTAATATATTACGATACTGCCCATCGAGTTACACAATCGGTTCATACATGTCGACTTTCCGAAATATTGCCAAGTGCCTCAAAAACACGATCAAAATTTTCAAAAACAGAAAAAATACAAAATGGCCGCCACTTTCGTTCACAGAAATATTTCACACGGTTTCGTATTTTTCCCAGTAACTACAGGATATACCGCCCCTGATGACGTTTCAAGTTTTCATCTCGCTCGCACCCAGGCGCCACGATAGCCCCTGAAAAGTGACCATGTCGAAAATCACTTTGACTTTGATAGATTCCAGTGTTGCCAGTCCTCGGCGACAAAAATACTCAAATGTCATTTGTATGAGTAAGACACGTGATCGCTTATACTCGGATTTCGCAAAAAGTCCGTATTTCAATTTTTTACTTTTTGGGGAAAATCTCGAAATTTCCCGTAAAAAGGGGTAATTTTTTCTTCCCCACTCAATACTTCGAGTCTTTACACACAATCGCCCCATAGAAGTCGAAACGCTCCGATGCTGCCAACTGTGAGAAATTCGAATTTTAAAATCACATTTTTTCGTACTTCACACTGATTGGCCGCCAGAACAGCCGCCATCTTGGATTTTGAAAAATTACTCCCGTTTTGTCAAAATTCAGGATAATTGTGGGCGAATCAAGCAAAAATTGACATCTTCAACCACCCCGTTTATGATCTGTGGCGCCGCGGTTTAGGGTCGAAAAATGAAAAATTTTAAAACGCCACAGTTCGGCCGCCATCTTGTTTTTCTAAATTTTTCCAATTTTTCTAAAAACCATTTGCTCATTTCCTTGAATACTCCAAGTTTGAACGAAATCGGTTGGAAAACAAAAGAGTTACGAAAGCCGCGTCGGCCGCCATCTTGTTTTTCTGAAATGTCATAATTTTTCCCTAGTCGACTCCCGCACCCGAACACATCTCCCGTACATCATTATATTGTTTTCTGTCTCTTTCTGGGAGAACAATTATGTCAATGAGTGAGTCAGTGGTAATTGAGCTATATATAGTAGTAGTAGTAGTCGGATTTCGCTCATCTTGTTAGACTTACGACTAAAAACATTTATTTTTTTACGTATCGCCCGTCACTTTACCCAATAACACTTGCACCTTACACCCACCTAAAATTTTTTTTCTTAGCTATTTTATGTCTATTTTTCCTGGGCAATAGTATTTTTCGTGAACTCGATTTGTTTTCTGAACCTATTGTGTACCTATGTGAAAAAGTAGAATGTAGATAATTAATGTGAAGCCTGCAATATATTTTTCAATACAGTTGTATGGTATGGCGCACTTTCAGAGGCTGTCATTAGTATTCGAAAGTTAAATCTTACGCACAGGCATCTTTCTTTTTCGTGGTCGTAACTTACTTTTACAAGCTCGATCATTACTTTTGCAAAACGTTTGATACCAAGGAGTTTTCATTGTACAATAAAATGGGATGGACGTTTTCTTTTATCTTTTTATCTTTTTATCTTTTATATTTTTATATTTTATATTTTCGATTGCGAATTCATCTTTTATCTTTTTATCTTTTATCTTTTTATATTTTTATATTTTATCTTTTATCTTTTCGATTGCGAATTCGAAGTCGCCTTCGATTTCGATTTTCGATATTTTATTTAAGTTAAAAACCAAACAAGATGGAAATTGGCCCCCAAAATCTTGAGCAAACATATTATATCTTTGATTTGTTTTTTACTAATTCTCACAACTGTATTGAAAAACGTCGTGTGATACACAGGTGTATAGGTTTTTGCAAACTCGTGACATTAAAAACCCTCGCCTTCGGCTCGGGCTTGTTAATGACAGCTCGTTTGCAAAAACCTACTTTCCACCCTTGTATCACAATGTACTATTGTGCTCATTATATGAATCAATATTATTAATATTCCGCGATTTATCATACAATAACGATCTCTTCAAACAAATTACGCTGCCATCATAATTATAATGCGCACCTGAAGTCCCGCAATGATCAATGGGCTTGTTCAATTTATACTAACAAAGTAAAATTCAATTTGAGAGCCTCTGAGCTTGGAACTCAATTTATGCCCTGACAGAGGCTTGTTCGTTTTCATGAGAAATTAGTACTCCTCCCGCTCTCTGAGGAATGGGCTGTTTTCATTAAGTCTATCCTATTTAACAATCCTCCAAACCAGCCTTGGCCCATGACCTATTGTAGTTATTAATTTGATATCCGTTAGAATTTAATTAGGTTTTATTCCAGAGCTGATCATAGTCGTTAGTTATTAATTAGACGGAATTGTTAACGCTCGGTATAAGATGAACCGTTAACATTAACGGCGGATAAATTATATCATTGTTATTATTTACCTACTTAGTCATTCACGGCATACAGTTGCTAGTATAGAGAGTGACAACGGTACACACCGTGAGAAACTACGATAATTGATGATTAAACGAACTTACCTGTAAGTGAAGTTCTATCAGAATTATGTGAATACATTTTATTCGAATATAATAAACACAATTAGGTATACTTTCATTTTACTGGCAATTTCGCACTTTTATTTATTTTGTTTTTTAAAACTGACCACCCTGATGGACACGCGGTCCCCAGCCTACCTCCGCGTCAAGCTTCATTCTTTAGAGAATATTTAACAAAATTTTCGTATTATACTCATGGGTTTTGGGTATGGGCGGGACCTTATATTATTATATTCGAATAAAATGTATTCACATAATTGTGATAGAACTTCACTTACAGGTAAGTTCGTTTAATCATCAATTATATTTCATACATTTTATTCTTCATATAATAAACACAATTAGGTAGATGTTTAGAGATGAAAATTTTTGTTAAATTATGGACATTAACAGATAGTAAATTGTTTCCTATTATAATAGGAAATAGGTCCTCTTTATACCACAGAAGTATTTAATTAACACAATCTTTTCGTTCAATTCCTGGATCAATAACCCAGTCACATTATAAATAGGTTTAATTTATATTTAGATAGATTATAATGATTAATGATTAGAGAGCAAAAGAGCTATTGCGACAGAAGCATCATCGCTCAATAAGAGGTTATAAAACTTAGGTAACGTCCGTAATGGTTGTTACCAGCAGACTGCTTTTCTGATGAGGTCAAGCAACAAACTACGTGCTCGCCGAGGAAGTGTTGCTGAGTGCACTGAAACGCAGACCTCTCTCGTGAGAGATTATATTCCTCGGCAGACACGTTCTCACGGTGGTCTGCCTGCAGGCGACCTTATGAGGTCGCTTCAACATTATCAGGAGGTTGTCTATTATATATCTTGGTCTTAGATTTTGTAAACGACATATCGATTTGTTTTTCAACGCTGTGGCAAATTTTTATACTTTCTCTTCAGTTTTAATTATGGTATAATTAAAACTGGTTCGCCCTGAGTAGTAGCTGGCGTTGTATAAACTCAATAATTCCCTTGAATTATATAAAAACAATAATACTAACTTTAACTAATGCTAATGTTCTCATTCTGTGCTGTGTCTACTGCCTAGAGCTAAAAAAGTTACAAGATCAGCAAAGCAAAGTTACGGAATGAATAAACTCTTATTAAGGCCCATTGAGCAATGTGTTAGCATACTATATTGTGTGCTACTATGTGGTGTTTGATGTTAATTTATCTATTCATTTTCGCAATATAATATATATATATATATATATATTTTTTTTTTTTTTTTTTTTTTTTTTTATTTGACCCAAAATCATCAGCAGAAATTAAACTCAATGCCGAATGATAACAAGTAATCGTACCATATGCTACGTCGTTAACAAGTTGTTCTGTTGGAAATTACGAGGTTGACTTATAATGTAGGTACGGATTGTACGGATCTCAGTCGTTATTAAAGCAGTATTGCCACAAAACTTTGTAAATAACACAAAATTTTTGAAACATATAAATTATTAAAAATTGCAACAAAATGTCCTTTTTTTTTTTTTTTTTTATATATATACATATATATATTTTTTTTTTTTTTTTTTAATGCCTTCAGAGAACTTCCTCCAGTAATTCCTATGGATTGTGGTTCTCTAGGGAAAGACCATATTTATTTATTTATCATCAATAAATGTACTATAAGAAGTAAGTCTTTTGACACCTTATGTAAAAGAAGAAAATCCAAAGTTGTAAAGGTCCTTAGACGATGTATGTCTAAAGCATTGTCTATAATAGTATTTTTAAGCATTCTTCCTCTAGAAGAATGTATAGAAGAGCAAAGGTAAACTTGGTGTTCCAAAATGTTCAGAATGCGTCTGTTTCTAAGACGTCTGGGTTCGTATTGATTACATTTCGCATTATTGCAAGAAGCGATAAATTCAATAACTGGATTGAACTCTTTGAATAACTTTGAAGTATATAATTTTACCGCGATAGCTTAATCCCATTAACTGGATGTAACTCTTGGTCAGCTTTTGATTATCTTTAATTTCCATATAAGAAACAATTAACCCAATCGTTTAAATGAGGATATTTGATATCCTCTATGCAACTGATGTAAATCATGTGTATCAAAATAGATGTATCGAAAAATATGGCCATCAACTCTGTAAAGAGGTATTTCGATTCATCTTGACGTTAATTATTACAAAAACAAAAATCCCTCTAATGAAAAGAATTAGTCTTCATCTAGACCGGGAAATCGTGTGAATCACTAGTTCAACCTTTTAGGTTTAAGGGAGTTAGATGACTTAAAAAATGTTTTGTAACCACTGGCCATCTGATAGGATAACCGATGATGGACGAACAGCTGCGTCTAAAGTCTAATTTTTCTTACGGACTACATTTTTTGTTTCTACAGACGTTCTGTGTAACCCCATCCATACCTAATAGCCGGAAAAGTGGACTTTAGGACTTTTAATCGGAATTAAGCTTAACTCTTAGATGATACAACGATTTAAGCGTATAAAATTCTTTACAGAATTTGAATTGTTACATAATTCACGTCATAGTTTGCGGTTGGGTAACGATACTGCCATATCGTCAGAAATTAAAATAAAACCAGGAAACTGAGCATGTTTTGAGGGTAGTAAATAACTTTAACACTCTAACACCTAACAAATCTTCATGAAAAAACCGCGGTAAGTATCTGAGATGAGTCACAACTTCTTTATGTATTTTACCAAGGATGAATCGGTACTTTAAAATAAGATTCTTCAGTTCATAGGCATAAAACCCTTTTTAGGTATTCGCTTGTAAGCTGTTCTATGAACTATCAATTTCAAAAGATTTTGAACTACAAATTCATTCAACGCCTTTAAATTTAGAATGTATCTTTTACCACGTAAGATTTTGAGGTTAGACACATCTTAACTATAATCGAACATGCAGTGACTCACTCCCACATTATCTCACCCAAAAAAGAAATGTCGATTGTCAAAGACATTTGTCGCTTTTTCTTTGTTGTGAACGTGTAAGGCGGTACACTGTGTTAGTGTACGATTTTAAAAATGGTATTATGTAATAATAATTTTTTGGAGCTAGTTCCTTAATTTGTTCAATTCATTAAAATATTTTATTGAATGTACGTACATTTGTACACCTAGTGAAAGTCAAAAAATAGTCTTCACTTATTATAACTCCCGAAATTCTAGATCATGTTATAGATCGTGACGGATTCCTTGTCAGTGATATGTAACCAATAAACTTCAAAATGTTGAAGACAACTGGCATATAGGTACCTTAATGTCTAGCGTCGTCGATGAACCTGGTCCTTGTTGTGGCTGATGCTGGAAACTTGCTGTCACGTCGCATCTTCCTCGCGGCTGATCGCCAATACTCAAGTGTGTCACGCCCCCCCCTGCTGGCCGAGCCGTAACGAGAGGGGGCCAGCTAGTTTCTCGAGAAACGAGATTGCGCTGTCCCAGCGGTGGGTGTCGATAGCAAAATCGCCCGCCGCGCCCTGCTGGTTTCTTTATTTACAACACCTGACGATCAGTAACCATTGAAACTAGTATAATGCCCGAAACTATTTCTCCGAAAAAACATCTGGTCCCGTTCGTGAACTTTAATTACTTGTCATTTGTCGAAACAAAATGTCATTTGTCAATACTTAAGCTTCTTCTCAGTTCAGGACGCGTTGTGGTTTAAGATTTTTATTAGTTTCAGAAAGAATTTAACAATTCACTTCAATGAAACTTTCAGACTAATGGTACATTATACATAATATTGTTGAGCTAACAGTTAAATTATCATCCCATTACACAATCTGAACATTAATTTTCGAAAGTAAGTAAAATTATTTTCCACCACAAAATCTAAACATTATTGTTGTAGGTACATAGTTAGAAAAGTTCGACGCGTTGGTACCCTCGTGGGATTAGTTTTTAAGTCGTGAAATAGTTATCACTGATAAAAGGCTATAACATTTAACTGGCTATTCATAAGCCAGGCAAGTATATCAAATAAACTATTTGATTCTTTGCAATGAAGGTCGGCTAGAATTTTATAACTGTCGGGACTAACCATTAATATAGTTCTTGTGACTGAGCGCCGATAGCAATTCGGGATCAAAGTCCGGGAGGTCATGCGGAGCCACTTGTAGTGAAGCCGAGAACAGCGCCACACCGACATCGTCCCCCGTTGGTATCCGCAAAGTCCTTTGAGGTTTTTTTAAAATCCTTCGTGTTGACCCGCAGTCAACCTCCAGGAGCATTGACGCATCATGCTATGCTTTCGTGGTATCCTCAACGTGATACCCTCCAAGCTAGCTTAGAGATGCCTGGACTATTTCGCGCATCATGCTATACTTTCGTGATAACCTCAATGTGATACCCTCCAAGTTAGCTTAGAGATGCCTTAGGATTTCAATTTTTGGACACACTTTCGTCAGCATTGATATTTGAGTTGATGTGATATCTGGGAAAAAAGGTTAATTTTCACTTACCCTCTTTCCTCGGAGTCTGACGAAGATGAATGCACAATTATATGATTTGATTTGATTTTATTTTTGTTATAATAATAAATTTTACTAGCGTCTAAGCATTATCAGTATAGAAAATTAAGCAAGTTTTAACACTGAACACTTAATTTTTTTTTTACTTTGAACCTAAATTAACAAAAACGAGACGTGTTTTTGTAGTCGAGTGCTCATTGCCGCGCACAATAAAAGAATGAAGCTTGACGCGGAGGTAGGCTGGGGACCGCGTGTCCATCAGGGTGGTCAGTTTTAAAAAACAAAATAAATAAAAGTGCGAAATTGCCAGTAAAATGAAAGTATACCTAATTGTGTTTATTATATGAAGAATAAAATGTATGAAATATAACTTAGATACTTACAGATATAGACTAAACATCGCAAAAAAAGTTTTGTACTGCTTTACAACAGGACCTAAACTATTCAAGACGGCAAAAATATATTGATTAAGTACCTAATAAATACTATATTATAAGAAAAAAATTGCCTCTGCGTGCATACGAGAGCGTTCTTGCGTGCAAGTATATTGTGTCATATCATGTATAATTATACAAGTAATAATTTGGATGCCATTTATGGTGACATAACTGTGCATCCCAATTAAGCATCTCGCTTCAGTTAATAAGGAATTTTAATTACCATTATGTTATACTCGGCACTGTTTGATTTTACATATAATCGGAGCAATATTTTCTCGGATAACTTGAATATTAAACTTAAAATCATTTTTATTACACATACCTATTTTAATTAACAATATTAAATTAAAATCATTTTTATTACACATACCTATTTTAATTAACAATGGAATAAATAGGTGTCCAGAAAATGTACAAAGTGCTTTGCTTTAGGGCCTCAAAGTCGTCGCTCGTTTTGCGGGTTAGGTAATTTTCTAAAGAAACCGTAGCGAATTCAAAGTTCATACCCAAGCAGACTTATAGGAAAAACTAGTTTTTAATTTGTTTATTACGGTTTGAACCTTTATTTGGCTTTGGAAAGAAAACTAGTCTCTTTTGTTTTGCATATAATGCTTTAAACAACACCACAAAATATAAAGTATTTGAGGGCATCGGCAACGAATGTTCCGGTGTGATGCTGCTTAGCAAACTATAGGGAGGTATACCGCTTATTTTAATATCCTTTCCAAGGTAATCACATTTTTATGAAAATGTAAAAAAAATAATGTACGTATATAAAGTCTATGGTCGAACTTCGTTACTGACCGTATGTGCTTTTTTTTAAAAGAAGTCTTCTGGTTTAAAATTTAAATAAACTCAATATGATATTACGTCATGTTTGAATTTGGAAATGCTTTTCTCACCCTAGGGAATATAATCGCATTTCTCCCCGCATTTCAGGCATTAAAGAAAGCCTTTCCAAGCGGGTGAGATGGAAAAGATATTTCAACTTAGATGTCAAAATATTCTTCAGAATCCGAAAAATTTCCAACGGGGAAAATGCCTGAAAGTTGTATATTTATGTGTGGCAATACCTATATCTGAACTAAGAATAGGCCAGCCGTCTGGTCACGCGAGTATGTAGTTGATTATTTATGAGCGCTTTGAAATCTCTCAATTAAAGAAGTGAATATTCGGACCCCATGGACCCAGGGTTGCGACCCCAAAACGGCTCAAATATACGTTATGTAAAATGTTTAATTTGAGCAAAATACGGGAGGTATCACATATATATTTTAATTGATTCTCGTGAAAGCATTCCACGCCGCCCCGTTGTCATTGACTTCGAAAGTAAAGACTGCGAACCCGCGCGAGACGTCTCACTAGGCTTGTCTAATGCATTATTTATGTCTTCGCTTCTTCATCAGCATTCCATGAAAACTGCAAGCGCAATGCCAAACAACGTCAGTAACATTGATTTGTATATTTTTAAATATATTGCAAGTTACAACATACTGCATTGTGCATAGATTAGATTGCAAGAGCATCTAGTTTTGAATATATGTGTATGAGGGAGGAAGATTATATTGTGTCTTTGTTTACATATTTAAAACACAGCAATCAACTGCGTTTCAACATAATATAATATGTAGTGTACAGCAGAAAGAGATTATTGAAAATAAAATCTGATTGAAAAATAATGCAGAATAATAGAATTATTTTTTGTTAATAAGCGCATCTTCAAAGCAACCATTCCCTGGCTTGCTCCAAACTACTCGTCATGACGGGTCAAACGAGTCCAAACTAGATGGGGTTGTATGGATTCAGATTCCATCATCAGATCAGCTCCATGTCACGATAACTTTACATTGTCATCTGCTTTACACGCATGCATGTAAATTTCAGCTCAATCGATAAAATCGGGAAGTGGATCAAATTTCACTTGCAAGATTTTAATACAAACAAACACCGAGACAGATGAAACTAAATAAAAGCCTGTAAAAATAAGACAAATATTCGTTAACACCATTGATTAAACTTATTCTGCACTTAGTGACGTCACTCATACATTTTTAGGTTAATTTTTAGAATAAAAACAAAAAACCAAATGGTTTCATTTGCCCTTTCAACAGGATCAAGCTGTTATCCTTTATCCCTTATTTACGACACATCCTGTTTAAATGCATCGTCAGACCTAAAGATAGATTCCCAAGTTAAAGATGTTTAAGTTTCCTATTTGTCTGCATCCTTCTCGTAATTTATGTAGTAAAAATACGAGTATCAACTGCAAGAATAAATAAGAGTTACTTTACAAAGAACTTATGAAACACGTCCTCCCTCCCATTAAGTTAAAAATAAATTCAAGCATTTATAGTATTTTCTGACGGGACAGCTGCCGTTCTATTTCCGAGCGAAGGGGATGTTTTTTCATTCCCCGTGTGAGATTGTTCCTCGTTCCGTGCACCCCCAATAAACAAGGATTTGTTGTGTACCGCCCGTCATACTAGTACCATTCCGCATTTCCCAATTTTGCGCCCAAATAAAACGCAATCCAAATAAACAAACTCTTACATCCCGTTAACCCACTTATGTGATATTAAACACGTAACTAGTATCTACGTAGTTTGATGTGATCAGCATCGGCAACGAGTATTTTTCAACGAGCGACCGATTTATCTCGAAAATACTTTATCTGTTTCACACATTAATCACGCAGATCGATCAAGAACATAATGAATTGCTTGACGCCGCGGAGCAGACGGCGTAAACACGTGGAGGAGGCCAGCGCCCCGCCGTATTACCCGCCGCAACCGCCTTACAACCCCGAATTCTTCTCTGAAAACATCGAGGGCAAAACCGACAGCGCGGCCGCCTGGGGTGTGTGCTATGTGAGATACACCGTAACCTCTTACGAGGACGAAGATAACAGCGGCGGGCGGGGGCGCCGCTCGTTGTACGAGGGCGTCAACTGGATGCCGGTGAGTGCGCGAGTATCGCTACTTGTGTGCATCGCGCCGCACGCACTCGCTGCGCTTACGCATCATCGTGCTACCCTGTGTGTTGTGTGTAACGAGACGTTGTATTTCTTTAAAACGTAATAAACGTATCGCTCTTGTACTTAGATCTAATCGAGAATGCTGTTTTTATGACCATACTACAACGCTTGTTTTTCTTAGTTAAAAAGGATCAAAGTTTAAAAAGTGTTGGACATGCATCAAACGCTCGTATCGAGATCTATTTCCGGGCGCGGGCTATTGCCGTTTTAGTAAGCTCCGCTCATTCTGAAGGAAAACATGCGCGAGCTCGGCCGCGGGGGCTCACTCGTGGCGGCGACCATAGCGGCGCTGCACAGTCGATCGACCGCCGATGCCAAGCCTCGCGCGTTTAATTCCCGGGCGACCGCCGAGGAGAAAAGAAATGTTCTGCTGCCCCTGAAAGAAGGCGAAGTCGAAGACTTTCCATCGCAACGCTTCTCCGGAGCCAGCGAACGTCCCGCGTCAACCGCTTCCGAAGCTTCAGAACGCGATTCGGCTTCCGTGCATTCTAGCGAGGCGCCACCCCCACGAGAGAGTACGTAACTCACTGTTTATGAACGAATCACTGACGTAGTATAATGCTGGAACGCGGCCAAGCTTTAAAATAGCGGCACATCGGTGACTCGTACTGAGAGTTTGTCGCGCAGTGTCGTTAGCGGGGAGCCTCATGTCCGACCAAGAGTTTCTCACGGAGCCCCTCGACGAGGAGGAGGAGCGCGCGGTGGCGGGCTCGGAGCCCACCGTGCGCTCCTACACCTATTCGCCGATGGGTACGTCGAGAAATGGAATCGCTCACGAGGCTCCTCTCATTAACGACCCGTTCTTTACGCTTTAATGTCGTGACAGGCGGTGATTCGGATAGCCCCGACGAGGCGACTTTGAAATGCACGAATTGGACGGAACGCGCCGGGATACCGACGCGAGCCGATTCATCCGACTGTGAAACCTCCACGTCCGAAGAAGAATCGGAGGAACACGAGTACGATGCTGCGAGCCGTGTCGCCGACTATCAGACGCTGACGCCTAGCAGACAGCTGGATAACTCGGCTCGCTGCGACAATGGTTTCAAGTGGATGCCAAGCGGAGACATGATGAATGATGCGGGCGATCCCGCTTATATGGGTTCGCGGGGCGAGGAGTTCTCGTCGAACGCTAGCCTGGACCGAAGACGGCGACCGCCGAGCGATCGGAGTGACCGCGACAGGAAGACGAGATCTTCAATGTCGACGAAGCCTCCGCAGCATCCAGCAAGCGTGCGCGCGTCCCCGCGATCTCGGCACTCGTCGAGAAACGAAGAGACGCCGCCAGACCTACAGCGTCGATGGAACTCCTATGAACACTTTCGGTGGCCCGAGGGAGGCTGGTGGCCTCCTCCGATGTGCTGGTGCCACGGACCGCCCGCTCCCCCGCCGTGTTGTATGCACGAGCGCCCATGGCCCTCGCACCCTTCTCTACCGGTACCGCCGCGTACTACGACCACATACAAGGTACCTAGTACAATATACAGTGTTTAAAGTGATTTATACAATCAAATGGATGTAGTACTTAATTGTACGTGTGCCTTAAAAGTATGGTATGCTTAGATAACAAACTGTCTAACATTAAGTCGACTTTGTTAATGTTGTTGTGCTTCTCTTTATCTTTATAGTTTAACAACGATAAAATAAAACTTTTTAAATAGCCTGTCTGGATTTTTAAACTTACGACACAGTTTCTGAAAAATACGTCTCATAAGTTTTGAAATGCGGTGACTATTTTTCTTTGCGGCAGGTAATAATTAGTAATATTTTCAGAAGGAACAGTATGAAGGAAAAATTCTTCTTCTAACTCTCTTGTTTCAATGACTAACATAGGTTTGTGATGTTTTATACTTAGTAATAAGTATCAGTAATAGCCTGAATAGGCACAAATACCTTCTTCAATATTTCTCTGGAACGATAACAGTTTTGTCTTATTCAAACTTACATCAATTTTTGAACCCCGTGCTATAATTTATGTTTTTCATTACAGAATGACGCTGAGGAGCGAGTGCGGAGGCTCGAAGCGGACAAGGAGAGCTTACAGCTGCAGGTGCAGGTGCTGTCGGAGCAGATCGCCGCGCAGACGGAGAAGATGGCCGACCTGGAGCGCGCGCTGCACGACACCCGGCAGCGGCTCGACGACACGGACCAACGACTGCAAAAGGTACTGCCGCGACCGCTGGAGACGAGCAATGAGAGTCTGCAGCTGCCGGTGCAGGTGCTGTCGGAGCAGATCGCCGCGCAGACGGAGCAGATGGCCGACCTGGAGCGCGTGCTGCACGACACCCGGCAGCGGCTCGACGACACGGACCAACGACTGCAAAAGGTACTGCCGCGACCGCTGGAGACGAGCAATGAGAGTCTGCAGCTGCCGGTGCAGGTGCTGTCGGAGCAGATCGCCGCGCAGACGGAGAAGATGGCCGACCTGGAGCGCGCGCTGCACGACACCCGGCAGCGGCTCGACGACCGACACGGACCAACGACTGCAAAAGGTACTGCCGCGACCGCTGGAGACGAGCAATGAGAGTCTGCAGCTGCCGGTGCAGGTGCTGTCGGAGCAGATCGCCGCGCAGACGGAGCAGATGGCCGACCTGGAGCGCGTGCTGCACGACACCCGGCAGCGGCTCGACGACACGGACCAACGACTGCAAAAGGTACTGCCGCGACCGCTGGAGACGAGCAATGAGAGTCTGCAGCTGCCGGTGCAGGTGCTGTCGGAGCAGATCGCCGCGCAGACGGAGCAGATGGCCGACCTGGAGCGCGTGCTGCACGACACCCGGCAGCGGCTCGACGACACGGACCAACGACTGCAAAAGGTACTGCCGCGACCGCTGGAGACGAGCAATGAGAGTCTGCAGCTGCCGGTGCAGGTGCTGTCGGAGCAGATCGCCGCGCAGACGGAGCAGATGGCCGACCTGGAGCGCGTGCTGCACGACACCCGGCAGCGGCTCGACGACACGGACCAACGACTGCAAAAGGTACTGCCGCGACCGCTGGAGACGAGCAATGAGAGTCTGCAGCTGCCGGTGCAGGTGCTGTCGGAGCAGATCGCCGCGCAGACGGAGCAGATGGCCGACCTGGAGCGCGTGCTGCACGACACCCGGCAGCGGCTCGACGACACGGACCAACGACTGCAAAAGGTACTGCCGCGACCGCTGGAGACGAGCAATGAGAGTCTGCAGCTGCCGGTGCAGGTGCTGTCGGAGCAGATCGCCGCGCAGACGGAGCAGATGGCCGACCTGGAGCGCGTGCTGCACGACACCCGGCAGCGGCTCGACGACACGGACCAACGACTGCAAAAGGTACTGCCGCGACCGCTGGAGACGAGCAATGAGAGTCTGCAGCTGCCGGTGCAGGTGCTGTCGGAGCAGATCGCCGCGCAGACGGAGCAGATGGCCGACCTGGAGCGCGTGCTGCACGACACCCGGCAGCGGCTCGACGACACGGACCAACGACTGCAAAAGGTACTGCCGCGACCGCTGGAGACGAGCAATGAGAGTCTGCAGCTGCCGGTGCAGGTGCTGTCGGAGCAGATCGCCGCGCAGACGGAGCAGATGGCCGACCTGGAGCGCGTGCTGCACGACACCCGGCAGCGGCTCGACGACACGGACCAACGACTGCAAAAGGTACTGCCGCGACCGCTGGAGACGAGCAATGAGAGTCTGCAGCTGCCGGTGCAGGTGCTGTCGGAGCAGATCGCCGCGCAGACGGAGCAGATGGCCGACCTGGAGCGCGTGCTGCACGACACCCGGCAGCGGCTCGACGACACGGACCAACGACTGCAAAAGGTACTGCCGCGACCGCTGGAGACGAGCAATGAGAGTCTGCCGGTGCAGGTGCTGTCGGAGCAGATCGCCGCGCAGACGGGGACGATGGCTGACCTGGAGCGCGCGCTGCATAACACCCGCTAGCGGCTCGACGACACGGACCAACGACTGCAAAAGGTACTGCCGCGACCGCTGGAGACGAGCAATGAGAGTCTGCCGGTGCAGGTGCTGTCGGAGCAGATCGCCGCGCAGACGGGGACGATGGCTGACCTGGAGCGCGCGCTGCATAACACCCGCTAGCGGCTCGACGACACGGACCAACGACTGCAAAAGGTACTGCCGCGACCGCTGGAGACGAGCAATGAGAGTCTGCCGGTGCAGGTGCTGTCGGAGCAGATCGCCGCGCAGACGGGGACGATGGCCGACCTGGAGCGCGCGCAGCAAGACACCCGGCAGCGGCTCGACGACACGGACCAACGACTGCAAAAGGTACTGCCGCGACCGCTGGAGACAAGCAATGAGAGTCTGCAGCCGCAACTGCAGGTGTTGTCTTATTTCAAAAACATGACAGAGGAAGAAATATGAGACCCATAACGAACACCTTAAATTGTATCTGAAGTATGAACTGTCATAATCCCCTTACGGTATATTATAACTAAAGCAAGATTTGGCATTCTGGCGTGGTACTGTGTAGTAACCGCTAGGGTTTGCTTACCCCCTTCCAAGGTAGCAAGATAAAATCCTCGACTAGTTTGATAGCATCATCACTAACCATCGGGTTAGATCGCAGACAAGAAATTTGCGTGGCTACGATTCAAAGAACAGACCTCTTGAATATATATAAGACTAAGACTTGATCACATACGCTCTACTGTTTTATAACAATTGTAATTGTGTACTTTTGTACAGTTAAAAGTGACTCATAAAAGCCGCTTATACACGAATCTTCATACACAAAAGAATGTAGATATTATTTCCTTTGTCGTTTACGCACAGAAATTGGCATGTTCCGAGTTCCGACGAAAATAAAGCCAACGAAAGAAATAAAGAAGGGGTAAATAATGTTACGAGGATAAACGTAGATAGGTTGAAATGTGATGAGATGATATTTGCTTTCAAGTTGCGGATTTTTCTTTATAAGGCCAACGTTGTGATTTTATGTTTTGTTGTACAGTTCGATTTTTCGGTTCCGAAAACCTCTGCTGAAAAATTTGGGATTGAAATAAGTATGCGTTGCCCGTTGCCGAATTATTTACCATTTGCTTTCGTATTATATTGTTTTGTTAAATGTCGTACTATTGACTTCTCACAAATGCCTGTAAGTTAGGCATTTGTGAAATAAACAAAGAATTGAACTTAAATAAAACTCAAGTCAGGTATGTGACAGGTACCTAAATAAACCGTAGTAGCAATTTTATCTCGGCGACAGATGGAAAGTTGTAAACAATTTCATAAGGCGTTAAACTTCTTGGTATTCAAGGGCGAGAGTCAGGTGTATGCACGCTGAATAAAATTATTGAATGGGACTTCATTTCTAGCTCACCGCGTTCTAACTTGGATATTTTATTGTCCACTCGCTCCAAATCAAATCTCTCTTCCTAATACAATTAAATTACAGCAGGTTATTTTGGAACAATACGGTTCAAGTGGGTTTAGGCTAAGAGCCTCCCTCCAGAAGGAATTTCATGTTCTTGTCTAAAAATCTTCTATCATCAACCTCTTTTTGGTGTCCCCCTGTTGGGTACGGGTCATCTGTCAGCATGGGAGGGATTTGGCCATAGACCATCACGCTGGTCAAGTTACA
Organism: Coenonympha glycerion; assembly: GCA_963855885.1. Taxonomy (NCBI): domain Eukaryota; kingdom Metazoa; phylum Arthropoda; class Insecta; order Lepidoptera; family Nymphalidae; genus Coenonympha; species Coenonympha glycerion. Next base: position 5,909,502 of record OY979632.1, read on the forward strand.
AGTGTGGGTTAATATGATACCTTGAGAACATGTTTGTTAGTCACCGTTGAGCAAATGATATTCGGTTTCCACAAACGCACACTGAACACTCCGAAAAGTCAAAGAGGGATGCTCGAGATTCGAACGCGCTCCAGGAAGGCATGATCAATGGGCTATTAAAAATCTTCGTAAATTCCCTAATTATTATCGTTCATACGAGTATCACGGAAACAAACCACACCAACCAACAAAAGGGTTGATCGCAAGCCCTAATATTATGTTACAAACTTACAAAGCCCTTTGCATTACTGACTATGCGATCGTGTGTTTTGAACTAGCATTTGTATTTGTTATTATTCCAATATATAATATATTAAGTAAAGATTTTCTATGTCTTTTTTGTGCAGATTCACAAGCCAGAATCTGTCATCTAATTGAAATTATTTATCGGATATACCCAGGTATGATACAATACCGTAAATTAGACTATCGTGGGCTCTTCGCTCATTTTGTAAGTCGCCAAACTGCTTGGCATTCAAAACGCCTAGCACCCGGTGGTTATTGAATAAACATGGCGGAGGCGTAATTTCTAGCGCGCAGTGCTCTAACATGGGTATCGTTTTTGTCTTCCTACGCCGGACTAATGGAAGTGGATTATGAGTTGGCTGCAACGCTCTGTACAGCATTTCGCTAATTCGATTTTTAGTTAACGAGGTTAGCGACAGTGCATGGAGTTCTAGAGAGAAAGGGTGCTTTGGTAGATCCAGTATTAAATAGGGATGTAACTCATAACATCATGTATTCATCACATAAATTATGTCTACTGATGGTCTCCTCCGACGGTATTCAATGTTCTAGGATCTATTCATAGACCTATTCGAATTGAAAACCGTTGAAGTCAGTGTAGATGAAATCATCTAACGCTCTAATATTCATAATACAATGACTTCAGTATGAGAAGATACGGATGGTCATCGGAACAAAACAGGCTCCAATAAAATACTGTAGTCTCCTAACTTGTAAACCGTAGACTATTATGAGTATGGTCCTTGTCAATATACTCATTCTCTGATCTGTGGTATAATTGTCGCCGATGTTTGTGTTCTGTGCGATGCTGTGTAGATACCGTCAGGGTTTTACCTTGGCACCTAAAATTCGGCTTTAATTTGGTAAGCTTCCTACTGGCACCATACAAATCGAACTCTCACAAAATTCATGTAACGATGTCGCATCGATGTCGGTATATTTTCTGTAAATAATACTCGTATTAGTTAGAGGAAATATTATTCAATTGTAAAAACCAACATGATATCTTAGTAAATAAAGCTCGATTCCAAATGACTGAGCTCTTTGTTGAATTTTCTAGTATCTGTTCATCACGTCTCTGCCTCTAGCGGCTGTTAGAAGAATCCGACTTTCCATTGTGCTTGTTTTACAATGGAAATGTACGTGAAGTATTTTTTAAACTTTAATAATTCGCACTTCTTATCAGCGTTTTTTGCGAGATGAATTAAAATTGATGTTTATTATTATTTATTAAGAAATCTTTGAATGAATTGAAATGTAATTGACTGCGCCTTATCTACTACGATGGTGATAGAAACTTGTGAAGTCAACTGAAACTTGTTGAAACTTCCATATTTAAATGGAACCAAATTCAAAAAATGAATGGGTCTTGCATATCCGATCCAGAAATTGCTCTCGTGACTTATGACTTTATATAATCTTTTACGCCTTAAAAACCGATTTGGCTGAAATTTGGAACATAGGAAGCTTATAACCTGGACAAATAAGCTACTTTTCGTCGCGAAAAAATCCATCAATCAGAAAAAACTGAATTGCACGCAGGCGGAGTTGCGCGCAACAGCTAGTATTTAAAATATACTTGAGCAAGAAAAGTCCACTGATCTTAAATATGTCTCTCGAATTTTCGCACAGTATTTTATGTAAATGTGAAATTAAAAGGTACAGTATCAATCAATCGAGACAGTATTTATTATGACGGTTTAAACGCTTAATAGACTCTGGTTTCCATCAAGGATTAGATGGGTAGGCACATTTATCGCTGCCGGTGTTTAGAATATATTTAACAACTAAAAGTAATGATGAGTCAGGGCTCACGTGTAGCCGCATGTCTGGAAGATTAACGAATCGGTCTATAGGTGAAACAAATAAATGGGATCTTTTCATCTATTTTATTAAGATTTTCACTCTAAACGGGTGAATATCTTGGTATTCAGTCTATCGGATTTTTTTCAAAAATGCCATAGAAACCGTGTATATTCCCAGATCCTTTTTCCGCGCACGTGCAAACTATGGTACCAGCTACCAGCAGCAGTGTGCCCTCAAAGCAAAACATGGGGTTATTCAAGGGATGAAAGCCAATATTTGCAGTTCCTCTGGTACTGCAAAATGTCTTGAGCGGTGGTGATCGCTCAATTTCACGCCCGCTCATTTGCTATTCCTACTAAACATTAAACCAGTTGGGAAAATACAAACATCGTAAATTATAAAATAGGTAGATAAATATGATGTTTTTTTTTTAATTAGAATCGTTCCTTATTTTTAATGTATTGTACGTTTGCAGCCTGTGGGCTATTTTCGAAATTAACTTTTGTAGCCTTTAAAAAGTTCTACATCAGCGACCTATTTTCATATCTTTGTACAAAGTTATATGTACGTATGAAAACGCAAATGAGGGGAAAAAACTAAAACGAGCTATCGCTTTGATACGTCTGGCGTACACATTCAGAGAAGGATTTAAAGGCTTAGAGGGTTTATGTAGTAATGTTCTGTTTATGGTACTTATTACGAGTTATATATTATGAATTATTTATTAATTTTATTTCATAATCTTAGCAGACTAAGTTTTTTGCGTGTAAGATTTACGTCAAAAATTGTATGAAAAACATTTTATATCTATTATTTACTCAAAGATTGAAATCGCTAGATGGGCCCTAAGGCCCCTAAGCCTACATTGCGCACATCAAAAACGTCCACAAACATGTTGAGTAAGTGCTCTCAACATGCTGTACTTTCACTTGTGAGTTGTGACAGGAGAGTGACAACGTGTCGCACACAAGACCAAAACGTGGACGGTTTTGGAGGTTTAAGGCTCATCTAAAGATTTAAATCTTTGAGCATAGATATGCCTTTAACAGTTTTGTCTGATATATTCTAAGTACGAGTTTAAAAAGTCACAGTAGGATATTTATTCGTAGTTCTTGAGTTAAATGTATTTCAGACATAAGTACGTGCGACTTGCGAAGCGAGCAGCAATTTGCTGTGGGGAACGGTGTGATAAAACAAATGGCTCTAATTTCGTATTCTACGTACGCCGTGCGTGGTCCGCACAGACGTGGAGTTTTACTCAAGACTCGGAACTTTACTGAAATGTTCGCGAGTTTTCCCGGGTACTTTCCTCAAGTCTAAATATGACTATCGTACAGCAAAATAAACTCGCCGGCATATTTAGCGGAACATAAAAAAAAGGTCCATAATTAAAAAAATATGGTTTTATTTTAAAATCTACTTACTACACTTCTTTTGTTATTTAAAGTTTCATTTGTTTTTACTTAAAATGAGATCACATTAAGAACAGATTTTGCGAGTAAAGGGTATTTGTGAAAAAATGGTACATTTTTGACCTTTTCATGTAACCTGGAAAAGTGAAATTTAATATTAAAATTACAATTAATTAAATTAGAAAAATGGTGATTAATATCGCGTATTTCCTCCACGTGCTCTTATTAAAGTTTCTACCCGTCTAGGCATACTGAGAAAGATGTTATCGATGGTCTCCTGGGATAGTCTCCGCCATTCCTCAACTACGGCGATTCGCAGTTCTCCCACGTTGGCAGGAGCTGGAATTCTGGACTTAACTTTTCTTTTCAGCAAGTCCCAAACGTGCTCTATTGGGTTCATATCCGGTGATCTCGCCGGCCACTCCTTATCAGTGATATTCATATCATTAAGATAAGCTTGAGTTACCCGAGCGGTATGCGGCAGAGCATTATCCTGCATAAAAACAAAATCGTCACCGATATATGGGGCAAACGGTACGACATTTTCTTCTAAAACTTCTCTGATATAGCGGTCTGCAGTCAGACTCCCTCTGTCAATCACTACCAAGTCTGTGCGAGCTCCCAAACAAATGCCCGCCCAAACCATTATTGATCCACCACCGTATGCAACTGTAGTTTCAAAATTTGTCTGAATGTATCGTTCTCCTTTGCGTCTGTATATTCTTTGCCTGCCGTCAATTTGATTTAAGAGAATTCTGCACTCATCACTAAACAATACCTTACTCCATTGGTCCGCGTTCCAAAGTCGATGTTCCTGAGCAAAAGTTAACCTGTTTCTACGATGATTTACCTCGAGCCTTGGAGCCTTGGCGGGCACAAATGAACCCAAACCAGCTTCTTCGAGCCTTCTTCGTACCGTATACGCTCACTTACGGTTACACCCCGCACTGCTTCTAACTCATGTCGGGCTTGGACGGCCGTCAAACGGGGGTTCCTACGTACACGAAGCCGAATGAAACGATCATCCCTACTCGAAGTGCGTCTTTTTCTGCCTTGTCCTGCTCTTCTCACATAAGTACCGGTCTCCCTGAACCGTTGGATACTGCGATGGATCGTTGAAACTGGTCGACGAAGATCTCTGGATATCACTCTGTAGGTTTGACCATTTCTTCGCATTTCGAGTGCCCTGGCAATCTCCGTTGGGGCTAAGTCAGGCATAATTCAGTCATCAACTCCAGAAAGATACGCGATTAAAAAAAACTAACAAAAAACAGTATTTCAATGAAATTTTAAATCAAACTCAGAAGGAAGAAATACTCGAAGTTCGCTCCAGATAAGGTGTATTTGAATAAAATTAAAACAATTGCATAAAATGTGATGTTCAGTTGTTTTCTTAATTTGAAAATATTTCTTTTTAAATTAAATAACGTATAAACCAGCCAGCAACTTTATATGATACTGATATCAAACCTTTTTTTTATGTTCCGCTAAATATGCCGGCGAGTTTATTTTAGTTTTACCATACCACAAAATCCAGTTTAAAATAAAAAAAAAGCCTTTTATTTCTCCAATTTACATTGAAAATTAACATGAACTTAATATTAAATTTATTGATCCTTAAAAAATTACAAAATGGAGAACCCTTTTTATAGGTGAAGGCATCCTCCAACTTTGTCCAGGTAACGCGGTTTTTTGCTTTTAAAAACATTTAGTTTATTATAACCAAAAATAACGTCATTAAGTAAGCTAATATGTTCTCAATGACTACTTAGTGTAGCCCTTTTCCGAGTAATTTTTTAGCTCTAACAATAATGTTAAGAGATTTTGTGCAGCTGAATTATGTTTATGAATGTTAAAGGAAGCAGGTGTTATGTATGTCGGCTTAGACGAGAAGGATCGTTTTAATAGGAATACCGTTCGTTATGGGAGCTTGTTATAAATGCATTGTATAAAATGTTTGATTGATAAAGTTTCTCGCCGAGGCCGACGCCTGTTCCAGATGCGCTTTGTTGGGGCAACCTTCTGTTTGCCTTTCATTCATTACTGTATTTTCACTGAAAAAACTATACGCAGTTGGTATTTGGCCTAAATTCCTAAAATGTTTTAAACGTAGCATTTAAGGTGTTTTGGCCCTACCAGCCCGTAAAATTCAAATTTTTTTAAGTTTTTCGCAAATATTAGACTAGCTAGCGACTAAATTCATTGCCATAAACCTACAATGTGTAAACCTACAATTGCCATAAAGCTACACATTGTAGGTTTATGGCAATTAATTTTGCAACTTTGCTTGATAATTCCCACTCACCTCATATTGGTTCTTCCCGAAAGATAATTTTTTGCAGTTTCTCAAATTTCGAGTTATCGGGCACTAATATGAAGTAAATGAGAATTGTTGTGCAGAATTTTTATTAGAAACATGTAGATGCATAAATTTGTGCCCGCCAAACTCACTGCAATATGCCTACGATACGTAGAATAATTAGCCCACTATTGGCGAAATTAAATCATCTGGCCTTCAAATTAGGGTAAGGTTGCCACTATTGGACCACTTAACTTTAAACTGCCATAATATCAAAAGTATGAGAGTCTATGGATATATGACTCATCAGTTTCTTAGGGCTTATACTCAGGTATTCACAACTGTGATTATAGATTTTTTGCTTTGAGTATAAATACACATTTTAAGAAAAAACATTTTTGGGATGGTTGCCTTGTATGGACCACTGTATCCTTGATTGAACCACCTAGTTGCTATAATCGGACTTAGGAAGTTTTATCGACTGGTCCATTCATTGCACCCAAGGAGTTTTAATAAATAAAAGGCTATTTTAATGCTTAATTCAGTCTTTGTATTTGAACAGTCTCTTAAAGTAATTGGTAATAATCAGCTATATCTAACAAGTTTAAACATAATATATTTTCAAGTCATGAACAACTTTCAAATATGTACCTACCGATTTTTAATTGTACTTTGTGGGTCCATCTTCCAGTAACCACGTAAGAACTTAAAAAATGGAACTGCACATTTGCTGCGAGGATATAAAACAAAAAATCTGAATGCTCCTCACAAATTGACACATTTTAACGAAAATAAAAAAGTCACAAAAAAGTATAATTCTTACAAAATTGATGCAAAATCGTAATAGAAAAAAAATATTTATGTGATAGGTAACACATTTCAACAAAAACAAAAAAGGAATTCTCATAAACTCGTAATAATATAAAGAAATTGTTAAAGATAAAAATTATTTTTTATACGTACCCACTCAAATCTTAACATGTTACATAAAAATATAATCTACTAATTTTTTTCCAAATCAGGTTTGAGATCACCTTCAGAGCCTGCAATCTGCTTTTCCCCTTTAGCTTTGACGTTCTTATTGTCAAATTTTCTTTTTAATGTTGCTTTTGGCACACCATATATTCTGCGAGCTTGATTTAAACCCACTTCTTCATTACTCAAAGCTTGCTAATTTCATGCTGTTCATTCCAATTATAATACTGGCCTCGTTTTGCCATGCTAAAACAAAAAAAAAAAGTATAAATGACGGCAAAAAGTTAGTTCCTTTGATTGGACCGGTTCAATGAAAGAAACTTACATGGGTCCATTCATGGCAACTCATTATGATCCCAATCAAACTATAACTTTAAGAAAAGTATATATTTTTTGTGACATGTTATTAATAGGTTAGCTGAATGGATAAATATGCAACCCTACTGCAAATAATTGGAAAGAATTACTATAAAAATTACTGTACTTACATGGTAAAGAATGACGCACAAATTTTACATCGGGAGCTCGTGAAACACACCGACGTAGGTCCTTTCTCTACGAAGCCTGCGGCGACACTGAAGGTCGAGGGGCAGGGTGCGGGGTCCAATAGCTAATGTCTCATCGTGACGGACGATTTTTAGGACTGTTTATTTTTGAGAAATCAAAGTGGTCCAAACAAAGCGCTGGTCCAATGATTGCAACCTTACCCTATGTTCATAATTTTCTTATCATCTCATACAACACCTGACATGGCGGATAATACTATCCGTATCCGTGTGATCCGTAGTGATCACGTATTATGTTTGGAAATTTTAAATTTAAATGTAACAGTGCCGTTAAATTCCACCGAGACCTCTCTCAGTGATCAAAAGCCCCATCTGGGGACAGAAGGGCTGGCTTATTTCTTGCGCAACGAATATGCCTAGCAGTTAGCGTTAGAAATGCAGTAATATTATAGGAACCGTAACACGGATAACGCGATTTTTTTTTACTCTTATATGGTATCTTTTTAAATATAATTTTCTTTATAATTGCAGGAAATGTTGCAACGTTCATCGCTGGAGACGCAAAAGTTGGAGCTGCTGTCGAAGTTGAGCGAAGTGCGGCTGCGCGCCGCCGAGCGCGGCCTCGTGGAGCGCTCGCCGCCGCCCGACCCCGCGCCGCTCGCGCGCCCGCCGCCGCCCAGGGTACGTCGCCACCACCACCACCAACACCACCACCACCACCACCACCACCACCACCACCAAAGCCACCACCACCAACACCAACACGACCAACACCACCAACACCAACGACGACAGTTTCAACTAGTGTGTGAATACGGGGATTGTCATGGATTTCCTTGACGGGATTTTCATGACGAAAAAATCAATTTTCTTTCGCTTAGCTGATAGCTCTGTAGCGTCCGATAAGAAAATTTGTTTGAAAAAATGCGTGGGAATTACATTTACTATCGATTAATTACTTGAGAGACATATGGAACGGATTTGTTAAGTGTCAGTTACAGTTAAGAACCGACCTAAAGCATTGTACGTCGAACAATCGTGCTATCTAACGACTTTGCGATGGGCAGACTGACGATGAAAGTTATGAAACTCTAAGAAGCCACAACCACAAAACTCCGCGCCGCCGCGGACATACAGGAAATACAGGAAATATGCTGGTGGCAGAGTTTTGTGGCGGGACACTTTAGGCCGCTTCTGCACTGCAGCCTTCTCTAAGAACGTCACCGATAGTAAGATTATTTCTATGAAGTGTCGGGCAACGCAGTGGACACAGCACAGACACAGCCATTGTAAATCCGCTACTTTGGTGTCGTCGAAGTAGATACATCATCATTTTGAAGGTGAAAGTAAATAAATCATATTTTACAACAATTCACATAACAATATACTTACTGTTAACTGCTTGCAAACTGAAGTTTAGTGCCACGGGTGAGAAGTTTTGAGACGAGGTAGGTAGAGAGCTGTTTGTGTAGACAGTGTAGACAAGCGGGACTCATTAGGCGCGATACGCGGCCTAACGACCGGCTGATGATCTGTACAGTGTACCCTATATACTAAACACTGCTACATACGTATTACTCGGCGAAAAGGCAGCAAGTTTTAAGCTGCTTCTCTATCATAAATGTTCAAAGGATTGGTCAAAAATGGCTGTTGTGATTACAGCTCTCATTGGTTAATGGCACTGATTGGTTAATGGCATCGATCGAACAGAATAAAATAGTCATATAAATGTGTACATATTTGCCAGAAAGCTTGGGGTAAGGTTTTGGCTGCTTTTCTACTAGGTACATAATATTATATTCCAAGGTTCAGCATTATGAGCATGATAGATGATTTCATTATATTCAGGATCATCGTTCCCATTTGTTACTGTATCTAAATCATAAGTTTTTAAGTTTCAAATAAAGCAATGATCAATTATTTCATTTTATTTATTTATTTCGTTACATGCCCATTAAAATAACGGAATCCTATAAGGGCGCTGTAACCATATTATGCTGATATTTGTCCATAGATGTTACGTCGATATTAAAACATTTCTAAAAATTAGAACTAGCATTCCATTAATTTATCTTAATTCGGTTGATTGCTTATTCCTTACTAAAATTACTGTACGGGATGTATTGGAGGGATTGCCTTACTGTATGTGATGAGAACGTATTAACTACGTATTCCGTTCTCCAGAGATAATACTCGTAAAAAGCTATTTGCTACTTAGAAAATGGGGTTAAGTGAAAACCGCTGTAATGAGATGAACCTTTTAAAGCTAGATACCCATTTTAATTGTATTTGAATAAGATCGCTTAGATTTGTTTGCATTTAGTTTGAATTAAAACCGCATAGTAAAAATACTAGAAATGAGGCGACGTTAAATTCAATAACACCGGTGATAGTAGTAACACAGATGTCATATGGAAAGAGACGATTAGGACAGAAGCATATTATACGTGATGCCACCTAAGTTGAAACCAAATGGCGTGTATTTTTACGACTACGACTAAGTTAATTATACACTGGATTTCTAAATATGAATATCAAGATGTAGAATCTTTTGTGAAATAAGTCCATACAACATACACTTACACTTTCATACACTACACATTCATACATTCTTACACACACATATTTCTTAATCTTTTCTTTGCATGATTCTAGTTTGTAGTTTTCTTGTTTGCCATGCTTATACCATCGTATTTGTAAACACTGACTCCCAAGACACGGGTTTTGCCTTGTTTGGGACTCAGGGATTGTTCGAAATTGTAACCTTTTCTTTGGCTAATAAATTTGTTTCATTTGTTTCATTGACTGGAATCACACTAAACACCCGAAATAGGCAAAAACGGTCACGGAATATTGTTTTTTTTTTACAGTAGTTTGATGTGAGTTGAAGTACGAGTAGATTTTTTTGTTAAGTTAGTAACGGATAATATGATCTAAGTTTTATTTTTTGCAGACGCCGCCCGCCAACTACGGGCGACAGATCGAGCGCAACACGCACCTGTACTCGTCGCTGCCGCGCTCGTCCGTGCTGTCGACGGACGCGCGCGTGGCGTTCGGTAAAAACAACATGGTGGTGGCGCGCGGCCGCGGACACTCTGTGCCGAACTTAGGTCTCTGGGGACGTGCACCCTATCGCATCCAGATAGGGTTGCTTTTGCTTTGACTAGACCCCCAGACGCATGTGCCTTTAATACCATTGCCGCTTTTATACTTATGTAAACTAGTCTATAGCTCTATGTCATAGTGGATAAAGACGTTTTTCCGTTACCTCATTTCCCCTGCTTAGCATTAATTTAAATGAAAATTAACTGTTTCGCCTTGATTACGCTCGCAGCTTATTAATAGTTCCAAACTGTCTTTGTTCAAGTACCAAATCCTGCTTCTGCTTAAATTATTTGTATATATTTGTCCAAGTTTTAATTACTTTAATTTGTACCATGTTGCACTCTTGATTTTTACATTTTTTATATAAATAAACTAGCTGACTTGGCAAATACTGTTTTTCCATATGAATTACCAATCTAATATACACAAAAAAATCATAAAAATTGGTCAAGCCGCTAGAGTATTGTTACAAAACGCTATGATATGAGAATTTTATATATTAGACTAAATAAAGTTCCCAAAATATATTCAATCAATCAAAATACTTCAAAAATCCTAGTTTATAATAAAAAATTGAGTAAAATACCGTATTGGCGGGTTCAGTCGTGCAATGCGCCTAAATAATGAAAACCTGAAAATACGATAAGATGATTTTGACAAAATGCTGTGGCCAATTTTTCAACAGTTCAAAGTAAAATCATTTGAACAATGTTTATTCCCTTGCTAGCTGAGAAAGACGAAGCTATACCGCGCGGCAGCCCGTCACCATCGCTAAGGGAAGTTCGCAGTCGACTGGGAAGCGGCGGTGGAGTCAGATTAGAGGGCGACGATCTTTCCCGGTCTTCATTCCGAGCGTCTGCGCCGCGGCAACGACCACAGACTATGCCTTGGTGAGTTTTAGACGTAGCCAATACCAAACAGTACTTTTACAGATACAGAATATTTACTCCGCATAATAATATGTTCAAGTACATAAATAGTGACTCTAGCTACGATACTATAAAATGCAGTTCAGGTCGTAACAGTGCTTATTATTACCTACATATGGGTAAGCAATCGACGCATCGTGGCTAACATTCGGAGTGCACCTGGATTGACGCAGCATCAAATACTACTCGTAAATTTGTGGACTTCTTACCTTCAAACTAAATTATTGCATGTGGTAGAAAGTTTAAAATAAACAAATATATATCAGGACATTATACACATCGCGATCTAGCCCCAAAGTAAGCAATAGCTTGTGTTATGGGTACTAGATAACTGATAAATATACATATAACACCCAGGCACTGAAAAATATTCATGCTCATCACACAAACATTCTCCAGTAGTGGGAATCGAAAACACGACCTTCGACGCAGACGGCAGGTTCGCAACCGCTACGCCATTCGGTAGTCAATGTAGGTCTCCCGTCACGTTCCTCTTTTTTATCGCAAGAATTTAGAAATCCATCCTTTATATTCTTCGTACCGAAGATTCGACACCTACGAAACAGTATGTTTCCACGCTTCTGAAATGGGCCAATATTATGTGCCAAAGTACACAGAAGTTTCGGTAACGATAACAGTGTGAAACGTTTCGGTGAAGTTACGGTAACAACTTCAATTCCCAACGCGACTAAAGAAGTTTCACGCAAGTATATTCGGTGGATATGACACAGGCAAACGACGGACGTCCGGCAATGGGACTGCGAGACGACGTGCGGCTGGCTGGAGAGCCTCGGCCTGGAGTCGTACGTGGGCGCCGCGCGCAGCTGGCTCAGCGCGGCGCCCGACGCGCGCGGCGTGCTCGCGTCCGCCTCGCACGCCGCCATCGAGAAGGAGCTCGCCATCAAGCACCCGCTGCACAAGAAGAAGATTGTGCTCGCTCTCACCGACTTGCTGGTGAGAGACGCCACTACTACAAGACAAACCACTAATTTGTGTTTGATATGTCTACGTTTTGTATGATCTTCTTCTTCTCCTTATCGCAGCTGCAGGTTTCTGTGGTTCCCGTTGACTGCTACCGATTTATTGTCATGCCGCCGTCTACAATTTCAAGTCAATGCTCTTTGCCGGCAGGAACAACAGAAACATCTTGGCTGAAAAATGTGTAGCATCCTGGGCTAGTCTACTATGAATTTTCTAAAAAAGTTGCTACGTTTATGCATCTGTGCTGGGCAGAAACAGATCATGTGCATCGGCATTTCCGCCGCCCATGACAGAGTCTGCACATGTCTGTATTCGTCAAGTTTAGGTTGTTCGCGCGTCGATTCATCATTCAGCCCAATTTCAGTACGTTAATGGTTTAATGTTTGCACCAGGGCGGTCACGGCGACCCGCTGCTGACGGCGGCCGGGCGGCTGGACACGGCGTGGACGCTGCGCTGGCTGGAGGACGTGGGCGTGTGCGGCGCGCGCGCGGCCGCCGCCGACGCGGCGCTGGACGGGCGCGGCCTGCACCGCCTCACGCACACCGACCTGCACGCGCACCTGCGCGTTGCGCACGCACTGCACGCGCTCTCCATACGACGAGGTACACCGGTTACCGGCACTATCCTAGCACCACATGAATGTCCACAACTTTAACGGGTTCCAACTGAAAACCAGCGTTGTATGCTTCCATGTATATCTAAAACACATAGCACCGTGCTGAGTTGGAGTTGGACTTAAGTGTGTAGATTTCATGTGTTTCGGATTGAAGAACTCAGTAGCCGGTGACGTGACTGGGCCTAATGAGGCGCTGATGTCTTATTATGACGAGCGAAGCAGTTTTTCATAATCAGATACCCTTAAACTCTAAACTTCACTATCAGGCATTCAAGTGCTACGCGACAATAAGTTCAACCCCGAAACAATGATCCGGCGCGCGCCCGAGTCGGAGGTGGCGGAGGTGTCGGTGGAGGGCGAGCCGGAGGCCGCCAAGACGCCGGCCGCGGAGCTGGCGCGCTGGTCGTCGCACCGCGTCATGCAGTGGCTCAAGGAGATCGACCTCGCCGAGTACGCGCCCAACCTCAGGGGAGCTGGTTAGTTACTAATGTACTCTGACGGACTCGATTGACTTGAGCAGGATGGGGAAGGATGTGGTGGCGCTGTTAGAAAATGGTGATAGTAGACAATCCGGCTCGAAGGACCAAAAGAATATGGATGTGGTATACAATAAAATAATAGTAGTAATCTTCCCAGGTGTTCACGGAGGACTTATGTTGCTCGAGCCTCGGTTCACGGCAGAGTTGCTGGCCGCGCTCCTCAACATCCCCGCCAACAAGACTTTACTGAGGCGGCATCTCACGCAGAGGTGAGTTACATCTCACATCAAATGGTTCTTATAAGATGCTACCCAGACCTATTTGGGTTAAATTAACTTCGACAGAGATTTTCAGTACCCGGGCGATATATTATACACAAGTTTGTGCGCAACCAGACTATTTCTGAAGGAAGGCAGCTCGACACGACTGGAGACAGACCAGGTGCAGGACCTACACGCGACGGCATAACGTTCTCTCCAAGTCACGGAGCTAAATCTCAGCCAATTTACAAACTTCGACCTGGTGGTTTTGTTTATATTTATGTTTATTTATATTTGTTATTTTTGTTTCGTTTTCAGGTTTAACGACCTGCTCGGGAGGGACGTGATACAACAAAAGCGTAACGCTGAACAAACTTTAGGCTACCAGCCACTCACAGCAACTACCAAATATAAGGTACTAAATTATTATTTGTAAGCACAAACTACTTGATAACTACAGTAAATTAAGTGCCGCATAATGCTAGAGCCGTCTTCTGCCCAGCGCCATACAAGTCGCGCACTGATCTCTAATTCTATGGATCGCTGACTGTCAACGTAAATATGAAGACACTTTATTTTCGTCATTTTGGTGCTGATTGTTGCGTAACCTGGCGTGAGCATCCATGGAATTAAAATAAAATGACATTTAAAATGGCGGTCACTAGCAACAAACGTCAATTTAGTACCGTGGACGACAAAAAACAGTCAGATGTAAAGAATGATTAATCCATAGAAAAGAGATCACTGAACTTGCGGCAGGTAGGTCTAGCGTTAAACGAAACGTGGAACAACCTTCCAGGCTTCCACCACCCATAGCTCAATCAACCTCGCGGTTATGGGGGCCGAAACACGAAGGCCGTTCGGTGCTTGCTCTTAGCGTGTTCCCGGGGCGCCTTCTTGACTCCCTACAAGTATTTAGTTGTTTCCTCTCGCTCTTTGTCCCTCTGTGCTCACTCTTCCCATTCTGGTACAGGAAAATACAAGTACGGACTCGTCTCGCGTCGTCGCTGTCCACAGCAGAGATCCGCTGTCTTGTCACTCGAAGCCGCTCCGCCTCTTTTTCCACGTGTGCGCACGTTTTTTTCTGATTTTTCTGATTGAGCATCGGTAGTATCATTTTGAGATCTCTTCTCCCCCCAGTTTCGGAGATGCCAAAATTACGAAATCTACTTGGTTACTCATACACAGCTCCGCACCGCTCTGCTTTGGTGGAAAGCGGGCCTTAGCCAATCAGCTTGCGGACAATACTTACGCCCGCCCCTCGCCCGATGATACCAGATTCCTTGTTTTCGACTTCTGCTGCCGCTATACGTTCGTGCCGCTACCAATAGTAATAGCTTCTTATTATTTCATTGTAGGTGCCAAAGAAGAGTCAATTCTCGCTGAAACGCAAGAAGAGCAAAGACGACCTGGAGCTGGGCGAGCTGGTGTGCCCGCTGCACGACGACTGCTCAGGTGACCTAACCGCCTCGCCCGTAAGTTGCACTAACAATACTAATGACGCACCATAACAACACTCCCAAGTTGGTCGTATGTACCATCAGTTGTCGCCACCAGCTCGGTTGTCTGCACAATTTGGACCCTATCTACAAAATTAGCGTGACTATTTTGTTTATTATCTTTCAAGTGGCGTCTCCTAGGGTAGTAACTCAGTAAATGAACAAATCGCACTCGGCCAGATTTTACTATGTAAACCTGTGAAGACGATTAACTTACAAAATTACGAAAAAATTGAATTTCATATAGCATTTTTATTTTTTCAGACCCTTTCATTAAACCATAACAATCTTGTTCAATTCAACAACAATTTTGTTCCAACTTACAATTTTTTTGTTTCAATTTAAAAATCTTCGATAGTTTCCTTAGAGCGATATGACTATAGCCATGGGGAAAGCTTATCTAGCTTATCTAGCTTAGCCTAGACCTGTAGTATTTACCCTTGTGTTCTAAATAAAGCAAATAAAGTTATTCCTTGATCTGTGTCTCTTAGCACGTGCGGAAGTGGCGCCAACTGGTGTATTTTTCGTGACTTGAAAAATTTCAGTCTGGCGAACTTGCAATCTGACAAGTGACAACTGTATTGTACATAACATGCTTCACGCTTCTCCCATGCTTATTTAAATGCATTCCGATAAATAATCGCGTATGATTCGTTACAAACAGAACTTCCAACAAGTAATAGTTATAATTTTTTACAAAATGAAAAAGAAATAACTATTTCTGTTCATTTGGTGAGTTAAAAAATCTTCTACGTGGGAGATAAGCGTTGCGCTAGATCATACAAAAAAAAGTTATAAACTCAATGTGCATGATGTAGAAAACCATTGAGGCATGCGCATAGAATTTTTGTAAATGTGGTATGTGGTTGTGGCAGTACAATTTTCTGAATAGACAAATGCCTGGTATGAGTAGTCAATAAAACGACAATAATAATTCGTACTCAAAGGTTTAACATTGAGTTTTATTGAGGGTTTTGATCTTATGGCAGAACATGCTTTGAAATTTTGTGATTTTTTTTAACAAATTTAACCGGGTATGGTGTGGATTTTATTCATTATTTAATGCTCAAAATGTTATGTTGTTTATTACTAAATAAATTGATATATGCCTAAAAATACTACGTTTTCGTTTCAAACGAGGATTGGCATTTGTAAGTCTCATCTCGCTTGCATACACACACATCATGGAGACGGTAACGAGTCCTCTTCTTATTTGAAACGTATCTGTAGTGTTATCGATGCCAACCTGATTTCTGTAGAATACCGCCGCACGCCTACGCATATAAGCGAGCGTTATAATCGAAGTTTGTGATCTACAGACGATGAAAGTAAAATCAGCAACAGCGGGCGTCGCGTCGGCTGTCTGTCCCCCGCGTGACGACGCGCGCACGCACTAGTGCCGCCCGGTCCCGCGAGCGTCGCGCCAGTCTAGCCGCAGAGCCGACTGGCTACAAGCCCAGCTGTCTACGTCTGCGAGCCGTCTGGCTTAGCCGTCTACAACTGTGAGCCATTTGCGGGCTTAGACGACTACATCTGTGAGCCATTTGCGGGCTAAGCCGTGTACACCTATGAGCCATTTGCGGGCTAAGCCGTCTACATCTATGAGCCATTTGCGGGCTAAGCCGTCTACATCTATGAGCCATTTGCGGGCTAAGCCGTCTACATCTATGAGCCATTTGCGGGCTAAGCCGTCTACATCTGTGAGCCATTTGCGGGCTAAGCCCTCTACATCTATGAGCCATTTGCCGGCTAAGCCGTCTACATCTGTGAGCCATTTGCGCGCTAAGCCGTCTATATCTATGAGCCATTTGCGGGCTAAGCCGTCTTACATCTATGAGCCATTTGCGGGCTAAGCCGTCTACATCTATGAGCCATTTGCGGGCTAAGCCGTCTACATCTGTGAGCCATTTACGGACTAAGCTAATAACGTTTTCCTATAATAAAATGAAGAACGATGCGCAATAATAATTGTGTGTACACTGTACAATCATGATATTTATAATGTTGGCGTTATTTTTATCAATTCATCTCAATAGTATCAATATATTTATCTCATGGTATCCTAAGACGCCATTTTGAATTATCCTGATTATGCAGTTTTGAACTCTCTTCTTTTATTGTAAAATTATATCAAAAACTATAAAATGTGCAGCTTTGGTGACTTCAAAAAGTGTGCTAAAATTCTGCTTACAACTTTTGATTATATTTTTTACATACTTCGATACTTAACTATTTTATACTTTTTATTTTTGTTAATTTTTTCGTTCATTTAAGTGGCATCAAAATATTGGTGCTACACGTTTTTTAATGTATTTTTATAATCGCTTAGGTACTATGTACAATCTGTGAGTTTTTAATCACTTTGTGGACGAGAAAATCTTCTTTATTTCGATTTACTTTATTAGATTTATGTTATAAATAATAACATTGATTTAGCAAACGTTAATCATCGACCAATACTTGCTCTTTCTGTAATATTAAAAATAATTAACACTTTCCTATATCTAGAATTTTATAGTCCTTTTTTGGACAAAATCTACTATGATTATCTCGCAAAAATGGCGACCGAGTAGGAACAGCTAAAAATTAAGATTTGGACATAGAAGATAGGTAGGTTAAGAAAGAAATGTATTTAAAACTATTTAAATTATGAACTAATTTATTAAAAATGAACTTAAAAATTTAACTTCATTTCAGCGTTTCACAAAAAAAAAATATCAGTTACGATTTTGCAGTCCTTGATGTAACATTCCAACGTCCTTAGAGGAAATAGTAACGAAAAAGCAACACCAGAAATCAACAATGTTTAAATATTTCTGTGATCGACATAAAAAAAAGTAATAATGAACATCAATTTTATAAACCAAAAACAAAACTTTTGATTAATTTTATCGAAAATCAACATTCAAAAATGTGTTCATATTTGATTTTTCAGTAAATTGATTGTTAAAAATAATTTAAACAATTCTAGAAAATGACTGATTGTGACAATATTAAACTGGTCTCATTTCTAATTGCTGCTGTTATGATAATGATATCAATAAGCTTTGTTACTGCGCTGTAGCTCAGTTGTAAGGTAGGAGTAAGATCTATGCGTTGAGTTTTCTAAGAGTTTTCATTGTTAGAAGTATATAAAGTGTATTTTTAAATACATTAAAAATCATAATATTATGTATATCCAATGAATATTATACGTGTGTACACGGTTATATGAAAAATATGATTCTTATTTCGTTGCTCAGAGTACGCGTGAGCAATAACTTGGGACCTAGGGCCGTACCACCATCTCTTATAGCAGTATTATTGTAATACTGTTTTACAATTTTCATACTGACATTGTATGAAAATGTCAAAACAATATTACAATAATCTTAATATATATAAATCTCGTGTCACAATATTTGTCCTCAATGGACTCCTAAACCACTTAACCGATTTTAATAAAATTCGCACACAGGGTGCAGTTTGCTCTAACTTAAAAGATAGGATAGCTTAAATCTCAATTTATCAATTTTTTTTATATCCTTAAGGGCAAAACAACGTTTGCCAGGTCAGCTAGTACTGCTATAAGAGTGGTACGGCCCCAGAGCTGACGCTATCCGCGTTCTTATGCTGTGCGCAACAATGGCGAAATTTCAATGTCTCTTCTCAGGTGTCATGTCTCAACTAATCGCGAACGAGTGGTACTGTACTGTATACTACTTCATTAGAAAAATCTTATTGGAAATTAAAAGTCTTAACATATTTAGTTTGAATTACAGGAACTGTTCCCGAGCGCGTTTTGTATTTTTTATTTAACCCTGAATTAAAAGTGTTCTCTAAAGATGTCTATTTCACCTATCGCACAATTTTAATAATTTAAAAATCCTGCATTTATTGATTGAGGGTTCTGTATGAATTAATTAAATATTCGACTACTAACATAACCAAGAACAGGTTTGGTTTATATTGAATGAATCAGTGATTTCATTGTAATTACTAAGGTTTAGGAAAATTATGTTTTCATATGGTAAATTAGATGGTTTGTTGTCTTAAACCAGTATTAATCTGTATTGAGTAAAGTGTCTGCGATCCTGTTCCTAATGAACTGTGCCAAATCTTATATGAATGTTGTAATGTTTACCTTTACATTTAAAAGTATTAGAGCTACATTAACATCAAACGTCAGAAAATACACTTTTCTATGTTTTTATATTTAAAACCGAAAATAAATGCATGCCTTTAAACGAATATTTGTCTCGAGGTTCGGTTTTGAATGTGCTCAAAATACTATTTGACTTTTATAATGGACCCTTGTCTTCCATAGCTGTTTATAATGTTAAAATAGCAAGTATTAACTGACAAATGAGTTATCATTGTCGAATATCATGAAAAAACAGCTCGTTTATACAATAATGTATTGAAATAATTTTTACAATAACTTAAATAAATATGAAGTATAAAAGTTAATAAACACTGGATGAATGAATCAATATTTGCCTTTTTTTTCATTCCTTATCTTCAAATAGTTGTTGTGATTTACCAAAGTTGGAGTCAGCGTGTTTCAGTACTTTAAGGCCCTCTGAAAAAAAAGAAATATTGCAAAAACTGTTTTTACTGTCGCAACATAGCTAAAAGTTGCTAAGTAAAATATTCACCAAAATCAGTGCAGTTTATAACAAGTATGTAATTAAAAAATTAAAAAACACAACTGTGCTGTGGGAAAACGACTTTTTCCAAAAATATATAGCCTATGTTACTCGGAATGATGTAAGGATTCTAACGATACCACATATTATGTCCAAATCTATTCAGCCGTTTAGAAATTATGATGGAATAAAGAAACTCACATACATATTATATGAACCCTAAAAACATTACACTCCTTTTTTTGGGCAGTCGTGTAAAAATATACTGAAATGTTATAGACACCTTTTCCCCTTGCCTTGCGCCGTAGTTCAGCAAGTCTTTCCACCTCAGATTCCTCCTCGAACGATTTTTCCCTTCTCTGAGACTCATCCTGGGCTTGCTTGAGTAACGATTCTTCCAAAAATGTCAGTTCTGTAAGAAATTAAATAATAAATATCATGGAGACGGCAAGAAAGTAATAACTCAGTTGTGTCACATTATTTTGTTTGTATAGTTGTGAAAATATCAACAGTCGATACACAACTACGTGACTCACTAGTGAGCCTCGGGTCCATGGCGATCCAGGGCCCGTCGACGATGACGCCGGCGGTGGGGCGCGCCTTGGCCTCGGGGTCCATGAGCTGCGTCACCTGCTGCTTGCACTCCGTCGACAGCTGGTTCACGACGCTGGTGCGGAACCGCCACTTGCGCATCACCTGCGAAACATCATCACTAGCGTGTTACCATGACACAGCCTTCCTCTTTAATAAGAAAAGAATATTCGTGAAAAATTAACGTGCTCGTGCAATTGAACTTATAACGATGCATGATTAGAGGAATATATATTTTGTAAGAGTATCATAAACGCTATGTTATATCCAAACAGCCTCCGACCACTCACCTGCTTCTCATATAACTTCTTCACTGACGTCTCGTTAAAAGGCAACGCCTTGTTAAGCATCGTGTACAAGATGATCCCGATCGACCACATGTCCGCTAGTTTGGGCAAGTACGGTACACCCTTCAGTACTTCGGGAGCAGCGTACGAGAGCGACCCGCAGTACGTCTCGCTCAACACGTCGCGGTCCCTCTGACGGACGTTCCGTGCAAACCCGAAATCGGTTATCTTCACGTTGTAATTTGCGGTTATCAATATATTCTCACACTTCAGGTCCCTGTGTGCTATATTCAGTGTATGGATGTAGTGAATTCCGGATAGTATTTGACGCATCCACAGTCTGCTCTGATTTTCAGGCACCGCACCGTTTTGTGACAGAAAGTCCAGGAGATCACCGTTTTCAGCGAAGCGGAGGAAAACGAAGTATTTGGCGCGGCGTTGGAATATATTAGACACGTGGACTATATGCGGGTGGTTCACACGGATCAATATGTCCAGTTCTCGCGGCAGAAATTTCGTCAGGTAATCTCGTGGCGCCTGCGCCGTATCTATTACTTTGCAGGCCATTACTGTGTGACGGGTTTCGTCTACCATATGTGTGGATTTATATACCTGAATAAAATTAAATTGAAAAATAATATAAGCTCTACGCCTGTCATTTGACGTTTATGGTACGGGTAATGCACTTAATCGAGTAATCAAACGCCAAAAATTCCCATTTTGGAAAAGAGCTGATTACACTATTAGACCAATATTAACCAACACCGAAAGATAAGAAACACCGCAAGGAAACTAGCTTTCAAATTAATTAAAACTGCATCTAAATCGGGCCCTCCGCCAAGACCTACTACGCTACAGACAGCCCCCGCATATACAGACATTAGATCGACGATCGACGTCGAACTTATAACACCCCTATTTTTGCGTGGGGGGTTTAAAAGATTCATGCAGGCACATTTCTAGAATGAATTGACCAAAGTCCTTTTTTATGGCTCGTCTAGGCACGGGCTATAGCCAATCCCTACTCTAAACGAAAGACTCTCTGGCCTCTATAGGAGATCCTATGATCTCTGGCTCTCTGGGATCACATATTTGTAAATAAAATGTGTCAACACGTATCTTACAGCAAGTGACCGAATTAAGACTAAACCGGAGGGCGCCGTTAGCAGTTTCAGCTATACACACCAGAAGTTGTGCCGTATGCAGTTGTTATGTTAGGAAATGAAGCAAAATAGTAATCGATAGATAGGTCTACTTACTTTAGCATAAGAGCCCTCTCCAATAATTTTGTCTAGAATGAACCCCTTCTCCTCTAAAACTGCGATATCGGACTGTGAAGTGCTTAGATCTAATTTCTCATTGCGGCCCATTGATAGACTGCCACTTGTTCACCATCCTTCATTTAATTTTCACCTTCGTCGGTGACATCGTGGCAGGATTAAATAACGCCGGAACTCCAGACTTATTTCGATGTGGTCATAATCTAGAATATGTATTGCATTTTTAGGAAGTTTTGTTTTGCTACAATTTGGCAAATCAATTGATTGATTTGACATATTTTTTGGATTACTCTGACTTGACATAATTTTTGTCAATCAAAAAATTTAGTGTCAAATATAAAAAGTTCCTGTATTAGTAAAGCTTCATACACACTGCTAGTTCTCTTTTGATAAAAAAAAAACATTAAAATATACTATCGCTTTACTAAACGCATCTAAACGCAAACACTCCTGTCATTAAACGCATAACCCGTGCTCTCTTTTACGCCTTGTAAGGCATTATTACGTTAATCCTGCAAGCGAGAGCACAACTGTTGTAGTGGTGACTGGCAGGAGCGTTTGCAAATATACTGTATTCAAATAACCTACCGCTTTACTTATGGATCTTCTGTTTACTCTTACCAAGACGATGACTCAGTCAGACCACATGTAGGCTTTACAATCGACGCATCCGTGATGCAGGAATCTTTCAAGGGTTCTGTAACTTCCAATTTATTTTTCAAATGTTTTTTCTCTTCCCGGGCCTTGTTATAGGCTGTCGTTTCTTGAGGCGTCCATTCTACAATATTTCAATATCGTTAAAATAGAATGCTCTAGGTATTCGGAATGCACGTACTGTACCGAACTAACCTAGTAACCTTGAATCCATAGCGATCCACTCGCTGTTAATTACACTGTCTATTTTTAATCTCCGTTGACAATTCGGCTCCAACATTTGCGCGACGAGGCGCTTGCAATTCGCGGACAACGTGTCCGTGTACCTTGACCGAAATCTCCAGTTCCTGTTTATTTGGGCGTGGTGTAGCTGTTTGATGTGTTTATCCTCAAAGGGCATCGCTCTGTTGAGCATCACGTACACAACGATACCGAGGGACCAAATATCCGTGGGCTTCGGAAAGTACGGCGCGCCTTGTAAAATCTCCGGAGCGGTATACGACAAGGAACCGCAAAACGTTTCGCTCGGGACGTCCTTGTGACGTTTGTCAATGCACATGCGTGCGAAACCAAAGTCTGAAAGTTTAGCGTTTTGATTGGCTGTCAGTAGGACGTTCTCACACTTGATGTCTCTATGCGCTATTTCCAATTCGTGCATGTATTGAATGGCCAGCGCTAGTTGCCGCGTCCAAATCCGCGCCTGATCCTCTTGCACTGCTCCCTTCTGCAGTATATACTCCAACAAATCTCCCAGTTCCATGTACCTCATGAATATAAAGTATTTGTGTCTCCTCTGGAATATACTATGAGTGTGCACAAGATGCGGGTGGTTCAGCTTTATCAACGTCTCTATTTCTCGCGGAAGGAATTTCTTCACGAAATCTTTCGGTGCCGTATTCGTGTCTATGACTTTGCAGGCCAGGGTTGAAAGTTTATCATTCTTGTTTGGGTTTCTGTATTCTGCGAGATAAACCTGTGGGGGCGCATTGCGTACAATTTAACACCTGTAAAATATTAAACATGGACTTATCAGTCCATGTTTAATTTTTTAGGAGCAAAATATCTACCTTGGCGTAAGATCCTTCGTTAACTTTCTTTATCATTTTGTAACCTCGAGTTGCAAGCGTCAATTGCTCGGAGCCCGATAATTTTAAATCTTCTTCGATGCTAATCTGCATTAGAGAACAATAATTGTTTTAAATTCAACCACATTTACCATCAACATGTTGAGAAAATGATATTTGAACAATGTACCTTTATTTTTCCCTCCATTTAATCTCTCTTGCTTTGCCTTGCTGTTATATTTGCTAATGATTTTATCATTTCACTGACCTGCGCATGCATGCGTAAAATAACCATTATTGTCTTAGATACATTACGTACTTCATTGAATATATCATCATTATTGCAAAATGAACTGACCCTATTAGATTCCTTATGATCTCGTTCCAAAATGTCACCTTGCCTTTTAGGTGGACTTCTGTGTAAATCGGATAATTTTTGTCTTTCCTCTTTAGCTTTCTGAAGCGCCGCTGCTTCTACTGCATTCAACGCTAAAAAGTCAAGTTCAGAGTTATTACAGAGTCTAATAACAGCATGTTCAAGTTGCAAGAATCGAAGATGTGCTGTGTACTTGTCAGCCTGCTGTCCATAGCAATCCAATCGGAGACGAGGACCTGAGCAGCGGAGTGTCTCAAGCCCGGATCAGGTTCCAGCAAATGTTTGACAACGGATTTGCACTCCAAAGAAATCACGCTCGCTACTTTTGACCTGAATCTGTATTTCTTGCCCATCTGCTGCTCGTATAGCTTGCGCATTCGCGTGTCGTCAAACGGCATGGACTTGTTCAGCATCACAAACAGCACCACGCCGACCGACCACAGATCTGTCGGTTTAGGAAGATACGGCTTGCCTCGAAGGATCTCTGGTGCCGCATAAGACATGGAGCCGCAATACGTTTCGCTAAAAATTGGCTGATCTTCTTCATCCACGCAAAATCTCGAGAAACCAAAGTCTGATAGTTTCACGTTAAAGTTCGCGGTTAATAAGACATTCTCGCACTTGATATCGCGATGCGCAATTTCCAGTTCGTGGAGATACTGCAAAGCCAGCGCGAGTTGCCGCAACCACACCCTCGATTGATTTTCGGAAACGCAACCGTTCTTTAGGATATACCCCAAAAGGTCGCCATTTTCACCGTATCTCATAAAAATGTAATACTTAGTTTTTCTCTGAAATATACTGTGCACGTGAATCAAATGGGGGTGATTGAGTTTTATGAGCACATCTATTTCGCGAGGCAAAAATTTTATCACAAAATCCTTCGGGGCTTTTGAGGTTTCGATGATTTTGCAGGCGAGTGTGGCTTTATGGTCGTCTTTGCTCGTGAATTCACTAAGGTAGACCTGTAAGACAAGATAGTAAGTTAGTTTTAAAGTTATATCTAGTCTGATATTGTGTGCTTATTTAAATAGCGTTACCTTTGCATATGCACCTTCGCCAACGAATTTAGTTAGTCTATATCCTTTAGCAGATAACGTGTTCTCTTCTGATACAGTAGTTTTCAATTCGGTCATGATAACATTGATTAGAATAGAACCATGCTGCTGTATTCGCCCCACTCTCCGAAACTATCCTTCGGTCGGCAAGTGGGTTCGCGCGATGTGATGGCATTTTTATTTTTGCTGTTGTTGTTTTACATATTTACATCTTCTGAAATTTTGCTTGATAACGGGACTTGTCTATTATGACAGTAGGACTGCTGCAGCAATATGTCAGATGTGACAGCAGAATTTTCTTTCTTTCTAGCAGATAGGACTACGAACTCATTGGCAAAGTTTTCTTCTTACTGTCACGGTCTATGGTAAATTCGTTGCTTGCGTATATAGCTCAGATTAAAGATACTGTATGTTACGAATATATATACAAACAAGATCGTTATTGTTACTACAAATGGTCGTGAACAACTGTACTGAATGTGTACAAAGGATATTGTTTATAATATCTTGAAGCTACACTTAGATGAAGGCATGTTTTTTCCTTAAATTATAGAAATAATGATAATATAGTTTGGATATAGTATATTGGGTTACTATAAATTGTTCTGATATAACTAATTAGGTAACATTTTATGGCAAAGTTGTGGATTAAAAATTCTATCATCGGAAGATACTGAATAAATTAACCGACTTGGTTTTATACCTTAGATCTCACATCTGATTTTTAAAAAGCTGCATAGCGAATGTTGGATTGGATTGGATTTAATTAAAAATATTAGGCCATTCTTTTCGAAAACAAGTTTTAAATATTTTTATCTCGATCTTAAAATATTAACAAATTGAACAATAAATTAGAAATTGTAGCAACAAATGAAAATCCAGGATCAATCTGGAATTTTCGAGAACGAAAATAATAAAGTGAAGGAAAGATCATAACTCCAACTGCTTCTTGTTAAGGAACTCGCCGGCCAGAGATATTCTTTGCATGAAAGAGGGTGCCGGAGTTAATAAAAGATTATATCTCCCGACATCCGGATGTTCTGGGTACCTCTTTTCTTTGCGGATTCTTTCAATCATGTGTTGAGGCTCACATTTCGGTTTTGTTTTCCAATCGCTGTTCAGAAAGTCCTGTATGACTTTTGGCAACATTTTGACGGCTTCTTTCGCTTTGGTCGCACTCGGAGGTTGCAACTGGTCAGGTTCTTGCGCAACTATTATATCGTCGACTTCGACTTTTTCATCAGTCTTTACTTCAGGCGCTTCTGTGACCGTTTCTTTTTCATTCTCGTCAACATTCGTGCCGTTGTAATAACTGCTCATGCTATCTTTCAGTATATCACCTAAGCTTTCATTTTTAACTTTTTCCCTATCGCTCCCATCCAAGTTGACATAACCTGTCCTCGTTTCAGTTTTAATTGGAACCTCTTGTGCATTGCTGATGTCACGTTTACTCAAGTCCATAATTTTGGCGGAGTTCAATGGGTCGCCGTAGTAAACAGCCTCCTTATAATAGCTGGTGGTGTTTTGAGGTGGTTTCGTAGCGTCTATCAAGCTCATAAAATGGATATTGTCCTCTTCGTCTAGTATTTTATATATCCTGTGCACTTCGCTAACGTTTATGCTGAAATGTGAAATGGAAAAGTAACAGTATAGAGCAGTGTAATCATTGATTTATAAACTAAGGATTTGGGTCAGCGCTAAAAAGTGTCCGAACCGAACGACATACAAAACGCTAAAAGACATACAATCACACTTCAGTCTCGTGTTTGAAAATTAGGCTGTATAGTAATGGTTTAAGACAAAAATAAACAGTGTTTTAGTTAGTTGATAAAAATACTCATGTACCCTCGTTTACTTATATATGTTTTCTCGGGATACTTTTTTCTTGAATTTTGTATTACACCCGTCGTCCATAGATTTATAAGCCTATGAGTGTAATTGAAACTTTTACAAGCAACAATATTACTTCATAATTCCCAAATTCAGACTTAACATTATTTTAAATTGAACTTAAAAGAAACTTCCGAATAACGACTTGGAGTTTAAAGTTAAGAGTCCCAACCGTTTTAAACGTCTAAAATGTCTCTGCAGATAGTGGTGATTATGTGAGAGGGTTCCATTTTGCAATTCGGATGTGCAATGTGGATGAAGTTGTCGGGGTGTATGCAGGTACAGCCACTCGCACTCACCCCTGTCTCGCTTCGTGGCAGCAATACAGCATGGTGGGGTCGATGGGGTGCGCCTCGGTGTTGAACACGTAGCCGCCCACGTCCACGATGCACTCGCCGCCGGGCGTGTCGATGACCGTGCCGTGCACGCCGGGGTTGTGGATGAAGTTGTCGGGGTCGAACAGCAGGTACAGGTACTTTGTTGTTTCAGACAGGAAGAACGACTCCATTCGGTCTTCTTTTCGGTGGTCGCGGACGTCTTTTATCTGGAACGAAGAAACAATTACAATAGAAAGATGGATTCGGTGAGTAGCAATCGGGCCGCTGATGTGTTGATAAGCGACATACCGTAGCGAATCCGCAAGGCGTCCTGGCGCTGTGCTGAATGCTCCTCAGGATGTCCTCGCCCATCTGCAGCAGCACGGGGTCGCGCGTCTCTCGGTACAGGTACATGACGGACTCGATGAGCTCGGGCCGCAGCGGGTAGCTCTCGCGCGCGGCGGACGCCTCGCCCGTGCCGAGGTTGTACACCTCGGGCGTGAAGCCGTACTGCTTCCACACGCTGTGGTAGTTGTGAATGATGCGCATCGCCGTGTCGCTTTCACCTGCCGAGGGCAACGTGACATTACACCACTTACTTTTGGATCATAAAATAAAAAATAAAAACTCAAAGGAGATTCTAAGGCATCAATTCTTTAGGTTTATTGTTTGTTTGACACACTCACTTATCAGACTGAGCAGGCCAGGCCAGTAGGACTCGAGTGACTGGAACACGGGCAGCGTGACGTGCCCGCGCAGCATGGTGGCCCACACGTAGCAGTCGTCCTTCTTCAGGTACTTGTCTATCACTTGTTTGACACACTCACCTATCAGACTGAGCAGGCCAGGCCAGTAGGACTCGAGCGACTGGAACACGGGCAGCGTGACGTGCCCGCGCAGCATGGTGGCCCACACGTACCAGTCGTCCTTCTTCAGGTACTTGTCTATCACTTGTTTGACACACTCACCTATCAGACTGAGCAGGCCAGGCCAGTAGGACTCGAGCGACTGGAACACGGGCAGCGTGACGTGCCCGCGCAGCATGGTGGCCCACACGTACCAGTCGTCCTTCCTCAGGTACTTGTCTATCACTTGTTTGACACACTCACCTATCAGACTGAGCAGGCCAGGCCAGTAGGACTCGAGCGACTGGAACACGGGCAGCGTGACGTGCCCGCGCAGCATGGTGGCCCACACGTACCAGTCGTCCTTCTTCAGGTACTTGTCTATCACTTGGCGCGCCTCGTTGAACATCGACATCAGCTCGGGACGCTCCAGTAGTATTGCACCTAAACAATGTTTTATTTTAATGTAGTATCAAACACTTATGTGATTGGAAACTTTTTTATGGGTTACATATTAAACACAAACCTTTAACTAAATATTCAAAGTAAGAATCAACTCCACCACCAATCCCAGCATCTTGCGCCGTCCACCGGCCAGTCATCACATCTATATGGTTACCGACCAGCCCTATTGGTGACTTGTGGTGGTACAGGGCCTTCAGTGCATTGTACGCTACCTGAAACATACAAAGAAGTTCTAATATGGCAGATTCATATTTTCAGTCACGAAAAAAAATACTTGTTAGTTTTCATTCATAATATCACATCAGACTAATATAACAGACTAATGCCGGTTCCCAATATTATATATATCTTCTATTTGTTTGCCCTACTAAAGATATCAATGTGACATGAGCTCCATACAAGTTGTCAAATTTCTATCTCTAAAGCTAGACCGCTATATAAACTTGGCCCTCCCATGGTCTGCGGGACGCGGGGCGGGAGCTACTCAACCACTGATCTCTATTCTATGGATTAAACATTCTATACAATTCAGGCTAGGTTCACTGTGGATCCATAGAATAGGGATTAGTGCGCTCAACTAATCAGCTGTCAGTGACTGACGTGAATTACGCTACACACGATAATATTAATCTTGCAACGTGGATAATGATACATACTCAAGAAAATACCATAGGCAAGTTTATAGTGGTCAAGTTATAGTAAGGCAATCCATGGATAGAATGAATATGGGGAACTGCCATAATATAGACAGTAAGTTTGTTTATCATGGAGCAACTAATCATCACTTTTTTCACAGACAAACTTGAAGGCCCAGAGGACACAAGCTGCTTCTTAAGCTAGGAAATACATATAATAAATTTCTAACCTCTTCATACAATGGATCTCCAGTCAGCCTGCTCAGTGTGCCAAACTCAATGATATAAGTGCCAACACCGGCTGTGCAAGTGATACTGGTTTCCCCCGGCGGCACTCCAGACCTCAGGTTGATGGTCCCATACGGCATACCAGTGGTTGTGTCAAAAGCTGCGATGAGTCTCTGAGCTACGTCCTCTGCAAGGCGGAGCAGGGGTCCATTGCATGGCCAGCCTGGTTCAAGTTTCATCCCTGATCTAGAGTTAGAAAGAATACCATAGTCAATTCATATAATGGTGGATAGTTAATTCTGGGGATAGTTTTGTGTAGTGCAACATATATAATCATTTATTTACACTATTACTTTAACATTCTAAATGGGTTCCTATTTTAAAATTAGTGACTAACCAAAAACTATTTAAACTTCACAGCCAGGGTCATGCCTTGACCCTATATGTGTTAAATTAGATTTTGAAAAGCTGAATAGATGGTATTATTATAATTGGGTATATGACAGTCTTTATAGGCAGTGCAGTAACAGAATAGTTTAACAGTAGTTTGCCAGCTACCAGTAGCACTGTTCCTTAATAGCTATTACATCGGGTTATTCAAGGAGCGGTAAACATTTCCCTAAAAAGCCAGCAATACATTATGCATTTCCATATGTGGTGGTGATCTCTTAACATCAGGCGACCTGCTCGCAAATGACATGGCCAGATTCTGCCCTCGAATCATCAAAAAAAAACATTAATGGTCAATAATTATTAATATGTGAAAATTCCTTTTATAATGAAATAAAATATATCGCAACAATTATATTTCTCTAGAACTAGCGAGGAAAAATCACAAAAAAATATGAATGTGAGTTGTTATTTTTGTTTGTTTTTATAATTGGTAGGTACATTTTGCATTGGCGTTTGGATACACGTATAGTATAAACGCTTTTTTTAGCGCTTATGGTCAGATATTAACGAAAAATATAAATTAAAATAATGCACGACGGTCAGAATTATTGTTTTAGTATGTATAAGATTCACGATTATTGCAAACAAGGCTTTTTATGCACAGCACTAAATGATCACGTTACTTTACGCAAGCATAAGGTACCTAATCCTATAATTGAAGACTGCGTGTATCCGAAATTGCATTTACGTTTGAAGCGCCATCTGTTTTTTGGAACTACTACTACCTTCCTACATTACCGGCTGCTTTAATAATCAAAGGAATTCAACATTTTGGCGCCAACCGCAAGTTCTTTGAAAATACTATGATTGAATATACTTTTGTTTAGTGTCCGAAATTGTTTGATGAATAATATGATGTAATTATTATAACTTGTAGAAAATGCGAGTATCCGTATGTATGCGAGTATATTGCATAGCAATTTTTTATTAAAATATCATTGCTATTAAAAACGGTTAGGCGCATTTTGTTGCAAATTGTTATGCTGATATATGATTCTCTCGCTAGTTCTCTGAT
This sequence comes from Coenonympha glycerion, assembly GCA_963855885.1. NCBI lineage: Eukaryota > Metazoa > Arthropoda > Insecta > Lepidoptera > Nymphalidae > Coenonympha > Coenonympha glycerion. The sequence continues at coordinate 5,940,441 of OY979632.1, forward strand.
CATAAAACTTAAACGAATATAAAGACATAATTATAAGCTTTAATATGACGTATTGTTTGTCGATGACCATGAATATTTTTTCCAGGGCACAGCTCCATACAAGTTTCGGCCATGTCCTTTGCATGCGATGCTTATAAAAAAAAATTAACTTACTTGTAAGACAAAAGATGAGCACTAAGCAACCCTCCAATAATCCTTATATTAGTTTCAAACACTGACACATTGATGTCCGTGTCAAAGTTCTGTTTCTGCAGCACAATGTCCACCACCCTGTTGAACTCTGTGTAGTTGCCCATGATCACCAGCATGTCCAGTGTGTCAATGAGGGTGAGGGAGTAGCTGCCCCATGTGTCCATGCCGTCGCAGCTCAGAGGACGAAGCTCATCATACGGGTATGCATATCTTAAGTAGCTGTCGTAAGCATGCTGGAACATTTCCCTTACCTCTTCTCTGCAATTGGATCAAAAGTTTACTAGCTTAATAAATAAATGATAAACAGCTTTTAAGACTGCAGACTGCGAGCAAGGGAACTTTGAACGGGGAACGATAACACAACTACATTGATATTTTCCACTCAACCAACGCAATGCGCGCGGTGTATGATAAGTACCCTGACCATGTAAAAATATAATGTCGATACTTCAGATAAATTAAATGTCCATCACGGGTTTAGTATTTGAAGTAAGTTTATAACTGTCACAGAAAACGCGCAGTGTACGTCGAAACTAGCTTATCGCAATATGAAGTCCGTAGGCAAATCCGTGTTCGCCCGGATGCAAAAGGCGGGGTCAAATTGTACGCGTTAGTTAACTTATTTTTTTTTTATGAATAATTTTGACAATGTTTTGATCCATATCATGTAAGGGTTTCATACGTGATATGTGTGATAGTTATTGTAATTACTATTGTATGCTACACTGTATGCAAATGATAGGCAGTTGATGTATGTAATGAATTAAATATTAACAATGATTATGATAAGGTATTGGTTGGCACAGTGTGAATGCGTCGTGTCGCGGACCGACCGTGTGCTGCCGCGCTCAATGCTACAGTACTGAACAATTACAATTAAAGGTTGATATAGCTTAAAACAAGTCAGTGATTTCAAAAAATTACATTTTGTATTTAGGAACTATTGAAAAGCCATATATTACATCAGAAGACAATATCGATAAGTAGAAAACATTACAATCAATCTGAAGTTAACTCATTTCAAATTAAAAAAAAAACATTTCACATAGGCCTCACTATACAGGATCTTATAAATACGTATAAAGTGCCATAAATTACATCAGAAGATAGGATAAATATAGCTTGACCGCTATAAACTTGGCCCTCCCATGGTCTGCGGGACGCGGGGCGGGTGTGCGATTGGCTATACACGATACGATGTAATGACTCACATCTTGAGAATTCTCCTATGGTATTTTCATTTTTCTTGAGTATGTATTGTCGTGTGTAGCGTTATTCACGTCAGTCACTGACAGCTGATTATTTGAGTGCACTGATCCCTATTCTATGGATCCACAGTGACCCAGCCTGAATTATATAGAATGTTTAATCCATAGAATAGAGATCAGTGGTTGAGTAGCTCCCGCCCCGCGTCCCGCAGACCATGGGAGGGCCAAGTTTATAGCTGTCTAGCTATAAGTAGAAAACATAATAATCAATCGAAATTTAAGTAAGTCAAAGTCAAAATATCTTTATTTTACATAGACCTAACCACAATTTTACAGATACACCGCGTGGAACTTCGGGCACGCAAAACCAATACTACACCAGAAAGTAGTATTCGTTTTGAGTTAGTACGCAACAAACCACTGGCCGAGTTACTGTACGTGACGATCAAGACTGCAAATTAATTAAAATGCTATATTATGTTATTAAAGTGTGTAAAAGTAGTTCGCAAACGAAAATACGAAAACAAGGAATATCTTTTCACTAGTAAGTTTAAGTGTTATTAAAATGAATTCATTTTATTTTTTAAATATTGTGTTTGATTTACGTTCGGAACATCAAACCTCAGCGAGAGTCCATCAGTGTGACCAGTCTTCATTGAAATTATTTTCCCTAGATGTAAGGTTAGCATTATATGTTAGTAATTTGGGCAATTGAGATTTACAAAAATCTTAATGACTGGCCTCTTGTTGAAACAAAGTTTCTTTTCGGGCGATATCGCGTACTGGGCTAAGCGAAAAAAGTGTAACAAAAATCTTATCATTCTTTGGTTATCATGTTTAAGGTTATAAGACCGAATTATTTCAAAATCAAAATCTGACCGTGGCAGCAAGCATTGAGAAAGAATCTGGTGCCAAAATTAAAAAAAGTGGCTGCCATTTTGAACTTTTTTGTTATTGGATCGAATTCTTTCAAAATCGAAAACTACCCGTGGTATTAAGCATTGATAAAGAATCTGTGGTCAGAATTTAAAAAAGTGGTCGCCATTTTGAACATTTTTGTAATTGAACCGAATTCTTTAAAAATCGAAATCTGACCGTGGTAGCAAGCATTGAAAAATAATCTGGTGTCAACATTTAAAAAAGTGTCCGCCATTTTGAACTTTTTTGTTATTGGACCAAACTTTTTCAAAATCGAATTCTGACCATCGCAGCAAGCATTGAGAAAGAATCTGGTGTCAAAATTTTAATAAGTGGCCGCCATTTTGAACTTTTTTGTTATTGGACCGAATTATTTGAAAATCGAAATCTGATCATGGCAGCAAGCATTGAGAAGGAATCTGGTGTCAAAATTAAAAAAAAAGTGGCCGCCATTTTGAACTTTTTTGTTATTGAACAGAATTCTTTCAAAATCGAAATCTGACCGTGGTAGCATGCATTAAGAAAGAATCTGGTGTCAAAATGTAAAAAAGTGGACGCCATTTTGAACTTTTTTGTTATTGGACCGAATTACTTCAAAATCGAAATCTGACCGTGGTAGCATGCATTAAGAAAGAATCTGGTGTCAAAATGTAAAAAGTGGCCGCCATTTTGAACTTTTTTGTTATTGAACCGAATTCTTTCAAAATCGAAATCTGACCGTAGCAGCAAGCATTGATAAAGAATCTTTTTTTTTACTCTATACAAGTACTTGACTGCGATCTTACCTGATGGAAAGTGATGATGTAGTCGAAGATGTAAGCGTACTAACTTGGAAGAGGTAAGTTATGTCACCCCATTTCGATTTTGAAGTCATTCGGTCCAATAACAAAAAAGTTCAAAATGGCGGCCACTTTTTTAAAATTTTGACACCAGATTCTTTCGCAATGCTTGTTGCTACGTTCAGATTTCGATTTTGAAGTAAGTCGGTCCAATCACAAAAAAGTTCAAAATGGCGGCCACTTTTTTTTAATTTTGACCACAAATTCCTTCCCTAGGCTCGCTGACAAGGTCAGATGTCGATTTTGAAAGCAATCGGCCAAGTAACAAAAAAGTTCAAAATGGCGGCCACTTTTTAAATTTTGACTACAAATTCCTTCCCTAGGCTCGCTGACAAGGTCAGATGTCGATTTTGAAAGCAATCGGCCCAGTAACAAAAAAGTTCAAAATGGCGGCCACTTTTTAAAATTTTGACCACAAATTCCTTCCCTAGGCTCGCTGACAAGGTCAGATGTCGATTTTGAAAGCAATCGGCCCAGTAACAAAAAAGTTCAAAATGGCGGTTACTTTTTTCTAAATTTTGACCACAGATTCCTTCTCAATGCTCACTGCGAAACTTAGATATCGATTTTCGAAGCAATCGGCCCAGCAACAAAAAGTTCGAAATGGAGGCCACTTTTTTAAATTTTGTCCACAAATTCCTTCCCTAGGCTCGCTGACAAGGTCAGATGTCGATTTTGAAAGCAATCGGCCCAGTAACAAAAAAGTTCAAAATGGCGGCCACTTTTCAAAATTTTGACCACAAATTCCTTCCCTAGGCTCGCTGACAAGGTCAGATGTCGATTTTGAAAGCAATCGGCCCAGTAACAAAAAAGTTCAAAATGGCGGCCACTTTTTAAAATTTTGACCACAAATTCCTTCCCTAGGTTCGCTGACAAGGTCAGATGTCGATTTTGAAAGCAATCGGCCCAATAACAAAAAAGTTCAAAATGGCGGCCACTTTTTTAAATTTTGTCCACAAATTCCTTCCCTAGGCTCGCTGACAAGGTCAGATGTCGATTTTGAAAGCAATCGGCCCAGTAACAAAGAAGTTCAAAATGGCGGCCACTTTTTAAAATTTTGACCACAAATTCCTTCCCTAGGCTTGCTGACAAGGTCAGATATCAATTTTGAAAGCAATCGGCCCAGTAACAAAAAAGTTCGAAATGGCGGCCACTTTTTAAATTTTGACCACAAATTCCTTCCCTAGGCTCGCTGACAAGGTCAGATATCGATTTTGAAAGCAATCGGCCCAGTAACAAAAAAGTTCAAAACGGCGGCCACTTTTTTTAAATTTTGCCCACATATTCCTTCTCTATGCTTACTGCGAAACTTAGATATCGATTTTTAAAGCGATCGGCCCAGTAACAAAAAAGTTGAAAATGGCGGCCATTTTGTAATTAAGCATATTATTAATTCCTTGCACGCTTCTTGCAAAAGTTTTTCGATTTTTTAAGAATTGTAATGGTTGACGATTATGGTGTTGATATTTCGCGCGTAAGTTCTTATAACTAAAGGCATTATTTATGAGTAAATCGAAATTTTGACGTTAGTGCCATTTTTGGCCACCGAACAAAAAAAGTTTGTGGCAGAATACCATCCCGTCAGGTGAAGTCGATCATCCATTCAACAACCTATATTTGGATAGAAATACCTACTCATACGAAAAAACAAATTAAAATAATATCAGTTAAACCCCAAAAAATACTTTTACCATTTTAATTTTGCGCCGCGCGCACCGGTGCGGAGGCGCGGCGGTGCCATTGGCGCGTTAAATACCTATAGTTGACTTCGATCTTCACCTATCGTGGATCCTTAATTACTATTTTATTGGTGTGGCAACACCGAAGCAACAGCTGTTCTTATTTTTGCTCCGTATTTTAATTTTATTTTTAAGTGTAAATAGTGTTTATTTGTGCCCTAATTCCAACTAAATCACTAATATTTATGATAAATATATGTAGAAAATAAATTTCTCAAGCGTAAAGTCTGAGTTAATGATAGTTTTTATGTGCTGAAAAATAGGCGTTGTTATCGTTTATTCCTGAATTTTTTTAATGATTTACTGCATTTCCACTGTTTATCTCGTAATGTAACTATTATTTATTATAATATACAAGTGTATTTGTGTAAATTGAGCCCCAAAAACGTGTAAGTAATCAAATAAATATTCAAATGTCAAACCGTTAGTTGCTCAAAATTTTGAAAATACTTGTTCAATTTAAGTGATTTTTCGAGTGCTTTTGGTGCATTTGAAATATAATGCATCACTTAGTACTTGGGAAGTCGTTATTGTACTTGTAATTGCTTAGTTTCTATCGTGAAACTCAGAAATTGCACTTAGGATCTCGCTGTCTGGTTGATGCGTTGGTCTTACTTGTGTTTATAAACTCATTACATAATGATGACCCGGCGGCAACTGGCAGCACGTCAGAGCCAAGAACAATCCAAAGCTCTGACGCGTCAAGAAAAGCCAAAATCCAACATTCAGGTACGGGAAGTTCAAAATAAATTACAATTAACTTTAAAGGAATTACAAATACAAAAAGACTTATGTAAACAGCTAGACAGTGAGAGAGCGGATAATGAAAAAGAATTATTAGGCGTGCTAGATCTAAATAAAAAATTAAAGTCTGACTTGTCAGACTTACACATAAAGTACACCGAGGCCATAGTAGACAGAGATAGGCTTCAACTTTTGGTGGATCGTTTTGATGAGTGCCGTGCAGAGTACAAGTCTTCCCTGAGGCAGCTGTCCACCCTGCAGCAAGAACTACGTGATGCTTACCAACGGATCACTGACCTGGAGGATGCTGCATTCAACGCAACAACTCTGCACACCCAGAGCCTGTATGAGGAATTAGTCGACAGTGCTCCATCATTGGTTCCTGCTGCTACAGTGAACCCCAGCACCTCAAACCCAAAGCAGACTAGTTTCCTGTATCCGGTTAGTAATAAAAAACTTAAAAAGTATATTAATCTGAACAGATTTATCCGCAAAACTCAAAAATTGTTAAAAATACATTATAATCATGTACATAGACATTTAAAAACCAAAAAGAATAGATTATCCCTACAAAATGAAATTAATAAATGTAAATTACAACTTAAAAATAACAAAAAGAGGTATGAATCTGACACTCACATACTTGAAGAACAAATAGCCAGGCTACACTCTTCCTTGAGGACACTCACTGAAAGATATGCCTCTTACCAAGACAAAATGGTATCTGTGTGTACACAGACTACGGGTGAAATTAAATTACAAATGGGACATTATCCCGTCAAGAATAACTTGCCTACAAACAAGTGCACTTCTGATGGTGCAGGCAGTCATCCGGGGTTTGTGTCGCCTATATCATCTCCCTCACATCAGGGGAAAGTGTGTGACAGGTTCATAACCTCTGAATCAAATACTAATAGTTCCACAAACCATAATGTACAAACCTATAAAACTTATATGTATAGTGATGAAGTTGGAATCAACATGGGCTCTTTACTTAATTCATATTTAAATCATCACACTATATTGAACAGCTGTAAGCCTAACTCAGATTTAAACAAGATTGTTTCAGATATCCTTAGCAAGAAGTTGTTATACGATTGTAATACTAACATAATAATATTATTAGGAAATAGAGGTAATGTAAATAAACAAGATTTAATTAAATGTTTTGAATGTCTAGATTCTTTAAATTTAAAAAATATCTATATGTATACACTGCCTTATTGTAAGAAGTTGCCACATCAAGAAAATTTGATTAGGTATAGTTATAATATGACATTGTACAATTTATGTACGCATAATAAAAAATTTAATATAATTGACACAAATAAAGGTATTGACATCAAGTATAATGATTACCTAGATAGGTATTACTTGTCAAAATATTTTAAGAGACAGATAGTTATTTCACTATCTTATTTATTATATATTTCAAACAAGAATTTGGACAAAACTGCTTCTATTGAGCAGATTAGTAATCCAGACAAGACCTTGGAAACAATTCCAAGTACTTTTAATTTAAACTAGGTAAGGAGACAAAAGAGCTTTTCTCTCGCTTAGACCAAGAGTCAACGTATGTTTTCTCTTGCTTAGATAAAAATAATAGTATTAAAAATAATAGTATTTTAAAATCGTGCTGTATATTTGATAAACCAAAGAAAATTAACTGTATCAACTTGGTGCACCAAAATATTCAATGCATGAGGGGAAAAGAGCTAGAAATTGAGTTATTTTTAAATAGTTCAGATATTGATATCCTATGTGTAACAGAGCATTGGTTAAAATCTCATGAATTCATATTTAATTTTGGTAATCACCAAGTTGGTAGTTCGTTCACCAGATCAAATTCTATACATGGTGGCTCATTAATTTTGTTAAATAAAAATCTTAAATTTAAAAATAGAAATGATATTGTGAGCCTATCTGTTGAGCGATTAATAGAACTGGCTGCAACTGAATTAGAGCAATTTATCATCGTTCCGGTTTATAGACCTCCCACAGCCGCCTTTGAGCTCTTTGAAAAAGTAATGGATGATGTTTTATTTAAATTATCGAAATCTAGTAAAAAGCTAATAGTGTGTGGTGATTTTAATGTAAACATTTTAGAGAATAGCTCCTTGAGTATAAGACTATTAAATTTATTTAAAACTTATAACTTGTTGCACATGTTCATGGAGCCTACACGAATAACAAGTAATAGCGCCACGTGCCTGGATAATATTTTTACTGATATAAAGCCAATAAGTAAAGAAATAATTAATACATTAGATTCAGATCACTGTGGCCAGTTTATTCAGTATGAAACATGCAAGAAAACTGTAAAAAAACAAAAAATTACTTTTGTGCCAGTAACATTGGACCGCATTGCTAAAGCGAGAACAAGGTTAGTAGAAGAACTACCATTCTTGCCAGATATTTTGAATCCTAACGAGATGTATACCTCATTTTTTAATAAATTTAGTTTAATATTTGAATCCATATTCACCAGTAAAACGGTCTTCAGTACTGACACATTGGTTTTTAGCGAATGGGCAACAAGCGAGTTGCATTTACAGAGGAAAAAGTTGTACGAGCTTTATGCAGAACGTATATTTAATACTAGTGACGAGTTTAGAGATCGCGTGAAATTGTTTTCAAAAAAATTTAAACAAGATTGTATATTAAGGAAATCAGAATTTATACAAAATAAAATTAAAAATAGTAACAATGTTATTAAAGCTACCTGGAAAATAATTAATCAGGAAACTGGAAAAGCAACCGAGCATACTTACACAATTAAACTTAACGTTGGCAATAAATCAGTTACCGATGACCTAGAGGTTGCCACTACTTTTGAAGAATTTTTCACGAATATTCCTGTTTCCACTACGCAATCACTGAACTCCTCAACAGTTAATGCGCTCTCATTGTTAAAAAAGAATGTGCCTGAATGTATTAACACCTTTGCATTCAGCCACGTTAACGGCTCTGACGTTATTAAAGCATTTAAATTAATTAATGTTAAGAAAACTAAGGACTTATGGGGCATTTCTGTACATGTAGCCAAGTCATTAATTGATATTGTTGCACCCGACTTAGCATTAATATTTAATAGTTGCATAGACTGTGGTGTGTTTCCTGACTTAATGAAATATAGTAAAATAATTCCGTTATTTAAATCAGGTAGTACCAGTGACCCCACCAACTTTAGACCAATATCTGTACTACCAATATTTAGTAAAATTTTTGAAAAGCTCATATTAAATCAATTGCTTTTCTTCTTTCAGAAGAATGATTTATTACACAACAAACAGTTTGGCTTTACACGGGGTCGCTCGACAACCGATGCTGGTGTCGAGTTAATAAAAAACATATTTGAAGCCTGGGAGGAATCACGTGACGCACTTGGCGTTTTCTGTGATTTATCTAAGGCGTTTGATTGTGTTCAGCATGAAACATTAGTCAGTAAACTACTCCACTATGGTATCAAAGGTGCAGCTCTAGAGTTGATGAGCTCCTATTTAAGTGATCGGATTCAGAAAGTAGAAGTTAATGGAAAGCGATCCTGTGGGTCGAGTGTGAAAATGGGAGTTCCTCAAGGGTCCATATTGGGACCATTCCTGTTCCTCATATACATCAATGACCTTCCTTATATTACTAAGGACAATCATGAGATAGTATTGTTTGCTGATGATACATCACTTGTATTTAAAATTAATCGACATAAAACTAATTTTGACGATGTAAACGACTCTCTCAACAAAGTGGTACAGTGGTTTGAGGCAAATAATTTACTTCTAAATAGTAAAAAGACCAAGTGCATTAAATTTACTCTACCTAATGTTAAGCAGGTCAAAACGACTGTACTACTTAACAATCAGGAACTGGAACTAGTAGATGCAACCATATTCTTAGGAATAACGTTGGATGCCAAACTTCAATGGGGCCCTCATATAACTAATCTGTCGAACAGACTTAGTTCTGCTGCACACGCGGTAAAAAAGATACGGCAGCTGACCGATATTCAGACTGCTAGACTGGTGTATTTTAGTTATTTTCACAGCATTATGTCATATGGTTTATTGTTATGGGGTAATGCTGCTGACATTGATACGATATTTGTGCTGCAGAAGAGGGCTGTTCGTGCTATTTATAGAATGGGTCCAAGAGAATCCCTCAGAGATAAATTTAAAGAATTTAATATTATGACGATACATGGTCAATATATTTATGAAAATATAATTTATGTACATAAGAATATTAATAAGTTTACTAAGAAATGTGACCTGAATACCATTAATCTCAGGAACAAGCATAAGCTCGTGTTAAACAGCACAAGATTATCTAAAATTAGCAAATCATTTGCATGCAACTGTATAAGATTTTATAATAAGTTACCACATCATGTATCTGAAATGTCACTTAATAAATTCAAAGGGTTTGTCAAGCCTAAACTCATTCAAAAGGCATATTACAATATTAAGGACTATATTAGCGACACAAACCCTTGGAATTGACTGATAAGTGGTAGATTGCTCTGTTGTCGTTGCTAGCCTATTTTTAGTATTTATACTTATTTTGTTAAATGGTGATAACATAAAAAAAATACCCGGCTGAGTTTGTTGTGGGCTTCTTCTCAGCGGCAGGGCGCGTTTGGAACCCTCGTAAACTTAGTTTTAAGTCGACTTGTAGTTATCACCATTATTATGCAAGAAATGTCATGCCGACGTTCGCAAGTGCCTGTATGCTAGGCCTATGTGAAATAAAGACTTTGACTATTGACTATTGACTATATAGGTGAGAAACAAATTAAAAGGCAAAACAAAGTTCGCAAGGTCACTCAGGAGTCACAGTGTTAGTAACAAAATGGCTCCTGCACGGCTTTTCCCGATTTTTATGAAATTGTTTGTGTGAGTATTCGGTAGGTCCGAGAATAGAATTCAAACTATTTTTATACCCCTAAGTGAGAAATATTCACATCAAGGAAGGATTTGGGCTGGTTGCTCAGTATATGATCTATTTCGTTGTGATATAAGCCATCTGGTGAAATCCGTGTCCATTTCTTTGATGGTTTCTTTTTAAAGCAGCTGTTCATAAATTTAAGTTTGTGTTCTAGGGCCATTTGTACCATTCGCTCTCCGTTTGGACTTCTTTTTCCTTGGCTATATTTGCCCATTATATCTTCTTCGCCTTGATTTTGCTTTCCAATTCTTCCGTTAAAGTCTCCCATAATAATGATGTTTTGGCAACAGGTCTCTATGGTTTCGTCTAGTTTTGTATAGAAATCATCTTTTACTGAGTCTTCTGCTGCCTCTGTTGGTGCGTATACCTGAATTATAGTCCAGTTGCTGTTGAAGCCGGGTAGTTCTATGTTAAGTAAAGCTATTCTCTCGGAAATACCTCTGAACTCTAAGATATTCTTTTTGAACTCTTTTCTTATCATGAATCCTACACCATATTGACCTTTCGTAACTCCTTTGTAGTAGAGTATGTAATTGTTGTGTTCTTCAATAGTGTCACCCAGTCTTCTTACTTCGCTTAGTCCTAAGATATCCCAATTGACAGTTTGAAGAGCATTTTCTAGTTCTTGGAGCCTTTCATCAGATCTTAAGGTAAGTGTGTTCAACGTGGCAATGTATAATTTCTGCGACTTTAGTTTCTGTTTGCCTTCTTTACTTTCTTTGCGATTGGTTAGAGGGTTGCGGTCGTTTTCCCCCACGGTGACCGCTTTCCGGATTGGGGGGGTGAATTTGTTTTGGTTGGTTTTGTTGCTATTAGTAGTTATCTGATTTGTGGTCTTCCGGTTTCCGATGTGCATAGGTTGTCATTGCTTGCTTGATCCTGCAATCGAGTTATCCCTTGTGCGGCTCACAATCCCAAATGGGTTTGTTTTATTTATTTTAGATGGGGCTTTTGTGCCATTGTTTTCATTGCTATCCTGGTGGGGAGGCGAATCCGTTGGTTTCCTTTTCCTTTTTTCGCTTTCGTTGTTTATAAAGGTTTTGTCCTTTACCACCAGCTTATCGTACCGGATGAATGCAATTTTTCCCTTCTTTATTTCTTCTTGTTGTTTTACTTTTAATTCTTTCCTGGCGTTGATAACGTCTTTAGGGTAGTCCTCTGTGATATACACGTTTTTGGGCAGGTTCTTGTTGTTGCGGAGGAGTTGAAGTTTTCGCCAAGCTAGGGTGAGTGTCATTAGAACTGGTCGCGTTTTCTTGTTGTCTTTCTTTCCCAGTCGCCGAACACTACTTATTTCCCACTTGTCCCAATTTTCTAGTCCCGTTTCTTTATTTATGCTGTTGAGGAAAGTGATAATTGATTCCAAAAGATCACAATCATCATTTTCGCTCTCCTCTATTCCGTGTATGATCACATTGTTTTTCCTGACCTGACGTTCCAGATCGTAAACTTTTTTGTTGAGCATAGTCACTTGTTTTTTCAGATTTACGTTTTCTTCCACTAGAGGCCTTAGTTTCTCGTCTATGGAGGTCGAAAGTATAGCGAGACTTTCCTTTAAGGTTTTGGTTTGGTTTTGGTAGTCTCTTTGCATTTCACTCATTTTATCGAGTAGAATTTTCATTGATGCATCCATCTTGATAATTTTACCCTATTTTTGGGGAAAAAAATTCGTATGGCAACACTTTTCATCCAACTGTTCGTTACTCTGGGGTACAATTGTCTTTGGTTTTCTGGTGTGAAGTTAGCGATTAGTTCGTTAGGTTAGGTTAGGTTAGGTTAGGATGTGAATGTTATAAACCAGCTAAACTTCAATAGTAATCACCGCATGGTAAGAGCAACATTAAATTGTACAAACAAAAATAAAAGTAGGAAATATTTTAGGCACAATACTTACTACCAATTCCAATACGCATCACCCATGAATATAAATACCGACGCTATGGAAAGTGATAAAAACAAAATCCAGGAAACATACAACAAAGAAATAAGCTGTATGTACAAGGTAACAAAAATAGAGAAGGAAAAAACGCAACTATTCAGTCAAACCACCAAGGACCTAATCCAAAAAAGGAGAACAATGTTCGAAAATAAAAAAGACAAGAAAGTTTTAAGGGAAATTACAAAAATTAGCAAAGACATAAGCAGGAATATTAAAAAAGACAGAACTAGAAAAAGAATGGAATGCATAAACTACCACATTTCTAAAACGGGAGGATTAAAAAAAGCCCTCAAGGAACTTCGAGAGGCAAAGATATGGATTCCAAAACTTAAAAACAAAAGGGCAAAACCTGAAACAAGCAGAAAGGATATACTAACTATCGCAACTAACTTCTATAGGGAACTGTACTCAACAAATATAATAGAAAGAAAGGATACAAAATTAGAAGAGGAAAATGAAGAAACCATCCCACCAATTCTAGAAAAGGAAGTAGCTTATGCTGTGGGAACACAGAAGAAGGATAAATCACCCGGTCAAGACTTCATTACAAATGAAATGATGAAAATTACATTGCCAGATAATATAAACAGACTAACCAATCTTTATAACACCATCTTGGAATCCGAATATATCCCTGTTCAATGGACAGACAGCACGATTACACTAATATACAAAAAAGGTGACAAAGACGACATAGGCAACTACCGGCCTATCAGCCTCCTGTCAAATGTTTACAAAGTGTTTGCAAAAATAATTTTAAACCGCATCTCAAAAATATTGGACTTTCACCAGCCAGTTGAGCAAGCAGGATTTAGGTCTGGATACTCAACCATAGACCACATGCACAGCCTGAAGCAAACCATAGAGAAATGCCAAGAGTATGGGTACTCACTATTCCTGGCGTTTATCGATTACAACAAGGCCTTCGATTCCCTAGAGCACCAATACATTTGGGAGGCGTTGAAAAATCAAGGCGTAGATCTCAAATACATACGGCTGATTAGAAATGTGTATTTAAATAGCTCATCACGGGTAAAACTAGAAGCCTGGGGTAAAAGTTTCCCAATTCAAAGAGGGGTAAGACAGGGCGACCCTCTGTCACCAAAACTCTTCTCTGCAGTGCTAGAAGAAGTAATGAGAAAAATGAAATGGGACAGCTATGGAATCAACATTGATGGTCGCAAGCTCAACCACCTCAGGTTTGCAGATGACTTAGTACTGATAACCGATAATCCAGAAACACTACAAATAATGCTACAGGATCTTGTCACAGGAAGCAGAGAAGTCGGTCTAACGATAAATAAGTCTAAAACCAAGGTAATGTCAAACAGAACAGAACTAAGCATACAAATAGATGGCGAGCAAATAGAATTTGTCAAGACCTATATTTACCTGGGGCAACTTATCTCTTTCCAAGACCAAATGGCCCAAGAAATAGACAGAAGAGTAACAAATGCATGGAAGCGATTTTGGTCACTCAAAGACATTATGAAAAACAAGCAGTACCCAATGAAAATAAAAAGAAAGCTTTTCAACTGCTGCATATTACCAATTCTAACTTATGGTTCCCAAACATGGTCTATGACAGAGAGAATCCACCGCAAATTAAGAACATGTCAGAGGAGTATGGAGAGAAGTGTACTTGGATATAGAATAAGAGACAAGAAAAGATCAACAGACTTAAGAAAGATTACTGGGTTTCAAGACGTAAATAAGAAAATTAAAGAACTAAAATGGCGCTGGTCAGGCCACATACTGAGAGAACTAGCAGGAAAATGGACAAGGGACATAACTGAATGGACTCCACGATTTAACACAAAAAGGAAGAGAGGCAGACAACTAAAAAGGTGGTCTGATGACATAAAAAAGATAGCAGGACCAGTGTGGACGAGGACTGCAAGAGACAGAATGGAGTGGAGAAGGTTAGAGGAGGCCTACGTGTCAGAGGGGACACACTGATTTGGAACCGTACTGATGTGCATATAACATATTATAAACTCTGTAAAACATTTAATCAGTAATAAAGGCTTTGTATTTGTATTTGTATTTGTAAGTGAGAAATAATGTATATATGACAAAGCAACGTTTGCCGGGTCAGCTTAGTTTAGTTCGTCTACTTGCTCGAAAAAAATACAAATAATATAATTTTGGCAGCAGCCACGCTGGCACTGACGACCCACCCAGTTTTGGATAGAGTGAGACACACAATTTCAATCGCGAGCGACGCGAAAACGAGGCGCTTCTTCAAACAGACGTGGATTCGCCTTGAAAACTGAGACAGCACTGAATTTTTCATGCCGCGGACTCTCTAATATAAAGCGATTTCTGGAGACCATTTTTTCATAGTAAAATGTATGGCGTTTTTCGCATAAAAAGATGATTGATTTGGAGGTCAAATTATTTGCTCTGTGGTTTGAATTAGAAATAACTTTGACGGTAAATGTATTATCTATACTTTCGTCCTATGTTTTAACCAAAAATATTTTCAATTATAATAACGAAATGGCTTGCAGAGTTAAAATAGAAAAGGTTGTTTTAGATGTTTTTGCCTAAGTGACGCATTTTTTTTCTCAAAAATCAAGAATTATTTTATAAATATTTTGCGGTGTTTGTGTAGACTCGTTTACTGTCCATCTGAGTTTTTTTTTTGATGTCATATAATGAAGCGAGTTGTTCAATATAGTTAAATCCGTAACTCCCTTTTTCACGTTTTCCGCAGTCGCGCCCCTTAAGTTTTGACATCATCAACATCTATGCTTGATATGATAATTGTGGAAATGGTAGGTAATAAATTTTCTAAGGGAAACAGTTTAAAAATTAGTATCCATGATGTGAGTTTGCAAGACTTTTACAGAAATTTCAAAATTTCCTTATGTTAAAAATTGCCACAAGCACCTAACAATTGATTTTTGGTTTAGGTGCTGGGCCGGTGCAACATTTTCGTTTTCCTGACTCAGATGTTGAGGATCATGGTCTAACATAACCTAACCCCAATAATACACTAACATTTGTCAACAAAATTGCAAATTCACTTGGGTTCCCTGTTAAAAAAAATTTGGTGTGTAATGTTCCACAATGCCCTATTGCATGTCAACTCAAAATCAGGAATACTGACTCAAACTGCAGGCCTGACTATGATGGTAGTATTCTAAAAGATTCGCCGCACTAGGGCAGTGTAAGGAGATGTGGTTAAAACCATCAATCAGAGTGTGCTAGAAATTGGTAAAGGTAATGGTGAATAATTGAATACATACCTTAATTTTATAATGTCATCTTTAGTATATTCTCTAATAGATAGGCATATGTTACACTCAAAAGATAAAATTAAAATGATACTAATAAAGACTTTAGTAAACATGATTATTTTATTTGGAAATCAATTTTCGATTAAGTTGCATTGCATTGCTTCGGTACTTATTTAGGAGACACTGGACACAATTAAATAAGATCACTAACAAGTGCTTAGTGCAATTACAAAGAGTATATAATCAGTCACTACGTTTCAATTAGAGTAGGCACCGAAAAACAAGTTGACTTTAAAAATCAATATTTTTATTTAAAAATAGTAATTCGAAAACCCAAAACTATTCAAGTGTCAACTGCTGTGGTCAACTGTCAACCATAGACATAAAACATGCTGTCAACGTCAAATCCACAGACAAAGGAATAAGTTTTTATATTGACTAATAGACTTACAATGATGACTTCGCCTGTAGCTTTGTTTGACGCACGTGTTAGTGAGAGTTTTTTTGGAGTTTTTAGTGTAATTTTTAACAGTTATTATTTGTAATAGTTGGTGTCGGTGAGTGTTTTTTATTGTGTAAGTCCCGAGCCGGTTCCAAGCTGCAGAAGCATGGAGCTGGACCCAACCACTGTTCCTCCTGACCCGGGGGAATACGTAGAAATATGTGACACCCCGCTTCCTCCTCAACCGAATCGTAAGCGCCCGTTAGACGATAACCCTTCCCTACCGGCAAAAAAACCCATTTCAGACCCTTCCACGGCTAACCCCTCTATTCAATCTTTATATACCCACCCATCCCTTGCAGATGTCCCAAAACAATACCTTGACTCGGATGCAGGTCCCTTTATCGTATATGTTTCGAGAGAAGTAGTAGACCCCTCAGCCGGAACCACCATCAGACCAATCAAGTTTGGACAATTTCTACATAAAAACAAAAGTTTAAAAGTAGTTCAATTGTTTCTGATGGTGTCAAAAGCATAGGTAGAAATAAAATCTCTGTTGAATTCTCAACTGCCCAAGCCGCCAACGGATTCCTCTCTAACCCAATTCTGGATACTGCACAATACAAAGCCTTCATTCCAACCTTCAACGTGACCCGTATGGGGTTAGTTAGAGGAGTTCCCGTTGACTGGCATTTAGATGAATTTGTGGAGTCCTTACAACTCCCACGGTTGCGGGGAAGTTCTTAAAGTTAGAAGACTTAATCGCAAACAGGTCTCGGATGATCGAACAGTGATCTGGATTCCAACCCAATCAGTTGTCGTTACATTCAGAGGACAAGTTCTGCCTAATAGAGTGTTTTCCTACTACACGTCCCTCCCTGTGGAGACCTACCTATTTCCCACTGTACAGTGCATTAACTGCTGCCGTTTTGGTCATATTAAGAGTCAGTGCCGTTCCAAATCACGCTGCTTTAAATGTTCTCAAGACCACCCAGGTGACACGTGTGCAGTCACATCAGACAATTACTTATGCGTGCTATGTAATGGCCGCCATTTGGCTACAGACAAAGGCTGTCCTGAACACGCAAGGCAGCAGGCCATTAAGCAAAAAATGTCGCAAGACAACATTTCTTATGCCGATGCATCATCCCTCTTCCCCTCCATCCGCCCATCCTATGCTGAAATGGCAAACCAAATGTTTACTCCACCATCATACACCCCCAACCCTCTCCCCAAAACCCCATCCCAACAAAGACCCTCTCCTATTAGGTCCTATAGGGAAACAACCGTACGCAGCCCCCGTCCCAGAGCCCCCTTGGCAAAGGGATATAACAAACAAGCTCACCAATCCATCATTGGTAACTGCTCTTCCTCCCTAGGCAATGGTTGCGCTCTAAACAATAACGTTGATTCTGAAAGTAATAACCTAATATCTCTATTAACTAAATCCTTAATTAACATTTTAGAAAAATATAACAACCAACCATCACCGTCCAACGCTGCCCAAATTCTTTTCAAAATCGTAGAACTCCTTCAAAATGGATTTAGTACAAATACTGCAGTGGAACTGCAAAAGCCTCCGCAGCAGGAAACATGAATTATTCCCTATTATAAATCAATACAGGCCCGTCATCCTTGCCATCTCTGAGACATGGCTCAAGCCTGGATCCAATTTT
Source organism: Coenonympha glycerion (assembly GCA_963855885.1). Classification (NCBI taxonomy): domain Eukaryota; kingdom Metazoa; phylum Arthropoda; class Insecta; order Lepidoptera; family Nymphalidae; genus Coenonympha; species Coenonympha glycerion. The sequence goes on from OY979632.1 coordinate 5,958,324, forward strand.
AGGATTTCGGGCTATGCCTGTCTGAGGGATGACAGGGATGACGGGTATGCAGGAAGTGCCCTCCTCATACGGCACTCCCTTATCTACTCCTCCATCCCTCTTCCGCCTCACAGCCAACAGATTAATGCTGTTGCTGTGAGAGCCCTTGACATTTCTTTCCTCTCTGTTTATATCGCCCATCCTCATGCATCACTTATCCCTGAACTTAAATCCACTATCTCATCTCTCTCCCCCCCAGTTGTTGTTTTGGGTGACTTTAACTCACATCATACAGCCTGGGGTTCCCATTCATGTGATGGGTTCGCTACCCTGTTGATGGATCTTTTTGATGAACTAAACGTCTGCATTCTCAACAATGGGTCTCCGACAAGAAGAGTTTACCCTAATCAGAATCCAAACTCTGCAGTAGATATTTCCCTTTGCTCTCCCTCAATAGCCTCTCTCTTTTCCTGGCAAACTCTTCAAAGCTCTCATGGTAGCGATCACTACCCTATCCTTCTTTCCTTGGCTAATAAATCAATCCCTCTTATAAACCCCAACCCACTCCTTAGATATAAGATCACTAAGGCAAAATGGTCTGCATTCGCTGATACAGTGGACAACCTTCTTGACTCTCTTCCTGGGTTGGACGACAGCGACTGTCTAAGTACTATGAGCAGTTCATAAAAGTTTTAAAATCATCAGCCGACTCCCATTTCCCTATCAAAAAAACAGAACGAGATTTCTGCTTATCGCCCCCATGGTGGGATGATGAATGTACAAACTCAGTTAGTCAACGCAAGGAAGCAGAAATTACTTATTCAAACAATATGTCTCGTAGCAATTTTTTGGACTACCAGCGAATCGATGCTAAGACAAGGAGACTTCTATCCAGAAAGAAAAAAACTGGTTGGGTATCATTTTGCGAATCTCTTAACCCTTGCACACCTTCTTCTACTGTCTGGAATAAGATCAAAAGGTTCCGGAACTCACAATTATCTACCAACCAATCCACTAACGATCCCAATCGCTGGCTAGATGCTTTTGCAGACAAGCTTGCTCCCCCCTTTGTACCTTGTGAAAGCAGCTACACTATTCCCTCAATTCCTTCCCCTTATGATGAAATGGACGGATGGATGGATTCATGGAGGACTCAAGTAATAATTCCAATACTTAAACCTGGAAAGGACTCCTTGGACCCAAACTCATACCGCCCTATAGCCCTTTCATCCACCCTAGCCAAAGTCATGGAACACTTAATTAAAAACAGACTAGAATGGATGATGGAAAACAGTCAACAGTTAGCCAAATCCCAATTCGGCTTTAGAAAAGGGTTTGGTACAATGGACAGCCTTGCAATAATATCAACAGATATTCGGACAGCCATAGCTAAAGGAGAATTTCTCGTAGGCGTCTTCCTGGATGTATCGTCAGCGTATGATAATGTTCTTCTCCCAATACTCAGGCATAAACTGCTCCAGCTGAGTGTTCCGCCGAGATTAGCCCGCATCATATCCAATCTCCTTGCAAACAGAATTATCAAGGTTAAGACCTCTACATCCACCCTTCCTCCCAGAACTACCTGGAAAGGCCTCCCCCAAGGCTCCGTCCTTAGCCCACTCCTGTATAACATCTATACAGCTGACCTTGAACTATCTGTAATAAACTGCAATATCCTACAATATGCAGATGATATTGCTCTTTATGTCAGATCTAAATCGATGGAAGACATTACAGCTCTAAATTACTTAGGTCAGTGGTTAACAGATCATGGTCTGACGCTCTCCATTGACAAATGTAAAACTGTTACCTTTACACATAAGAGGTCCATACCTGATGCTAATATAATGTATGACGATCAACGCATTCCCTCTGATAACAAAGTTAAATTCTTAGGTGTGGTCCTTGACTCAAGACTTAATGGCATAGCTCATGCTCAGTACATAATGGATAAATGTGAAAAAGGCTTGAACATCCTCCGCGCGCTATCAGGGGTATGGTGGGGATCACACCCATACTCTCAAAAACTTCTGTACAATGCCATAATACGAAGTCACATAGATTATGGTACATTTATCCTAAGCCCCATTAATAAAACAGCCATAGAAAAATTAAATAAAATACAATATAAGAGCTTGAGAATTGTAATTGGGGCCATGAAGTCTTCCCCTACCAACTCATTACAGGTGGAATGTGTTGATCCCCCCATTATAATACGAAGCCAGTATTTATGCGACCGTTTTATCTGCAAAGTTTTACAACTTTCCTCCCATCCACTTCTAAAAAGTCTTAACCATTTGTCATCTTCCACCAGAGATAATCATAACATTCCCCTCCTCTTAAAAAGTTTCCGTAAATATACATCCCTTCCTCACCCTTTTAGCTCAGCTCCTAAACTCCCCATATTCTCCTCCTCTTACAATAGTTTAACTTGTAGACCCCCAATAGTCAACTTAGGTATATGTAAAGACTCTGTTGAGGCCAACCATCAATTTAATGACATAATTCAGAACAACTGGGCCGGTTTTCTAACACTATATACGGACGCCTCAAAATTATCTCAGAATGGCTGCGTTGGTGTAGCATGCTGGATTCCAAAATATAAAATCAGCCTACAATTCAAATGTCCCCCAGAGTCTTCAGTATTTACAGGGGAGGCTATAGGCATTTTGGAAGCAGCTCTGTTTGTGGAATCCCATAATATAGGGCATGCCTTAATATTGACTGACTCTTTAAGTTGCTTACATGCTCTTCAGGATAGCCCTTTCCGTGGTGCAATGAAAATATCAACTGTGTTCACCATCAGGGAAGTGATATATACATGCCGTCAGAAGGGACTAAATGTTGTTTTGGCCTGGATTCCAGGCCATTCCGGTATACAAGGGAACGAGACTGCTGACGCTCTAGCTAAACAAGCTATTGAAATAGGATCTACCTCCCATTACATTAATCACCCCCAAGACATCCGGTCCTTAGCAAAGGCTGACCTTGAATCCTCCTGGAATTCAGCATACACTGATTCGATCTCCATTAAAGGAAAGCATTATGCTTCCCTCCAACCTAATATTCCCCGCAAACCATGGTTCTCCTTCCACAAAAAATCGGCTCGCTGGGTTACCTCTACTATTAGTCGCCTGCGTATTGGTCATGCTTGCACCCCAGTTCATCTAGCAAAATTAAGAATACGTGATCATTCCCTATGTGAGTGCGGTCTTGACGAGGGGTCAATCTGCCATATTCTCTTTTCTTGTCCAAAAACCTCCTTCAAAATTTACGATATCCTCCCTGCTAAAATACCCCGTCCTCTGAATGTGGAATGTGTTTTGATGTTAGTGTTTAGTCCCTACGCCAAATATCTTTGCAAATTTTTTAAGATTAATCAACTAAAATTGTAACAATATTAATTCATATTTCCTTATCTCTTTGTGTTTGTCTTTGTATATATGTGTAAATAATGTTATATTTGTGTTTAACCATATAACTAACCATAACTAACCCTTCTATTATATAATATAATGTCCAGTCCGATGGCCTCATTAGAAACTGTCAACAAATTTTTTTTTACTACTGTAGGAAGTACACTTGCCGACCATATCTTAAAGAACACAAACAAATCAGAAGTAGAGTTGTTAAGTCTGCAGAAAGTAGCTGCTCAAAATGGTAACTCTATGATGCTTAGCCCCACTGACCCAACAGAAATTAGGGGAATCCTAAATAACCTTAAAATCCGATGTGCCCCTGGTGATGATGGCGTATCCACGGGTCTTTTGCGAAGATTAAGCGATGTCCTTTGTTTTCCTATCAGCCACCTGTGTAACCTCAGCTTAAAAACTGGTACTTTCCCATCAATATTTAAGCAGGCGACGGTCATTCCAATTTTCAAGGGTGGTGACAAACATTCGATCAATAATTATAGGCCGATTTCCCTACTAAGTTCCTTGAGTAAAGTGCTGGAAAAGGTGGTAAACTCCAGACTGATAAATTACCTGGAACGACATAGTCTGATCGCTAAAAACCAATATGGATTCCGGGCCAGTAAATCCACCGAAGACGCTGTAATCGCATTTTCCAATATAGTGACCAAGCATGTGGATCAAAGACACAAGTGTCTGGGGTTATTTCTTGACCTCAAGAAGGCGTTCGATACCGTGTCAATCCCTCTACTACTGCGCAAGCTCGAATGCCTTGGTATAAGAGGTACACCTCTTGCCTGGTTCACTGACTACCTTAAAGACAGGAACCAAAAAGTCAAAGTGTCCAACCATACCAGTGATAGCAGAACCGTTACACATGGCATACCTCAAGGTAGTACCCTGGGACCTACTCTCTTCTTGGTGTACGCCAATGAAATCTGCAATTTGAAATTGGACAACGCAGAAATAATTGCCTTTGCTGATGATACGGCTATAATATTTCACGGTAGCACCTGGGGCCAGACCCGTAAAATAGCTGAAAAAGGATTATGCGTTATAACAAGAATACTTGAGAATAATCTACTTACCATTAATGCACAGAAAACAAAGTTCATTTGTTTCAGTATCTCACGTGTTACTCAACCTCCGCCTGATTTCTCAATTAGACTTCATACATATCCTTGTAACGAATCTAAGGAATTCCCATGCGACTGCTCATGTGAGGTTATTTATAAAGCGGCAACTATGAAGTATCTAGGTGTCATAATTGACGAAAACCTGTCATGGCACCCACAAATTACTACAGTAGCCAATAAAGTAAGACGGCTTATACCAATATTTCGGAACCTTCGTGATATCGCGGATAATGAATTAAAAACACAAGTTTATAAATCCTTATGTCAATCTATAATCATATATTGTATAGCGGTGTGGGGAGGCGCAGCCACTACTCATATGATTGAGGTAGAAAGAGCACAAAGAGCCGTTTTGAAGGTAATGCTTGGCAAACCGCGTAGATTCTCTACAGAGGAGTTATACCGATGTGCCAAATTGTATACAGTTCGACAACTATATATCGAAAAAAGCGTTCTTCGTTATCATAGCATCCACCATATGCCTGACATCACCCACCGGCGTCGACCACGGATAGATATACCCTGCACTAACAGCTCATTTGCACAGCGTCAATTTAGCTATATGGGACAATATTTATATAAATACATCAATAAAATAGTAAAAACTTCCCATCTAAATAGATATAGACTTAGAAGCAAACTATATGATATATTAAGTACTCTAAATTATGATGCTACTGAAAAATTCATCAGGTAATACAAACTTGCAAACTAGCACATACACTTTCGCTTTCACGCACACACACACACACACACACACACACACACACACACACACACACACACACACACACACACACACACACGCGCGCGCGCGCACTCGTACACATACACACACACACACACGCGTACACATACATATATACTCTTACACGCACACTCAAAAGGTTAATGTTCGATGAATGGTAATAGATGATGTGCTTAAAATATAGGTGTAACTTATAGAAAGATGTCCATCCGTACTGTTACTATAGTTGTTTGTCTAATTTTTACCGTGACCCCTAAGACACGGGTTTACTAGTTTAGGGGTCTATGCTAGATAAGACAAGTGTATTTTTAATTTGTAGAAATAAATAAATGTTATGTTATTACAGATGATCTCTAAACTGTCTCATTTTAACCGGCCAATCTCCTTTGTGCCTCCCTCAAGCTACTCGACATTGGCGAAGTGGATGGTGCTGTTTTGGCACTACAGAAAGCCATACTTAAAGCAAGAAAGAAGAAGAAGACTTACTATGATGACGTTTTGCTTAGGAAACCAGCGTCGCTAAACTCACATATTCACAAATCACGCACACTATAATCCTTCATTTAAGATTGGTCAAAAATATGACGTAATTTTTAAAATATATTTCCATTAAAGTCAACCTTGTTAACACAGCTATATTATATTACAAAAATTTACTTCAAATATACTTAAAGTTCCGCTATTGCCCGCACCGGCGCTAGTTGATTCGTAATTTAAAGATTTTTTTTTGGGAACTCTGTTTTTATGGACTTAAGATTAAAATTTCAATAACAAAGAATAAACTTCAATATTTAATAACTGTCAAAGTTTAGTAATGCGTCTTAATCGTGACTCATAAACTTATCGATAAGGCTGAAATAAAAAGCAATATTATATTATTATCTCAAAATAAAATTCAAGTTTAATTAATTTCTCCCAAGATATATCAAATTCACATAAAATATCAAAAAACAACAATTGTAGGTCATTTAGTCGGAGAACTATTGCAGGAAAAGTAGAATCTATTTTATCCACTTTGTGCCAACTTTCTTATCATAAGTTACTACATTCAAAACTTTGTTTAAATACATATTATGGTTATGACCCATAACTTATGGGGGAAAGTAAAATCAAAACATCCTTTATACATCCCTTTCATTTTTGGAGACTCCGACCTACGTACAATATGTAATTAGTTGTAACAATTATCGAAAGCAAATATAAAGAAGTAATTATATTTAGGAGGAATCTACGTAATTAAATCGAAGTGATTAACGTAGCCCAATAGCTAGCTGAAGTAGCAGTGGGCAATACATACTTTATAAAATTATCAGAGGACTGACGGCCGATGGGGCATACGTAAGTTTATGTTGAAGTAAAGACCGTGTACGGCACAACAGGAACCTGGATATCGTACGACATGCTACAGAACTAGCGATCTGAAGATAGTTGCTAGTGGCAAGAGATATCCCATAGGTGGAGATGTAAGTTTAGAAAAGCCGTCACCTTAGAACCAGCAGTGGACGTCTAAAGGCTGATCATGGTAATGTCATGCTTTCTATATGTTTTATATGTTTTTGTGAGCAAATTACTTAGATGTGACTGATATTTTTGAAGTGTGTAAACGTACCAGTGCACGATGAATTAAAATATTTTTACGTGGTTCTGCTCCAGTTTTAATATATTTATTACCACTTTCCTTAACAATAAAGTCTTCTTCCAAAAAATGATCGGAGCAAATCGTACTTTGCTTTTGAAGGGAACAAATTAAGCCTTCCAGTAGCTTTGATGCATTTTTCTTTTACCAATGGCTCCCTAGGAAAACTGAAATAGAAATCTTTAATTCTTAAATAAATTACAGAATATTCCCGTAGTGAAGAAAAACATTTTTTCTTATATTGATAAGCGTACGAAAATCCGAACAGTAGGTATACGCGGAACGTATTAATAAGTCGATAATATTTTATCGATATGTTACATCATACAGTACTGGCTGGATAGCGAAAGTTGAATGACAACGTTCTAGAAGAAAATTATAAGTAAATGTGAAATCAACCGTCAGGTTTTTACTTTAAGGATCACTTTAAAATGTCTTGAAGCACAATAGAAATTTAGCACATTTTTCACGTATTTATACTTAAAACTAGTAAAAGTTAGGTTACCGATGGTAATTTATCCCTCCAAGTAAACGTTTTTGAGTCTTGCTACGATTTTTACACGCTAATTATAAAGCGTTGAGGCATTATAATATTTTTAATGTTGTTCTATATTTTATGCATTTTTGACAGCGACTGAGTGTATTTGTGAAGCAAGTATGATAACCACAGATTACTTATATCACTGGCGTTCAGATGGCTCACGGCCATAGAAAATTTAGGAGCTTGAGGTTAGTTCCGGAACTGTCAAAATCTATTTTGCTTTGTGTCATGGCCGCCAACTATTTTTTAATTTTACTTACACAATGCATGCTTTGGATTCTAATAGATTTAACTTTTTTTTAGAGTGGCAACCCCTTTAGCAATGAACTCTGTGCCCTTAGTTTCTATTTCTTGACTTTTTATTAAATTATATTAAATAGAAATAAAACACATTTATTTTTATTTTTATTTTATTTTTTTACATGGTGGCAGATTATAATTTGTTTAACAAATTAATTTTACAGTAAAAGATTTAAAAATAAATGAAATTAAAATTAAAACTAAAGCCTCATCAAAGCCAAGGCAGCGAGGCATTGAACCCAATATGCTGGCAGCATTGCCCCTTTGGATAGCCAAACTTATTTTTTGGCCAAGGTAGCTGCCAGCTCTTGGATCCCCTGTAGACTCAATTACCCTTTTTGAAATGTCATCAAAAACGGAACGAGCACCGGGCCCCACAGTCTCAACTCCAAAAAGCACAAATATGAAGCTTACATTGTGAGCTTCATACTTGCCCCTCTTGGTCCGTTCAGAGCTAGTCGCCTGAATATGGGATGCAGCCAATGTATCTACACAAGTTGCATCCCAAACAAGCGACCTACCTAGGGACAAACTGTTCGGTTCCAAAACTGCTGGTATTTTGGCGAAAGCAAGAGACCACCGGATGACGTCGTTGAGGGAACTGTGGTGAGAACCGACCAGCACTCCTCGAACAGGAGAGACCGTGGCACACACACGTGGTTATGACACACGTGCAACCGCATCAAATCCTCTACCTATATTCAATGTACTCTGTGCTCTACAGGTTTTTTTCGCAACACATCAGAGTTAATTAAATTAAGCCAATTTTGGAGTCTTTTCGCACATTTTGGGAACTTGTGCAATTTAGCGTCCATTCGCGTATTACATCCAGGAACACAGCACTAATATATAGGTACATCTCAAATTCCGATGAGAATTAGCTTAACATTAATTAAAAATGCTAGTACAGTAAAATAAAAATTAAAGTAAAATTAAACTATTGGGAGTCTTTTCTCACGAAACGTAATGCAAGTTACTAGCGTCTTTTCGCGTATATCCAGAAACACAACACTTATAATATTATCACACACTTATAACAGTAAAATTATTTGAAATGCCAGGTAATAAGTTTATTGTAAATACACAAAAACTAAAATACAATTTTAAACTCCAGCGCATCACGTAGTGATTATATACTCTTTGCGCATCTTGACTGAGTGACAGCTGATTTACAAAATGGCGTCACAAATTTAAGTCACGTGGTATTCGAAACTGTCAAATTCTATTTTGCTCTAGGTACACTCAAGGGTAGAGCCGAATGTAGGGGTGTGAACAACCCGTGATGATAACCTTCTACTACTAGTGGCGACGCGGGTAACGCCCACTTGCTCTCTCTATGGTCTTCTTTTCTCTGTGGTCAAATCACTATCACAGACCATCGTCCATCACCACAGATCACTATATTCCATCACCTCAGTCCACAGATAACCATGAAATCACTTGCGAAGTCTCGGCCAAAGAGTATATAATCACTACGTTTGTCTCGGCCCAATGGTCTCGACTCTCGATAGTCAAAAAGTTAATAAACCGTCATAGTTCAAACTATGCAAAATAATATAGTCAGTCAAAAACATGTCAAAAATGGTATATAATCCTCGCGAAGTTCCTCGCCGAAGTACTCAGAAAGTTTACCGAAGTACTAAGAAAAGTAGGCAAAGTTAGACGTAGTGCTCCCTCCACACTGCTCGCTTCGGTCAACTTCGCGTTCCCGACAATATTACTTTACTCTATGACTTCGCGAGAGTGTAGAGCGCGGGATAGAGTTTAGAAGTTCGTCCATGATTTCGTCATTGTCATAGAGTCATAGACATTTACCGCCATGCAACGCCATTGGTTTGAATTTAAATTATCATAGACAACAGACAAACATAAACTGCAACAGCTGAAAACGCCAAAAAATGCCAAAATGTCTGTTGTCCGTTGAGGTTGCATAGTTCTCCGGGGGTGTTTCAGTTTTAAAACTGCACGTTTTTTAAAGTACTCACATCTTTGCACTAAATATGCATACCCCGTGATATATTGCAATCATATTTCCGTTCTGTTGGGACGTTCTCTGCATTTCCGCCCGCATATTCGTTTGCCAAACTTTTGCTTGTCGGTTCAAAGTTTACGGAAGCGGGACAATGGCATCGTTCAGAATTCACGAGGATCAGGAAAATACAGCGTTAGGTTTGAGAAAAGAAGCCGACATGTTCGCAGCCGCCACCCAGCGCCGCGCCCTCGGCGACCTCAGCCAGTTCGCCGTCCATCAGAACAGAAATTTAAAACATGTAAGTTGCACATCAAACTAAACGTATTCCGTAAATCAATTACAACATTCATTTATATTTTATGTCCTCAAAAGAAGCGTTATCGGCATCTGATACTGATACTGTTCACTATTATTAAGTGCATAATGAACAGTAGTGCCTAATTTTTGCTATAATTCGTAGGTTGGAATGACGAATGGACCTTGCAAAGTTCAAGATGAGAATAGAACGGTGCGTCAGAAAAACGAAAAAAACATAGTACCCCCTGTGGCTCAATTTCGCGCGTTTAGTGTGTACGAGGACAAACCTTCAGAAAATGAAGTGAAGAAACGGGAGCCCACGTTCAAGCCATTCGTAGCCAAAGAGATAAGGAAGGACAACTTCTTCATCAACGCTGCAGAGAATGTCAAGGCCCTGTGCGCCCAGGTGGAAAAGAAGAAGGAGCCGGAACAGAAAAAAGAAGCTGCACCAGTGAGGTAAGCATACTTGTCAAGCTAGTTTGGGTGAAATGCCTTCTACCACTCACTTTTATCTCTATCTTGTTTAGCTATCGAGGGTGTTTAACTCGTCAAATGCCAAAGTTCGACATTTTATACACATTGTGGTCGATTCTGTTGTACAAAATCTCTAAACTAAACTAATTTTAAATAGTGCTATCCTTTTCCATCGCAAGCAGTTTGAAAAGGATAGCACTATTTTAAATTAGTTTAGTTTAGAGATTTTGCACAACAGAATCGGCCACATTGACTAATATGCGCTGTCACCCTTTGGGCCGTTGCCACTTCAAGAGTTAAGGTATAACATGCCATCTATTTACTATCATCAGCTGTCACCTCTCCTCCTATTATCATCTCTTTCTTATAATTTATTTTTAAGTTTGGTAAATTAACATTTTACTAACTTAAAACAATACCTGTAATTATTGTTAATAAAGACAGCATCTTTATCATTGAAAACATCAGCATCTGTATTGTTATTCAATTGGAAAGTGGGTTAACCTCATTTTGCTGCATTGCAATAAAAATATGTTGTTTGATAATTTACACTTCTGAAATTAAGATGTCAGCTTTATCTGAGTGATAATTTATTAAACTGGAACTGATTTGTATTAAGTAGGTATAATATGAAGAAGTTTTCTCACTTAGCTTAGTTCTAAGCACGAAAAAAATATGCTTTTACCTCAGTATGTAAATAGATCTGTAACTAAAGTAACTGAATTGATAGATCTTTTGAAAGTACTATCCTAGTCAACATTGGTCCATCATATCTTGACACACCAGTAGATATTGAGGAAATAATTGATTGTTATAGACAAACAGTTAAATTAAATGGAACCAATAGAGGAAGTCACACTTTTGCATTTTGCTACAGAACCCTACAAAGTGGTAATATTTAGAGTTTTGCAATTCAGTAAAGAGATGCCAGCGCAAAAGAATTCTCAGCTGAGTTTGTGGTGACTTCTTAATGCAGGGCAAATAAATAAATATTATCTTGTACTGATATATTTTAAAGTTTAATTTTTCTCATATTTCATAGGCTGCCATTGCAAGAAAAGAAAGATGAAGAAAAAGAAAATGTTGTTGCTGTGGAATCGCCCATGTCAGTTGTTGACTCGAGCATCCTGTCAATGTCAATCTCAACAAAGAACGAGAGTCAAATCCTGGAGGATGTTGAAGTGGACACAACCACTGCGCAGACTGATCGCGAGATGTTCTTCCATGTTGAGGAGTACAGACAGGATATTTATGACTACATGAGGAGTATTGAGGTACTTTACACAGAGAACACTTTAATATATTTATTACTAACTGATGTGGTACATGTTGTTATGCCATATTGGGGTTTGAATCATCATCATCACATCAGCCTGCGGACGTCCACTGTTGAACATAGGCCTTCCTAAGCGAGTGCCACCACACCCTGTCCTCAGCCTTGCTCATCCAGCCGCTTCCCGCCACCTGCTTTATGTCATCAGTCCAACAAGCTGGAGGGCACCCCACGCTACGTTTACTTGTACGCGGTCCACTCTAGGACTTTTCGGCTCCATCGGCCATCGACCCTACGACACGCGTGGCCTGCCCACTGCCACTTCAGCTTGCTTATGGTTTGGGCTTGGCTTGGCTATGGTTTCAGTGACGTTGGTTCTTCTGCGGATCTCCTCATTTCGGATTCTGTCACTCAGGGAAACTCCTAACATAGCCCTCTTCATGGCCCACTGTGCGACTTTAAATTCAAAATTTTTGAATAATATATGTTAATTAATTAACAAAAAGAAAATCGACATCCACTCTCTACTGTATAATAAATACATCCTTTCCAATACAAATCTAAGACTTATGGTTTTCTCATGGAAACCATTACCAGAACTGAACTAAATTAAAATGGGAGCACACGGGAAGCGTCAGCTTTGTAAGAAAAAAAGAATCATCAAAATCGATTCACCCAGTCAAAAGTTATGAGGCAAGAAATATAAAAAATACAGTCAAATTTAGAACCTCATTTTTTCCAAATTCATACATACTTGTTCTTTTATTGTTTCAATAATACCTCTTTGTGTGCAGGTCTAGCCGGGAAAGAGGTGCCCATGCTATTTAGTTTACAGCCATATTTTTAAATTTAAGTTTTTTATATTTTCAAATAGTTGGTTGGCACTTAGCACTAATCTATCAATGTTTTTGATAAAATCAATTGATCTGCCTGTTTTTATCTATAAGTATAAATTAGGATGTGACGGGACACATTCTTACAAATATGACATTTGTATATTATAGTGGTCTTATTTCGTCCTATGCTTTATGAAACAATTCGGGACAGTCAGTGTGTTTGCTTCTCGCTCTCACTACAGCTCGCATTGGCTATCAATGTCAGTGTGTAAGTGAGAAGCAAATACAAGTACTGTTTAGTAAAAAAAAAAAGTTTATAAAATTGTGTAGTAAAAATGAAATGCAATTTTTTCCTGCCAGAAATAGCGAAATTATAGGTACATTTTGATTTTCAAATTATGACCTTGGGTCTGATTGTGTACGAAAAACGTTACGTAATCGTTACCAAATTCTGTCCCTCGATTGGCTTTCGTAAATCAGGGAACCAATCAGGGGGCAGAATGGAAATTATTTAAAAAAGAAGCCTTTCGCTTCTTTCAAGGTTAAGAACCGTGCGAATCCCCGCTACATGCGCAAGCAGCCAGACATCACGCACGTCATGAGGTCAATCCTCGTTGACTGGCTGGTGGAGGTGTGCGACGAGTACGGACAACAGAGTGAGACCCTGCACCTCGCCGTGTCCTACGTAGACCGCTTCCTGTCCTACATGAGTGTAGTACGCACTAAACTGCAGCTCGTGGGCACCGCCGCTACTTACATTGCCTCGTAAGTTACAATTGTTTATTTGATTACAATTTTCTTATTACTTCTTTATACACTAGGATAAAAATAATACGAAAGAACTAATTAAATCGATCAAATAATAAACAAATTATAAGCATTTAAATATTTCTGATGAGACAGAGATAGCGACAGAGTTTCATACAAATTTTCGTTTTGCGAGAAAGTGGATAGAAGACCCACTCCGAAATTAAAATGCCTGTAACTTTGTAAATCTTTGTTGGAGTGGGGTATGAGCTGCTCATATATGACATGTCATTTTATTCCAGTTTTAGGGTTCCAAACCAAAATGGTACAAATGGAACCCTTATGGTGAGACTTTCTCTGTCCATCCATCCATCCGTCTGTCACACTGGATTATTTTATTTGTGAAGCAATGGTTGTTGGAGTAATAGAAATTAGAATCATTTATAGAAATTAGTGTTTTTAGGCGCTCAATAGAATAGGATTTCACCCACAAAAAGTTTGGAGTTGAACATTGAAAACTTAAGTTGATGAATCATGTAACAGGAAATACGAAGAAGTGTACCCACCAGAAGTAACAGAGTTTGTGTACATCACGGACGACACGTACACCAAGCGCGAGGTGCTGCGCATGGAGCACCTCATCCTCAAGGTGCTCTCGTTCGACCTGTCCACGCCCACCGCGCTCGCCTTCCTCTCCCACTTCTGCATCAGCAACGGCTACTCCAAGAAGATCTTCCACCTGGCCTCCGTGAGTGTTACAAGTATAATATCATGTATTGCTAGCTCATGCAAAAAGCTAGTTTCAAACCCAATATTATCAGATAATTCTTATTACTAGCACAGACTTTGGAACCAAGCGTTTCACTCCTGTGTCTCAGAGAGCATGTTAAGCCGTCAGTCCTGTGCTTGACCTCTTACCAAGCGTGTCTGAGCTGTTGTCCCATCAGATTATGGACACAGTGCACTCGTTGCTATGTGAGAACTTTTGCACCATAGTATGTCCTACGCTAATGGAAAATCTCAGTAGCGAATATACACCATGGTGGATAGGTCTGGAGGATGTTAAGTTCTTTAAAATAAATAAATAATGTGTATAGGACACTGTATAGACACTGGCCAACAGGGAAATTTATTTATAGTAATAGTTGTATTGCGATTTAAAAATGTTTGAATCTATTTAAAGGTAAGTCCAAAACTGCCTTTGGGATCATATAAGTGTATAATCCACAAAGGATATTTGTACTCTTCTCAAGTTCGCAACTTACAATACATCTATTTAGGTAATGTCCTCTGGGTGTCATTGGTTGATGACTTATGTCAACATAGATCCATTCTTTATAATGCAATAAATATACTCAACTCAACAAAGGATATAATATTTCGTACTCTTCTCAAGTTCTCAACTTACAATACAACTAGTTTATGTAGTGTGTGTGATTGGTTGATGACTTATGGTCAACATAGATCCATTCTTTATACCCATAGGCTTATTAATCTATGGACGACGGGTGTAATACGAAATTCACGAAAAAAGTGTCCTGAGGAAACCTTTATAAACGAGGGTACTTGAGTATTTTTATAAACAAATTAAAACATTGTAATTTATGTCTTAAACCATTACTATAAAGCCTAATTTTCAAACACTAGACTGAAGTGTGATTGTATGTCTTTTCGCGTTTTGTATGTCATTCGATTCTGACACTTTTTAGCGCTGACCCACAATCCTTAGTTCATAAATCAATGTCTATACCGCAATATGTTTCCAGTACATAGCGGAGCTGTCGCTGCTGGAGGCGGAGCCATACCTGCAGTTCAAGCCGTCGGTGATCGCGGCGGCCGCGCTGGCCACGGCGCGCCACTGCCTGCTGTGCGAGCGCAGCGACTGCCACGAGCGCGACGACCAGATGGTGCGACCAGAGTGCGCTGACGTCGGTAAGTACAACCTCGCTGGTATACGGGATTTTTTTAACTAATTTATTGCACTGTTACGGCCGAGTTGGGTTGTCCGGCCCCGTCTTAGATTTTGCAGTGCGGTGACCCGATTAGTTATTGGTCAAGCAGCCAGCAGATCATCAGCAAAATTGGCCTATATATACCAACACTTTTTAATCTCAAATCAATTAGTTTTATCGAGTCAACCGCTGAGGCAGAAGCTACAGACAGTTAATACCTGCCGGCTAGGGACCTCCAGCGAGAAAGGTTTGAAATACAACTCGTGACAGTGTGTAATAATAATCTAATAAAAGTTAGTGGTGGAAAAGTTTGTGTTGTTACTGACCGCCAACCGCCGAGACTAACAGCGCGATACGCTCAAAGCCTAGCGTATGAGAACTTGAGCGAAGAATGTAACACTGGCGTGATATCTGGCGTATCTGCATTCCCAGTGACTGCTAGTGCATGGACGTACTGCAGGCATATAGCATTGCATAGACAGGCGTATCAGGTCGCTATTATTTGATGTAAAGACACAAACTGTATGATTCCGCAGCGTGGCCGGCGGAGGTGGAGGCCCACTCGGGCTACTCGCTGGCGGAGCTGGCGCTGTGCGCGCGCGAGCTGACGCGCAGCCACGCGCACGCGCCGCTGCAGCCCTACCAGGCCATCCCCGACAAGTACAGGAACAACAAGTGAGTACAACGCACTCGGGCTACTCGCTGGCGGAGCTGGCGCTGTGCGCGCGCGAGCTGACGCGCAGCCACGCGCACGCGCCGCTGCAGCCCTACCAGGCCATCCCCGACAAGTACAGGAACAACAAGTGAGTACAACGCACTCGGGCTACTCGCTGGCGGAGCTGGCGCTGTGCGCGCGCGAGCTGACGCGCAGCCACGCGCACGCGCCGCTGCAGCCCTACCAGGCCATCCCCGACAAGTACAGGAACAACAAGTGAGTACAACGCACTCGGGCTACTCGCTGGCGGAGCTGGCGCTGTGCGCGCGCGAGCTGACGCGCAGCCACGCGCACGCGCCGCTGCAGCCCTACCAGGCCATCCCCGACAAGTACAGGAACAACAAGTGAGTACAACGCACTCGGGCTACTCGCTGGCGGAGCTGGCGCTGTGCGCGCGCGAGCTGACGCGCAGCCACGCGCACGCGCCGCTGCAGCCCTACCAGGCCATCCCCGACAAGTACAGGAACAACAAGTGAGTACAACGCACTCGGGCTACTCGCTGGCGGAGCTGGCGCTGTGCGCGCACGCGCCGCTGCAGCCCTACCAGGCCATCCCCGACAAGTACAGGAACAACAAGTGAGTACAACGCACTCGGGCTACTCGCTGGCGGAGCTGGCGCTGTGCGCGCGCGAGCTGACGCGCAGCCACGCGCACGCGCCGCTGCAGCCCTACCAGGCCATCCCCGACAAGTACAGGAACAACAAGTGAGTACAACGCACTCGGGCTACTCGCTGGCGGAGCTGGCGCTGTGCGCGCGCGAGCTGACGCGCAGCCACGCGCACGCGCCGCTGCAGCCCTACCAGGCCATCCCCGACAAGTACAGGAACAACAAGTGAGTACAACGCACTCGGGCTACTCGCTGGCGGAGCTGGCGCTGTGCGCGCACGCGCCGCTGCAGCCCTACCAGGCCATCCCCGACAAGTACAGGAACAACAAGTGAGTACAACGCACTCGGGCTACTCGCTGGCGGAGCTGGCGCTGTGCGCGCGCGAGCTGACGCGCAGCCACGCGCACGCGCCGCTGCAGCCCTACCAGGCCATCCCCGACAAGTACAGGAACAACAAGTGAGTACAACGCACTCGGGCTACTCGCTGGCGGAGCTGGCGCTGTGCGCGCACGCGCCGCTGCAGCCCTACCAGGCCATCCCCGACAAGTACAGGAACAACAAGTGAGTACAACGCACTCGGGCTACTCGCACAATCAATTTCTAAAAAAAGGACGCTGGACCTCAGACCATCAACGCAAAAATGAAGACCATTTTAGCGCTGATTGTTGCGTTGGCGTGAGCGTCAATAGAACTAAAATACGATGACCGTGGAGCTTCGACGGGGGCGCTTCAAATCGGCGCAAAAAAGGAACTGTATAGTCCAGTGTACAGGTATGTTTGTAGAGATCAGTGGTCAGCGCCATTTGCGCTGATTATACCATGTATCGAAGACCGCTGGACCGTTCATTCACTAACAAATATTCATGACCGGCCCTCGCTCGCAGATTCGACGGCGTGTCATCGATCGCAGCCAAGCCCATGTTCGCCGTGCCCAAGTACCAGCCGCCCGCCGCCAGCGCCGCGCGCCCGCCGCCCGACGCCAAGGCGCGCTAGGGCGCACTCAACACGCAGCGACGACACCACACACGTTGAGCCGATCACAGATTATTTATAGGCATCGAAACCAAAAAAATAACTTTTCTAGCCAATCCCTGACACAGATTTAAGGAAAAACAGACGGAACTTTTATATCAAAGCCGACTATATTTCTCACATTTATGTTGTCAGTACGATTTTATAAATTCATAGGAGATAATTGATAGTGATTTACAGTCGATCAGCAATCAAATTGATTTTAAATGTGTATGACCCCACAAAGTTGTGTTAGATTTATGAGATGGTTTTTCCTGGAATGGCGTAGCTTTAAAAAGCATATAAGCTATAAGTTAGTCTAGTATTATTAGGATTTTAATTATTAAGAAGTCTCTCTTTGTGTATAAACATTCATAAAAATTACTAAATGGTATATCGTCGCGGATAGTGGTGGAATATAAAAAGCTTACATTTGTTGAAATATATGATTTGTATAAATGACATGGCCGGATTCTGCCCTCAAAAAAAAATATTAATGGCCATTGACAAACAGTACGTCATATTAAAGCTTATAATTATGTCTTTACAATCGTTTAGTTTTTATGATCAGAAAACTAGCGAGAGACATAATATCAGCATAACAACTTGCAACAAAATGCGCCTAAATATTTTAAACAGCAATGATTTTTTATTAAAATATCATGCGTATTGTTTATGAACTAATTATTTTTTCATATTACAAAGCTTAGAAAATGCGAGTAAACATTTTGAATTGCAATTTTTTAATAAAAAAATCATTGCTATTAAAATATATATGCGCATTTTGTTGCAAGTTGTTATGCTGATATTATGTCTCTCGCTAGTTTTCTGATCATAAAAACTAAACGATTGTAAAGACATAATTATAAGCTTTAATATGACGTACTGTTTGTCGATGGCCATGAATATTTTTTTTCCAGGGCACAGCTCCATACAAGTTTCGGCCATGTCCTTTAAATATGCATCAAAATTTCATTCGCGGTGGGACTCGAACCCACGTCCCCTAGCTATCGCGGCTAGGTGCTCTTCCTCTGAGCTACGCGAGACTGTTTCACCACGACGAAATTCGCTAATTATTATATGATTTGTGATAAAGAACGCGAAGCGCGGCAAATTCAAATGAATGAAATGTCACTCATTTCATTACATGAATTTAGCTAAAACAGCTTTCTGAAAGGTCTAAAAAGGAAAAATTGTGTTTTTTGTTTCACATTCGCCATATTGCAATTCAATTCATTGTTTTTATAATATATTGTCGTGGTACATAAGTTTATAAAATTTATTAAAAAATACCTGGTGTTTGAACTAATACAATCAAAGGGCTGATTTGGTAATTTAACTTTTAATATACTTAATATAAACTTAACTTACTTTAATTAACTTAATATTCTAACTACCCATCACAGTAAAATCTTACACACGTTGTGAAACAATGTGTTCTTAAAAGCTCCTTCCATCTTTTTCCTTAAGTCTGTGTTCTTAAATAATATTAATATTTATTTCAGATTCTGTACTGTACAATCTTTAGTTTATGTTCTCCAAATCAACAATCGAATAATTTTATTTCCTTCGTGCCTTATCTAACAATAATTTGAGTAAGTACAGGAATTAAATATAAGATCTATTTTTATGATCTTCGGTGGCATTTATTAAAATAAGGAACTCAACATTAGATGTTTCGGATTGGATTTCTCTAACATTTAGAAAAGTTAGTTTTAGATGTAACAATTTCCAATGGAAATACTGAATATTGATGATTCGAAACCGATTTAGTTTGTAATAATTTTCTCGACTGTCTAATATCGCTATGCTTTATTATAACCCAGTTTAAACGATAAATGAAACATCTTGTAAATCATGGGATTCTAGCGCTTCTCTACACATTCATTTATATAAAACAATTAAACCTTTAAATTAATCTTCACCCACAATATTTCATGCAGAAAAGGTCTAAAAGTTGTTTTTAAATAAACATTCTTATTTCCACAATATTTTATCCAAAATGGATAACATCATTTTCAGACTCGTCAATTTAAAGCAATTTAAGGCATTTAGTTAGCAGAATAAGTATCGTTTTGATCATTCGAATTTCGAAAATAGTAATGAACAAAGAAATAAATTTCAAAAAATATTTCTCCAATCAAATTGTTGCTGTAAATTTTCTGTTATACCTCCCAAGATAAACAGACAATTTTTTTCAAGAAACAATAATAATTCATTTTAATTTTTAATTAACTAATGCATTTAAAGTTTTCACTATAAATGTTAACGTTAATTTTGTCGATGTTTCGTCTTCCGTTTTTGTCGAACTGGTTCTCAGAAAGTTTGCGAACTGATGTTAAAGACTTATTCGCTATTTAGTTTTAAAAATTAATATATAGTTGTATTGTGATTTGATAATCTTGCGGACCAACTTGGTGATGTTTATTGATAATGACGGTAGACTTAAAAGATAGTCAACTTTAGCGTAACAGTAACCTTAATGTTATACAAATTAACGATACTGCACTCAGCATTTAAAAGCATAGACCTACATTAAATTATGCAAACGACGTGTTTTCCAAATACCAATTCTTAGCACCTATTTCCATGTTTGTTAGTAAATTATTATTTTTTTATGTTTTTAAGTAGTTTATAAAGTAATTTAATTTAATATAATACAAACCATATTTTGCTCCTATTTTGCGATAGTTAGGACGTACGTATATTGATAATAATATATAGGTTTAAAAATAACTGGCGTTTTCTTTGAACCCTTTGGCGTTGAAACATTATGGCTTAATGATGCTCTTCCTTTGGAATGCAGCAGTGAAAGCTAGTTCGTCCCCGACTATGACATGGTAAGTTTCCTTTTAAGTTTCAGCCAATCTATTATAGTCCTTGTGATAGAAGCATAAGGTACCAAATTTTTGATGATGCATTTCGTGGTTTCTAGACAGTTACGTATGGATTTGGTGAACATTTTGTTAAAAAAATAGTATCTTTAACCTATCGAACCAATAATGGCATTTTTAAAGGTGATAAACGGCAAATTAAACAATGTGTGCTTTAAGTATAATTTTATTGCAAAAATACTCTTATTTCATATTATAGGATGTGATGTGCGAGGTTCCTAACATTTTATGTTTGTGATTTGTACTTGCATCTTTGCTTCAAGGTGGTTACTATTTGTCGTGAGTGGTGTACACGTTGCCCAACCCTTTTCCCACGGCTGGACCTGTAACAATGGCAAACAAGTAATAATTAGTAACAGGGCAACTTCGCTGCATAAAAGTGGTGCCTATCTTGCCTATTTAACCATCCTTATGCTAGCTCTACACTTTGGCCGAGGCGAGGCGAGTGACTAAAGAGTGGAAGCGAGAGGTTAGCACTAATCTCTCTCTCGCACTCGCAGCCACTCGCCTCTCCTCGGCCATCGTTAGAGCTATGGTTAAAATAGTGCCATCCTATTTCCACAGGAACATTAAAAAAAGGATACGGCTATTTTTATGCTTGTTGAATTTTGTAAGTTTGCCGGGCAATAGCCGTTGGAGAAAATAGGAGAAAAGGTGTCTCCCACTTGTTAGAGGATAATATAATAGGGGGTCAAAAATTTCATCCCCTATCCAATACCCATGCTAAATTATGCGCTAAAGTTTAAAGCCACAACATTTTATTCATTGAAGGTATGATAGTCTAATTTTTGTTCCCCTTATTAAAGTAGGAATGTATAACAAACCATAGACGAAAGAGCTCACTTGAGTTGGCACATAAAATGATTGCTTTCGCGCCGCGAAAAGCCAGCCAGCTACTCCTCGCGCGACTCATGATGACCTTCCGTTTATTTTAAGGGGGCCCCCTCCTATCTCATTGCACATTTCGGTGTGTGGCATTACAGCACCTTGTTTCCCCATCGTCCACATGTCCTACGAGTTATTGGCAACGCGCATTCCATTTCAACTTGCAACACGCTATCCATTCTAGAGGCTATCCCAGATAGTAGTTTGACATAAGCTCCCTGCTCCATACAAGTTATATCAAGGTAAGACAAATCCGGAGATGATAAAACTGGTCCGTAAATCTTAGCCTTAGGCGCCTCATAATTGTCCATGCTTAGCTGGACTCAGCTGGCCAAATCGAGGGTATTACCAAAGACAATAATAGATATTAAGGTAAGTGAGGGGTAATTCGGTATGTCTGGTTATTTCGTTAGTTTTTGCTTCTGGCGTAAAAATAAGCAATAAAGACATGTTATAAATAAATTAAACGTTAATTCTAAATCTTCATCATATTACCCGTTAAAAAATCGAGTAAGAGAATTTTGGTGAAAAAGCTCAGACCAATACGACTCTTTAAAACCTAATATGGCCGCAAATCGCTGTAGTACACCTGCGCGCTTGTATTTACCGTAAGCTTAAACATCATACTTTATAAGCTTACAGAAAGACAAAGGTAAGTCTATTTGAATTAAGTTTTTTATAGTGTAAATATGTGTTTCTTTACATTTAATATAATATAGGACAGAGATAAATACAAGTACTAAATTCACTTAAAATTGCAATTAATCGACTCACGAAATAGCCGGCATCTTATTTTTCTTAGGTTGCGTATTTCGTATCACTACCGAATTAAGAATTTATGAGTTTCTTTTTTAAAGCTAGTGTATTAATTTATTAATCAAGATATTTTAAATATAAAATCAAAATCATAATTTGAAAGTAATGAACTTTCTTATGAGCTAAATTCGGTATATGATTTTTTCAATAAAATTCTTAAAATACGAGTTTGAACTAAACCTAAATTTGAATTTTTAAGGTGAACTCGCATACTAGTAGCATGGTTTTATTTATAGTTCGTTTTGCTTCATTTATTTTCATATAATATCTTTATATTCAGGATATTTAATAGTTACTTTAAATGGTTTTTGAATGATTTACAAACTTAAGTACAGGACTTTTCCAAAATAAGTATCACGAAATAAGATGTTTTTATTTTAGCACTCACTTTTAATTTCGTGATAAGGAACTTAAACTTAAGTATTAACGTATGCATATCAATTTATTATTTTTAGTGATGAAATATGTCTTAGGTTAATAAACATGAAGTTCTATATTTCAAGTTTCATTACAAACCTCACTTAGGTACTCAACTGAAAATTCTCTGTAAGATAAAAAAGTAACTGTTCCCATCAAATACATGCAGGCATTACTTTGTAAAGGTTTGTGATTAGTAGGAAAAAATTAAAGTTATTTTGTTATGTTTCAGCCACATGGAATAATGAGATATACCGTACAAAAAATCATCTGTCTTAAATTAATTATCTTGAATATTAATAAATTGAATCGAGCTTAGAAGACTTCAAACTTGCTTAAATTACTTACTATTAAAGATGGTTTAGTTTTTCAAAATTTTTAAGTTTATTTTTTTAATAAAGGAAGTTATTTGAAACTAAAACTTTTACGCGAAAATTTCATGTTGAAATAATAGCAACAAAATCCTTTGTATCCATGTTAAATCAAAACTTAATGATTTTTGATTTAACATGGACTCCAATTTTTTTTTCAAGAAATTGGTATTTGAATTTTGGAGATTCCAATTATATAAGAGATATTTGAGTAATCTCTACAGTTTATAATTAGGTATTAACAATGAATAATTGTTTACTTTTAAGGGTTATTTTATACTATTTTTTTATTTTAAAATCTACTGAACCGATTTTGATATTTTTTTCACTAATGGAGAGCTACATTATCTTGGATGGATATTGGCTACTTTTTATCTCGAAAAAATCTATTGTTCCTAAGGTATGCAAGCGATATCGTGGAAAACAGTTATGATTAGGGAACAGTTTGTACTTTAAGCTGAATTTGAGCTTAATGTAACATGTTTTTCCTTTAGAAATCGAATATCTTTATTGCTATATTAATGTATTAAACTCCTGTTATATTTTTATTTAAAATGTTTTAATATAATATCATAAAATTATTGCACAAAAGTTTATCCCGAAATAAAAACCCTGCATTCACGAATTAAAATGCTGAGCCAAATTTTATCACGAAATAAGAAGGAAAAAAGAGGTCTACCAATAAATTATTTAAAAATAAAATTCTAACTAAAATCACTTAATTCATGCACGTATTAGCTGGCAAAAGACCAATGTTCTTTTAAAAAAAACTTTCAAACAGAAATCAGGTTTAGTTTTTTTTATTTTAATTTTTGAAGTCGTCGTAGCCTTAGTATACCGAATTACACCTCACTTACCTTATATTGTTATATCTACTCTTTGGTATTACGTAGGCATAACTTTCCACGTCCTACCTTTGTTTACCTTATTCAATACAGCCGGAACGTGAGATGCAACTGATCTTGCATAACGCCGAACGCAAAAAGAATTCTTTCCGAAACAAGCGTATTATAATTGCGGTTTGTTGCGACCGTATTTGAATTTACGGCGCGGTCGCGCGCGCGCGGAATCCTAATAACGACTCGCAGCTGCCGACGCGATGCGGACGCGCCGTTGGGTTTAAAGCTCACGGAAATCCAAATTGCTATTTAACGATATCTCAGGAATTAAGTACGATCGCATACCTTAGTGTACTTAAAGATCGGAAGTTTCTGAGGCGGTTGGAAGCGGTTTTGATTTATATCCAATCATAGACTTTCAGTAAACGTTGAGGTTTTTTTAGGCTTGACGTGCTTGACTAGATACAATAATGCCTGATGAGAAGGAGATATCAAGGGAGGAGCGCGCTCGCCTAGAAAATGCCTCTTCACTCTTCTCTTGAAGGCACCCAGATTATGCCCACAATATACCTACTTGGCTGGGTACACCGAAGCTGGACCATTGGTTCCACAACAGGCAACAGCGTTTTAATGATAATTATTGAGCCAGAGTGAAATTTTAATAGAGGAATTTATCAGAGCTTGACTGGCGCTCGAAATTACTTAAAGACCACAGCACAAAAGCATTTGTTAATAACAATTAGCCATGATTAGGTACTCGCAAGTCGAAAGGATTTATTGTGTGACATGATAGTACACTGATGCCCCATCATCCATAAGATATAATAATAGATTATTCACCAAGAGGGTAATTACTTTACCCCCTGGTAAATAATCTTGGTACCTGACTCGCGGAAACCTCAATAAGACTTCGAGCGTATAGGTTCAGACTACCTATAATAAAAAGAAGATTACAGGAATTAATTATTTGAAGTTTGTATTACGTGTGGGCGGTAGTTTATAAAACGCCGCGTGTTTATAAACAGCCGCGATATTGGCAAGTGCGCTGCGCGTGCGAGCGCCTATTTCAGTCGATGTTTCCAGGAAGTTTCCTATCTAAACTCCAGCCTCGCTGTTTTAATACGATTTAACCTTCAAACGCTCGCCAATCCCATGTACTGAACCGTCTGGACTGCGAGACGAATATAATCCGTCTGAAACTAAATACTTCATTACCCAAATATAGGTACCTACCTAATCCACGCCTGTACGTCGCAACACGATTGTGTATTAATGGCATTGATTTATAAAGTAAGGATTATAAGGGGTCAGCACTCAGCGCTAAAAAGTGTCCGAACCAAATGACATACAAAATGCGAAAAGACATACAATCGCACTTCAGTCTCGTGTTTGAAAATTAGGCTGTATAGTAATGGTTTAAGACACAAATTACAATATGTGTAACGATGACTTATTTAATAACAAGTGTGTGTGGAGGCGGTACGGGTAGCGAGGGGTTGTACAGTGCCCACGAGTACAAGACGATACGCTGAATACGGTATGACTTGTTCTTCTCAACATATACCGCATATGGCTATAGGTAAAGAAGTAAATGGTGGTAAAAGTTCGAAATGAGCGATAAAATCGAAAACTATTCGAACTTTTACCATTAAGGGTTGGTAAATCTTAGGTTTTACTGGAAAATCTTAGGATTTACCGTGGTTTGGGCTTTTACAGTAACACATAATATACCTACCTATACACTAATTCGAAGTTTTCACAAGCTTTTAATTATAGCCACTTTAAAAATACCCAAATCACTTCAAGGGTAGGTCTTTTTACAGGGAGGTGATGCATTACTTTTATTACAAGGAGCGATCTAACTTCTAAGCGCCTTTACTTATTCTGGAAAAACAAAGACTTTTTGTTCCGAGTAATTGCGGGCTATGTTTAAAAATAAATCCCAGCAGGGAAAAGCTATACTGTTTTTTAATGAATTAGTACTATAATAACGTACTTCATAGCGTGAAAAGCTAAGCGCATGCCCCAAAAAAAAATTCCGTAATATTTATTTAATGCTTACGCTGTTGTCTATAAGTTTTGGACGGAGTAGTCACTAGGTGCAAAATGGGAACTATAAGATTGGTCGATAAAAAACAGAGTAAGTATCATACAGTTTGCGAATATGTGTAACATGATTGGCAACGATTGGCGGGTGCGAGTTGCAGTTGGAGGACGAGCAGACGAGCTGCATAAACATAATAAATCATTAGCCGGTCACTTGTGTCGGTGTGTCTGAGAGGCGCGACGAGATATTTAAAGCGCGATAAGGACCGCACTCAAGGCTCAACGTCTGCCATTTCTCTTGTTTTGATTCACTTTCGAGGACAACATCACTTCATACTCGTAGCCAATTAGCCAGCTCAATTTTTCTGTTTTCACTTTTCGGCCGCCGGAAAATATTACCTAAACAATCTTGAGTTTTCTTTTAAATAAGTATAAATATAAATAGGTATATAGAGGACAACATTACATACATTGCTTCGATCCCATAGTAAGTAGCTTATGCACTTGTGTTATGGAAATCAGAAACAACAAAGGTACCTACCACAACACCCAGACCCGAGACAATGTAGAAAAGTTATTTTTCTACATTGCCCCGGCCGGGGATCGAACCCGGAACCTCAGAGATGGCGGCTCCTTGAAAACCGGCTCGCTATAACCACTCAACCACGGAGGTCGTCTGAGAATCTTGAGTATAGAATAAATAATTGCTTACATGATTGTATAATAGAATCTAGAATCATTCTAATTTGAAATTAGTACCTAGTGATTCACTCAGCCGCGTTTATTTAGTTTTTCGAAAATAGTATAGGCCCAAAATTCATTCGGGCGGAGCCGCACGAAAAAGTATAAGCTATTAATTATATAATTAATAGCTTTTTGATTGAATTGAATAAGTACGAGTGGGTATCTTCAATTTATTATCTAATAACATGACTGCACTTCCCTCTAGTCGTGCAACGAGCTGACACCTACCCACAGTAGATGAGTGCTATACAACAGGTAGATACGTGATCAGGGAACCAATGAATGTATTATACTCGTATATTTTTATGTTCTCTACCCTCCTAGTAATAGTAGTTGAACTGCGCCGTGCGACGTCGTAGACCTCCACGATACTACATTATATTTCATACATTTTATTCTTCATATAATAAACACAATCAGGTATACTTTCATTGTACTGGCAATTTCGCACTTTTATTTATTTTGTTTTTTAAAACTGACCACCCTGATGGACACGCGGTCCCCAGCCTACCTCCGCGCCATGCTTCATTCTTTTATTGTGCGCGGCAATGAGCACTCGACTACAAAAACACGTCTCGTTTTTGTTAATTTAGGTTCAAATTAAGTGTTCAGTGTTAAAACTTGCTTAATTTTCTATACTGATAATGCTTAGACGCTAGTAAAATTTATTATTATAACAAAAATAAAATCAAATCAAATCATATAATTGTGCATTCATCTTCGTCAGACTCCGAGGAAAGAGGGTAAGTGAAAATTAACCTTTTTCCCAGATATCACATCAACTCAAATATCAATGCTGACGAAAGTGTGTCCAAAAATTGAAATCCTAAGGCATCTCTAAGCTAACTTGGAGGGTATCACATTGAGGTTATCACGAAAGTATAGCATGATGCGCGAAATAGTCCAGGCATCTCTAAGCTAGCTTGGAGGGTATCACGTTGAGGATACCACGAAAGCATAGCATGATGCGCCAATGCTCCTGGAGGTTGACTGCGGGTCAACACGAAGGATTTTAAAAAAACCTCAAGGGACTTTGCGGATACCAACGGGGGACGATGTCGGTGTGGCGCTGTTCTCGGCTTCACTACAAGTGGCTCCGCATGACCTCCCGGACTTTGATCCCGAATTGCTATCGGCGCTCAGTCACAAGAACTATATTAATGGTTAGTCCCGACAGTTATAAAATTCTAGCCGACCTTCATTGCAAAGAATCAAATAGTTTATTTGATATACTTGCCTGGCTTATGAATAGCCAGTTAAATGTTATAGCCTTTTATCAGTGATAACTATTTCACGACTTAAAAACTAATTCCACGAGGGTACCAACGCGTCGAACTTTTCTAACTATGTACCTACAACAATAATGTTTAGATTTTGTGGTGGAAAATAATTTTACTTACTTTCGAAAATTAATGTTCAGATTGTGTAATGGGATGATATTTTAACTGTTAGCTCAACAATATTATGTATAATGTACCATTAGTCTGAAAGTTTCATTGAAGTGAATTGTTAAATTCTTTCTGAAACTAATAAAAATCTTAAACCACAACGTGTCCTGAACTGAGAAGAAGCTTAAGTATTGACAAATGACATTTTGTTTCGACAAATGACAAGTAATTAAAGTTCACGAACGGGACCAGATGTTTTTTCGGAGAAATAGTTTCGGGCATTATACTAGTTTCAATGGTTACTGATCGTCAGGTGTTGTAAATAAAGAAACCAGCAGGGCGCGGCGGGCGACTTTGCTATCGACAACCACCGCTGGGACAGCGCAATCTCGTTTCTCGAGAAACTAGCTGGCCCCCTCTCGTTACGGCTCGGCCAGCAGGGGGGGGGCGTGACACACTTGAGTATTGGCGATCAGCCGCGAGGAAGATGCGACGTGACAGCAAGTTTCCAGCATCAGCCACAACAAGGACCAGGTTCATCGACGACGCTAGACATTAAGGTACCTATATGCCAGTTGTCTTCAACATTTTGAAGTTTATTGGTTACATATCACTGACAAGGAATCCGTCACGATCTATAACATGATCTAGAATTTCGGGAGTTATAATAAGTGAAGACTATTTTTTGACTTTCACTAGGTGTACAAATGTACGTACATTCAATAAAATATTTTAATGAATTGAACAAATTAAGGAACTAGCTCCAAAAAATTATTATTACATAATACCATTTTAAAAATCGTACACTAACACAGTGTACCGCCTTACACGTTCACAACAAAGAAAAAGCGACAAATGTCTTTGACAATCGACATTTCTTTTTTGGGTGAGATAATGTGGGAGTGAGTCACTGCATGTTCGATTATAGTTAAGATGTGTCTAACCTCAAAATCTTACGTGGTAAAAGATACATTCTAAATTTAAAGGCGTTGAATGAATTTGTAGTTCAAAATCTTTTGAAATTGATAGTTCATAGAACAGCTTACAAGCGAATACCTAAAAAGGGTTTTATGCCTATGAACTGAAGAATCTTATTTTAAAGTACCGATTCATCCTTGGTAAAATACATAAAGAAGTTGTGACTCATCTCAGATACTTACCGCGGTTTTTTCATGAAGATTTGTTAGGTGTTAGAGTGTTAAAGTTATTTACTACCCTCAAAACATGCTCAGTTTCCTGGTTTTATTTTAATTTCTGACGATATGGCAGTATCGTTACCCAACCGCAAACTATGACGTGAATTATGTAACAATTCAAATTCTGTAAAGAATTTTATACGCTTAACTCGTTGTATCATCTAAGAGTTAAGCTTAATTCCGATTAAAAGTCCTAAAGTCCACTTCTCCAGCTATTAGGTATGGATGGGGTTACACAGAACGTCTGTAGAAACAAAAAATGTAGTCCGTAAGAAAAATTAGACTTTAGACGCAGCTGTTCGTCCATTATCGGTTATCCTATCAGATGGCCAGTGGTTACAAAACATTTTTTAAGTCATCTAACTCCCTTAAACCTAAAAGGTTGAACTAGTGATTCACACGATTTCCCGGTCTAGATGAAGACTAATTCTTTTCATTAGAGGGATTTTTGTTTTTGTAATAATTAACGTTAAGATGAATCGAAATACCTCTTTACAGAGTTGATGGCCATATTTTTCGATACATCTATTTTGATACACATGATTTACATGAGTTGCATAGAGGATATCAAATATCCTCATCGATTGGGTTAATTGTTTCTTATATGGAAATTAAAGATAATCAAAAGCTGACTAAGAGTTACATCCAGTTAATGGGATTAAGCTATCGCGGTAAAATTATATACTTCAAAGTTATTCAAAGAGTTCAATCCAGTTATTGAATTTATCGCTTCTTGCAATAATGCGAAATGTAATCAATACGAACCCAGACGTCTTAGAAACAGACGCATTCTGAACATTTTGGAACACCAAGTTTACCTTTGCTCTTCTATACATTCTTCTAGAGGAAGAATGCTTAAAAATACTATTATAGACAATGCTTTAGACATACATCGTCTAGGGACCTTTACAACTTTGGATTTTCTTCTTTTACATAAGGTGTCAAAAGACTTACTTCTTATAGTACATTTATTGATGATAAATAAATAAATATGGTCTTTCCCTAGAGAACCACAATTCATAGGAATTACTGGAGGAAGTTCTCTGAAGGCATTAAAAAAAAAAAAAAAAAAAAAGGACATTTTGTTGGAATTTTTAATAATTTATATGTTTCAAAAATTTTGTGTTATTTACAAAGTTTTGTGGCAATACTGCTTTAATAACGACTGAGATCCGTACAATCCGTACCTACATTATAAGTCAACCTCGTAATTTCCAACAGAACAACTTGTTAACGACGTAGCATATGGTACGATTACTTGTTATCATTCGGCATTGAGTTTAATTTCTGCTGATGATTTTGGGTCAAATAAAAAAAAAAAAATATATATATGGCTCAAAATCACCAAGGTGCAGAATTGGCTTTGCTAGCAATTTAATGTCTTAAATCTTGACTTTATTGAGTAAAGAAAATTAATAAAATACTACAGCTAACCTGTTTTATGTGCACTTTAAATAATACAATCTAATAAAGAAGTAAATTTTAAATAAAATCAATATACTTGCAGAGAAAGTCATTTCGGGAACGCGTCCTAATGTACGATCTTCGTCAACAAGTCCAAAATAAAATGAAATATTTAAGTTATTTAACTCCTGTCATTACTTAATATACCGTATCGTTTTTATAAAAAACTAGTTTTGAAAAGGAGACTAAAAGATTATTATTTTTTTTAATTATAAAATTTAAAAAATAATTTGTCCGATAGCGCACAAGTCATTTCAGTGAACGCATCGATAATCGAACAAAAATAGTTTTAAGTGAACGCAGCCATTCGGTGATAAACGTCAGTAGAGGAAGAAAACAATAACAAATCCGGCTGTCAGTGTATTTATCGTCAAATAAATTATATCTAAGTGGTAAGTACCTTTGAATTCATTATTTGTAGAGCGTACATCAATAGTCCGTCAATTCGTGAACGCATTTATTACATTTAATTATTGATGAAATTCTTATTAACGACACGCACTGACAAAGTAACCTCAAATATTTTACTATTAACAAAGTCAGGTCGCATTTAAGATGGCCACTGTTTATTTAAATCGCACGCCTATTTGAAATTGTCATTTCGTGAACGGTCATTTCGGAAACGTTCCCGGACATGATGGCATGTTCCCGAAATGACTGATGTGTTCTCGGAATGATAATTATTGTTTCCAAGGGCGATTCACTTACGATTTTTTTATTAATTTATTTTACAAATTCGATGTTTTTTAATTACAGCGTAATGGAGACTCCTGATAATGAAAAAAATAAAAATAAAACTCAAAAAAGCTTAAAAAGGACAGTGCGGCTTATTTGCGACAAAGAAAAAAGGCAAATGCTAGGAAAAGAAAGTTTTTGGATTAGATGACAGAAGAACAGAAATAAATTACGGGCTAAGGACATGGAGTATTATAAAAAGAAAAAAGCAGAAAATAAGGTGAAAAAAATTACTGATATGACCGAACGAGAGTAGCGAAAGCAGAGAAACGCTTGGAAAAGACCATGAAAACATATAGAGAAAAGAAGAAAGGTTTAGCAAATCTAATAAGTAATACGCTGCCACAATCAGATGACAACTTAGCCGTAGTGCTTCCAGAGAGAAGAGTAGTAGGTAGAAAAACTGTTCGAAAAGATAGGGCGAAAGCATACCGAAAAACAAAAAAGCAGGAAGAAAGTATAGTTGAAATGAAGCGTAAAATTTAATCTTTAAAGAAAAAACTACAAAGAAGAGATGCAAAAATGAAAACTACTCTTATTCCCGTCAGGAAAATTGATGATTAAATAAATATTCACGTACCTCCTGAAGTATGCAAACGACTTCTATATGGCGAAGTATTGACTAAGCAATTGCAAGAAAAGGCTGATGTTTTTCCAAAAAATTTAAAAGAGAGAATCCTTTCATTAATGTATCAGTGGAAGCACTTTGCGGACATACAAAATTCTACATATGGCCAAGAAGATTTTACCAGCTAGACCAAAGGAAAAAAAAAATATAAATGAATTTTTGAGTCTGATGCCAAAGTTCGCGAAATTTTTTTAAAGCAAGAAGTTCCCCAAAAGGTCATTGATTTCTTCGAACAAGATGATGTAAGTCGAATGTGCCCAATCTACGAGAGACTCTGTGAAACATAATGGTATCAAAAAACAAAGATGCGTGCTCTTACACACGCCCCGCGATTGGCTGACACAAATCAGGAACCCAATCAGCGGACAGAGTTCGCTAGCATTTACGATAACGATGAATACGTTTTTCTTACGCAATCAGGGGGCTGGTGTCAAAACTTACAAAAGAAACTGTAATTGTCTTATCATACGCAAAGCTATTGAGAGTAAAACCATTTTGGGTCGTAACACCAAAATCAAGGGATAGAGAAACATGTTTGAGTGTTAAGCATGCAAATTTTGAAGAATATGACAAATTGGCAATATAAATAAATAACTTTGTTATTTTAACCGTTGTTTATAATTGAAATATTTCCTTACGTATACCTTATGATAACAATATCATCATTTCGATAACATTCTTGTCATTCCGGGAACAGTTGATCATTTCCGGGAACGTTACAATATTTCAATAAAATACGTATAAATCGAGCTATTTTTAGAAAAAAACATAATTTATCCGATAATAGAACTTTCATTCTGCTCATGTATCATTCATTCGATTATAAGAGTATTGCATAATTTGAAATTTCTTGAATATAATGCACGATAATAGCAACTTCTTTAATTTTTTGACATATTTTGCTTGTAGAAGATTTTGTATGTATTGTTTTTATTATTGTTTATATCATATAGAAACATAATATAACCATGTTATAAACAATGCTTAAGTTATGTACTTTGTTTTGTTTTTGTTAATTTTATCAAATTTAGAAAAACGTTCCCGAATTGATGGTTTTCTGTAAGATATTCACTAAAAAGCAATATTACGAAAAAAGTAAAGAATTCTGTGCGCTGTCCTATCAAAGTTTATTAATATACAAATTTTGCAACAATATAAACTGATGGTCATCATTATAGCTTAAATTTTTTTCTGGCATAAAACCAATTTTGAAATTTGCAACCTTGGTGATTTTGAGCCACATATATATATATATTATATTGCGAAAATGAATAGATAAATTAACATCAAACACCACATAGTAGCACACAATATAGTATGCTAACACATTGCTCAATGGGCCTTAATAAGAGTTTATTCATTCCGTAACTTTGCTTTGCTGATCTTGTAACTTTTTTAGCTCTAGGCAGTAGACACAGCACAGAATGAGAACATTAGCATTAGTTAAAGTTAGTATTATTGTTTTTATATAATTCAAGGGAATTATTGAGTTTATACAACGCCAGCTACTACTCAGGGCGAACCAGTTTTAATTATACCATAATTAAAACTGAAGAGAAAGTATAAAAATTTGCCACAGCTTTGAAAAACAAATCGATATGTCGTTTACAAAATCTTAGACCAAGATATATAATAGACAACCTCCTGATAATGTTGAAGCGACCTCATAAGGTCGCCTGCAGGCAGACCACCGTGAGAACGTGTCTGCCGAGGAATATAATCTCTCACGAGAGAGGTCTGCGTTTCAGTGCACTCAGCAACACTTCCTCGGCGAGCACGTAGTTTGTTGCTTGACCTCATCAGAAAAGCAGTCTGCTGGTAACAACCATTACGGACGTTACCTAAGTTTTATAACCTCTTATTGAGCGATGATGCTTCTGTCGCAATAGCTCTATTGCTCTCTAATCATTAATCATTATAATCTATCTAAATATAAATTAAACCTATTTATAATGTGACTGGGTTATTGATCCAGGAATTGAACGAAAAGATTGTGTTAATTAAATACTTCTGTGGTATAAAGAGGACCTATTTCCTATTATAATAGGAAACAATTTACTATCTGTTAATGTCCATAATTTAACAAAAATTTTCATCTCTAAACATCTACCTGATTGTGTTTATTATATGAAGAATAAAATGTATGAAATATAATTGATGATTAAACGAACTTACCTGTAAGTGAAGTTCTATCACAATTATGTGAATACATTTTATTCGAATATAATAATATAAGGTCCCTCCCATACCCAAAACCCATGAGTATAATACGAAAATTTTGTTAAATATTCTCTAAAGAATGAAGCATGGCGCGGAGGTAGGCTGGGGACCGCGTGTCCATCAGGGTGGTCAGTTTTAAAAAACAAAATAAATAAAAGTGCGAAATTGCCAGTACAATGAAAGTATACCTGATTGTGTTTATTATATTCGAATAAAATGTATTCACATAATTGTGATAGAACTTCACTTACAGGTAAGTTCGTTTAATCATCAATTATATTGACATGTACCTAATGCATTTTACTACTCAACGCGTCCGCTGATTATTATCACTTATCAACTTATCAATGCATGATGAGACGGTGCTGCCCCTTATTGAACTTCCAAAAATCTTTGTTAGGTCAAGCCTCAACCTTTCTTAGACACGGTTTTCGTGCCTAGAATGCGATAGATCAGGCAGACGTAGGTTTGGATAGGTGATAGGTTTGATTTCCACAAAAAATATTTATTATTTATTTCCTCGGTTAAAAGTTTGTATCCGCAATAAGCCAAAAGGACTTGATTGTTGTACGCATCACGCGATTACATGAGTGTCCATTCTGTTGACTCGTAAGCGAAATTGATACTAGAAGAAATCTAGATTTTCGTAATTTTCTTCGTGATGGGATTTTCTTCACGCCTTAAATCCATTTTCTTTTGTCTAGCTCCCTACGCGCTATATCCTCCGAAAAAAAATTGGCAATTTAATCAATTTAGTTTTAACATGGAAATTTCGGATTGTATCAGTAAGACGATAAGTATTGAAGTGCTTTGTTGCCAACGATGACCGACCGACGTTGCGCATGTTAAGGAGTTGTCCATAACGCGCCGAGGGCCACTTCCGCGGCCCGGAAAGGAAAGGAAATTCACAAACACGTTAGAGATTCTACACACGGCACCGATATTGGACAGGTTGGGTTTCTCATGACCCCACTTATAGTTACTATGCAGTAATGTTTTGACGTGTTTATGATTGTATGCATTAAATTACTTACATGTTTTAAATGTAAAAGCAAATCACAAGAAAACCTTAATTAAATTCAATGGAAGTCTCGAACCCCACTCTAGCTTTTGGATATTCTCAGCTATTTTCTTGAATGGAAGCAGGCGTTATTTTGAGGAAATCCAGATTAATTTGTTTTGCTTTAATTCGCTACTTGCAAAGATTTCGTATGGTACAATATGTTCCTATGACACAATATGGATGTACCTAATCGTAGAGTAGGTACGGTTTCGCATTGTGAAGTCAACATCTCCTGAGTATGTCCCAGTAACAGGACAAAAAATGCGACGAAGAAAGTGTTAAAAAATTGTGTGTTTCATGTGGGCATTGTTCCTGCATATTGTACCATACAGAATCTTTTCAAGTAGCGTAAGCAAAACAAATAAATCTGTCCTTAGGTAAGTACTCCTAGTTACTATTTTATCGTAAAATGGAAGCTACGAGTATCAATAAGTGGGTAGGTATCAATGAGTGAACAGTCTGCAGTGTAACTTGTTCTGCGCGTACGTCAGTTGCTGGCGTATATGATAGATCGTCAATGAACAGTTTAGATTGGATGTCTATTATTGACTGCACAAACATCTTGAAGGGAAGCTTTCGGACCATTTCCTGGCGAGAGAAATGGGGCCGGGCGTGACGCACGGCGTTACCTCTACATCCGTTCGACTTCATATTTATATGCCGAGGAATTTTTTACGTATCCTATGTACTAATTAAAGCTGCCGGGGACCAGTATACACTTTCTATTTTTATTGATCTATTCCCGTAAAAAACGCGAGTTGTCAGACGAGGATTCTTAACAATACATTACAAACAAATATTTCTCGGGT
Source organism: Coenonympha glycerion (assembly GCA_963855885.1). Classification (NCBI taxonomy): domain Eukaryota; kingdom Metazoa; phylum Arthropoda; class Insecta; order Lepidoptera; family Nymphalidae; genus Coenonympha; species Coenonympha glycerion. The sequence continues at coordinate 5,994,476 of OY979632.1, forward strand.
TAAACTCTACTAAGTACCTACTACCTACATCAAACAAAGTATTTCTGTCCGTGAAACCTTTTTGTTCAATTTTGTCTGCAACTTTTTGCATTCGCTCGTGATCGACTGCACACTTTAGCCATGTTTTACACTGGCTTTTTATCTTCTTTGTGGTAGTTAATGGATCTAAGTATGTCGACACATAAAATAAATAAGTAGGTATAAGTAATTGAAAGTAGCCAAGACTAAGTGAAGCCTGAACCAAATTAAGTTTCTATAATCACCAGCTGTAGCCATAATGACTTATCTATTCCATTTCGTGGGCTCTCCATCTCCACATTCACGCCTGATTCGCGATGAACCCTTTGTCGCGGAACTAAAAGCCGACATTATTCGCGGCGGCTTCGCGCGCGATTCGCGGGGGAGTGTGGAGAGCCCCTAACACTAATTTTGGTAAGCCTATGCACATTGCACATTGGCATCACCTATGTATAATAAAAATCCTAAAATCAAACGTCCATCAAAACGTCGTAAATAAATCAAAATCCACTGGTAAGTAGGTAGATAGTAGATACCTACTTGCAAGTCGCAGCAAATTTTTTGCTGCTGACTTTTTGCGTTGTTTCGGGTGGATGCACTCACTGATGATGATGTACGTACAGCTAAGGAAATATAAAAATACTATATTGCTTGCTAATTTTTAGTATTTAAACCAATATTAATAATATTATTATGTTTGCAGCTGTTGCCTGTTGCATTACAATCTAGTAAGTAGGTAACTAGACCGATCAGTGATTACCGATTAACAAAATAAAAACGAAATTCTAAAAACGTTGTACCTAATAGAAAGTTATAGCTTTTAACACGTGAATAGAATCATAATTAGGAATTTAATAGTAAGCTTCTAGGTATAAGGTAGGAGTCGTATAATCTTCGGGCACAATACAAGCGCTGCAGGCATGTGGTCACGATTTAACGTGAGATGGTGAAGTGTTTCTACATTTACTACCCTTTACACCTTATTAAACAATAAACATTCGTCTAAACGAATGTTAGTTATAGTTATAGGATTGTTTTCGCCGAAGCAAATGCTGGGCTTTTGCAGAAAATCACAGACCAGAATAACAAGTATAAGTAGGTAACTAAAATCTGTGTAAGTAACAAGTTAAGTAACAAGATAATAGTAACTTATGTAGATAGTAAAAAGTAAGTACAGATCGTCTAAACTAAAAAAAAATATAAGTATTGTAAATATTATTCTCGTATGATTGATAAGTCAGAATTCAGAGTAAGAAAGGTGTGGCTCAAACCCACCATTTGTGGGTTGGCAGGCTTCACACACCTTTGAGAAATCTCAGGCACACAGGCTTCATCCGCTAAGCAAGTGATATTAGCTGCTAAAACGCATGTATGACTGGGATTCAAACCTCCGACCTCCTAATTATTGTACTAGTAACGAAATATATACCCGATGATTAAGAGACCCTTGCTCATTAATGGGTTAAGGAGCTGACGACATCGACAAAATAGGTCCGACGTATACAATACTTTATACTCATAAATAATCATTGATTTAATTTATTTCCATGCCAAATCGTGAGGATACGCACCTCGGCAGCATTCTATACTATAATATCTACCTCAACCACAGATTAATAATATTATTATAATATTCAACATAGACTTCTTGGGACGTCGTGTGATGGTTCAATGTTTATCCCACGACGACGACGCGGGCAGTGGGCAGTGGGCACTCTGGTGAATAATAAGTGGGGACTACGGAGTAGGTACGAGTAGGTACGGGGAATAATGTTGATTGCTTGATTTTGTTTAGTGTAAACTTTACGTGTATGAAACATCTCGTAGCTGCTCTTAGTATCAGGTACTTTTTTATGGTAAAACATAGGAAGGTATTTTTTATAATCTATTTTGATCATAGATATAAGAAGGAACTTGGCAGCGTTAATTTTACTTAGATATATAAAAAAGTTAAATTCTGAACCTTGATGTTTTACGATTTAGGTTGAAATTGAATATGACAGTCTTTTTTTTTTTTTTTTTATAGACAGAAAATGCCTAATGCATACCCCTCCGTCAGGGGAAACGGAAGGGTTATGTGGGGCTTGCACCCACTAAAAACTGTCTGTTTCCACAGCTGACCTAATGGCGGGAGTAGGGGATTCACTGTCGTATTCACCGCGCTCCCGCCAGGTCTCGACCAGCCAAAGCAGCGGGTCCCGTCATCGTCGGCAGCCTGGCCGCTGCCGAAACCGTCTAAAACGCGCGCCCTTATGCACACGTTACCTCCTGGCCTGTCTATGTTTCGGGCGACAGACGACCCCTATCGTCCGTCACCCACAGGCCGGCAACTCATGGAGGCCGGAGGTCATTGACTCTCCGGCGCCCGGTGCGTCTCCTGCGAGAGGGATGTGCCGCCTGATTTTCCCTCTCGCGCTCTGCCGCCTCCTTTGCTGACATCACCTCCTCGCAAAAGGTGACAGCGGCATTCCACGCTGTCTCACTCTGAACCATCGCCTGAACGATGTTTGGGAGTGAGAGGTCACCGACTGCTGCATCGAGCACGCGGCGCTGCTGTGCCCAGGCTGGGCACTCCTCCAATGTGTGCTGCGCCGTGTCCACGAGGCGGTTTCCGCAGTGGTGACAACCGGGCGATTGCTCCCGACCTATGCGATGCAGATACTTACCGAAGCAACCGTGTCCAGTAAGTATCTGCGTTAGCCGGAAGGTAAGGGCGCCATGCCGGCGCCCCAGCCAATCCTCCATGACGGGCCTTACTGCCGCTATTGTGGCGTGCCCTGCGCTGGGGTTTTCCAGACGTTCCCTCCATTCTGCCACTAGGATCCTGCGGAGCTGGGAGCTACACTGCAAGTACACCCGCGGGATCGGTCGCTCGCCCCGTCGTCGCACCTCCCCGCTCCATTGGTATACCTAATGAAGCGAGGGCTTTCGCCTCAAGATCCCAGGGCAGAGATCCGGCAAGGAGGCTCGCCGCCTCAAAGGAGATCGTGCGGTAGCCCCTTATTACTCTGACGGCCATCGCTCTCTGCGGTCTCCGCAGTTTTGCGACGTTACGGGCCGTCAGAGAATCCGCCCACACAGGGGCCCCATAAAGGGCCATCGATCTCACGATCCCCATATAGAGCCTCCGGCAGGAGGCGTTTGGACCAGCAAGATTGGGCAGCAATCGAGCAAGCGCTCCCGCAGTCCGCATTAATTTAGGGAGCAGGCGCCCAAAATGTTGCCCAAAGTCCCATCGGCTGTCAAGGACGAGTCCCAGATACTTCATCGTCGACTCAACGCCGATGCGAACGCCTCCTACGGTGATGTGGGATCTCGACGGTGGCGCACGTCGACGGCCATTAAAGAACAGCGCCTCCGTCTTGTTAAGCGCCACCTCAAGACCCAAACGCCGGATCCTTCCTACGATCTGTGATACCCCAGCGGTTGCCAATATTGTCGCCTGCCGGTGCGTCTCTCCACATGCCGTAACTAGCGTGTCGTCGGCGTAGCATGTGACTGCCACGCCGGGGAGAAGCGCACCGCGCAGCACCCAGTCATAGCCGATGTTCCACAGGAGTGGCCCCAGAACAGACCCCTGCGGAACACCGCACGAGCACTCTCGCCGACCCCATCCGTCCCGACCCGGGAAAATTACGGCTCTGTCAGCCAGATAGGCCCCAATCACGAGGCGGAGGTAGTTCGGCACCCGATGGTAGACGAGTGCCTCCCTGATACAGCTCCAGGGTAAGGTGTTGAAGGCGTTAGCTATGTCAAGAGACACCGCCAACACCACCTCACCCCGAAAGACTGCTTCCTCCGCCAGGGCCCTAACGCGCATTATTGCGTCCACTGTAGAGCGCCCTCGACGGAAACCAAACTGGTTGTCTGCCAGGTTCGGCCCCTCTGTCTCTAAGTGCTGAACGAGGCGGTCCGATATAATTCTCTCTAAGAGCTTTGCCACCTCATCCAAAAGCACAATGGGCCGGTAGGCAGATGGAGAGTCCGCCGGGCGCCCTTCCTTCTTAAGTAGGACCAGTTTACCAGTCTTCCACCTGGGTGGAAACTGGCCCCGCTCTAAACACGCACTAAAGAGCCCTAATAATCGGGGCTCGAGAGCCTTCGAGGCCAGAACCAGGGCACGGCCAGGTATGCCGTCAGGTCCTGGGGCGGTGTTTTTGCCCTGCAGCCGTCGCACCGCCGCTCTCAATTCTTCCCGGGTCACTTCGGGTACGTCATCGCCGTTTTCCGCGCTGAGCAATACGTTAGGCGGGGCCATCGGAGGCGGGGTGTGTTCCGCTCTAGATGGAAACAGGGAGCCCACTATATCCTGCAGGAGCTGCGGTCCGAGACTCTGGGTCAATGGGGGCGCCGAAGGGCGAAGTTTGCCTCTAACCATTAGGTAAGGGCGCCCCCACGGATCACAGTCCAGTGTCTCCAGCAGCTCCTCGCGAGCCCTAATTTTGGCCAATTTAATGGCGGACTGAAGGGCCAGCTTTGACTCTCTGTACGCCTCATACAGCTCCGCCTCTGCTGCCGGCCCAAAATGAGTGCGGCGACGCCTCCTACGGTGCCTGGTATATCGGCGCCTTGCTTCCACACATGCGGCACGTAAGCCCGCAATATGTGACGACCACCAATACACTTGTCGTTTGGCAGGAATTTGTAGGATACGTGGCATCGCCGCATCACAGACCTGCGACAGCGCCTCCTGGAGCCACTCAGCTTCCTCGTCTACGCTACCAGGCCTGGTCGGTGAGGAGACCCAGGCCTGTACGATAGAAGCTTCCAGAAGTGCCTCCTTATTGAGCTGTTTAACTGCCCAGCGCGGGCCGACTCTTCCTGGGGCGGCGCGGATTTGTTCTTCTGAGGATGAGGAAGAGACGTCGAATCGAATATAGCGGTGGTCCGATAACGTCTCCACCTCCTCCATGACTCTCCATCCTCGCACACGTCTAGCAACAGCAGGGCTAGCAAACGAGATGTCCACTATAGATCCACCCCGCTGACGCACGCACGTTTGGACAGATCCTTGGTTGAGAAGGAGCAGGCCCTGCTCCACAGCCCACTCCTCCAGCAGTCTTCGCCGTGCATTCGTCGTCGGAGAACCCCAAGCCGAAGACTTGGCATTGAAGTCCCCAAGGACGAGCATGGGCTGGGGACGACTTCGGCCGATGACGGTGCCCAGATCTCCAAGTAAAGCTTCAAAGTCGGCAAGAGTGCTATTGGGTGAGGAGTAAACGCCTGCGACTACCACTTCCCCTATCCTTGCTGCTATGAATCCCCGTCCCCGGACGACACTTTCGAAGGACGGAGACTCAACGGCAGCCCGTAGAATCAGGGCGACCGTGCCCGATAAATCTTCCACCCAATCATCCCTTTGAGGAACAAAATAAGGCTCAGAGACCACCACAACGTTGATCAACCACTGCGCCATGCTCTGGAGGAGCAGATCCTGAGCTCTGGCGCAGTGGTTGATATTTGCTTGTAGGAGGCGGAGAGGTGGATCCATTAATGGGTGTCCATTC